>JAPDEO010000015.1:0-642466 GCA_027569155.1 Aspergillus haitiensis
TTCGTACGAAGAGGTTTCACTAAGGAACTATCAAGTGTGCGCGTGGGTGGGCCCTTTTTATGGTTGTCAATTAGGGCTTAACCGAGGTGGTTACCGAGTGATATCTGGGTTCGTCCGAACCCTAACATTAAGTAATAATTAAATATAGTAGATTAATATAATTAATATGATTTTAATATATATATAAGCACTATCATTATTATACCTTAATCTAATTTACTATATTAAATTTTTAGTAATAAAGATAGCCTACCTTTCAGTTTATAAGACTCTTCATATCTTAAATCTTCAATTCATTCTATTCAAGTTAGCAGAATATCCTTAAGATCTAGGCAACCTCTTAGACCCTAAGAAGGATCAGCAGGCCTTATCTGACAATACATTAGCAAAAGCCATTACTGAGAAATGTACAGTAACTTATTTTGGTCTGGTTGAGAATGAAAATTTGGTAAAGACGAATATAATAAGGTGCTACAGCCACACCGGCCAGGCTATTACCACACCCTTTTGTGCATGTTTGCTCATTATTTAGAACTCTCTACGCATGTGGCTCTATTGGAGAAGGGATGATGATCATGGATTCCTATCCTACTATCTCTCTACCTATCTACTATAGCACCTAAGCAAGGTCACGTGAGCTATCACGTGCCTGCTGGCACTCAACACACCCCCCATAGCTCTGTAGCCTCTCACTAGATGTGTTGCTATTACTGTTTCACCTCTATCTCTAGTAATTATTTAAACACCCTAAATTTCATCTTATTAAGTGGTTTAATCATTCTATTTATAATATTTATATCATCTAATATATACTTAAATATAATCTCTTCTTTTTAGATATAATCTTAAATAAATAAATATTATATATTAATCTACTTAGTTATAGCTGAGTATCTTAGCTTATTTATTATATTAATAGTATTTATACTATCTATATATATCTTTAAAGATTTTAATAATAATTTTATAGAAAGAAGATATACTACTAATTTTTAAATTTATAATTCCTCTTTTATAGTTCTATTAAATATTATTAACTCTATTATTATAGATGAAGGTACTATAATAGACTCTTTCTTAAATTTCTAGAATATTAATATTCCTATAAATAGAATAATATATTTTTTAGTAGATTTTCTATCTTTATAATTATAATATACTATATTAATATACATTTTTAATTTTTTTAATCTATTTTTATTAAATACTAATTTATAGTAATTTCTCTATAAATATTATAGTATCTATTTAACTACCTTTAAATTATTAATTATTAGAGAATTTATATATCTCTATAATTAAAATACTATATATATTATATTTAAATATATTTTAGTTACTAATTATTCTAGAGAGTTAATTATATAGATATATTTAATTATTATAATAACTTCTTTATCAGCTTTTTAATTATTATTATTACCTTTTATTTCTACTATTTTTTTATAATATATCTTATATTCTAAATCTATTAAAGTATATATTATATTATAATTAGTTATTCTATACTTCTTTAGAAGATTTTTAATATATATATTCTAATTAATAAAGATAATCTTATTATTATAATTTCTAAATATAATATATTCTAGAAATTAGTTTAGCTTGCTAATAACTTTTAATTTAAACTTTTTAATTAATTATTTTTATATATTATTAATGCCCTCTTCTATATTTAATACTATTATTAAATTATCTATATAGAGGATAATAATATTATTTCTTTATTTATAAATATAGATATTTTATAGTATTATCTTAAAATTTATAGTCTTTAATTTTTTATTAATATAATTATATTATAGATAACCTACTTACTAGAGGCTATATAAAGTCTATTTTAATAATTATATTATATTATTTACTTTAAATCTATCTAGTAGCTATATATATATCAGCCTATCTTTTAATACTATATATAGATATACTATAATTATATTAATCTATCTTTATATTATATCTATTATTATAATAGCTGTAAATACTATTTTTATTATAGCTTTAAAAGTTATTAATATATAAAACTTATTAAAATTAATATCTAATCTTTAATAATTACTATAGATTACTTATTTTATCTTAAAGTATTATATATAATTATCTATATCTACTTTTAAAGTAAATATTTACTTCTCTAGGAGTATATATTTTTTAGGCCTTTTAACTAGTTTATATATATTTATTCTTTCTATCTTATTAAATTATTTTTTTATAGCTGCCATTTAGTGGTCTCTATATACTAACTTTATTATTTAACTATATATTATAGGGACTTTAATATTACTAGCATGAATATATATATTATCTTTAACTTTATTTAATATATCTATTACTACCACTTCTACTGTAATATTAATAATTATTATAAAATTATCTATTATTAAAATATTAATTACTACTAATATCTGCTTATCTCTATATTATTTAGAAGGTATTTCTTTATTCTTTCTTTTTAATATATATATAGATTATACTAATGCTAGCTTTAATATATTTAGATTCTTTCTAAGATATTTTTATTTCTTTAAAGATGAAGGTAGTACTGATAATTTAATCTATTTTATATTTATTATCTTTATATTTATTTAAATTATTTTATTTGATGCTCTATATTACTTATTTATATTTTAAATATTATTTTTATTCCCCAGTATAAATACTACTTCTTTAATAATAGAGATTAATATAATTACTTATATTAACTATCTATATATTTTAATTAGAAATAATTCTAGTATATTATCTCTAAATATCTATATTAAATCTAATAATCTTTCTATTATCTATATATTTTCTTTATTAAAAAGTACTCTTATTCTTTCTTCTTAAAATAAATAATCTGAATAAAGTATAACTATATTAGTAATATATTTATATTATATTATATCTTTTATAATTAATAATTTCTATATTTAGATTCTAATCTATTATATTAGTAATGCTCTAGAAATAATAAATACTTTTAAAGATAATATTTTAAATATAAAGAATTAAATTTTAATATTCTATATTTATACTAGTATTTTTAAAGAAATTATTAATTATATAATTAAAGCTTTATTCTATATTATAGTTTCTTTTTCTGGAGTTTCTTTCTTATTAACTATATTTAATAAAGCTGATAATCTAGATATTATAGTTTTATTTATTTCTTATATAGATATTTTAGAAGCTATAATATTATTATTTATATTCTATAAAGATAATAATCTATTAATATTTATTAATTTAGATAATCTCTTAAGGGATAGCTCCAGCTAAGTATCTTACTAATTAAATATTTTATATTATATTATTACTTTTCTAACTTCATTCTTATAAATATATTTATATTTATATTTCTTTTTAATATTTAGATGATTCTTATATATTTTAAATTTATTAAATATAATATCTCTTGACTATATAATTATATTATTATTAAATATATAAATCTTATATAGATATCTTTATTCATTCTTATATTCTATAAGATATTCTATATATATATATAGCTCTATTTTAATACTTTTAACCTACTTTTCTATAGAAATATAGATATATATTTAGCATTTAAATACTTAGAATATTAAGATAGATAGTTTAGAATCTTTAATCTTATAATATTTCTGCTATCTCTATATTAAGGATTATTTATTCTTCTTATTAGAAAGTGATAATCTATTAATAATTCTAACTACTATCTTAATTATATATAGTTATATCTCTACTGGAAAGCTACTATTAATTAATATATATTTAATAACTTTATTTATATATTTATTTATATATTCTATAATGCTATTTCCCTCTAATATATATAGGGTAGTTATTATAATATTTAAATCTCTATTTAATATTTAATATTTAAATTTATTAAATTTATTATTATTATTTAATTTTTAAATATATATATAAACCCCTATAACTACTTTATAACTCTTATAAAATTTTTTTAGTATATCTCCTACTTCCTTCTATATTTTTATATAAAAGAATTATATATTATATTGCTTTATTATAGTATTAATTATAATTAAATAATATTTAAATTTATTATATACTACTAGAGTCAATATTTAAAGATCTATATACTATAAAATTTTTAAATTATTCTTATTTAATTAGTTCTCTAACTATATATTATAAGATATTAATTATTTTACTTTACTAAATTAATATATTTTATAATTAAATAAGTCTATATTCTCTATTATATCTTTATTTTTTATAGCCTTATTAATCTTTAGAGTACCTATATATTCTAGATATTTATATATAATTATTAGATTAGCTATAATAGTAGCTATAATCTATTTTTTATATAGAGATTTTTTAAGATATATATTTAAAGTAATTATTTAAATAAATAGAATATTACCTTTAAATTTTATTTATCTAATTATTTTATTAGATATATTTTAAAGATATAAATCTCTTATTAATTAATATATATCTTTATTATATTTTAATATTATAGAATATATTCTAAAGCTTAATTCTAGATTATAATTGTTAGGGATTCTAGGCGCTAGGATAGAACCACTAGACTAAACAAAAGATACAAGTTGACTGATCAACAGATCAGTCACTCTAGCGCCCTATATAGCCACAAAGGCACTGCCTGAGTCTCATAATGGGCACTGTCCCATAACATTAGCCCCCCTCTCTTAGGTGCTTGGCATTCTTTTACTCAGCAGGCCCACTATATAGTCTAACCCTCATCAGGAACTAGGGCAATCCTGATGTAAGCCCTAGGTTCAACTTCAGCCTTCTTAGCTTAGTAAGGCTATCTTATATAATATTACAGAATTTTCCCTAGAAAATTCTACCCCCTTTGGGTGCCCTTGCGTGGTTCGAACCTAGGACCTTGGTGATCAGTCAAAATGTTAGGGATTCTAGGCGCTAGGATAGAACCACTAGACTAAATAAAAGATACAAGTTGACTGATCAACAGATCAGTCACTCTAGCGCCCTATATAGCCACAAAGGCACTGCCTGAGTCTCATAATGGGCACTGTCCCATAACAATAATATGCCTCTACTTTATACTATATATAATAACTATTATTAAGTATAAATTAAATAAGTATTATACTATATTTTATTATTATAATTATATCACCCCCTGCAGTCTTATATCTATATAAAGTATTATTTAAAGTATATAATTTATAGAATAGAAAATATATAATATTTAATATAATATTTCTTACTAATCTAAAATTATATAATTAATTAGATTTTATATTATATTAGCCTACTGTTAATATTATTATTATTAAGATATTATTAAAATTAAATATATTTAAATTTATACTAAATATAGTAGCTATAGTAGTTAATTTACTTACTTTTTCTATTTTTTTCTTCTTATTTCTTCTACTATTTCTATTATTTCTACTATTTTTATTTTTTTTAAAGTATTAAATGCTGTCAAATGGCTTCTATATTAGTAGATAAATTTTAAAAATTAAATAATAATATATATTTAAATTATACTTATCTCTTTTATAGAAGATATATAATCTCTTTATATTTCTCTTTATCTCTTTTTTTATCTATATTTCTATTTATACTATATATACAGTACCATTTAGAGGGTTATTCTTATATTTCTTTATAGTATTAAAATTAGGGGTGTTATTATTCTTTAATATATTAGATTATATAATTATAATTATTATTTCTTTATTATTAAGATAAGAGAGTGCCTACTAATAATATTTCTAATAATTATTTTATATTTCCATCTTAAATTCTTTATTATCTATTAAGAGCTTATTATAGTTAATCTACTCTAGTATATTTTTCTTAATACTAAATAGTAGGTCTAAAGTTATAGTTATTAGATTAAGACTAATCTTAAAATAATCTATTATTATTATTATATTATAGTAACTTCTTATAAAGGCTATTATAGATATATAATCTTATCTCTTTAATAGATAGAATTTTATTTAAACTATTCTTAATTCTATTAATCTTATTTTAAATATAAGAATCTTTATATAATTAAATATATTATCTATAAATCTTACTTATATATATAATACCCTTATTCTTTTCTATATTTTATAGAAGTATTATTTTTAAAGCTAGAATATTATTATATAATTTATATCTATTTATTTTTTAATATATAGTAATAACTTCTTTAATTATAATATTATCTTTATAATGAGTTATTTCATTCTATATATTCTAAGATATTTCTAGATTTTAAATATCTAGTTTTTATAGTCTAATCTATTTTAGAACTTATTTTTAATATTATTTAACTCTATATATTATAAAATTACTTCTCTATCTATAAAATATATCTAGTCTATATATCTGATCTCCTGATTATTATTTTAATTAAGTTTAATATCTTTATCTATTTATTAATTATTATCTATTTTCTCTATACCATCTCTATAATTATTAGCTATCTTAATATATTTTATAATTAGTAGAAAGCTCCCCTACTTCTTAATATTATTCTATATATTTCTACTATAGATTAGTATACTCTATATAGACTTATTACTACTAATTTAATATTTTTATTTTTTTAGAAATTGCTTCTAACTATTATAAAATATTACTAAGAGAAAGGGCTCATAACCTCTTTATGCATGTAGCTCTATCAGAGAAGGGATGATGATTGTGGATTCCTATCCTACTATCTCTCTACCTATCTACTATAGCACCTAAGCGAGGTCACGTGAGCTATCACGTGCCTGCTGGCACTCGACAAGAACCCCAGGCCTTCAAATATCTCGCTAAGTAGGCTATATAACCCACAACCACTAATTAGGATTTTATCCTATTAACTAGGGAGCTAGATAGCTCCAATAATGATATTCAGGGTCAGGAAGAAGAAGCTCCCCCAGGATGCCTACCTACCCAGGTGCCTTGTAATGTGCGTGACCTCACTCAAGTAATTGATAGTTATACTAACTATAACTGTTATTATGTTTCTTCTTACCATAGTGTTGACTCTAACCATTGATTGTTATCTGTAAAGTGATAACTTTAGATTACCAGAGATATCCCTGCAAAAGATGATCTGCCCTGGGAAGAATGGTGTGGCAGGAGCGAGGCCGGTGTGGCTGTATATACCATCGTCGTGGGAAAATCAATCTGAGGTGGCCCGTTCAACCTGATGTGGGAATTCAGATTTCTCAAGGGCAGCCTCCGGCGACTCTGAATCCAACGGGGCAGGGATGGTCTTTATGGTGTCGAATCCGGCAAAGCACGCCCAGATAGTCGCTATACTGGCCAGCGCAGTCGCTAGAAGGAAGGTGTTCTGTAGCCCAGACATGTATGCATCCCGGACAATGGTGAGGGTACCTGCGTCAAATCGTTCGGCGAGATCGGAGGCCCCGGACTGTAGAATCGACTTCACATCTACATGGTGCCCTGAGTTGCTGGAATGATGTGCAAGATAGGAGGCTATCGTGTTTGTGAGTAGGGACTGTGCGAGCTGAAGAAAGATTGACCCGCCGGTCATCTGGAAGAATAGAGTCAATGCCGTGACAGACGACAGATGGGACGCCTCCACGACCGCTTGATTGACTATCATCGGGACCTGGCAGGCAATGCCAACCCCGACTCCGGCAAGGACCTGGAGGCCAACCCAGAACGACGCGGTAGAACTCTGGTTCAGTTTCCAGAGTATCCCCGATGCGACGGCGGTAGCAGCACCACCTACTAGCATCGGCGGCGTTCCATACCCGACGGTGGACATATATATGCCTGAGAGTGCGGATAGGAGACCGCACGCCAAGACGAGAGGAACAGTGCGCGCTCCCGACGCGGTGGCGGATAGTCCTTGGACGGCTTGGAAGTAGAGCGGAAGGTAATATAATAGGATGAAAAACGACGCCGCTAAGAAGAAGATGATGGCACAATGGATGAAAACGGCCCGGCGAAAGAACAGATGTCGGGGTACCAAGGCACAATCTCCAAGAAACCACTCGTAGAAAGAGAACAAAAGGGTCATTACGCCAGATCCAACCAGGGCGCCGATGACTGCGGGATCATTCCACGCCCTCAAAGCCCCCCCCATTCCAGAGCTAGAAGATAACAAGTCATTGCACCGATGATGAGGACAACACCAACGAGGTCGAGTTGCTGAAGGATTGTCAACCAGGACGCGGCCTCGGGAACCACGGTGGAAGGGGGAGAGAAAAGGATCCAAACCACCCCCAGCGTCAGTCCTCCAATTGGGAGGTTAATCCAGAAGCTCCATCGCCAGGTACTTGCGCTAGTGAATGCACCCCCAAGGAGCGGGCCGACAAAGCTAGCAACGGCGTAACTGATGCCAAAGACCGCCGTGAGCGCCGATCTGGTGCTCGGAGCCGCACTCACAGCAAGGATCGTGTAAGCTCCGGCAACGACGCCAGCAGCGCCGGCTCCAGCCACAGCCCGCCCAACGATGAGCATGGCAGGGCCCTGGGCGAGGGCACAAATGAGCGAGCCAATTTCGAACAGGACCATTGCGGACACGAAACAGGCCTTGAGCGAGAGGTAGCGGTAGATCTTGCCCCAGGGGGCCTGGGTAGCTGCGTTGGTCAGAAAGAAAGCAGAGCCATACCAGCCGTTACTGGAGATCGAGCCGAACTCGGACGAGATGCTGGGGATTGCGGTCGAGACGATGGTTGTGTCGACGGCGACAAGGAAGATCGCCATCCCCAGGGCGGTCCCCAGGACCGCCAGACGCCATCCGGTGGTATATTGAGAACCCTGCATTGGCCCTCTTCAAACTAGAGAGTGCTACGGGCCAATACGCGTCGAGTCATTCAGGCGGCTTTTGAATTGAAATGAAAAGAAGAATACGGGCAAAGCTTGCTACAAGAAGGGGCATCTCTCTTTAAATGAAACGACATATGTTATGTAACCTCCTGAGTCAGACGGAGGGGAAGGCAGGGCCCTTCTAAATCGAGAGGACTCTCTACGGCGCCGTCGGCTTTACGATCCTCATTAATGTAGATCTGCGCAAGGCACTGGTAACTATTGAACTTTTTATTTATGCCCAGCGATCCCGGATGACTTTGACCTCAACGGGCTTCTTGTTTACAGCTACAGCATGATCCACCCATTCCATACTAGACGCATCTGTCTCGTGGAGTCTCAAGTCAAATCGACTGAAAAGGTGGGACAAAGTCATCGCTAGTTCTTGGTATGCCAGTCTGTAAGTCCATTAGCTTCACGAGCAGAATGAATGTACAAGCAAGGGGCTGGATTTTGTTGACTTACGGGCTCCCAACGCACTGGCGGGACCCTTTACTAAACGCCACCTGCCACCGTTCCAGGGCTTTCCCGCGATCACCTAGCCATCGATCTGGGTTGAAAGCTTCAGGATCAGGAAAAAGCTCTTGGTTGTCGTGGATACTCCGATGCGTCATGGATACGATCGTCTGTAGCACGGGTTAGCGCATTCCGGTAGGGCTCCTCCATGAGGTTCGCTAGTATTCTCTTTTAGGGATTTTTTTTCTCTCAAACCTACTCCGCCTGGAATGAAATGTCCCTGGACGCTTGCTCCACCAGGTGGAACGACTCGAGGTGTGATTCCCGGTACCGGTGTGGAAAGTCGAAGGCTCTCTTTCACCACTGCGGTCTGCTTGGTATTAGCATTGATCGGTCCGGCGGAAGTTGATTCTCATACCAAATAGGGTAGCTTTTGAATGTCCTCCCAGTAGCCTGCTTGGATCGAAGGCTTCGCACAGTCGAGCTCCTCACGCAAGACTGCAAGCACAGGCGGATTACTGAGGAGATAGTAAGTGGCGCAACTTAACGTGTAAGCGGACGTATCACTCCCGGCAATGATTAGCAGAGCGGCCTCATCAATCAATTCCGTGGAAGACCGGACGTCATAGTTTCTTTCCTCATTCGGCTGTAACATCGCATCAAAGACGGTGGTAATGCCTTCGGGGGTCGTCATGTGGCCTTTCGCCCGTCGAGAGCGGGTTTCTTCTACCCAAGACTCACATTGCTATCCTCTCGATCAGCCGCTGGTCATAAAGGAAACGAGCGTGTAACCTACCCGGAGGAAATCTCCATAGCCCGGCAGCTGGAAGCGTGAGGGGAGATATCGTGGTATTCTGTTGAGGATAGGGAAATGCTTGACTGCAATAAGGACAGCGATCGTTAGGGGCTTGCTTGGGTTGCAGGCAGGGGCCAAGGGACGTACTCAACCACATTCGGTCTGTGAACTGGTCCATGCTCTGGATGAGGCCATGAGGCTGGGTATAACGTTCCACAAACTCATCTGGTCGCCCAAAGAGTGTCACATACACCACATCGACCTGTAACAGGGTAAGACCGTTTTCCGTCTCGGCTATAGACGGGATCTACGAACCGCAAAACATCGGAATAATCGCTGGATTGCAAGGGGCTTTCCTGTGTCGAGACCGGCAGCGATTTTCCCCGCGGCCTTTTCCAGGAGCTGGTGGATTCGTGGCGCGTACTGATTAATGGACAGCGGCGAAAACAACGGAGCAATCGTGTTCCGAAAGATGCGGTGTTTTTTCGGATCCAGGATCGAGATCAGTGACTCCGGATATCCAAGACCCTTGTAGAAATACGGCGCTTTGAGATAATCTGTTCCGGCTCGGTAGATCCTGGACCGTGTCAGGAGCATTTCCCTTCATTTGCTTGAGAGAGTACTCACACATGATAGAACTCGGGATCATTAACATGGACGTGATAGGGGGATATCCTGACTACGGGGCTCTCTACACACCTATTAGCTGATCCGGCGTCTCCTTCTAATGACATGCAGTAGCTATACTGTACTTGCGATGAAGCTGGGGGAGCTTCTTCACCAACGTGCCATTGTCCACGACATCAAAGTAGAACTCGTGCCATCCAGTGAGTGCCGCCAGGATTGGGCCTGGTATCTTGCGCAGAGGGTGAAGGTAAAGCCGTTTGAGCACAAGGAGAGCCAGGGAGGCCCCAAGTAGCAAGAGGAACACTCCACTAGGCACGGATTGACTGAGAGGGTGGGGGGCAGCGACGGAGGCCATCTCGCGACCAAGAGAATGAAACGCCATGACAATGAGTTGCTCGCGTCTTGAAGAATGAGTTGGGAGTCGGGGCATTTGCCCAGGGGGGAGCCCGAATGGCCTTTAATGACTCGTCTGCGCCACACACTTCCTATAGTTCAACTGGCATATCAAACTAGAGCGCTCTAGAGCTCACCTGGAACTGATCGGCGTCCGCCCTTGCTTTGATTTAAGGTTTATGATTGGGCATCTACACAGCCCAGGTCACACGGTCTTGGGACGTGCAAATTGATCTGAAGGTATAGACCGACGTATCATAGGAAAAAACTCACCGAGCCATCTCGGCGCCTTCGCAGCCCGCCTCATCCTCTCGTGTGCCTAAGGGGGTTAATAGTGGCTAGACTAGTTAATCCTTATATTGCATTCACAGCGATCGACGCGAGATCATTCCACAGGTGGAAATACCCACATTGATACTCAGAATATAATCGGCTCCTGTGACCTCTGCAGCAGCAGATGCATGATCGATACGCGATCGAGGAATCTCGGTAGCGATTGCCTCCGCAGACCAACAACGCGGGTGGGATGTCGCTGTGCGGATAAGACCAGACTTGGGCAGGCAACCGTGTCAACACAGTGTGTGACGCCCAAGTAAGACTTGTTAGGGTTTGTCATTGACACAGTCTGGTTCGGGCTTAGACGGCTTCAAGTTTCGGGCACTTCGGGATGCCATATTTTTCCTAGGTAAACTCTGGGCGGCGCCTTGCTTCATTCCATGCCGGTGAAGCCAGGAAATTGTCCAACGTGTCAAACCGTCGCCTGCCAGGGCATCACTGGACCAGAGCCCATAGAATCCCTTTTTTGGACGACCTAACCAACTCTTGGATGAGCGCTACTAGATTTCTCCTAGTAGCAATGCACAGGTGGAATTATTGCTAAACCTACAGATAGACTCCATCCGTGATCAATATCCGCCCCCTGAATGGGATGCGAGGATCCGGAAAAGGAAATGGGAGGCATCAAGGCAGTGCCATATGAGGAGGTGGCTGAGAGTCACGATCCAGTGATATTTGTGAGACTTGGCTGCCGATAGTAGAGGCTGAGTTGAGCTTTCCATCACCATGGCTTCACAGGATGCTCAGCGCCCAAACGCATTCAAGACGGTCGCTCCGAGTGATAATGAGGGGAAGTCTTTGCAGTTGGTGGGATATGATGACGCTTTAACCGATTTCACTGACATCGCAAAGGCGATCCTCCAACCTCCGCCGCATCAAGCTCGTTGCATTGATCATCTGGTCTTGGAGCGGAGTCGACGACAACCGTCAGCGCCAGCTGTCGCAGCGTGGGACGGCCACCTTTCGTATGGGGAGTTGGACGAGGCCGCCACCCATCTAGCTCATTATTTATCTGCACTGGGGGTTGGGTCAGACTGCTTCGTCCCAATCTGCCTCGGGAAGTCTAAATGGACAGCCGTGGCGATCCTGGCAATTCTGAAGGCCGGAGCAGCATTTGTGTTACTGGACACTTCCCATCCATCTCGTCGCCTACGACAGATCTGCACAGGCGTGGGAGCCTCGTTGGCCGTGACCTCCACTCGGGACCAGGACACGGCCGGATCGCTTGACGTGACAACCGTAATCACGGTGGAAGAGGCGCAAGCATGGATCCCTCAAGGGCCTTGCCCCCAGGTCGAAAACCGCTCGCCGTCCGAGCCAGCCTATGCAGTCTTCACCTCCGGCTCCACCGGCCGACCTAAGGGCATCGTGATGGAACATGCCGCGTTCGCGACGGCGGCACGGCATTTCATACAGCGGACGGGCCTCGGGGTCGGTTCGCGCGTCTTTCAGTTTGCCTCGTACGCCTTTGACGTGAGCATTGCCGACCATCTAGCCACCCTCATCGCCGGCGGATGCGTGTGCATTCCGTCCGAAACGGGTCGCCTCAACCATCTCTCGGAGTCGATCTGCGAACTACAGGCCAATTGGCTGGACCTCACGCCATCAGTAGCCCGGTTGATCTCCCCGGCCGAGGTGTCCTCCCTCAGGACTCTGGTCCTAGCAGGCGAGCCGATGACGCAGGACGACATATCCACCTGGGTCGGACACGTGTAGCTGATCAACCATTATGGCCCCGCCGAGTGTGCGATCGGGACCAGTCTCCTCTCACCCGTCCAGCCGGATAGCGACCCCCGAAACATCGGCTATACCATGGGCTGCCTCAGCTGGGTGGTGGACCCGGACGATCACAATCGCCTCGTTCCGTTCGGCGATGTCGGAGAGCTCATGGTCGAGGGTCCCATTGTGGGGCGAGGATACCTCTGTGAGGAGTCGGAAAATTCTCCCTTCATCTCGATGCCGTCTTGGTTGCAGGGCTTGCGCGCGGAGAGCCCGCCGCTGTTCAAGACCGGCGACCTGGTCCGGTATGCGACAGATGGCTCCGTGCACTACGTGGGACGGAAAGATTCTCTTGTCAAAATCCGAGGACAACGACTGCACCCCGAGGAGGTCGAATTTCACATCTACCGATGCGCACCCGCACTGAGGAAAGTCTGTGTGGGGGTATTTCAAGCCCCTAGTGAAGACCTAGTCTTGATGGCTTTTGTTGCGCAGGATCTCGCTGGTTCCGGTCCGACCCAACTGGCATTACAACCCCCTAGCGGCAGCTTTGCTGCACTGGCAGTAGATATCCAGTCTCAGCTGGCAGCAGCCTTGCCACCTTATATGATTCCATCCTTCATCGTGCCGGTGACGGACATCCCCTTGACTCCCAACGGCAAGGTAGATCGCCGGGCACTCACGGGCCTCATGGTTGATCTATCGGTGCCGCGCCTAGCACAATACCACCGGGGAGATTTGGGAGCCTTGTTGTCGACCGATAGGAAGAAGGGCCCGCCGATTCAGGACATCCTCCGAGACCTCTGGGCCGAGGCTTTGGGCCAGGACCCGAAAAACATTGGTGGAGACGATGACTTCTTGCACAGCGGTGGGAACTCGATGCGCGCCATGCAACTGGTTTCGCTTGCCCGCAAACATGGCATTCACTTGACCGTGGAGGAAATTTTCCGCGCGCGCTCGCTGGGCGCGATTGCAGCAGGTGTGAAATCCGTGTCAGACCCGTCAGATACCCACGACCACCACTGTTACTCCCCGTTTTCTCTCCTCGGGGACGGCACCAAGCAGCGAGAGGCTCTGAGCCTAGCTGCAAGTCGGTGCGGAGTGGAACCGGAAGACGTTGAAGACATATATCCCTGTACGCCGTTGCAGGAGGGCGTCATGGCTCTGTCGATACAACGGCCAGGCGCCTATGTATCCCAACACGTGTTTGACATCAGAGTGGGAGTCGAGCTGAGGCGAGTCAGAGAAGCCTGGCGGGCAACCGTCCAAGCTAATCCTGTCCTCCGAACGCGGATGGTGAGCGCAGATGGTGGGACCTTGCAGGTCGTGCTGCGACGAGATCTGGACATCGATACGGCAGACGATCTCGAGCAGTATTTGTTGGACAACAGAGCGCAGCCGATGGGTCTTGGAGAGCCACTGATTCGCTTCGGTCTGGTTGCCTCTGCTCATTTTGTTCTCACTCTACATCATACCATCTACGATGGCGTCTCCCTGCCCCTGATCCTGAGCCATTTTGAGAACCAATACTATGGTTGCGCCGTCGAGCCCCCGCCGTTTACTTGCTTCATCGCCCACATCCGAGAGCTGGAGGTCCAAGGACAATGTCGGGAATTTTGGCAATCATACCTATCAAACTGCAACGCCCCAGTCTTCCCAGAGCTGCCCTCTGCAGGGTTCGTGCCGAATGCTAACAACTGCATCCAGCATCGCGTGTTGGGCATCTACCAGAGCGACGGCATCACGACCTCCAACGCGATCCGGTTGGCATTGGCCGTCTTGATCTCCCATTACACCAACTCCGAAGATGTGATATTTGGAGTTACGGTCAACGGCCGCGGCGCCGCGGTGCCTGATATTCAACAAATGACAGGACCCACGTTCTCGACCCTCCCTCTTCGTGTTCGGGTAAACCCCGACCAGGACGTGCGCAGCGCCCTGGACAGGATGCAAATGCAAGCGACGGAAATGATCCCTTTCGAGCAGGCAGGACTGGCCTACATCCGGCATCTGAGTGAGGACGCCGCGGCGGCCTGCCAATTCCAAACCCACCTCGTGGTCCAACCATCATCTCCGTTGGATGTGCCCTGCAAGGTCCTGGCGCCCCAACCTGGTCGCTGCTTGGATACCGGTGACAACAACGCGCTGTTTGCCTTCAACGCCTTGTTGGTGGTGTGCACCCTGGATGAGAGGCACCATGCCGTCGATGTCGCGATTAACTACGATCCACGCGTGATGAGCGAGGTGCAGGCACGCCGATTCGTCCAGCAATTTGGTCACCTCCTCCAACAGCTCCAACGACCCGTCGCATTATCAACCCTGGCGCAACTGCAATGTGTGAGCCCGGAGGATCTGTCCGATATCCGCCGGTGGAACCGCATTCTGCCCACGTCGTGCGACCGATGTCTCCACGACATGGTGCTGGAGAAATGCGCATCGCAGCCGGACGCCGTGGCGGTTGCTGCATGGGACGGCGAATTGACCTATCGTGAGCTTGACCGGCTCTCTGCTGGGTTTGCATCCCGGCTACAGGAGCTACATGTGCGCCCACAGAGCATGGTTCCGTTCTGTCTGGATCGCTCCAAGTGGGCGGTCGTTGCGATTCTGGCTGTGCTGCGAGCCGGTGGAACCTGTGTCCTCACCGACCCCAGCCAGCCCCGCGCGAGAGTACAAGGTATCATTCGAGAAACCGGTGCCAAATTAGCCCTGGTTTCCCCCGGCCATGTCGCAATCCTCGACGGGCTCTGCTGCGCCGGGTTGGCGATCTCTGCGGCCGCCTTTGCGGATCTACCCGAGCATCCCGTAGCTCTTAAGAGTCTCCCGATTGTCTCCCCGGCGGATCCGGCCTTCATTGTATTCACTTCCGGTAGCACTGGAAAGCCCAAGGGCATCATTGTGGAGCACCGCAATTTAGCCACCTGTGCGCGCGATCAATACGGGCCGATGGGCTATGCGCCGCGTTGCCGCGTCCTCCATTTTGCGTCCTACACGTTCGATCTGAGTATCTATGAAACCGTGATCACGCTGGTCTTTGGAGGCTGCGTCTGCGTCCCATCAGAGGAACAACGACTGGCGGATCTAGCCGGGTGCATGCGGCAGTACCGCGTGAACTGGACTTGTCTGACCCCCTCGTCCCTCCGCTTGTTCCGCCCAGAGGACGTCCCCTGCCTTGAGACCTTTTGTGTTGGAGGGGAGTCCCTCACCCAGGCGCACGTCGATACGTGGGCGAGCCACGTCCGGTTTATAAATAGTTACGGCCCCGCTGAGACTTGCTTCTGCACCGCAGGCGTGGTGGACCCTCACCAATGGAAGCCTGGCGATGTCGGCAACATGTTTGGGGGGCTGGCGTGGGTAACCGTCATCAATAACCCTGATTGCCTCGCCCCCGTCGGCGCGGTGGGTGAATTGATCGTCGAGGGACCTACCGTGGCGCGAGGCTACCTTAACAATGACGAACTGACGCGTGCGGGCTTTATCCAGGCGCCCCCTTGGCTCCAGGGGTGGCGCACGAGTGGTCGGACGGACCGGCTCTACCGCACAGGAGATTTGGTCCAGTACGGCGATGACGGCATCATCCGCTTCATCGGCCGACGCGATACGCAGGTCAAGCTGCGCGGACAACGGGTCGAGCTGACTGAGGTGGAGTATCATCTGCAGCGATGCTTCCCAGGCGCGCAGCAAGCCGTCGCTGAAGTCATTATCCCAGAAAGCCCCCCAGACGCACGCGCAACGCTAGTCTCGTTTGTTTTCACCCACGAAGACGACGGCCAGACTAGTCGGCAGGGGACAACTTATCTTGCCGAACCTACCGACGCCTTCTGCAAAACCGCTCACAGGGCACTGGCACAGCTCCGGGACTGTCTTCCCAGCTACATGGTACCCTCGGTAGTGTTCCCCCTGATAAGCATCCCATTGACAGGCACCGGCAAGATCAACCGTCGAGCACTCCGCCAGGAAGCGGCTGTCTTGACGTTGACGGGGATCAACGCGTATGTTGGGTTGACCAATGGGCACCATTCCGTGCAATCGCCTCGTACCCCGACCGAGAGAGCCTTGCATGCCATTTGCGCCCAGGTCTTGAATCTGAACCCCAGTGCTGTCGGTCGGGATGATGACTTCTTCTGTCTCGGCGGAGATTCTATTAGCGCCATGCAGGTGGCTGCGAAGGCAAAGGCCGCAGGACTGGCAATAACAGTGCGAGATATAACCGCACACAAGACGATTGCTGCCATCGCAGCTACCGGCTGCAGTGAGTCGCCGCAGCCACTGGCCAATGGCACCTCTGCCGTGGTGGACGACGACGACGACGACTTGATCCCCTTTGGTCCCTCTCCTATCCAGCAGTTATTCTTTGACACCATTCATGAAAACTACAACTATTTCAACCAAAGTTTCTCCCTTCGCTTAACCCGACCAGTTGACGTCGAGACGCTGGATGTGGCGCTGCATGCAGTGATAGCGCATCACGCCATGCTCCGCGCTCGATTCCAGCAGCACGATGATGGCAGCTGGACTCAGAGAGTACAGAGTAACGCTACAGGCTCATACCACTTACAAACCCACTTTCTTGCGTCCATCGCCGACGTCGCCCCAGTCATCTCCCACAGTCAACAGTCCTTGAATATCTTCCATGGCCCGCTGCTTCGAGTGGATCTAATCACAACTAATGCAGGGCAACAATATCTGTTCTTAGTTGCTCACCATTTAGTCATGGATCTCGTTTCCTGGCGGATTATCCTTGCGGATATGGAAGACGCCCTTCGCAATGGCGGGGCGTTATCCGCATCCACCCCCCCTTCGCTATCTTTTCCAGCCTGGTGTCGTCTGCAAGCAGAATATGGCCGAGAGGTACTTACTCCTGAAAAGGCCTTTCCCGTTGACGCTCTACCTAGTGTGAGTGGGTTCTGGGGAGAGGATGTCTTGCACCGAAACACATGGGGGGATATTGCAACCATCTCGTTCACCCTGGATCCGGAAACTAGCGCCTTGTTATACCAAGACAAGAGCAAAAGAGGCCCAGTCTCATTAGCAGAAGGGGCCCGCCATATCACTCCATATGAGCGGTACCATGCAGCGTTGCTGGCATCATTCGTCCGCACCTTCCCTTCCCGGTCACCCCCAGCCATCCACTGTGAAGGCCACGGCCGGGAGACCGCCTGGTATACGGATTCGTCGCTGGATCTTTCTCGGACGGTGGGCTGGTTCACGACCCTTTGGCCATGTCCTGTCGCCTGCACTGCAGACTCGCCCCTCCATGTGGTGATAGACGCCGTTCACACTGCCCATTCCACGATGCCGTTCCATGGCTGGGGATACTTTACCTCCCGATACACAAACGCAGCGGGGCGGCGGGCTTTTGGCGCGCTATCTGAGCCGTCCAGTTCCGTGCCTGAGATTGTGTTGAATTATACGGGTCTCTACCAACAATTAGAGCGAGAGGGGGCGCTCTTCCAGACAACGGACGAGCTGGACGGCGCTGGGTCGGATATCATCAAGTCCGCGCCAAGGTTCGGGCTTATTGAAGTCTCCGTGGCTGTTCGTCATGGCTGTGTGGTGTTCGATGTTGGAATTAACAAGCACATGGAGCGACAGGGGGATATACGCAAGTGGCTAGAATCATGTCGTCGTCTGCTAGTAGAGATGGCTAGATTGTAGAAATAACTTTCATTCTTTGTGAGACTACTCCAGCTTGATAGATAGATAAATAGAAGACTAGATTACGAATGCCAATAAATTCTCAACCAAGCATAAAATGTCCCGTCTCTAAGCCTTACTACCCTAGAGATAATCCACTATCACTCGGCGTATGTTCGATAAAACCCTGTTGTTCGAAAAGATCAATCATGATGACCCCTAAGAAGGGAGAGCCAGGGGGAAAACAGACCATAGATGCCTTCCGAATCCATCCAGCAGTGCGTGAGTGGGGATCCAGCTCGCCGCGCCATGTCCTCAATTTGTTCGTACGACCACTTCCCACTCAGCAGCTGATTCACCTCCTGCCCCTGCGAGACGAGTATGGGTGCACATCCTTCAATCCGGAACTCTAAATTTCGCTTTGCGACACGACTACACCGAATCATGTTTGTCCGTCGATCAAACCGGATAGCAACCCCCCAATCCTCCTCGGCGAAGACTCCTCCCCCTAAGGCCCGATCTGCCGCTCTCATCCCATTCTTCACAAAGTCCCGGAAGTAACCAGGCCCAGTGAGATCCTCGATATCGTATGCGGCCCGGATGCGTGATTCGTCGGCGCAGGCGTCCGCCGCAAAAATGAACGAGCACCGCCATTCACCACCCTTACATACGCGCCCAAACTCCGCCAACAGCCTGGCCGCGTCTTCTCGTTCGGCATTCGCAATCGTGTTCCCCATCCACAGGAAGGTGACGTGTTGAACGCCACTTGGATGCAAGAGTGGGCTCTCTGACGTGGCTGCAAGCCACTGGAGGCAATCGTCGTATGTGCCCAGGAGGCCCGAGATGCGTTGCACCGACGGGAAAGACTCAAATTTCGCCGACAGCGCTTTCACGCTCGCCTGGAGGCTTTCTTTAGCGATGTCGAGGGCATAGTAGGTCACGCGCGTTTGTTGCGCCTCGAGAGTGGCGAGCAGAATGCCTGTTTTCTCAAGTGTTCTATCTAGTCGATATGCATTGTCAGCTTAGTGTTGTGACTCTCTTCCTGCTGCCGCTCCCAACCCAAAGCGGAGGTGCTGAGAGGGGCTTAGGGCTTTTGCCTTACCCGCACCCAAGTTTAATGATCAGCGAGCCATCTGGTATCGTCCTTGCAATGTTCGCCGCATGAAGCTGGAGGATCTCCATCTCACACCGTCGTGGATAATACAGCGGGTGACTACAGAGCTTGCTATAGATTTCCATTCCGGCATCGTGCCATCCGAGGACGGCCGGAATCTCGGGTGGATTTCTCTGAAGGGCTTCAACAATTGCCCTTTTCGCGCCAGGCAGCTCGTTCGGTGAGCGTCGGATATCAATGATGCTGACAGCCGCTAGACATTTCTGGTTGGAATCCTCGCATAGACTGATTGTATCCATGTTTGGCTTTGGCTTTGTACTCGCAGTTTGAGTCCGGGGATTTGGAAGAGTAAGCGGTTTCAATTTCGATGTATTCTCCAATTTACCCCAAGAAGAGGGCCTCCGTATAAAAGACATCGCGACGGACGAGCTATTACTTTCCATGCCAATGGTCTGTGTCAACGCACTCACGCGCAGGTGAGTACTTTTTAAGTTCATCCCTGCATGAGTAGGCAAAATACCATTTTCTTTTTCGAGTATATTGTTGGTACTGCAGCTGTCTATCGTCCAGTAGGTCACTAGCTTAGAGGCGCGGATGGGTCGCGACTAGACTACATATTGCTCTCCAGTGCATCCCATTCAACCAGTAGCAATACAAAGTACCGGAGGTAAGGGGTAGAAATAAGCAGAATATTATCAATTCTGTCCTATTTCTATTTACAGACGTAATCGCCAATAACCACGCGCCGATCGTGACGATCGAATCCCCACTATACACCGACCTCTTTTTATACTTAATCCTTCAAATTACCCGTTCGATGCGTTATACATGGACGCCACTCAGAAGAGAAGCCTTCAATCCGAGGGCATCACGCAGCAGGGTTTTACCCTGTATAATATAAGGACTCTTCCTCTATAAGATTTCTCATTACCCACATTTACATTTTTTATGTATCTGGTATTTACTGAATGATATATCTACTGAATGATATATCTATACTAGGTATATATGTTAAAAATACTAGTATTAATTACCTTCTATTTAAATAAAAGCTCCAGCTTAATAATCTATTAATATAATAAGTCTTCCTTCTACTTCTAGATTAGCTATAAGGTGGATAAAAGAACTAGCTCTAGAAATATATTTTGAAATTTAAATTACTTATCTATTAAAGTTAGAGATTATAAATCTTTTTATAAACTATTAGATCTAGACTAGATTATTATACTAGTAAGGATAATAGAATACTCTCTCTTAATTATTTAATTATAGATTTTACTTCTAATATCTAAATATCTAGCTTATTTACCTTCTTCTATCATCCCAGATCTAGTTAACCCTAGTAGGGATAGTTTAGGATATATTAAATTTAGAATTTAGCTGTAAATATTTATAATCTCTATCTTTAGCTCTTCTTCTGTTAGTATGATTTAGATTTGGGGAGAGACTTTAAGATTTTATAATAGATTATTTTACATTTAAATGCTAGAAAACTATATCTAAGCTAGATAGATAATAAGAGAGGTATAAGATGATAAAATATTAATATCTATTTAAATAGACTGATTTAAAAATATCTCATTTTAATTTAATATCAGTTTTTAACTTCCACTAGTACTTAAATAAATATTTGTTTTATATAATAAGACCTATATAACATAATTTGTGCCTGTGTTGACCACCTCTGTATTGTATTTAAAAAAGTCATTTTTAATCTTTGAGACTTCATCCAACCAAGGTAGTGAGGTTAGACTAATAAGCAGATGTACCTTAAGGATAGCTATAATAAAAGGATTCTTAGGAATAAAGTATTTTTCTACATTAAAACTCTAGGGCATCGAGAAGACATCTAAAAGATAGGAATTTCAAGGGAAAATAAGACTACATCCATGAGGAAATCCCTGCTGTTCAACATGCAAACAGCACTAGATGTGCGGTTAAATCTGAGTCAACATTCAGTCAGGGTAATAATTGGCTCCCAAAATAAGGGTCGGGAAGCGGAGTCCAAAAGGGTCGGACTAGTATAGTAGTAGTAGTGGTGGTGGTAGTGGTGGTGGTAGCAGTCGTAGGCATTGGGGGGGGGAAGAAATTCCTCCCTGAGTCGAGCCATTGACACGGAGAACATATTTTACACCAGTATTCAAGTCGCTCAATAAACAACCCCTTTTATCGGGGTGGAGACCTGATCCGTTTTCCCCATTCCAAGAACAACCTCCTCCGAACCCTCAACCGCCAGCACACCATACCGCAACGGACGAGACCCAACGACGTCTAGGAACGACTCCAATCTCGCGCTCGACGGGGCTGTAGAGGATGCGAGAAGTGGCGCGTTGAAAGTCCTCGCCATCTCTATTGGGCTCATCGTCGTCGGCCTCCCAAGGACCCACCATCCATTGAACGTCACTGCGACCGAGACCAGACAAACCCCCATCAGAGCCAGTGCGCCAGCGAGGTAGGCATAGTTGGAAGAGAATATAACCACCGTGTTCGTTTGCAGTACGTCAAAAGTCTTGAGATCGCTCGCGTTTCCGCGAGCGGCCTCCAGGGCCGTCCTGAACATCAGCTCGTAGGTATTGGAGAGCATATCCGGGGTGGGGTCGAGAAAGGTGAAGCTGCATCCCCAGCCCGGACCAAATTCGAATTTCGGGTTGGACTGCAGATAGTTCTGTGCAGTAGGTCCTGTCGTGCCGATTCCCATTCCAGGATCCGGATCGCCTGGTTGGATTCGAAACTCCGAGCCGAACTGCCTCTGGAGGGCCTCTGAGATACCTGCGTAGTCCCACCTGGCCCAGTCGGGAATGAGTGAGATGTTCTGGCGCTGGATGACAGCCGGAGCCTTGGGGTTGCCTCTTAGTGTGAGAGTATGATTTATGATTTGGAAGGGATACTCGATGATCGCGGGGAGAAGTTCGCAATGTTGTCGCTGTTTGGTTCCACGGCAGGGCGGGAGCCCCTCGGGAGTCGGGTCGTTGGACGGGGCGGGATCTGTTTGAATAAAGAGTGTATCAAGTGTGAGGTATATATCTGTCGCGAGGTAGCTGTCCCAATTGCGAGCCTCGTCGGCAAAGTCGACGGCGAAGATAGCCTGCTTCGGGGGGTATTTCTCGTTGCGCAGTAGGTAGGACGTGTTGGTTGTCTGATTGCAGACTGGGACGAGGCCAGCGCCGGGGATCGAACCCTCACAGCTACCGTCACAGCCCCATCCGGGAACGCTAATCGGGCTGCGCTGGGTGAAATTGGAAAGCACAGAAGCAAACTCGGGAGTGAATATCTCAACCTGATAGGAGTACTCTGCGCTGCGGCCGGTATAGGCCTCGGGGATGCGATCGCTCAGGCCAGCTTGTAAGGTTCGTGGGGTCTGCCGCTGGATCGATACGACGGATGAAGCTCGTTGGAGAAGAGGGCCATCGATCGCGACGACCGCAACCAAGAGGCAGGCGATCGCGCTCGGGCGGAGTTGATGGAGGGAGGTTAGCGCGGCCCAGATGCTGGAACTGGAGTCCCATCGTCGATGGAGCTCACGCACGGTCATGCCGTTCAGGGCACCACGCCACCAACTGATGGCCGCGCCTTGGGCGAAAGCAAACCCAACCAAAGTATTGGATGCGGCTGAGCAGAGCGCCAGCAAAACGGGGGGAGCGACTGCCCATGATGAGGTCTCCTGCCCGTCCGAGAACACGACGATGGCACAGGCGAGAACCATCGCGACCAGCATGAGAAGGAGGGCAGCGAGCCCGAGCCATGGGAAGCGCGGGAGGATGCCTGGATTCCACGCATCCTTGTGGTCCACCTTTGCGGTTTGTGCCATCAGACAAGATCTCCTACGACGGTGAGATTTTTATTTTCTTTCATTTTCTCCCCGGGTTGCCGCCAGCAGGCCTTTTGAGGGTGTTTGTTCATGGCGCGTGTCGGAGAGCGGGATCCCCTCCTCTTGATCAAGTGAAGCGCAGCCTGGAGGTTGAATCCTTTGGCCCCCAATAGCCTTGTGAAAGCCAGGGTCCAGGGTCAAAGCGACCCAATCAGTCTTCCAATCGTCGAGGTGGAAATGCTGATCGAGGAAATTTTTGCCGAGGAAGGGACACGATTCGTCCAGCTCTCCATCCCGTCAAATTAGGTAGCAGAAGGCCAAGACCGTGTGTCCTTGGCCTTCCCTGACCCTCCTCAGACCCTCTGGGATCGAGATGACGCCAAGAAAGGGATGCGGTTTTGAGAATTCTGAACTGGGAGTGGCGCCCACTCTACCCATTCGATATCGACCAAATCTGGCTGTGCTTCTGTGACTATGGAAGGTGCGTGCCTGGAAAGAAAGGGGCCCAGAATAGCCTAAAGACTTATAGTGCATGTCTCCGACCTTTATCTCTCTGGCTAAAAATACATCACGGCCAGCTGAGTCGAGTCTGGAGTTATTTGTTTTCTATATGCACATTCCCGCAAATAAATTGCCTACTTTGTTGGTGAGGAGAGACGAATCAGCATTGATCAAAAGAGGAAACAGGTTGAGAATACGAAATAAATGATCTGTCGCGTTCGTTGCTAACCTTTCTAGCTCTTTTGCTTGCTTTCTATCATCCCGGGCCTAGTTGACCCTAGTAAGAATGGTTTGGGGTGCATAGGGCCCAGAACTTGGTTGCAAACATTTATGACCCACACCTTCAGCTCATCATCTACTTTCTTCCGGAATGATGGCGGGGTTTGGATTTGGAGAAAGGCTCTGGGGACCATACCATGGGCCATTTCACACACAACTGCCAGGAAGCCATATCGTGCCATAACGAGATATTAACATGATAAAATATTAATGTCTATTCAATCAGATTGATTTAGTTTCTAATACGAAAATATCTAGCTTTAACTTAATATGGGGTTTCACTTCCTCTACTACTTAATATATATTGATTTTACAAAATAAGACCTTATATATGGTATAGCTAGTCCCACTATATATTCTGAGCAAGATACTACACAGTATAAAGGGGGCATGCATTCATGCCACTCTTCATCTAGCAAACTTCTCCCTAGCTTATAACAGCTACCCACATATTTTTACTTACAGGCGCCGCATGGTTTCCGAGGGCAGCCTCCACACCCGCACCCTCACTCCCTTACTCTCTGGCGAGGGAAGTGGGACAAAGCCGTCAATACTGCACTCTACGTCCCGCTCTACTGTCGTCTCAAAGAGTTCCAGTAAGCCCACGTCGTGCGGTCCGCGCACGTCAAAGCTGCCGTACTGTCGGAAAATCCCTGAGAGCATCAAGGCGATCTCGGCGTAGGCTAGATTCATTCCCAAGCAGATTCGGCTGCCTTTACTGAAGGCCACCTGGAATCGGTCGAGTCGTGGGTTGTCCAACCACCGTTCCGGGCGGAACGCCTCGGGGCTTGGAAAAATGTCCGGATTTCGGAAGATTAAGAGGGATGTCATGCTGACAGGGGTATTGGGGGGAATCACCCACACCTTATGCGTGGTGGGATCTGTGAACTGTAGAGTTTCGTCTGGTGCGACCCGTTGCAGACGTGAGCTGACCCCATAGCTCAGACGCAGACATTCCTGGATACAGGCGGAGAGGTAGGGGAGGCTCTCTAGGGTGTTTAAACTCAGATCATTGCCGCTGGCCGGGGTGGTTATGTCTGCGAGTTCGTCCTTCAGTCGCCGTAGGGCACTTTGGTCACTCAGAAGGTGAAAGACGGCCACTGTAATCGCCCAGGCGGTAGTGACAGTGCCTGCCCCAACCACAGCGCCTCCATCCTGTGCCAACCGAGCCAGGGTCTTCTCATGTGGAGGAAGCTTGCTGTTGAGAATCTCCTGGAAGATGGTCTGATGCTTACTATTATCACTCTTGCTTTGGCTATCAGCCAAGGCCATGGTTTGTCGCACTTGAATAGCAATATCCTGTTTGGTATGTGTTAGCTTGCCCCCCATGGCACGCGGACGGATTGTCGGGGGTGTATTCACGGACCGTGTGCATACGGACGAACGATGTCATCTCCGGATGAACTAGTAGTAACACTCGTGGTGGTAGTCGTTTCATGATACGGAGAAGCCAAGGGAATTGCTTCATGACCATGCTCGATTTCCCACCGTTAATGCAGGCATCGTGAAAGGCACCGTCGAAATCTGGTGCCAAGAGCTTCTGATCCGATCGCCCAAAGGCATATTCCATGATGACATCTGCTCAACACGCTTTGAGTTAATAATATGGAGCGAGGCCAAAGGAAGGAAAAAGCATAAGAGATGAAAGAAGGGAGAGAGTGCTTGGTGGCCATGACACCATGGAGGAGGCTCACCAGCAGAAAATGCGGCAAAAGCGGCATCCAATCTCATGACTGCGCCCGACTGCTGAAACTCTTCTAACCGGCGAAGTAGGTTATTGACATGATTTTGAATCATCGGCTGCAGCCGCCGCACCTGCGCCTTTGAGAAAAAAGGATTCAGTGCCGCCCGCCGAATACGATGGGGTTCGTGCTTAGTCGTAGCGAAGGTCGATTCGTCAGCGCCAAAGGCCTTGGTCGCCCAGTACCATTTGTCGCGTCGGCGGTGACTGGCAGCGAAGAGCTCCTCATAGAACTCGGGGGTATAGACGTGCACCTCCTCTGGGTTGATACGGATAATGGGACCGTACTGGGCATGCAGTTGCGCAATGTGAAAGGTGTACTGCCCCCCGAGGATAACATCGTAATAGAATTCGTACCTAGAATAAAGGATATCATAGTTTCAGTTCGGGGTTGCACCGGATACCCAAAGGTTGACGAAGATCGTACCAAAAAGTAGCAGCAGCGAGACGCGGTCCTGGAAAGGACCGGAGAGGGTGTAGGTATAGCCGGTAGACTGTAAGGAACGCTGCGTAGAGGAGGATTGCGAGACATAGGGTCTGAATGAGACCGAGCTGAGATACCAGCGAAGCCGCTGCATTGGCTCCAGCAAGGAGGCCAGAAAACTCCATGGTAATCATACCCAATTCTAGTCAAGGCTATAGAAGGGCATCAATTGGTCATGAGAAGAAGAATGAATATAACAGTTTCTGAGCAACCATTTCCAAACGGTTTAGCACACCCTAATTAGGACCATTATAATCCCCCCTCCCCCAAAACATATTTATCTACCAGCCCCAACGAGGGAAATCGTAGTGTACCTTGTTCCCAGTTTTCTATTTTTAGCGGTAACCTCGCAAAAGAGACGACGTGTACTGGTTGGAAAGTCACCGAGCCAAACAACAGGGGCAGCTGCCAGCAGACAGAAAATGTCACCGAGCAGTAAAACGAGCCCCCCCCTTTCCTTTTTCTTTCTTTTTCTTTCTTGTTGCCTATATTAGTCTTAGCCCGGCTGTTTTAAGCAGAGCCACATTAAAATGGTAACTTTGTTATTACCTCTCCTGCATTTTATACCTGTTGTGATAAACGTCCAGTGAATTACCGATATCGCCATGGCTGATAGCATGCCACCAAACACGGCTTCGGAGGACCGTCTCCCTCAGGCATATCTACAACCGATGAAAGGGTGGCGATTATGGATGACCATTTTTGCGTACATAGCTATAAGCACTTCTCCCCCCTTTTCTTCCTTTCTTTCCTTTTTTCTCCTCATTAATTGCGTGTATTGACAGATAGCGCAGCCTCTTCCTCGGCCTCCTTCTATCCACCCTCGAAACCACGATTGTCTCCACTGCCTTAGTGACGATCGCGTCGCAGTTGGGAAGCTATGATCAATCCAACTGGGTGGTGGTTGCATATCTTCTGACCTACATGGGTAGGTAATAATCGTCGCGCCAGAGGTACTTATTTTGGGGCTGATCATGGTTTAGGATTCCTCATTATATACGCGCGGTTCAGTGACATCTTTGGACGAAAGCTGAGCTTCCTGAGCTCGCTGGCTATCTTCGCCGGCTTTTCTCTGGCGTGTGGAGTTTCCCAGAATATGGAGCAACTGTATGGCCTCCGGTCAGAGCGAAGAGAAAACAAGTACATAGATAGACTTTGCTTGTGCTAATATAGGTTAAGGATTATATTTCGCGCCCTTCAGGGCATTGGTGGCGCCGGAATCTATAGTCTGTCGATGTCAATCATGGCTGAGGTTACTCCGCTGGAGGTGATCGGCCCGGTGACAGGACTCATGAGCTCGATCTTCGCCTGCTCGAGTGTCTTAGGCCCTGTGCTGGGTGGAGTAATCACGTCTAATACGACGTGGCGATGGATCTTCTATCTCAAGTGGGTTTGTGCAACTCCACCACCTTGAGAGAAATATCCCACTCGGTGCGGGAACGACACACGTGAATCTAACTGCTTGAAGTGTTCCGGGGGGTGGTCTGGCCATCGCTGTCGCATTGTGGACTTTTCCAAGAAACCATGGGCCCCTACCTATCAACAGGGCTAGTTGGAGCCGCATTGACTGGCCAGGGATCAGTCTCTCCTTGGCCAGTTCCGTGCTCTTCCTGGTCGCCCTCGAGGAGGGCGGGGCAGCGTATCCGTGGGATAGCCCACTAATCATTACCTCCTTTGTGCTCAGCGGGGTATCCTTGATCACCTTTGTCGCTTGGGAGACTCTCCTTGCATCGACTGCTATTCGCACAAGACTGCCAAGGACAAAGGCCATGTTGCCTGTGTTTCCAGTACTGCTGGTGCATCGTCGTATCGTTGCAGCCACATTGGTGTACGTGCATTCCCCATTTCTCTTACTCTCTTGTCATTAACGTATGCCCTCGGGTATTTCTCGGTCCTCGGTGGGAGAGCTAGACTGTTGCAGGCTGATTGTTGTTTGTTTATAAATTGTTCTTACATTTAGGTCCGCCTTCTTGGCCGGGTTCCCCTTCATGGTTATGATCGTGTATCTTCCCCAGAGATTCCAAATCCAGGATTCATTGAGTCCGGTTGCATCTGGGATCCGTATGTTACCGCTGCTTCTGCTTTCGGCCTTCGGGGCAGGCCTGGCAGGAATGGTTAATAGCTGGAAGAATATTTCCTTCTATACCTTGATGGCGGCAGTTTCCTTGCAGCTGCTAGGGCTAGGGCTTATGACGACACTCCCAACAAGTGGTACACTTGTGCCATACCAGTACGCATTCCAAGTCCTTCTTGGCCTTGGGTTTGGACTTTCTCTCACTAGCCTGGTCATTATTTCCCGGCTCGAGGTCAGCAGTTCCGAGGTCGCCATTACTATGGGTGCGGTAACGCAGGTGCGTGTGCTTGGGGGAACGATCGGAGTCGCCATCGGCCAGATAATTATCACCCGTGCCGTCACTCGAAATCTGGTCACGGTCCTAGATCACAATGAAATGCGGGCGTTGATGATGAGTATCGCTAGCATGAATGAATTAAGTCCAGAAAAGCAGGAAGCGATCAGAAGTGTCTACGGGGAAGCTTTCCAGGAGCAAACCAGGCTGGTCTTGTACTTGACTGCAGCTAGCTGGCTCGTTGCTCTTGGAACTTTCAAGCGGCACCCCGTTGACTTCAAAGAGGCTGACAAGCTCCAGGCACATTCTCAGGAGGAACAACGGGAAATGGTGGAGCCTAAGGGGGGGGACGCCTAGTGTTCTTTAAGGCGGAATTGGATAAGTTGGGACCATCCATCCTATAGAGTAGATAAAGGGGGAAAAATAAGAATTGGGCAGCTAGAAAAGCATCAATGTGCGAATGTTACCTAGGAAAAAAAAATCTATCAAAGTTACGATTGTATGATTCCTATCGGAGCCCCCAAGACGATTCCGATAAATACCAGGCCGCAACCCACACCAAGTGCCCAAAGATCCCAATTTCGAGCCTTCCAGATCGGCATCCTCACGTCGGGTGGCTCTAGATGCATCGCTCGCTTCTGATTCCGTCGGCCCTCGAAATCAATTAAGGTCTCTTCAATCAAGTCAGCCGCCAGAAACTTCCTCCGGGCGGCGATCCTGGCGATGTGCATCATCCGCTCACAGTTCGCCGCGACATCTCCCGTGACGTCAGTTAGTAGGTCGCTGATAGCGTTCGCAAGATCCTGACCTGAGAAGCTATCCTTGTCCAGGAGGATAGAAGTCCCTGCGTCTCGTAATTTCATGGAGTTGGTCAGCTGATCAAAGTAGACCCCGATTGTCACAGTGCGCACACCATGAAAAACAGCTTCATTAGTGCTGGAGGCTCCTGCATGGGTAACAAACACTGCTAAGCTGGGATGGGCGAGGAGAGCCCGTTGCGGAACCGATGGGACACATAGGAAGTCGGGGTCCAGACCAGAGATTAGATCGGAGGTTGCCCGACAAAAGGGATGGAATGGTAATTGTGTGGATGGGTTGAGCTCTTGGAGGGCTACATCTCGGATGGACCAGATGATGCCATCGACCCTGCCTTGGGCACCTGTAACCTGGTGGCTCATAGTCCCCTTGTGTAGCGCGATTACGCTGCCATGTACAATCTGTTGGAGAATCTTGTCTGGGAGAATGACATGAGTGCCTAGCGAAATGTACACTACCCGGTCATGGCTGTCCATGAAGGACTGCAAGTCAGGCGTGAGATTTGGGTAGCTTTCCGACAAGATAGGACCAACGACTGCCACATTTGGCGGAATGTCCTTGGCCGGTTCGAGGCCGAAGAAGGAGTTGACGAGGAGAAGATGATCTGGCTTGGGTCTTGACGGAAGCGACCGGTGAACTCCCAGCTTGGCTCGCATGCGACGAACCCACCGGCGGTATCGAAGGTACGGCATGAGAGCCCGAATCGCTAAAAGGTAATTCTGCAGTCGTTGCCACATGGTGGCGTATTCGGATGTTAGGACCTCAATCTGGAGGCCCACAGCACCGGGGATATAGCTGGCTGGCAGAGCATTGGTCGGCATCTGCGGCCAGTGCATTGCGATGGGTATGTCTTCCTCTACCTGCATATCGCGGACTGCATCCACCAAGTAATCTGCGATGATGAAATCTGGTCGCAAGCTGGGGTCTTGCAGCATGGCTGAGAGACTTGGGTAAACTGTCACCCAGCTGGCCTCGAGATACATTCGGGTTTCCATGATTGGCGCAAAGCTGTGCCATAACCCAAGCTTCCACTCGGACATTTTTTTATACGCGGACCGTTCGTCAGACACAGACGGCCCTGGCCCTAGAACGTGAACATTGGAAATGAAAGGGTACTCCACAGCCCATTTTTCTTGACCCTCTAGCGTGGCGAACTCTATCGTATGCCCTCTGCTGCTGAGGATTCGCGCAAGCTCAAACAGTGGAGCTGGAGATCGAGAGACGGTCAGCAATCACATTGTCAAGTTATCTGTTAGGATGAGATCCTTAACGACTTACTGGCATTGGTGCGACCACCCGCCGTCACAACCACCAAAAACTTACGTGGCCCAGTCATTGGGGAGACTTCGATGATGAAAAATCTCGGACTTTGTGAGTTCCCTCTATCGTTCGAGGCCCTACAGCTCGCAGAGCACGTACAGCTCGTTTAAGCTCCCATACCTGCGAGGCACGTACGGCTGTTACGTTCCTGCACTGGTAAGTTTAGACTTTTTACTTTCTAGTCTTCAAGGTATTCCTTCCAGATCGGTGACTGCGGAGGTGTAAGCGGAAATGTCGCCGACAAGACAACAAAAACGATAGCAAAGTCGCCGATGACGCATCGTGCCGGATCTGGTCCCTGCTAGAACCTATTGATGACTGACTGCACACTATTCAAATGTGACCGAGCCTTCCTATCCCTCGGAGTGTTGATGATGCCCTCTATTTTCAGCCCCCACGAGCAAGGCAAAGCTCCAAGTTCGCCAAATTAGAGGAAGATGTAATGATATCCGTGGCAAAATATATATGAGAACGGGGTAAATACTCTTCGGGGGGGATTATGCCGCTTATTCTTCTTCCTATTTTTTTGATCTAGGGCATTGGCAATAACCTCACGTCTGTGTCTCATCGAGCCAGGGATTTTCGACCGACTTACCAGTATTTCAGTTGATGTGGGAAAAATGACGACGCTAGCGGACAGTTCAAGCCCTCATGTAGGCACTGCTGCCCCGTTGTCCCTCATGAGTCAACAGGACGCATGTATGCCGATCGCCATTGTGGGCCTAGGGGGACGATTCCCGGGAGACGCTAGCAGCCCCGAGAAGCTCTGGGAGCTTGTATCCAAGGGACGCAGTGCCTTGAAGGAAGTGCCGAAAGACCGATTCAATGTGGATGCCTTTTATCATCCCCACCATGAGCGCCAGGGCACATTGAACGTGAAAGAAGCACACTTCATGGATGGCGATATTTCCGCTTTCGACGCGCCGTTTTTCTCGATTACTCCGACGGAAGCCAAAGCCATGGATCCTCAGCAGCGGATGGCTCTTGAGTGTACCTACGAGGCCTTGGAGAATGGTGAGCAGCTTCCCTCTCTGTCTTGGCGGTGGTTACTCCCACTGCGGATTGAATGATGGGATATCTAATCTCTATTTTTTGCCATGAATAGCTGGCCAGCGATTAGAGGATGTTGTGGGCTCCCGAACCTCGTGCTATATTGGATGTTTTACGCGCGATTATAGCGACATGCTGGCCTGTGATAGGGAAAACCTACCCCTTTACCATGGGACTGGCACTGGATCCGCTATCATGTCCAACCGGATTTCTTGGTTTTTCGATCTCAAAGGCCCTAGCATCAGCCTTGATACCGCTTGTTCCTCCTCCTTAGTCGCCTTACATCTGGGCTGTCAGAGTTTACGGACGGGGGAGTCCACAATGGTATGTACTAGTTTCCTGGCCAAGGCAAGACACCTGGGTAATGTTCTCACACTGTGGTAGTCCATCGTCGGCGGCACCAACCTTATCTTACTCCCCGATATTATGTCCGCTATGACCTCCCTACATTTTCTAAGCCCCCATGGGAAGTGTCAGTCCTTCGACCATCGTGCGAATGGGTACTCCCGTGGTGAGGGCGCCGCCGTCGTAGTCCTGAAGCCGCTGCACCTGGCCCTACGAGATAATGACGTGATTCGTGCTGTGATTCGTGGTAGTGCCGTCAACCAGGATGGAAATACGCCGGGCATTACCCTTCCGTCCGCAAAGGCACAGGAGGCTCTCATTCGTGAGACCTACCAGTCAGCAGGCCTTGCTTTCTCCGAGACTGCCTATATTGAAGCTCATGGAACCGGTACACCGGCCGGAGATCCGGTGGAGGCGGAGGCCCTGGCGGCGACCTTTGGACAAGGACGGTCCAAGGAGGAGCCCATATACGTGGGCTCAATTAAGACAAATATCGGCCACCTCGAAGGGGGATCGGGTCTCGCACAAGTGGTTAAAGCTGTCTTTGCGCTCGAGAAGGGTCAAATCCCGGCAAGTCTCTGGTTCGAAAAAGCTAACCCTCGGATTCCGCTCGACGAGTGGAACCTAACGATACCAACAAGGCTCACTCCGTGGCCCAAGGAGGGATTGCGTCGACTAAGTATCAATTCGTTCGGATATGGTGGCACTAACGCCCATTGTATCATCGACGATGCGTTTCACTATTTACAAGCGCGGCGCCTGTCTGGGAACCACAACACAATGGTGGATGACCAGACAACGTCCCCCGCCTCCTCCACGGACTCGGCCATCGCGATCACGCCACCAGGGTCAGGTATTGTGTCCTTACTCCCAAAAAGGCTGAGCGCTTTCTATGGATCAGACTATTTTGCCCTGCAGACAAAGAACAGGCGGCCGAGGCTGTTCGTGTGGTCCTCGCATGAGCAGCCCGGCGTCGAACGCACGGCCCGAATGTATGCCGAATATCTTTCGGCCAAGATAGCCCAGCTCGAGGGCGATGAGGATTCCAAACTGGAGCAGAAATACTTGGACCGTTTCGCATACACGCTGGGTGCCAGGCGGAGTGTCCTACCATGGAAGTCTTTCCTGACTGCCTCAACTTTAGAGGAACTAGCCACGAAGATCCAAGAAGCTCCACGGAAGCCAACGCGATCGTCAACATGTCCTCGAGTCGCCTTTGTCTTCACTGGTCAAGGTGCTCAGTGGTTTGGCATGGGTCGTGAACTGTGGACCTACCAAGTCTTCCGGGAGAGTCTGGAGGCGGCCAGTGCATACCTTGTCCAGATTGGCTGTTCGTGGTCGTTGGTGTCGGAGCTCTGGCATGACGAAGCAGCCTCCCGAGTAAACCTGCCTGCCCTAAGTCAGCCGTTGTGCACAGCACTCCAAATTGCCCTGGTTGACCTCTTGCGGAGCTGGGGGATCACTCCCTCCGCAGTGGTCGGCCACTCCAGTGGTGAGATCGCGGCAGCATATGCAAAGGGGGCTCTCAGTCGTGAGGGCGCGTGGCTGGTTTCGTACCACCGCGGTCGCCTTTCTGGAAGCATCCGTGGTATTGCCCCACACTTGGATGGTGCGATGCTAGCCGTCGGTCTTGGTCCTGAGGATGTTCAGCGCTATGTCAACAAGGTAGACGACCCAACTGTGGTTGTTGCATGCATCAATAGTCCCTCAAGCACTACCTTGTCGGGGAACCAAGCGTCGATCCAGGAGCTGGAGGCGCGCATCAAAGCGGATGGCCACTTTGCGCGGTTGCTGAAAGTCGAGACGGCCTACCACTCGCCTCATATGCAGGTTATCGCTCGGCAATATCTCCAGTCTATGGCTGGTCTTATTGTTCCTCCCGTTGAAGAGAGCAACATTAAAATGTTCTCCAGTGTTACCGGATCCCTCGTGGCCAGCCCTGACTTGGGGGCATCATACTGGGTTGCCAATCTCCTCAATCCTGTCGATTTCCGCGCGGCTATGCAAAACCTCTGCCATTTCTCAGACTCTACTAAAGGAACCAGACGAGCCCCCAAACCCTATGCGGACATCTTCCTGGAGATCGGGCCGCATTCAGCCCTCGAAGGACCTGTGAAGCAAATCCTACGCGCAGATCCGCGTACCTCCCAGATCCCATACTTCTCAGTTCTTCGACGGGGGGTGGATGCTACTGTGACAGCTTTGGATGCGGTTGGGGAAGTTTTCAGTCACGGATACCCCGTGAAGATTGCACAGGTTAATCAAGTCAGCTTACTCACACGACCGCCAGCCTACCTCGTCGATATGCCCTCGTTTGCCTGGAACCGACAAACCAAGTATTGGTTCGAGTCGAGCATCGGTAATAACCATCGCTTCCGTAAGCACCCCCGCAAAGATCTCTTAGGGAGCCTGACCGTGGACGGCGTCGACCTGGAGCCCCGTTGGCGGAATATAATCCGACTCACCGAAGCCCCATGGATCGAAAACCACAAGGTCCAGGGAACCATCCTCTACCCGGCCGCCGGCATGATGGTGGCTGCGATTGAAGGAGCTCGACAGGAGGCTGATCCGAACCAGGAAATCGATGGGTTTGAGCTTCGGGACGTCGTCATTGGTAAGGCCATCGTAGTTCCAGCTGAAGATCCAGGAGTCGAAACGGTGCTTTGTCTGAGACCTTGGCGACACGGGTCTCAGGCCGCAACTGCGACATGGCAGGAGTTTGCCCTATTCACGAAGCAGCAAGGATGGGACAAAAACTGCGCGGGACTCCTTCGCATCACATACAAAAAATCTAAGACGTTGCTGTTTTCCGACGAGGAGGGCATGCAGGCGACAAAGTGCAGAGAAACTTATCGCCAGGTGGCTAGCGAGTGCACGAAATCACAAAACCCGCGACAGTTTTACGAGCACCTCACAACCATCGGACTGTACTATGGTGAAGTTTTCCAGAATCTGATCGATATCCAAGAGGGTGACTACCAAGCTCGCTGCACACTCCGCATTCCTGATACCCGATCTCACATGCCCATGAAGTTCGAGTACGAGCACGTTGTACACCCAACAACCTTGGATAGCATCATTCAGATGGCGTTACCCGCTACAACAGCTCTGGGAGAAGATCTGACTGTGGCCAAGGTCCCAACCTCCATTGACCGATTATACGTGTCAGCCGATATTCCGTCAAGCCCAGAAACTCTCCTCCAGGGATACGCACTTGCTGAGGTGGAGGGGTTTGACGACGGGAGGGCTACCGTCGTTGTATCCACACCTGACTGGGAAAGGCCACTGGTTATATTCGACGGAATCCGGAGTAAGTCGCTCTCGACGGCATCCTCTGACCGCGCGGCCGCAATCAGCTCGGCGAGTATGAGGAAACTTACCAGCTACTTCCATTGGAAGGAGGATATTTCCCTGCTCGCCCCGGATGATCTCAAAGCCATTTGCAGCGCAGAGCTCCGACACTTGGACAACATCCCTAGTCGGACAATCGCGGAACTTGAACTGGGTGCATTTGTTCTGATGAAGAGATTATTATCGACGATTACGATCGATCAGATCAAGGATGTCCCTCCTCATATGCAACGTTTCTACCAGTACATGGTACGCACTCACGACCTGGTCAGTCAGCGCAAGCTGGCACATCAGCAAGCAACGCCGGAGGTGGACTGGCTATATACTTCTCCTCAGTTTGAAGATGAGCTGTTGGCACGCGTGTCGACCAGCTCAACGGACGGGGCCGTGATGTATCAACATGGGCAAAACCTGGTGGATATATTTCGCGGGACAGTCCCGCCTTTGCAAGTTCTCATGAAAGATAACCTCTTGCATAACTTTTACGCGAGTGGTGTAGGATGTCCGCAGAACTATGCCCAACTGGCCGCATATCTCGCCCTTCTGGCTCACCGGAGCCCCGATATGAAAATCCTGGAGATAGGTGCGGGCACCGGGGGGGCCACCCTACCCGTCTTAGAGCGCCTCGGTGGACACCAGGGCACTAGCCCCTTATTCTCCAATTATACATTCACGGATATAAGTTCTGGATTTTTTGAAAAGACCCAGACTAAGCTCAAGCCCTGGGCGCCGTTCATGACGTACGCGCGGCTCAATATTGAAGAAGATCCCATTGCCCAGGGATTCACGGAGGGCACGTATGATGTTATTATTGCCTCGAATGTTCTGCATGCTACACATTCAATTGGAACGACACTCGGTCACGTTCGCAAATTGCTAAAGCCTGCTGGTAAGCTAATTCTCAGCGAGATCACCAACTCGCTCCTCCGCGCCACGATGATTGTCGGCTCATTGGAGGGCTGGTGGGTGGGTGAGGATGATGGCCGCAAATGGGGTCCGACCTTAACAGAGGCGGAATGGGATGGCGCTCTCCGCCGATCTGGATTCAGCGGTGTAGATCTTTGTCTTCAGGATATGTCGAATCCTGTCGACCACATGCTCTCCGTTCTTGTATCTTCTTCGTCAACCGAGCCCACCGATCAGGCTCTCGTTCCGGCCTCGGTGGTGATCGTGCAGCCAGATCTACCCCACGACGGCGTTGTACGATTTGCTGCAAAACTGAACGAGACACTGACCAGCCGAGGGGCGCATGTGGTGACCATTGGACTGAAAGACGTTCTTACCTTCCCAGACTTCCAGGATAAATCGTGTCTTACCTTATTGGAATGTGACCCCGAGCGGCCCTTGCTCCCTGTGGTTGATGAGATAGGGTGGGATGCCGTGAAGAAAGTTATTCTTCAGGCAAATGACACGACCTGGGTGTCAAGGGGCGGCACTATTGCGAGCGAGTCACCGTTTGCTAATCTAATGTCTGGCATGGCCCGCAGTATCCGAGCAGAAAATCCACAACTCGCTTTCACCACGCTAGATCTCGACGCGGTCCAACCAATGGATGCAGACAAAAATGTGGCTACAGTTCTTGACATATTCATCAAGGGAGGAAATTCCAAAACCAGCACGCGCCCAGACTGGGAGTATGCTATCCGGAACGACCGTCCCCTCGTCCAACGAATCCTTCTTGAGAATGGGATGAATGATCTTATCGCAACTTATAATGTAGCCCCTCAAGCGGAGCCCACTCCTTTTGGTATCGAAGGCCGCCCCCTCAAACTTACCGTTGGGGTCCCCGGAAGACTTGATACGCTCCAATTTGTCGATGATGCAGAGCCCACAGAGCCTCTCAGTCCAGATGATGTGGAGATCGAGGTCAAGGGAGTAGGGTAAGCTCTTTGATTTCCGTTACCTTCCGCATCGCATCTTTTTCATATGGAATCATGCTAATTGCCGACAGCCTGAACTTCAAAGATGTCATGGTCGCCATGGGCCAGTTGCAACAGCCCGCCCTCGGAGTCGATTGTAGCGGGGTAGTCTCCCGCATTGGCAGTGCCGTTCAGACTGTTCGTCCTGGGGACAGAGTAATGAGTTGGCGACTTGGCACGTTCTGTAGCTTCGCTCGCTCCCCTCAAAGCATGGTACACCAGATTCCGGATAATATGGACTTTGGCACTGCTGCATCCATTCCAGTTGTGTATAGCACCGCGCACTATGCTCTCTCCTACGTTGCACGGTTGCGTCAGGGAGAAAGTATTTTGATTCATGGAGCTGCAGGAGGCAAGTGTACTGATCGGATCAAGGTGAAATAGGATGACACTGACATAAAATCTCTTCACTTAGGTGTCGGTCAGGCAGCCATTACACTGGCCCAACATATTGGAGCCGAGATCTTTGCAACAGTCTCATCTGAATCGAAAAGGTCCCTTTTGATGAAGACATACAACCTGGACGCTGACCACATCTTCAATAGTCGCGATAACCAGCAGTTTGCCCTGGGAATCATGAGGATGACTAAAGGACGCGGAGTTGATGTCGTGTTAAACTCCCTTGCGGGGGAATCGCTCCGACAGTCATGGCAGTGTATCGCCTGGTTTGGCAGATTCGTTGAGATGGGACAAAAGGATATTGGTCAGTTTTTCGCCCCATTCCATCCACTTTGAAAGGCAATGGGTGTAGATTTTTCAGCGGCCTGGACGCTCAGCTAACACACCCTATCGGATCTAGTGGGTAACACTGGCCTGGAGATGTCGCCGTTTATTCGCAATGTATCCTTTCACTCCATCAACCTGCTAGGCGTTTTGGAAAACAATCTCCCTCTAGCGTCCAGGGTTTTCACTGATGTTGTAGAATTAATCCACGCTGGGATTGCAAAGCCGATCCAGCCCCTTACCTCAATGCCATTTTCCCGACTCGAGGAAGCCTTTCGACTGATGCAAACCGGTAAACACCTTGGGAAGATCGTGCTCGAGTCACATAGCGATGATCTTGTTCCGGTACGTTACACCATGTATCATCGCTGTTTGACCTTCAGCTAACGGCCAGGTGGTGGATAGTGCATTCCGCCCAAAGTTGACCCTTATCAATTCCGGCCAGATGCGACTTATATTCTTGCCGGTGGTTCTGGTGGGCTCGGCCGGTCTCTTGCGCGCTGGATGGCAAACCAGGGAGCAAAGAATATTGTCTTCCTCTCCAGGTCTGGAGCAACGAAAGCCGTCGTGCAGGAGACTCTAGCAATACTACGACAGCAGGGCGTTACGGCTGCCGCCTATCCGTGCGATGTGAGCAACGAGGTGGAGTTATCCCGCACGCTCGCTCAGATCCAGCAAATGTTCCCGCCCATCAAGGGCGTCATCCAGGGAGCCATGGTGTTAAATGTAAGTACCGATGTTGCAGCTTGCATGTTCTTCGTCTGCGGCTGACACCTGCCTTGTCCTTCCACAGGATGCCATTTTCCAAAATATGACCCACGCCCAATTCATGGGTGCCGTAAAACCGAAAGTGCAGGGCAGTTGGAATCTTCATCAGTGTCTTCCAGGAGACATGGACTTTTTCGTCCTACTCTCCTCAAGCGTGGGAATTGCCGGGTCAAGGGGTCAATGCAACTACTCTGCAGGTGAGATATGAATCGAGTCAATACCATCCGCCCCCCACAGCTTCAAACACCTAACACTCTACTATCAGGAAATGCATTCCAGGACGCCCTCGCACACTACCGTCAACTCCATGGCCTTCGAGGAGTCTCAATTGACGTGGGAATGGTGTTGGGGGTAGGCTTCCTGGCGGATAATACCGAAGATCGAATCCACGACAATACCAAGACCTGGAGTTTTATTGGAATTCGCGAGAAAGAATTCCTGGCCATGGTTCAAGCGGCCATCACCGGTGAGAGTATCAAGGGCCAAACAATTCCACCACAACTAATTACGGGACTCGGGACGGGTGGCATGATGGCGCAGGGCGCTGAGAAGTATCCCTGGTGGTTTAATGACGCCAAATTCGCGCATATTGTGCAAGTAGACACGCACCAGGTCGCGCAGACGCGGGACGAGGATTCGGCCCATCTGCAGTCCCTGCTGTCGCAGGCCACTAGCCTCGACGCCGCCGCAGAGGTCGTCTGTACGGCCCTGATGGCCAAGCTCGCCAAGCTGATGATGGTCGCCGTGGAGGACATCGAAAGTGGCCGTCCCGTTAGCAGTTACGGGGTTGACAGTCTCCTGGCAGTGGAGCTGCGCGGCTGGGTTTTCACAGAGCTGCAGACCGATATCTCGGTCTTTGACCTTTTAAGCAACGTCCCCATCAGCCTTTTATCTCGCCGGATCGCTGCCAAGTCCGGTTGTCTGCCGGAAGCTATTGCTGCTGCCGAAGAGGTTTGAGAGACTTCATTGTACCACACCCCCCAGACACACCCGAGTTAGTTTGAATGCTTGATTCTGTCAATATTATCGTCAGTCTTTACAGCAAACACAAGCAATGCTAGACAGTTCCTTTCAGTTTCTGGTGTTTACCAAATTCTATCGTAGTTTTCCGCCTCCACTGAAGTGACTTCTACTTTTTCTCTCTTTCCCACTATATAGTTCCGCGAATTCAATGATCAGGATTGTAAAGCTACTGAGGGTACTGGGACCTCCCAGATCGAATAGATTGCTAGAGGTGGTGTCTGGAGATTCTATCTAGAAAGGAAAGAAGCTCCCACATCTCAGGGCGGAGGTGCTGACTAAGCTCTAAGCGAGGTGGCATCAAACGCAGGTAGCCTAAGGCACTGACAGTGAATACAATATGTAGTTTCCTCCGTGGTACCAAACATACATTACCCGGCAACACTCACAAGTGACATATTACCATCTTACAAAAAGGAAGGATCCTAGCAATAGCCCAAAGTCATGAACAATAAGTGATATCCTGTTGCTCGGGCAGAGGCCAGATGGTTGAGTGCCTCAGGCCTCCATTAATGCCGCCCCGCCTTTACTTTGTCAGCACAAGCACACCCGTGCTCAGCCCTAGTAGCTGCCATCCATAGTGCCTAGTTCCATAATTAAATCAAGACCGACCTATGAACCTCATTTAGGGCCGTTTAAACTGCAGTATGAGCCCATATATGACCTCCATTAACCGTTGGGGGAACGGAAGTTGTTGAGCTTTAGATTCAATCAAAAGCAATAAAATGAATGAGGGCTCCACACCGCACGATGAGCAAATATTGGGAGGTCCTGCGTGTTTGCTCGTTAGCAAATCTCTCAGTCTAGGCGGCTACAAGGGTGGCCCTGAGCCTCGAGCTAGGCTGGGCTGTTGAGATGAGAAACACGGCCAAGAGGGGTATGATGTAATACGACCGTTAATTACGACGAGTGTCGCAGTCTAGCCCCCTCTAACAGGAAGCTACATTTGACCATGAAGGGGGATGCAGAAAGAGCAGCAGCCTCATTGGTCATGGGTGAATCAGAGACGGCATGGCGACCGAGCAGTATCAGCCCTTTCTCTTCGGCGACTTTCAAACCATCGGAGATGATGGTTGATGCATGGTACTTTTGACTCCCGAGTACTTTTCACTCCCTCACTCCCTCACCCATACTCTCGCCCTTCCCCCTCGAAATAAGATTGTGAAGGTTGTGGGCTATCCCGGGAGACAGAGAACCTGTGGGGGGAGAAATGGGGCCAGTGGCGGTAAAGAATGCTAAAATAAAAAAAGAGGTGACCGGACATGTTGACTGAATGGGCGAGAATTGGGAGAGAAAAGGGAATTAACAGTATATGACAGAAAAGCAGGGATCTACGAACCCCCACCCCCCCTTGACTCCACGTACACCTCCTGGGGCCCTGAATAATATATAATTCCGACAAAGGTGGTTATTGCCGACGGGAGTGGATAGATATGGCCTGCAAGATAGGTGGATATGTCTGCTAGACTGAATTTAAGGAGGTAGAGATGGAATATTTCCGTCGCGGATGTACATGTAGCTAGAGGTAGTGTACAAGGATCATTGCCCTCCAGGACCTGCTAGTAAGAGACTATGATTGGAGATTTTGAGGGGGCTAACAACTGAAACACCAATTCCGCCCTACTGATGCATGAGTTGGGGACTCGCGACAAGACGGAGGAAACAAATCCCGAACTGATAAGGGGATAAGTTTATTTGGATGCCGGGTTCTGTGTGGCTAGGGTTATTTGGCGGATAGGCGAGATTAAAAATCCAGTTGTTATATGCTTAAGTGAGTCTCAAGGCTCATCAAAGCAGGCCCCCTGTTCAGGATGATATTATAGGTCGCGCTAGGCTTGAACAAGAAAATGTCTAGGATATCTACTAGCCGGCACTTGCAGCAATTCTCCTCGGGTGAGGGAGGCTGGGATGCATTGTAATTTTACAAACTCCCTTCCCCGCCCCAAACCCTCAATATTTTTAGCAATGATTATGCGCAGTACCCACACTGATAGTGATAGCACACTTAGGTAGAACTAGCGCGGCCTGAGGAGACGCCTTTTTGACCAGGCTGTGTTGGTGATGGGTACCAACCCTGCATTTCTCTGAGTACCCCCGGATCTTGAGATACATAGTCTGAAAGTACCAGTGATAACATGTATTGGTGTGCCGCTGACCTGATCAGATTCGTTGCTGCTATGCGGGCGAGTCTGATTATCTACTTGCTTGGGAATATGGGATCACAACTCATGGCTTTTTTTTTTTTTTTTTTTTCATTTTTTCCATTTCTTCTTTTTTTAATTCCCTCTTTGCTACTTTCGACTGAGGCGATTCGATGAATATCTGCGGGGATTCTGCGGCTAAACAAGCTTGCTTTTAGCAAGAACTTTTAGGGCCTCCATATGGTGGGATGGGGGGTAAATATTATGTGAGCTACTGCTGAGTCCACCCTGGGTCATACAGAGGTACCTACCGACAGTACGTAGCCAATCTGCTCAATCATTGAAGGGCCGGATTGTTGGTCGAGCTTCCCAGGGTGAGGCCAGGCTTATTTAGCTACCTCGCCCCCCCCCCCCAAACTCTACAAAAGTATACCAAAGGGCACTACGCGTGAGACAGCATTGCTCGCTCCGGAGCCAACTCTACTGATAATCTATTTTCAACCATATTCGGGTATGGATCGGATTCATCGGGAGGCGTGCGATGCATGCCATTCCCGTAAGGTCCGCTGTTCTTCAGCTACTGGGGATCCCGGCGCCTGTTGGAACTGCCAACGACATGGGCGAAAATGTGTGTTTAGCCCTCGGAAGGAGATGGGACGACCGCGCAAGTCCAGGCCGGTCCAGTCTCGGGCGGGCACGGAGAGGGCAGTTCCCGGGCCGTCGTCACCACGCATGATGGATCAAGAAGAATGTGATGACCTTTCGTTGATCGATTTGCCGCCTACCAAGCCACAGGGACCGCCAGCTCAGATTCCGGCCTCCGACCCGCTGAGATCCTTCCCAGTCCCCTATCCTTTGCAGCTGGGGTGAGTATATACCACTGGAGTCGCTTATCAAGGATGAGCAAGGGCTGACCTGACTCCTTAACCGTTTCCTCTCCGGTCCTCCTTTTCTAATCCTGCAGCGAGATTCCGCTGCCCCCTTCGGACGTTGATATTCGTTCGATCATCCACTTAGATGACAATCACCTGCTGGAGGACGCAAAAGAGGAGATGGAACTGCCACTAGAGGCCGACAGTTTATGGATATTTGATTGTCTCCGAACCGTCGCTGCGCCCGTCAGAACGCCCAGGCGAGGGAGTCCTAGTCCTGTTCCGCCAGGCCCTGACCCCGGCCCGGCATTCTATGAGAGTATCTCTTTTGTACTCTTCTCCATCAACCGAGTGCGCCAGGTTATGAAGCAGGACCGGTTCGACATCGAGTCGCAAATGGAACGATTGTTTTCGACCGTCTCAGGCCTTTGCGATATTGTGCAGCCCATGGGGCTCGACGGGGGGGGCCCGCCGGACGACCGACGAGGGGTCTCACAGGGGCCAATCACTCTCGCTCTAACGGCCGTCTCTATCGTCCTCGAAATCTACGAAATGCTAATAGGGCACTTAGATGACACCAACCCCGTTGCCCGGCAGTTACAAACGAACTCCCACTCGTCGGCAGTGCCGGCTTCCCGCTCCCTCTCTTCTCCCCTCATTACCGGGACCCAAGGTCGCTCGAGCGCCGCCAATTCGACCGGTAAACTGGACTTCTTGCTCCGCCAGACCGTAATGCATTTTCATCTCACCCAGCTCCGGCCCTTTCTCGATCGTGTTTCTCGGAGCAGCGGTGATAGTCAGCCCGTGTTATGCAAGGCAGGATTGGCGGGGGATATCGACCCCATACGAAAGAGACTGGACGGATTGCAAAGCTGGCTTCAATTCTCCATCACACAAGCTTCCTAGATGTTTACTCAATAAGGATGTGCCGTAGATTAGACATAACTCTGACTTGGAAATATAGATAGATAGATATATATATATATATATATGCACTGAGAGGGGGGGAGAGAGGGGAGAGACTAGGACCTCCCCGCATCTACTTTTTAACACAAACACTGTATCCTCCCAATGATTGTTTCGAGTTGCCGAACTACTTTAGCTGTAAAATGAGGATCCTTAGGAATGAGATGGCCACCCTCGTGGACAGCCAGTACTGCATCCTCTGTGCACAGTTTAATCAGGCGCTCGCTCTGCGGACGAAACCCATCCCCTTTGCCGATAACATGCAACGTGGGGACCGCAATCCTCCATGGGCTGGTATCAGGGTCATACTGTTGCAAGATGTGTGCTCCGTCCGTCAGGAGATCGGGAAAGCCATTCGGCGCAGTCGTGATGCCAGATTTGGACGAGAAATGCTGGTCTTGCCGGATCGGGTCCGACCCGACGTCGTAGGGTAGACTCGCGCAAAGGAACACTGCCATTGGGAAGAGCGGTGCCGCGCTGGGATTTTCCCTGGCTTGTTGCAGTATCATGGAAGACGCCAGTGCCGCCCCTTGTGAGAACCCAATGACCCCGTCAAACGGCCCTTCCTCCTTCACGACCTCGTGGATGAGCGCATACGCTTCTCCAATCTTGGCAACGGTGGGGCTTGTATAGTAGCAGAGATAGGGCCCCGGGGAAACCCGTCTCACCTGCGCATCGGGCTCGCAGCGCTCCTGGCCATCGACAAAGACGTATTCATGCTGGGGCCCTAGCCTGGTACGGATCGCTGCAATCTGGATGGCAAGGACTTGGGAATTGGCGCCCATCCCGTGGAGGCAGAGGAATTTCATCGCTCTTTCTTGTTGTCGTGTTCCCCCGACTAGCTGGAAATCAGTTGGGACGGGGGACTAACAGGTAGAGGAGACCATGGAGGTACGAGGTAATTAAGCGATCAATAAACGAATCATATATCGACTAAACGTCAGTTGTTGGATCATGTAGCTGGCCCCTACTACTCCAAAACGCCATCAGCAGTCCCCGGACGATATCTTATTACGTGAGAACTGAAAGTCTCCGTAGCGCCGACCGGTGACATTCTTTTCCAACAGGTGAGATACGACTTGCTTTTATTGGATGCTTCGGTTGACTAGGCCGACCGGAATGCAGTGCAGGGCGCGGCGATTAATGCTGCAGATAACGACAGGGAACAGTTTGACTGCGTGGTGTGTTGGGCCCCCCCCCCCACCTCCATTTTCTTCTACCTAGACCATTCCTCATGTCTCTTCCCTTCCAACTTCCCCCTCCCCTCCCCCCCCTTTCTCTTTCCGCATCCTCCTCTGCTGGAACGCTGGTGGACAATAGCAGATATCACCCAATCCCCGAAAGATGTCGTCAGATATTTCTTTTCCAAGCCGACCTCCCGACTGTCAGCCGTATAACGCGAATATCCCGACCCCTTTCGGTTACCGTCCCTCCCTACCGGCTGGGGTCGTCTTCATGGTGCTCTTTGCTGGGCTGACCGCCGCTCATATCTGGCTGGCCCGGCGACACAGGAGTCTATGGTTGGGCCTGGCCTTTTCGCTGGGGGCCTTTGGAGAGTTTGGCGGGTGGCTCGCACGCACGGTGGCCTATCGTTGTCCATATTCTGTGAAGATGCTTGAGATGCAACTAGCCCTGTTGATCATGGGTTAGTTTTTCCGAATTCACGTCGTCTTGTTTATGATGTACACTCATGGTATCTTCGTAGCACCCGCGTTCACTACTGCTGGAATCTATGGGATTCTAGGTCTAACAATTCCGATCATCGGTCAAGATAAATCCCCCCTTACCCCCAAACTCTATCTCATCATCTTCATGACCGTCGATTTCTTCAGTCTCCTTCTCCAGGCAGTGGGGGGCGGCATCGCAGGAGCGGCATTCAGTCAAAACACCTCCCCTTGGCCGGGAACCTACACGATGGTCGCTGGAATTATCTGGCAGCTGGTATCCACCTGCGTCTTCACGACGCTGCTGGAGTATGTCATGTTCCGGGCTCGAAAGATCATCCTCCAGAACTCGGCCCTCCGTCAGGTTTACCTGGCCACCATGATCTCGGTAACATGTATGGTTGCGCGCGGGGTGTACCGTAGCATGGAGTTAATGGACGGGTGGCGTGGCTATCTCTTTACGCATGAGGTGTATGCATTGGTCTTAGATGCTGGGTTGATGTTTATCGCTAGTCTTGTCTTTGTGATTTGGCACCCGGCGAAATTGATCCCAATTGCAAAAGAGGCACGCCCCTTGGTGAGAGAAGGGGTTCCTTTGGTGCCCCAGGGAGGGAAATAAGCGGTTGCTTTTATGGTTATAGGACTGTGATATTCTATTGAGGCAATGCGTGACATGAATGAAAATAGACGCTCTACAAAGCGGGGCGCTATTAGAACCGTCTAGTAATATGTACTTGGAATTTTCAAGTGAGGAAGTAGGAGGTAATTTTGCGGTTTTCCCAAAGTATTTTTTTAATAATATTCAGAATTGACGAAAATCTACTGTGAACTGGTCACTGGCACTGGAGAAAAATACCACCCGGTGACTATGTATATATATTCACAATGATGACAATCAAGACATTACAAAACTCAGAGTAGGAGTATTAACTATTACAACTTTTTTTTTATAGATCTACATGTACTGTGACTGGGTTTTTTAGAAGGTATAATATATTACTTTACAATCCTTTTAGGGTATGTAGGATAAAGAATATATAAATAGAATAATTAAGATTAGAGTTAAGATTATACTAAATATAAGGATTGAGTTAAGAAATATACTATAAAGTATAAAACTATTAAATAGAATTTACTAGATTTAATATGTAAGAAGTAAATTTATTTATCTAGATTAGAGATTTATAGAGGCTACTGGCAGTAATCTAAATTAAGATTTAATACTAGAGAAATAGAACTATACTCTAAAAGAAGAAAAACTTAAGAAGGAAGAAGCCTATTTATAAATATAAGTTATATAGTATATGATATATTTAAGGAGGTTAATAATATCTCTTATTACCTATCTTAAGAAGTATTATAGAATAATATTTTAAAACTTTAGAGATAGTTCTAGTCTCCCTCTATTTCTATTTGTATATAGAAATCTATCTGACAGGAAATAGATAATTATTAATAGTACTCTTTAATATATAGTTTTCTAAGTTTATCTGGATTGAGGCACAGGGTATTATATATCATTGAGAGTTAAGAAATAGACAGCTATGCCTTTTGTAATATATTATAGTATCTCTATTTTTCTAGTTCCCCCACTCTTACACTCAACCGCCCCATCATACAAGTTGCGCTGCTCATTTTCACTTTTTTTTCCATGTCTCCAGTTTACACACCAATGCAAACATAGTAGCCCAGCCACAGGGAAGAGCAAGTGGATCCCACACCAGGATTCCACTTGAGGAAATTCGCCAGGGTGATGCCCGCATTCTTAGCGATAGTATCGCACTGGTCGCCAGAAACTACTTTGCGGAATTTCTTGCACGAGCCCGTCATTCCAGGCTGAATGGGGGTTGGTGTTGCAATGCCATTGCCAGCCGTCGTGGTTGTCGTCTTGGTCGTGGTTGTGGTGGTGAAGGTAGGGTTTACACCGACAATCGAGACACAGATATAGTAACCTTGCCACAGACCAGAGCAGTCACCATTCAGGCCCGGGTTCCACAGATATAGTTGCGCGAGAGTGATGCCCTTGGCCTGCGCAATGGCGGTGCAGCCATCGTCGGCATTGACAAAGTAGAACGCGTCGCAGTTGCTGATCATGCCGGGGAGGATGGGCGTGGGCGTCGCAATGCCATTGCCTGCCGTTGTCGTTGTCGTCGCCTGGGTCGTCGTGGTGGTTGTGGTCTTGGTGGTTGTGACACCAACGCGCGAGACGCAGACATAGTAGCCCAGCCACAGCGAGGAGCAGCCGCTGCCGACGCCGGTGTTCCAGGTGGTGAACTGGCTGACAGAGATGCCGTAGGCCTGGGCGATGGAGGCACAGCTGTCGCCGTCCTTGGTCTCGTAGAAGCCGTTGCAGTCGGTGATCATGCCGGGTTGGATGGGGATCGGAGTGGCGATCCCGTTGCCTGCAGTAGTAGTAGTAGTTGCTGCGGCAGTGGTTGTTGTTGTTGTAGTGGCTCCCGTCCAACCTTCAACTCCGGTGCAGACCTGTACGGGTCAATATCAAAATAAAAAAGAAATACAAGTAAAACAAAGACAAGAGGTTTCAAAAAGAACGTACGTAAGTGTTAACCCACAGGTTGGTGCACTGGGCGCCAATGGCTGGGTTCCATTCGTACAACTTGGCGATCGTCACGCCAGGGTACTTGCTGGTGTAGACGGTGCATGTGTCGCCAGACTGAACCAGATCCCAGCGATTGCAGGTTGCAATCTGGCCCGCCTGGGTCTCTCCAGGGGCGCCTCCAGTGGTTGTCGTAGTGGTGGTAGTCGTCGTCGTGGTGGTTGGCTTTACGGTGGTAGTGACGGTGCCAGGATCAGGCTCGCCATAAGCCTCGACACAGTACGACTTTCCCACCTCCAGGCCTCCACAAGAGGAGGTAATCGACGGGTTCTGTGGGAGATCAGCAGTAGTCCATGGAGCAGCGGTTCCTAGACATAAAAAGCAGGAAAAGGAAGAAAGCAACGCGTACCCATCGGGTGAAGTCACCAATAGTAATAGCCCACATATCGAGCAGATCGGCGCAGGAGCTGGAGCCGTCGTTGTCGATCCACCAAGTGCAGTACGACGACGTGTTTGGGTCATAGGGCATGTTTGGGGTCTCATCACGGCGCTGGTTGTCAGCCGCAGCAAGACAGGAGCCTGTCAGCGCCGTGGCAGCGAGAAGGAGTGCTTTAGAAGGCATTGTATTGTGTATATGACAGGGAGAACTGCTGCTGCTGCTTGGATACAATATGAATCCAACGCTTCGCAACGCTCTGTATTTATATCTATATGTCTACATACATACTAGCAGCGGCATTATTGGACGAGAAACCAAACCAAAGCTGCAACCAACAACACAAGCACGCGAAGGCAAACATCAATGTAACGTCAAGGTCACTTAGGAGGTTCTTGGCAAGTAAGAAGCTAAGAAACTAGCGGCGTCTTCGCTAGCTACTTGCCGTGCCACTGTCGGTCGTGAAGCTCTTGGCATTTTCCGCCCCAACAGGCAGTGCTACTGCGGCGTAGATAATTGGCCATGTTCCGAGCATTCCCGGGAAATTCAAATGCTTTTCTTCTACGAGGCGACGCTAGGTAGTTGTTAGTTTGGTTAGTTTTGTTAGTTCCCCTGTCAGCCTCCGCGGACGTTGGCTAACAGTCAGGGCGCTTTTTCCTATCTCGTAATACGCCCGATTATCCACGGATATTTCCTTGTCATTGCGACTTGGGACTAATATTATTTAAAAAAAAAACCTAATAACTATCGGCTAAAGAGAATTTCGACAGCGGGCCCGGCCGAATACGCTCTCTGCACGCCGTGTACTGGGCCGTTAGCTCTGCTTGGTCGAGGCCACACTCTCGCACCAACATGTCGCCAAAGAAACGCTGCCAAATCCCCACGCTTTCCTGTATACGATCCACCCCCGGAGGCAGCCGGAGCGCGTGCTCACAGCGAACCAGGGTCTCGGCTAGACTGCCTCGCTGCATGCTGTGTCGTAGCAGAAACTCTACTGTCTCGCGATACGCAGCGTGGGTCTGGACTTTTTCGAGTCCCCATTTCCAGACAAGTCGCTCCAGACACCAGGGTGCGTCAGTGTAGAGGAATTGGTGGGCCTCTGTTGTGCCTCTGGATCTTTGATCCGGAGCCGGAGAGTCGGGAGGCGGATCGATTTGAGCGCCGTGTTCGATAAGGTAGCGCAGTGTTTGCACGGGCCCTTGATTTTTAGCATGATCACTATTGTTTTCACTCTGCTTATTGTTGTTGTTGTTGTTGTTGTTGTTGTTGTTGTCCCACTGTAGAGAATCAACATACGTCAATGCCGGAGTCGCGTAGTAATAATCATAACCACGCATGAAGTAACAAGGCCATGTCTTGGGACAATGGTAATAATGCCCGTCACTCCGACAGTACATGACAACCTCCACCGGTACCATCTGGTTAATATCGGCGCCGTTCTGCAGACACCACTGCATTAGCTCCAGGCGTCCCGCAGCCATGGCTTCGGCTGCAACAAACACGGGGCTATGGGTGGGACGTGTCACCGGGCGCTCGACACTGGGACCATGGATCCGGGCCCCACGGCTCAATAGGAGGTCCAAAAGAGGAATAAGAGCGGTCGTGTCGAAGATTTTTCCCTGGTCATGGTGTTGGCGATATTGCATGGCGGCAGCGAGCGGGTTCAGCCTCTGCTGAAAATAGCCGGAATGGAGTTCATTTGGACAAGCCCCGCGGTCCAGAAGGATGCGCACGGCTTCTAGAGTGGCCGGACTGGCGTTAGCTCCCTGGTAAGAGCTAGTAAGAATAACCCTGGTCAATGGAAGGGTGAAAAGGGGGTGGTGGCCGGGCTGTGCTTGCTTGTCCAGACCCGCGGCAAAGAAGGTGCGGAGGAGCGCCCAGTCGGCCGTTGGCGAGCTGCAGATGTGAACCATCAGTTGGCGGAGGCTCCAGCAGGGTAGTCCGGCAACATCGACACGGGCGCCCAAGTCGACCAGTTCGCGAAAGGCGTCGATCTGGTGGCGTGCGGCGGCGACCGAGAGGGTCAACACAGGCAGCTGGTCCGGACACTGACCAAGACGGTTAAAGGCTGCTCTGCCGGTGCCACGACGGCGGAAAATAGTGACCGTGCTAACAGGGGCACCATAGTCCCGGACTAGACGGCGGATGAGCCGGATGTGGCCGCAGCGACAGGCCCAGAACATGGCCTGGTTGCGGGCGCTATCCCGTGCGAACAGCAGAGGCTCGACGGTGAAGGAGAGCCGGCGACAGCACTGCATCAGGCGGGCCAGAGACACATTATCCAGGGGCGCTATAATTTGCGCCAGGATTTCAGGCGGCAGCAGCGAGAGACCCATTGTCGTAGCAGTAGTAACAGTAGTAATAGCACTTAGCAGGACTGGGAGCGGAAGATCGAAGGTGACATTATATTACAGGGTGGAAGCTTCAACTAAGACTCTCTTGGCGGTGGCAACTAGCCCTAATGTCAGCAACGGCACGCCTTAGCAAAGAAATTACCCCTAAGCGAAGGATAGTCTGCAGATGCTAAAATAATAATAATACCATTGTTTTCGGCATTACTGCAGCGTACCACGTTGTATAATTGCCTAATTCTTCACATACCCCATGTATTTTACGCCATTCCGGACATGCGATGATGTTTCCACTGGCCAGTATTTTGGCCCTACTTATTCCTAATGAATTACACAGAATCGGGAACAATACCAGGAACCTCAATCATAAAAATCCTAGCATCTAGAGGGCTGCTAGTGGTCTGCAAACTCTGATCTGGGTGAAACCACCTCTCCCGAGGCACAAGAAAGAGAAACGCTTACTCTGCTGGGATGCTTATAACGAGAGAAAAAGAAATCGCTGTAGAATATTGAGAAAGGGGTTGTAAAAATAGGAGTTTATAGCATGTAATACATCAAGTCATGAAATACATGGTATCTGATGAATCCGGAGATTGTACAATTTCTCACATCGATCTACAGCCCAAACAACAAGCACCTACTACTACTTCCGAGATAGTTCAAAGTAACTAACTGCAAACCCCCGTCTGTGCCAGATTCATACTGCGCTTCGCAGCCGCGATCGCTGCCTGGTGATTTATGCCAGCCTCCGACGCTGCGCCCGCTGCCAAAATGCCGTTGATCTTGTTTCGCAAAACATCCTCGGACAACCCCAGCGGGCCTTTTATCACGGCAATGGTCTTCTCGATGTCGATGTCCTGGATGTTGCCCACTTTCGACACCGCGGCCGTGATCACCACCTTCTTCTGGATGCGAATAGCCTTGCGCTTGGGATCATCAACAGCGTAATCCTTGCGGAGGCCAGCCTGGACGGCCTTCCAGCGAGTATTATAATGGTCCGAAAGGCGCAGGTAGTACACAGCCGAGGCCGAGTCAGTTGCATGCTTGTACCAGGTGTCGAACCGCTTCGCGACAGCGGGCGTCAGCGACCCCTTGTTGGCCTCGATTGTCTGGTGCGTGTTCCACGTGTAGCTGCCAAACTGGCGCATCACCTCAAAGTAGTCCGTCGCTCCGTCGAGGATATTGCCGACGTTGATGTTGCCGTAGTATCCCTGTTTAGGAAGGCCCTCTATGATAGCGTTCCCTGCCGCGTCAGTTCCGGTGCGCAGTCGGACGCCCATGATGGCATCGCGCATGTTGACTGCGTTGAGGTCCCCCAACCCTGCAGCGCCCCTTTCCACGGCTTCCAGCCATACCGTCTTGCCGGCGTTGGGGCGTACATCTCGAACTTTCTTCGTAGTTGTTCCATCGGGTTCGTCCCATTCCGTCTGCAGCCACAGGTGTTCGCACAGCTCCTTGAGCGTGCAGCGGTTTTTTTGCCCGCGAAGGCCATCCCTGGTGCCTGCGCAGTCAGGTGCCACCTTATTTAGGCTTGTATCGGTGTTGATCTCCTCCATAACATATGTTGCGAAGATCAATGTCCTTTCTTCCGCATTAGCCTGGCTCTCCCTTCTTATTACTATTAGTTTGATCAGGTTTGCTTACCGTTCTGCAGCGCCTCGAATGCCAAAGGCAGCCGCCAATGACAAAAGCGAGGACAGGCACAACACGCCGGAAACCTTCATTTTGTCTTGTTTTTCTTTTTTCCTTTTTGGAGAAAAAGAACCAAGTAGAAACCGAACCAAATTAAAACATAGAAAGGAAGGGGGGGGGGGGGGCGGAGAAATGAAATAAGGAAAAAATTATTGCCTTCTTTTCGGCCTGGACTTGCCATGCTGCTATTACTGTTAGGTATTTTATTACCAGATACAACTATCAAGGAGATAATCCAGACGTCTTGGCAAGAGGCGAGATGTAACCCTTTAGCAGTGCTATTTTAGCTCTGTTGGAAAATGTCTCAGCTGTAGAGCACACTAAAAAAACAGGGAATAGTCTCATCCAGACACACTAGTATACACTAAGAGGCCGGACTATTAATAATTTTTTTGTCTCGTGAATTTCACCATGATGTTGCTGTCACTGTTGCATTATCTTTTACTTTATTGTAAAATTATAATGGAATTTTTACTTGCATGGGTCTAGGTGAACAGGGGTGCGGCATATTGGCTCCATCATAAATAATCAATCTTCTCTTCCTCCTCTTGACCAGATTTTTACTCACTAAATCCATTCGTTTTTTCTTTCCTTTTCCTCTCACATTCGTCCGATGGGCCCAGTCTCCCTTCTGGCAGCAGTCCTCCTGGGGTCTCTTCCCCTAAGGACTCTTGCTGCGCAAGACGTCAACGGGAACCCAGTCCTCCGCTTAGGGAACGTGGTTCCCATCGACAGCCCCAACACCTTCTATTCGGACTTGCATCCCTGTCCTGCAGCATGTCTGGATAACAAGCCCGCCAACTGGACGGTGTACTCCTCTCCAGACCGTCTTTCTCTATGCACAAAGCCAGTCCTCTTCGATCTGGCCATCTACAGCACCGCGGACAGCTCTGATGCCCAGGTCAAGGTGCGCGCCTGTACACCAGGCGCCGCTAAAAATGCCAACGCCTCTGCCAACGCCCTTTTTCTTGAGTCAACTGCATCCATGGAGAAGCGTACTACAGGAGATAGCAGCTGTCTCTCCACGGGTGAACAGACCTCCCTTGCCCTAGAGTACGCCCAGCGCGGTTCCCTGCGTTCGGAGCCCATGAGCACAGTATCTGCTGCACTGGAAGAGCTGCAGAAATACCTTGGCAGCAAAGGCCACTGCGACGAGTCCTTCATGCTTGTGCAAGTCAACGGCACTGTGGCTGGCGCGTATGTTGGCTCGTCCCTTGACAGAGCAAAAAGTGTTTCCTCCGTCTCTTCCCGCCTTGTGGAGCAAGTCAAGCAGAACGGCGCTGCAGATCTCATGGTCGCTCAGCTATGTGGAGAGAGCCGCAATGCAAACCATGGTTTGGGAATTGCTGTTGACACGACTGGAGACTTTACAACTGTCCGGAGCGCGCTCCGCTCGTGGTTCGACGCCGAGTGTGTCGACGGACTGGACACATCTGAGACATGGGAAGAGGTCACGGTGTACGACTCTGACGCTGACTTGAAACCATCTTCATCAGCCTCATCGGGGTCTGATATTGCTTCACGTTCCCTCTTCGCCTCTTTGCGCCGTCGTGCGCAATGCTCAACCACCACGGTCGTTGCCGGAGATAGTTGTGCAGCCCTTGCTACGCGCTGTGGCATTTCACCCGCCGATTTTGCCAAGTACAATGACCAGGAGGACCTCTGCCCATCGCCGGCTCCTGGCCAGGCCGTCTGCTGTTCAGAAGGGACCCTGCCAGATATCCGGCCCAAGCAACGCCGAGACGGCACATGCACCACATACTACGTCAACCCTGGCGACAACTGCTCCAACCTCGGCGCAGCAAACGGCCTAACCATCAAACAGATCGAGGAATTCAACAACGGCACCACGTGGGGTTGGAACGGGTGCCAGAACCTCAACTATGGAATCAACATTTGCTTGAGCACGGGAGACCCCCCAATGCCTGCCCCCGTCCCCAATGCAGTCTGTGGCCCCACAAAGGCAGGCACCACGATGCCAACCGACGGCACAGACCTGGCTGATTTGAATCCGTGCCCGCTGAACGTGTGCTGCAATATCTGGGGCCAGTGCGGCATCACCGAGGACTTCTGCATCGAAGAGCGCGGCCCCGCAGGCAACCCAGGCACGTCGAAGCTCAAGAATGGCTGTGTATCCAGCTGCGGCACAGACATTAAGAACAACGATGTTGGCCCTTCTTCCTTTGGTCGCGTGGGATATTATGAGACGTGGAATTTCGATCGCAAGTGTCTGAACTTGCGCGCGGAGAATGCTAATACGGATGCCTCGTATACACACATGCACTGGGCGTTTGCGGGGATCAACACTGACGACTGGACGGTCAGTATCAACGACACGTTTGGCCAGTGGGATGACTTTTTGGCGCTGGGGGCTAAACGCATCGTTTCATTTGGGGGCTGGGGGTTTTCAACTGAGCCGGGGACGTATGATATCCTGCGTCAGGCAATGAATCCCACAAATCGCGCCACGTTTGCTACCAATGTTGCCAAGTTTGTTGAAGATGAGGGCTTGGACGGCGTTGACTTTGACTGGGAGTATCCAGGGGTGCGTTCTCTTTTCCTTTTTCTCTTTCCTCCTTGGGATAACCCCACTGACATTGATCTATAATATAATAAGGCTATCGACATCCCCGACACTCCTCCTGGCGACGTCTCTGATGGCCCCAACTACCTCAAGTTCCTCACCACCATGAGATCCAAGCTAGCCTCGGGCAAGACTCTCTCTATTGCGGCACCAGCCTCGTATTGGTACCTGAAGGCGTTCCCCATCAACAACATGGCAAAGCAGCTCGACTACATTGTGTACATGACCTATGATCTGCACGGTGAGTTTCTCCATCTTTCATCTATTTAAAAAGCATTTACTAATGTAGATTAACTATAGGACAATGGGATGCGGGAAATCAATACACCATGGAAGGCTGTATGACTGGAAACTGTCTGCGAAGTCATGGTATGTTGGCTGCTCATCTTGAAAAAAAAACAAGTAACCAAAGGAATCCCCTAACAAGATTTATTATATAGTCAACCTCACCGAAACAGGCTACACGCTGTCTATGAGTTAGTTCCCACTTTCCGCATTATTAACATATAGATTTATCTGACCAAAATAGTTACCAAGGCCGGCGTCCCCTCCAACAAGATCTTTGTTGGCGAGTCCAGCTACGGCCGTTCATTCCACATGGCCGAGGAAGGCTGCACAGGGCCTGATTGCTTCTTCACTGGTGACAGATACAATTCAGAAGCCCAGAAGGGACAATGTACCGACACAGCTGGCTACATTTCCAACGCAGAGATCAACCGTCTTCTTTCCACGAACCCCAACGCGAAAACATGGCATGATGGCGGGTCGAACTCGGATATTATGGTGTGGGATGGTAAGTTCCTTTTTTTTTTTTTTTTTTTCCCTCTTACCCTTTCTATACTTGCTTCAGGGGTTGTAATATAGAAAATCAAACTAACAAACCAGATCTGGAATGGGTGGCATTCATGTCAGAAACAACCAAATCAACCCGACGCGACCATTGGCAAGGTCTCAACTTTGCCGGCACAATTGACTGGGCGGTTGATCTCCAAAGCTTCACAGATGACGACTACGCAGGTCCCTCCGGGGACGAGGGCCCTCCCGAACAGGGCGACATTCCCCCACTCGCAGACTGCGACGGGTCCTACGAGTCACTCGAGGATATCGAGTCTCACATCCAGGATATCCCCGAAAACTGCATCTCGCAGTACATCCTCGTTGTCCTTAAAGCAGAACTAGATGATGCGCTCGCTCGCCACGACGCGCTCATGGAAGGCGGCTACGACGACAGCTTTGACGTATACGCGGGCGCCGTGGTCAACAGCGGAGAGAAGCAGGTGGAGAAATTCATGCTGGAGAATGGAGACGAGTATTTCTCCTGCATCGTCACAGAGACTATCTGGTGTTGTCCGCTGTGCTATGATAACTGGGCCGAGGACAGCCCTGACTGTCGGTACTGCGGCGACTTCGACTGTGGCTGGGATTCTATCTGCGATCAACCCGAGGTCATCACTTGCGACCCGCCCAACTTCGAGTACCTGAACATGTCGCAGCCGTGCCCGCCGGACTACTCGCTGCGGGGAGAGCACGAGCCAGTCGCGGGCGACAGGTATAGCCAGTCTGTGTACTGGACGCTGGAGGACGACGAGGAGGACGACTTCTGGGCTGACCTGTACACGGAAACCGGCATCGACAAGGATAATATCGCGTTCAAGAACATAAATCACTATGAGTGTGCGCCGACGGACGACCACTGCGGCGACCGAAACTGGGACTACAACTTCCCTGTCCCCGAGGGATATGAAAAGGACGACGTTATTAACCCTGAAGATATCGTGCGCGAAGGACGCAAGAACTACACCGAGCTCAGGACCCAGCTGGACAACGTCCTAAAGGATATCGAATCGGGAGCGTATCTGGGCGATGCGTCGGAATTAGTGGACGCCATAGACCTGCCTATTTCCATGTTATCCAACGCGGTCGACAACATGGAGAGTATTGTCGAGATTGCCGAGGATATCCGCGAGCAACAGCGCAAGGCAATCCTGCTTGCCTTCCTCAGTGCCATCTTCTTCTTTGTGCCTGTTGTTGGCGAAATTGCCAGTGCTATTAGTTCCCTCGCAACCATCGGCCGTATTATCTCCCTCATAGGCGCGGCGGGTAACGCGGCGCTGGACATCTATACTATTGTGGATGACCCGGAGAACGCTCCGCTGGCTATCATGGGCTTGATATTTGCGCCACTTGCACTGACGGACTTGGTTGCTGTCTCAAAGGCCGCAAAGATCCGCCGCGGTATGTCCGCTGAGCAGATCAAGACCCTGGGAGACTCAGTCGCTACCCGTTTGGACACAATTGGTCGTGTTAAGGGAATGTGCAAAGCATAGACTCTTTGTCTTTACCTATCTAAAGCCTTTCCTTCTCTTTCTTTCTGGTTTTTATTTTTACTTTTATTTTTTTTCCCGTTGATGGGTTTAACAAAACCATGTATATTGGGTAGGGGCAATGAACTCATGCGCTACATTCTAGAGAGGCTTTGCATGAAAGGAGTTTATCCATAGGTATATATATAGATAGCCCGCGGGCATCAATACCATCAATCCCGCTTGGACGCATTTTTTCTCTCTCTTCTGTAGTGCTTCAATATCTATCCATACAGCCATAGGGTGTAAAGAACAGGCTTTCCTGTTCGCCCAGTTGTTCTCTATTATCAATGTAGGGAAAAGTGTGATAAAGCTAAGAAAAATTATTACCTCCTTCTTTAAATCCAAGACTGCAGCCAATAGAGGAGTTCATCACTAACGTTACTTTGACCCCATTCAACTATTGCCTGCCGGGTGCCATCAAGTTCCCAAATCACTAGTGCGCAGATTTGCTTATGAAGCGGCAATACTAGCTGCTAGATATGTGTACAAGAGTTCTTCAAACAGGGTGTTTTCATTTTTGTTTTTTTTGTATGAGAACTGGCGGTTACGCAATGGAGTGTCCCACAAGCCGTATTTTATGTGCAACGGAATTTACTACAAAGTGGATCAAAATAAAACACATTCAGGGACAATTGCCCGAACCAAGAAGCGAGGTTGAGGTGCTGGAGTTCTCAATGAATGCCCTCAACAACCATGCGCCACTCTTCCAAGAACGTATTTTCAAAGTCCGCGCGGGTCTTTGTGGGCTTCCAGCCAATCTCGCGCGATCTGTCTGCGCGAGTACGAGAGCGAGAAGCAAAGGAAGACTCTATGACCTCAGCGGGTAAGCCACCACCGAGCTTCTGGCTACCTCCCCCCAGAGTAACCTTGCGAATTTCATCTGTAGGAAGGTATCCTAGGCTCCTTCCAGTTGTAGCAATGCGCTGCGCAACCTCGGCCCAACTCTGGTATCCTGTTTCAGCGAAGTAGAACCCTTCTTTTCCGGAGGCTAATGGAACCTCAGCCAGTATTTGCTCCAGGATCAGCTCGTATAGCACTGCCAAATCCTGAACGTGAACGTGGTTCCACTGTCCCTCTCCTTCTCCAACTATGGAGGTATAACCATCTTTAAGTGCCGCTCGCATCATAGTATTAATTTGGATAGACTGCTGGTTGAAGAAACCGGTTCCGCGCCCGAAAATGGTAGGGGGCATGACAATATATGCCTTGATTCCCAGAGCCTCACTTTTATCAATCACCGCGATATCACTAGTCCGCTGCGGGTAAATCTCCAGGCTCTGACGGTAGCGCTCGTACGAGTAGATATCTGACTTATCCGAGAAGACGGCATTCTCGATATACTTCCCGCTGACGGGCTTGTCGGCAAGGTTTGAGGTACCCGACGTCTTTTATTACCTATGTAAGCCGGTGTTATTATCAAATACCCGACAAGATACCTACATGGATCAAGTGTCCCTGCTTCTTAGTCTCCTTCTGACGCTTTGCGAGGCCATCAACAATAGCTTCGGCAGATTGGGTGTGGTAAGAGATAGAGATGTTAAACACGATGTCACTGTTACTGGCCGCAACTCGAATAACATCGAGGTCATCGAGACCCTTGAAACGAATCGCGTTCACTCCGTGTTTCTGCAGGATCTCAGCCTGCTGTTCTGAGCGGACCAGAGCGGACACCTCGCACTCCTTAACCAGACGGTTTGTGGAATTTAAGATCTGGGTAAGGACAGTACCACCGCTGAACTAATATCAGTCTTGGAAGAAACAGTCTGTTAAAATTGTCAACTTACATGTAGCCGGAGGCACCCAGAAGCAGAATTTTAGGTGCCATAACGAAGAATGAAATTGGTTATTCAAAATGGTCTCAGCTGACATCAGAGCCACCTCTTGCGGATTTATATACGATCCAATAGATTATTAAGCTGTTTCTCAAGGCGCGGGGTTGCGTATCTTACTCCACCTCAAGACGACCTCCAACCACGTTGCTTTTGCATCCCCCATGGCGACTGGGCAACTTTATCCGCTGCGAGATGGAGCCACATGTGTATGTCAGCCTAAGGATACGACCAAATATACCAGAGGAAACTGCCACGATTACTATTTTAGTTGAGCAGTCGGAATATGGTGGTTTTCACATGCAACAGTGTGTTTATGTTAGCAGAATTGGGTGAGTAGCCGACCCGACCGCCAGCACAATCCACAACTAATCACCGACAGTTTTTGTGATGATGCTAGGTATCTCTCCCTGAAGGCAATATGAGTGAATTCGCTCCTGCTTCAGACCCCGATATATTGTAGCTTGCGACGTGAAAATTTCCCTGATGAAAGGAATATGTATGGAAAGATGGATGGATATATTATTATTCCCCTGTCTTGCAAATATAATTGATAAAAAAAAAAAAAAAAAAAAAAAGTATTGGCCCCCAATGTATGTATATTACAATTCTCATCCCCTGTACAAAAATAGCAAGCTTTTCTAAGACAAGCTTTTATTTTAGTTTTACACCACACGCTGTTTAGCTTGTATCTCCCCTGTGACTAGCATAGCTATTAGGGTTAAGCCAGTCTTTTCTAGGTGCACATACTAGTTGCTTAACTGACTGAAAACACATGTATACTAGGCTCCAACTGAGCATAATTATATGTGAATACTCCCCTCTATTAGATTATAGAAATTTTCCACGGGGGAACCACATACTGTGACTTCCTCCTTATACAGCTCCTCTGGCATCTATTGCCCATTAATGAAAATGGTAAATGCAGAGTTATTCAGGATCCACCCTAGAGACTTAGGAGGTGGACCATCTAGAACTCAATGTAATGTCTTGTTACTAAAATATTATAAGTATCATAACCCCAGCAATACTAGGTACCTTAGGTAGTCTGTCATGCATATATAAGCAGTTTAGAGAATCCAGGCCTTCACAAAGAAGAGTAGGTACTTATACTATCTTATTAAGTAATAGCTACTATTTTTTTTAAGTCAAGCAATATTTGAATAGCACTTATAAATTATAGAAATCACATTCTCCAGAAATGACATCCTATACTTATAGAATAAAGAAGAGAATTAATTAATATTACCACAGTGTCCTCCTGCTTACTCAGTAATGCAATCAAATCTAACACTATCTTTAACTGCAACTGCTTTAACAGATGAGTGATCTAATAGAAGTTGCCAAATGGCAGGTTACAACAACTCACTGCCTTACTGGGAGCAGATGGACTAGATTATAGGCGTGACGACATTCTGATGGAATATAGTATCTCGATACCAGACCCTCTTGCCTGGATTCCCTGCAGCCCTTCATACTAACCTCACTGATACTGTTACCCACATGTTCTGCATTCACCCATACGCCAACCAGCACTCCAGGTGGAACACTGGCTCAAACACCAATCGAATAATGACTTGGGTGAATTAGACCAACTCCGACTAATGCTCGAAATCTTATCCCTCGAAGCAGCTCAACCGTGGTTCTATTAACTGTGTGTGTTGTTGTGAGTGGCCCAGCTGGGATCTCGGGAGAGACCGGAGCGGATTATCAACTATCCGGCACCATCTCCACACACCTCAGCTGGAGGATCCTCTCCTGCCAATCCGCGACCCACATACGGGATAGGGTTCTCACAGCCGCAGAGGCTGTTTGACTGAACGTCCCACAGGCTGCGAACTGGTTGCTGATAGGTAATCCCAGGCAACAGCTCTGATGAGCCCTCCGACTAGTGAGTGAACAGAGACCCCAAATAGCCCGAGGCTGGTTGATTTATGTCAGCCACACGTGAGGACTAATGCTCTACGCCATACCCGATTAAGAAATAGGCGTTTATCCCTAGAATTTGACAAAGTTTAGCCAGTACCCGCAAGATCTGAATACGGATTTGACACAGGACACAAACCTAAAGCCCCTGCATAGTGGCAATTCGCTCGATGCAAATTACTATATTTGGTTAGAATATTCTCACTTCTACTTTTGGAGAGAAATGGTCCATTCGTGCCGCATGAATACACATAACCTGAAACAGCAGACGGTCGGCATTTCCTAACCTATGATGAGGTTTGGCAATACCAATACTCCCGCCATCGCCAATGCGTGTGTCACAGATTGTATATTTTACCATGTATTTTTCCAACTCTCAGCCTCACGTACGGCCGCTTAAACGCCGAAAATATGCTGGTGTCGCGGGGCGGTGGGGTCAAGCACGGGTGGGGTTCGAGGGACGTTCCGTTCCTCCTCATCGTCCCGAGACTCTCAGCCTGTGGTACAGTTACCCTATGGAAGCGATATAGCAACCAAAATCAAGATTATCTTCTTCTAACCTTACCTACTAGCCAGGCCGACCGATCATCTAATGAGCTTACCTCGGAACCGCGGCCATGCGCCGAAGAAGAAGAAGTTGACTCAGGAAAGGGAGAGTGAATTGACGACGGAGTGCAACATCCAGTTTCCGGGGCCAGTCCCATCCTTAGAGTGGCCCAGGTCATACGCCCCAATCTTTACCAAAGTGAGGGAGATTGAAAACATAAAATATGATTGGTATCGCTTGGGCATGGACACTTGCCCACATAGGGTCCAGCGGGTGCGTACTCTGAATCGCGTGCACAAACTCATTCGCGACGCGTCTGACTGCCGGAAATCGTCACTGCACGAGGAGGAATGGAGAAGGACCACCGAATCCAATCTCCTACAACATTTTAGTGATCAATATCTGTGGTAATAACACATTGAGCCCTCATCCATAATACTTTTCGACGCTAACTCACAGGGTTCTGGGTTCAGCGGGTCGTGCGGCAACCGTATCTGGGCGGTTGAGTTTAAATTGGGCCCGACAGATTCCCCTTGCGTGGACGGTCATCGTCCTGCAGTGGTGCCGGCGTGCAGCTGTAACCCAAACGAAATTGTTCAAGTCGAGGTATACAAGATCGCTTAAACCTTCCCCTCCCCTCCCCAACCAACAACTGATAACTCTCTGAAAGTGGAAGTAATCTTAGTGTGGCTACAGGTGTCTGGTGAATCATCCTGGCGGCCTTTCCTAACACGCTACAGCATGCCGGTTCTCGACGATTCGTGGCCCGATGAAATAGGGGTCAGAAAGCCGGACGCCATTGTTGGCCTTAGGAAAACACCCGAGATCGAGGATATTTTGGAAAGGCTGTCGTCACAACCTACATACAGTCCATCAAGTGAGAAGAGCATGATATTTCCTTTTCTTGTATTGGAGGCTAAGTCCGAAGTCGGCGGGGCTGGATTTCGCGCTATTGAGACTCAAACAGCGTTTCCGATCAAGACATTACTTAACATCCAACAGAGGTTAAATCAACATCGAGTGTCTGGAATTCAACCGCTAGTATGGTTCCTGGCTTACTGTGGTGACGTGTGGAAAGTATACGCTTGCATCCAGGAGGACGATCTAGTGGTAAGCCTAAAGACATATCTTTTGCCTTGCCGGTTCATTCTCTCTTCCACTTAAACTGTGGAGGCAAGGGGGATGAGATTGAAAAGAGGTCAAGAGAAGAGGGAGAAGGGGGGAAAATCCGTGCAAGCGCTGACTCCTTCCTAGAAAGCTATAGAGCTCTGGCATGGCGGAGTTACGCGATACGATCATGCGCTTCAACTTAGCCTTATTGTAGACTTGATTTACGACTGGGCCATCGAAGTATACCAAAAGGAAATATTTAGGGTGTTCCTGGACCCCGAGTTATTGAACCCCAGAGAAACACCAATTACCCAAGGCCCGCCGGTCGCAATCCGGAATACTTTAATCGACTTGACCCTTGTTAACTCTTCGCAGGACACAAGGATTGCGGATATCCTACCTGTATCCAGCCCTCCAAACGATGGGGAAATGATGTTAGATCACGGCCTGGGGGTAGATGCCTTGAACCAGCTGTCATCTAGGACTGGGTTTGAGGAAGAGCAGGAGGATTGGAGCCGTTGTGCTGCAATTCGGAATGCCGGTCAAGCTTTCTTCATTTTCCGTCACATAACGCTTCCCGAAACCCTGTCTGAACTGATTGTCATTCTCTCTTCAATCAATCCTCAGGGGAGTATAGATGACACCGCCCATACCTTGCTGCAACTCCTCAGTGTGGAGGACCCGATAGTTGTTAATAGAGCCTTTGTCACTCAGTTGGAGAGCCTATGGACCGAACAGGTCAGCGAGCTTGACTCTTCCAGCGATGATCTAATACTGGCTCATATTTCCTTCAGCTCTCATTTTCGGCCATCTGATTGGCAACTGATCAGAAGCTTGTCTTGTATCACGGCCTCGGTCTCATCCATTAACATTCTCGGACAAATTGCCTTTAGTGGATATGATTTTGAGATTGAAAGCTCTCCGCTGCTCGTCTCTCGCCTGGCTGCAGACATAGCACTTCCGCTTCGAGGCCTTTCTGGGCAGGAATCGGCGGCTGCGGCGGCACAGAACCTCTGCTTGACTCTCCAGAAAGACAACGCTAGTGCCGAATATAGATGGCTTGAAGCTTTGGAAAATGACCAACATATGAAAGTGATCTGGAGTGGACTCTATCCCCACACTCCAACGATCCCTTTGTTTCATTCCATGGTGTATTCAAGCTTACCCACAAATATTGAGCATATAGCATCCCCTGGTGTGGGGGACTCGATAAGCCACGCGGAACTGAGCTGGAGAACCCGGATTGATGGGGCATTGATCTTGAAGAGACCATCTGTATGGCCAGCACAATGTCCAAAGTATTGCTTAATCCTCTTTGATGCTTCCGACGTCAACAACCGCCCCGCCATGGGTCGAAAAGTTTTACAAGCCATCTCTCATGGAAATTTTTATCAAGAAGACGGTCGCGGCATCCAGGATGATGACCGTGTGGGCTTAGAGCAGTGGGCCCAGTTTCTCTTGGCCCATCCCAACGTGACGTGACATGAAGCTCGGGATAATATTGTGGAACCATTCATTTTGGACTTGAATTTACTGCAAAGCATTGAAGATTATTATTTAAATGTCTTAATTTATACTATGGACCGTGAATCCGTAGGTGAGAGTATGACCACCCCTTTGTGAATAATCCGTAGGGAATTGTCGTCCGGTACACTTCCAACTTGGTGACCCACCAACTCCAGGCTCCCTTCGGTGTGGGCGGGTAGGACACAGAGCTGCATTTGTGTTTGTCCTCGTGAAATCTGAATGGATCTGTCACCATTCTTGCTCTCAGGCTGCACATGATCGCTTCACATGGTTGCGTTTGGGTAGACAGGAGAGTTTGTCTTATCCTAGACACATATAGCATATTCAAAATTGGTGTAACAGCTACCACTATCGACTCGCTTTCAATTCCTAAACCTCTTGAGACCTCTCTGGTTGAGAGACAATCCAACAACTCTACGTCCCCTGTATTTCATCTTTCCAATTGTTGTTAGCATAATTAGAGAAGTGCGCAAGTCTCCGAAAGCTTGCGAAACTAATGCTCAATACTATCATGCATAAGTGGATGTGGTTTCAAAACTCCCAGGGCACTCAACTGCTGCTTTTTTCTACACCCACCGGTACAACCAATTCAGCTCAACATTGTTTTCCTACCAATGGAACTTGGCATTGCACTGATGAATCACTCATTTCTCCCCGCAGTTCTTTCTCGCAAAGGGACTGTTATTGTTTGTTGCGGGTGTTCTGCCGCCTAATGACATCATTACTGTATCAACATCTGAGCCGACTGCCGAAAATAGATCCACACAATCCCTTTGTCGCTAGAGGAGGTCTGGACTAATTGGCCGAACCAAATAATAATGTATTTAGAAACTCTAAAGTCTTATGTCCTTCCCTGTATTGAGCCAGGTATTCCGTGGTTCGCTCTCCGCGAAGTGTTCGCATGTGCCCCGAAAAACCTAGTCAGCTAACGCCCAAACACTAAACGACCACGGTTCTCTTGGTGATTCAACATATTTTTAGCGTGCCAAAGTTGAAAGTGAGACAACAACATCAGGCGAGTCTTAGCCGAAGCGGAGCGCCGTTACAAAGCCCCATGACTATACTGGGTTATGTTCTCTTGTATAGCTAGCGTTTCGAAGTGGTATGACGATTGAGCCATGGCCGCTGGCTGTTCTTCAGCGGGCCTAGCTCGTATTTTCTGAGACCTGCTCCATGGCACATAGGTAACAAGTTACGCAATCTACAGTCCTGTCTCTTATGCATGTCGTATAGAGAGGATATAAATATGGGTTATATTTGCCTTGACATTCATACCGCAAGTCTCCCATCTTACAATAATCCCATCAGCTTGCCTCTAATCATATCTCCATTATCACCAACATAACCGACTCGAAAAATGAAGATCTCTTCGGCCGCTATCTTCACCACAACCTTCACCCTTGGTCTTGCCCTGCCTCGGGCTCGAAGCGTGGTTCCTATCACCTTTATTGGAGCAGCTGATGCCCAATTCTCACAGGATTTCCCTACGGATGGTTCCGTCGTCCAGATCAGTAAGTGGAATGATCTATACCACTTGGGGGTCACGGTATAATATAACCGCTAACAATACCAGGTAATCCTCTGAGCATCTCCCACATAGCCTCCAGCACCGAAGATGTCACTTGTGTTTTCAATGGCATCGACCACGGCGTCACTACCGTCACCGGTGCGGAGACCGTAGATGTTGGTCCTCCTCAGACCCAAATCCAGGGCTCCTGCACCGCTGGGTCAGCTCCTCCAAGTCAGCCAAGCCAGCCTCAACCCTCTGGTGACCAGGTGATGATCACATTCATTGGGGCCGCAAACGCTCAGTTCACTCAAGTGTTTTCTACCAATGGTGTCGAGACCGCAATTAGTATGCTTGTACCCGATTCAGCTATGAAAGACTTCATAGTTAGTTAGTTTGACTTTGACTCCTGCTAATGGGTGTGAAAAAAAAAAAAAGCCAATCCACTTTCCATTTCGCACATCATGTCCAACACTGGCCATGTTCAGTGCACCTTTAATGGAATCGACCATAGTGTTACGACCGTTCACGGGGCGGAGACGGTTGATGTTGGTCCGCCACAAACCCAAGTTTCTGGTAGCTGCCATGCCGCTTGAGACAATAATCTCGGTTTCGAGACTGGTATCATTATCATCAGCTTCGATATCCACGCACATATGGAGTTAAAGCGTCATTGGCAAGATTAGCTTCTCTCCTCGTCCTTTGCCACCGCAATAATGTTCTATTGCCCTACTGCCTGTTTAACTTGTTTTTTTTTTTTTATTTTTTTCTTGTCAGTATGTTCTTGTCGTTTTGTGTTTTGCATCTGTTCCTGGCCTTCCCATCAATCCGGTTATATTTCCGGTCATAATAATACGCATATTTGTATTCTAATTTTTGATGTAGATTATTTTCATCATTGCCATAGTGAGCCAAGCGGGTTGAGGATAGAGTCGTGTGGTTGTGCACTGGTAAATCTGGACTCCACAAGCTGTGAATGTAATAGTGTCCTAATACAGGGTTTTTTTGTCTTTCTTTTTTTTTTAAAAAAAAAAATAATTCAGGGACTTTTGTATCCTATGAAAGTATGCATAATAAACATTCAAGCAAATGAAGGCAAGAAACGGTTGTAAGAAATATATATATATATAGATATTTATCATAAAAAAATTATAAATTTGTCTTCAATAGAAAAAAGCTTTTGTATTCATGTTACTATTTCAGGATTTTACATTTAAGGTTCATAAAGCTAACAAATAGAATTCATAAACCTGATAAGGTTTTACAAATATAGTAATAATGCTAGAGAGGTAATTTCTAAACACTAAACAGCCGGAGCAAAGTTATTCAGAATTTCATTGCTTTAAATAGGACTTGGCCATCACTCATGAAGCGGTCTGTGTCAACTTTGTCTGTACCTTAAAATGCCCTCTTAATATCACTCGCCTTTCTTATTCGCTTCAAGAACAATCACAACCTACATCTAGAAATTATGCAAGATGACAAGCAGAGATATAAGAGTGTAGCTACTTCTATCCAACTAACACGGACAACGGCATCGCGCAATGTTCTCGACGCGTGGGATATCCAATCGTTTGGAAATCAATTGTCCCTAGATCCCCTTGGTTTTTTTCCCTTTTAGCACCCCCTTGCAGTAAGAATCTACATATCCCGGTGGTATCCTCCTTCTCTAGTGCAAGGTCTAGTGCTGTCCTTCCATGGTCGTCTAATGTATGGTCCAATGTATATTATTTATGCCAAAATAATTAATAAGTTAAAATTGTTCAATGCGCTAGGCATGTAGGGTATACTAGTAGCTAACGTAACTAGTTTGAGGATGGCCTGTTAAATGATGATTAAAAAGTGGGGGAGAAGCTTGTTTAAGGGACCTAAAGTACTAATTGAACTTTGGTAATATATATTGACAACTTGCGATTCAGATATTTAATATTAACGCAACTTTTTTTATCCATTATAGAATCAAAAAATGGTTTCATTCCTAATTCAGGAATAATATACTCTTCTATAATTTATATTACTGATAGAATTAAAAGGAAATAAAATTCAGTCAACCAAAGTCAATACCTAGTCATTTGCAAGATAGTTTTGATAGCATGAATCTGGGAGAATGTAAAGAAAGTAGTCGGGTTCGACGCGCTAAAAGCTGATATATAGATTTGTCAGGCATTCCCAGATTAGTCAAGTTATATACCCTACCATTATTTGGGGCACTTTATATGGAGTATATTGGAGATAATTGGAAAAAGAACTACGATCAATACAACGGTATTACGTATCTCTTCTTCTAGCGATGTGGGAGTTCATTACAGCCCTCGATATGATAATTTAGCTGCAACCTCCACCTCTTCCTATCTAAAACCTCCCTTTCCTTTCTAGGCCGGAAGGGAGAGCAAAGGCGGAACAAAGGTTGCAAGAATATGGAAGGGAGCACTGTCAAGTAGTGTGGACACGGTAGAGACAAGAGAAGGGAAATCAAGAGCAGAGGAAGAGAAAAGAAAGGAAAGAGAACACATTCTCTCCATCGCGTCTTTAAACCAACCGATCGGGCAAACAGCTATCTAGGAAGGAGATCGAGACATCCGGACTACTCAGCGGAAAGGTACGCACTAACCTTTCTGTTCTTAATTGGTATGGCAAGTATGACAAAATAGTAGCTATCGCCCTACAGGTCAACCACCATAATTATCCCGGCTCATAGGCAATCTTCATTTCACAAATGTAGGTAGACTCAGTAATGATAGCAAAAGGCATACACCAACACATCCAACTCATAACCAAGTAAGCCCATCGCTCAATGCGCCAGAAGCCACGCGCTGTTTGCTCGAGCAGAGACTGATTACAAGGTATAAGCTAAAATCCCCCGCTGAATCTCATCAACAACTACGCCGCCTAAAGCCGCAACTAGACTTTTCAAGGCACTTGGCACCTTGCTCACAAGCGCAGCAACCAAATATTCCACAGCCGTTTCAAGAGCTTCTAGTATCGCCAGCACGTCATTCGAAGCACCATCTGCATCAAAGTTGGGTTTCGCTGAAATGAACGCATCAACCATGATTGTGAGATCATCAATCATATTCTGTATGGGAATGACTAGACTCAGAGCATCCACCGTAGAGAGGGGGTCAAAAGTTTGGACATAGTTGCCGCATTCGTTCACAATCTGGACAAGGTACCAACCCTCGTCGAGTGGTACGTCGACAGAGACCACGCCGGCAACATAGTTATCGATAGCAGCGGTGACGACTTGGATCTGATTGTCGACTAAATCGATTTGGTTCAAGTAGTCCGCTAGTGAGCGCTTTTGCGGGGGCTCACCAGATTCAACCAGAGCCCCGAAACATAGGACGGCTGTGATGAACGTGGTGATGAATTGCATTTTGGCGAGGAGCGGCGATCTCAATGGAAATCTCTCGAATAAAGAATGTGCAGTTTGCTTTAGATATCTGAATCTATGTAACTCGAACAATATGGCAAGTTTCATCTACTTATTCTCCTCGAGTCCGCTCCCCTCCCTCTGGCCCTGCTAGACCTCGGCCTTCTCCCTGTGACGATGACGAGCATGTTGCACATGTGCTATCATTCTAGTGTCCTTTGTTCTGCCGATGCCGTTTGTGACTCCGAGCTGCACGGGGGCGATGCAGGAGGTATGTGAGTACCATTGCTCTTCATCCTCATCATCATCATCATCATCATCATCATCATCGTCGTCGTCGTCGTCGTCTCGAACAAACCCTCCAGAATACTTTACGTTAATGCCCCCCCTTTCGCCTAGAATGATACCAGAATCTCCATCTCTTATCCGAAGAAATCTCACAAACTCGTACGCTGATGGCACTGACGAGTATCTTCTGCCCATCATAAGACTTCCTTCCCCTCCTTTCGGGAGTGGCGGATATAAGAAAATGGCTGCATAGGATATTAATTATACGAGGTGTCCCCCTCCTTTGAATGCCACAACCACCCCTCACTCTATTGCTTAGAGCCTTGGCACGAGTCTCTGTCGCAATTCTTCACGGAGTCAACCTCACAAGCGATGTGGTGTAGAAGTGGGATCATGGCGGGGAACGCTGCTTCCCCACTCACTCTGTTGGAGCACCCGGAAATGACCTTCCAAATAGAAACTAAATCCGCAACAGTCAATCGTTTGGATACAGTGTACAACGCATGGATCATCATAGCACCATGTAGTTAGGAAATTCACAGCATAAACTCTCTTCCGTCTTTTGAAAGCTAGTTAGCAACACATAGTACTGTGAAGACGCGTAGCCTTGTTATGTAAACATATAACCCTACTACAGCAATCAGGAGCAAGGCATACAAGTTCATAGATTAGAAGAACTCTCTGCGTTTTTTTAAATATGATAATATACATGAATGAGCTAAAAATGGGAAACCATAAACGGGGTGCCTTCCTGAAGGTCGGAAGAAGACATTGCGAAGAGATCCTTAGAAGTATTGTCCACCATGCTCATCCGCAGTAGGGTCTCATAGCGTGGCTAGATATGATTTTTAAATACGGAAGGATCACTGAGTAACTTATCAAGAGTAATATTTAGCGGTTAGAGACCAGGTGCCCAATTATCCATAGCCTAATTTCTTCCTGTTCGTTGGACCGTAAAAGAATTTGGATGATAAGGGTGGAGAACAATGGTTCGCTAGTCGAGGAGCTCCAATTGAGAAATTTTTCGTAATAAGCAGTTGTCAACCTTGAAATCGTGACTTTAAAACTAAAAATTCAAGATAGTACAGGTAGGGTTATGCACGAAGTGTCAGGGAATTTTTTCTTCATATTTAAGTATCAACAAGCGCTACCTAATGCTTGGTGCATATTACTCTCTATATCTTCGAACAACGGAGCGCTCTTCCAGTATCCACGACAACAAGTAAAAAGCCGCAGAAACCATCAAGAGTCAGACGAACTTAAGGGAAAACAAATAGGCAGAATGACCATACAAGTGAACAAATCAATGGTTCGGCAGGAAACAAAGGGTCATATTTCGCCACTAGAAGAATAGCAAACATTGCGGCTGGTGTTGTTAGTGACAGTAAGCGCTCTGTTCAAGTGCAGGAGGCGTCTGCTTTGGCAGAGCTTAAACAAGCAGAGTCTGGTGAAGCAAATCGAGCTGATTTGTAACCCAAAATCTGCATCCAAGTCCCTGCGACCCGAACCCATATTTGTGGTTCTCAGTCTGGATGATTAAATTGTAGATGGTCTTGACCCTCGAATTTCTAGAGACGTCGAGAATGAACTCAGCTTGAGCACCCTCTGAAATGACATATGGAAACTTTGAAATAATCATCATTGCTTTACAACCTCCAGGAAGGACGGTACTTGGGTCTGAATAACGAGGTTGACAATCGATACGAACAGAGCTTCCATCGCTCGTCGAAAGGTACAAGCACCAGTGGTATGTATCTCCTTCTGGCCGTGCACCACAGCAAGGGCCCGCTGTAACGGTAACTCGAGAATATGCGCCTGACGAGACTTTGGTATGAAGTGTATAAGTTCAGAAGTAGCCATTTTAGAACGGAAAATTGTCGAGGGAACATTCCACGGATATTAGCTTTGATATAAGAAGTCCAGGGTGGTATGGTCAAGTAGGGAGGTGCTACAGCCACACCATTTTTCTGAGGAAGATCATCTTTTTCGGAGATATCTCTGATAATCTAAAGATAAAGTTATCAATTAAAGATGATCCAGTGTGTTGGGTGGGCCCAAGTCAATAGTTAGAGTCAACATTATAGTAAGAACCAACATGACAACAGTCAGAATCGACAGTTAGAATTGACAGTCAGAATCGACATTTGGAATCGACAGTTAGAATTGACAGTATCTAACTATCAACTACATGTAAAAGGCACCTAGATAGATATCCTAGAGAATAGAAATTCTCCATAACCCTGAATATTATTATGGGGGCTATCTAGCTCTCTAGTAATAAAAATTCTGATTCCTGATTGTGGGTTTTATGACCTCCTTAGCGAGATATTTGAAGGCCTGGGGCTCTAAATAATGAGCAAACATGCACAAAAGGGGGTGGCATTAGCCTGGCCGGTGTGGCTGTAGCACCTCCCCTCAAATAGTGCTACGTACTGCAGGAACAAGCATCAAGGCAAGCTGTGTGGTTTGCTGCATGAAAACTGGAGAACGCCAGTGCTTAGTAAGTTGCTTAAGAGTACTGTTCTTCTTCACTGCTGCGGCACAATGTGTGAAAAATAATCCCGGGCGGGTTACTTACTCCAAGGAACCTCAGAGAGAACTTGCTATGATGACTTTACCAGACATTCAAGGGAAACTAGTGAAATCCGACCGCTACAAAACCCCATACCACGTCCGGCTTTGGCACGGTGGTAGGCTGGTACTCATCTCGAAAGTAATCAAGTTCTGGGTTAGGAAATCATGGGGTCGTCGATGTTCCACCCTCAATGCCAGCCCCTTCCACCTTTTATCATTCAGAAGAGTCATTGTGCCCAGGAGTTCGTTTAAACTCACACTAAGCTGTAAAGGAGCACTGACCGATCCCGCGGATCATCCCGCTCACCCACTGGCAGGACCAGGGCTTGGCATACGCACCTATCCTGAACAGATATAGCTCAATTTATGAAACTCTGGGTTGATTTGATTTAAACTTATATGAACCACGGTTCTAGGCCACGCAGCTGCTCTTCAAATTCAACAGGTTGGAATTCAGGTATACAGCCCTGCGACCATCAGTCAGAAGTAGAAGACGGGACTTCCGAAGGCCACATCATGAGGGCAAATATATCTAGGGCAGCCCGGTGAGTGGCCAAGGCCAACAGTGTGTGGGACGTAGATATGGTTTTTACGACCCCTTTCTATACTGTCTATATCGATCACGACTTCAAGACTCGGTTGATGATCAAACCCCATGTATTGGGATGTACCCATGACTACATATTGGGAAAAAACAAAGTAGAGGAAACAAAATTATATTCTAGAGGAGAGGGAGCTGTCGCTTCCCCATAACTTCTACAACTACCGCCAATACGCAGTAAATTAGCCACAATTCTGTAGAGCTGTGGTAGTATAACATTAAGGCTCTGGAGATATATTCAACAATTTATTCCGAGGATTCGTTGTGGAGCAGCTGTTTGCTACATCCTTTCATAGCTCCTCCGCAGGCTTTTGTCTCGGAATATGTCGCTCTCTGGGCTTAGTATAAACCAACAAAATGTTTATTTACTTAGCTTTCGGGAGGTTAAAAAAATTAAAAAAAAAAAAAAAAAACTGATTCGCGCTCTGTGACTTAGAGAGAGGTTGGAAGTTAGTTGATGAAAACAACACGTAACGAGTCAATTTATTGGTGCTGGGAGCTGGGATATGTGTGTCTCGAGATGTTTTGCTTGGAGTGAGGCTGCAACACCAGTGGGTACGATTTTAGCCTATTTGCTAAAAATTGCCGTGAATGCGAGGCTAAAATTCAGTCTTTTAGCGTTCGACCAAGCGGGTTGAGCGGGAAAATAACTCCGATAATACAGCACCTTCCGGGATAACTATTAGCTAACATCGAAGTCATGCAAGTTCCGAACTTATGAATTGGTTCAAGGATGTTGACCACATCTCTCCTAACACACACTGAAAGGTGTTGACCGTGTGGTTACTGAACATAGTATATGGCGCTCGTTAAGGCTTGTCAGGTCACAGTATGTTGCGTTGGGGACATGCCATGAGATACATAGCTGAAGGTGTCTGCTGCTTCTGTCTCCTGGACACAAGAACAAACGGACATGTTGTATTGCCGTTGTTAGTCTTGATATTGGGGAAGAGTATATAAACTTTGACGTGAGCTGGAAATGATATCGTGGCCCAGACCACGGGGTAAAAGTAAGTCATAGAGCTACCTATTATGGTGGTAAAGAACATGAGTGAATAAGGAGTTTTTTTTTTTCTTTTTTTTTTTTTTAGGACTGATGTGTTGGCCTCGAACATCGCGCTTCTTATTCGCCTAATTTATAAGCTCAATGTCAGACGATAGGAGCCAATAAGGAATACGAGAGCCTGTTAAGGTACCAACCCAGTGTTGATCAGTAAGGTACCTACGGCAGACAAAATCTATCAAATCAGACAAACTCGGTAATATTACCAAATTTCAGAACACCGCCGTTAGAAAAAGTGCTTGACGTTCCGCTCGCGCTTGCTTAACCAGGTGCTCGATGGGGTGCTTGACTAGCTGCTTAACTTGATACTTAATTAGTTGCTTGAATAGATGAGCGATCCAGTGCTTAATAAGCTACTCGATTAGGTAATTCAGCATTTAGATACTTAAGATACTTGATAAATACTGAGTAACCAATTCAGTTAGATATCCATTTAACTCATTGCGAAAGTAGGTCAGTGGAAATACTCTCCTTTGGTGGCAGTAATGAAATTCCAAACGTTTCCTTAATTTTACATGTAAAAGTAACAATACTCCATTCATCAAGACATGCTCCAGGAGGGAACTCGGAACTCGGATTCGTCGATATGTGAGTTTAATAATTGGAGCAACTAATATGAGCCCCCAACGTATTTGACTAGGGTCATTGCCCAAATTCCACACATTGTATTTAGAAGGACAAGACCTTCAATTTGGATACGATCGTTCCTCCGTGACATACCAATGCAGAACCCCAGGCGCTTGACAGATTATGCCCTAACATATAGGAACCTTACAATTGGCTGGCACTTGCTCCAGAAAGAACTATTTATGGATACAGAACAAATGACTGGATGTCATTCAATTTATCTATCTCTATCCGAGACCCACAATCTCATCACTATCTCTTGGCGAGGCCGACCTTTGAAATCGGAAATATACCAGGAGGGAGATTAATTTCTCCTTTTGAAAAGGAGTATGTTTACAGCCACTTCCAACCAATGCCGATGGCGGGGAAATCAATTCCCTTCTCAAGGGCGCGTCTAGGCAAAGCTGAAAAACGGCCTAAATTAAAACGTCTGACTTGGCAGTCTACCTTAAAGTTTATCGATACGAGCGGACCAATGATAGTGGAGTGACCCCCAGCAAAAAGAGCCAGTAGCCCATCCAAAATGACGCTTACAAGTGGGGGCCAATTCATTGGGCTGTTCCAGGTGGCTTTCACAACCTCAGCTTGGGCATAGCTGAATAAACCCCCAAGTTCTTTTGTTTTGGTTGTGGGGATGTTTTATTTTTCTCATCTTCACTTTTTTTACTCTCCTTCTCTGAAACTTCACTCAACTCTGTAAGAAACCATGTTTCAACTAGATCTCAGTCCCCTCCTGGGGGTCGGGCTCTTTTGCCTGATCCCGACGACCCTGCTCTACATCATCAATGCTCTGTTCTTCCGCGTTGCGAATCCACAAGGTGTGCCTCTCATCCGCGAACCGATCGGTAAAAAAAGCTTCAGCCTGAAAACTCGTCTGCAATTTATGTTTGACTGTGAGTCACTGTTTCGTGAGGCCTACCAGAAGTATTCCAAACTCGGCAAGGCGGTCGTCATCCCTGGGTTTGGCTTCCGCAATGAGGTTATCATGCCTGTGACATCGCTGCGCTGGGTTTTGGCCCAGCCTGATTCAGTCCTCAGCGTCGCTGATGCGTTCGCGGAGATCGATCAGGTCGATTATAGTCTTGGCCATTCTAAATATATCGCCGATCCATGGCAGGGTCTTCTTGTTCGCCAGGAGATGAACTCTGTGCTGGAGAATATTGTGGCGGCGATGAATGACGAGCTGGGGCTCGCCTTTGATTTGCGGTTCGGCACCGACGAAGACAACTGGAGGGAGATTGATTTGATGGAAACAGTAAGGATGGTGGTCGCCCAGGCCGCAAGTCGCTTTACCGTTGGGCTGCCCTTGTGTATGAGTCCTATACCCGCCATGTTCCCTGCTTCCATCTTTCCTTCGCTGACGGGTTTCCTTTAGGTCGCAACGAGCAATACCTTCAAGATTGCCTCGATGTGGTTGACGGTTGCGTCATAAACGCGGGAGTTACCGGTGGAGCACCTCCGGTTCTACGGCCCTTTATCGGGCCGCTCATCGGCCTCAAGCCACGGCTAGCGCACAGAAGGGTTAAAAAACACTTTGAACCCACCTATCGCGCGCGTCTAGAAGACCTGAAGAAGCGCTCCAAGGACGACCCTAATGAGCCTCAAGACCACCTGCAGATGATGCTCCGCTACGCTGAAAGAGAGCGGCCCCACGAGCTGTACGATTTCGAAAATATGGCTGGTCGCCTTAGCGCGTCTAACTTTGGTTCGATGCACCAAACCAGTATGCAAGTGACGAATATGTTGCTCAATATTATGGCATCGGATGCGGAATACAACACTATCGCCGTGCTTCGGGATGAGGTTAACCGGGTCCTAGGCGATGATACGAATTGGACGAAGGCCAAAGTCTCCAAAATGATACGGGCGGATAGTGTCGCACGGGAGACACTTCGCTGCCAGTCCTTTGGCGGTCGCGCGGTCTTTCGCAAGGTGATGGCGGATGGGGTCGTGACCGATACGGGCGTCAAGTTGCCCAAGGGATGCGTCATCTCTTTCCTTAGCCAACCTGTGCACGTTGACGAGACCAAGTATGAGGATCCCTTCAAGTATGACCCGTTCCGGTTTTCACGTGTCCGCGAGGCGGATGCGACAAAGGGGAATAACCTGAGTTTTGTATCGACAAGCCCTGACCACATGCCTTTTGGTCATGGGAAACACGCCTGTCCTGGACGGTTTCTGATCGATTTTGAGCTGAAGATGATCATTGCATACGTTTTGAAACACTATGATGTCAAGTTCCCGGAGGTGTACGGCGACAAGAGACCTCCTAATCGGTGGTTGACTGAGGCATTCTTTCCGCCGCTGGGTGTCAAGATCCTAATTAAGCGACGACACGTACCTAGCAGCTAGCTGTTTATTTATTTATTTATTTATTTATTTATTTATTTTTTGGAGTCTAGTTTCTCGACAAATACCATCTAATTCTCCTTACAAATCCACCTCTATGGTATCATTCAAATAATCCAAGCGATGAATAACCTGTCATTCACCTGTCAATTGTGGATGCTCCTTACTGTTTAAAACTATCCATAATGCCACCCTTGTGATCAACAGGGAATCATATATACTAATGTTGTTCTAAATTCTCGTCTCAGATATGCTCTATGTTCCCATTCTTCCAGATCGAGATCTTTCACCTGCCGTCTACTCTACACAATAGAGGCGACCGATGCATCTTAACACTGCTACGTCATTGCTACTTTTGGTTATTCCATTTCTGTTAGCATGAATCCCCGCTCTGCTGTTTTACTGTTTGACGTCGATCGCTTCACAACTCCCTATTCAGCATATTCTAGCCCCAAACCCTAATCTTACCCTCATTCCTAGCACATTATGGTACCCACGTATAAGCGGTCACCTTCCTCCTTTTACAGACAACACTATGCCTAGTGAGTGTTATCGATTCATTTTTGTTTATTCGTTATGTGCTGGAATTGCTTTTGGGGGAAGGGGAAAGGGTTAGATTTTACTGCGTCTTCTCATGTCGTTGTTATATTGGCCTGATTTTCCATTGATTTAAACCTGGTAGGTCAATTGCGGTACCTAGTTCAAACTTACCGAGAAATCGACGCATACGAAACTAAGTTGATGGATACAAACAATATATCTTGCTGATTAAGAGTGGGTGGGGGGAAAGGGAATTGGCACCTTACGCTCGAATCACATCACATTACATCACGGCAATCAATCCGTTAAACATAGTAACTAGCAGCAGAAGTGACACATCCTTAACCAGTCAACTCATGGTCGTATGATAACCTTTTCCCCAGAAACACCGGCCTTGTTCTTATCCAGCGCCTCATCAATCTTATCCAAACCACCGTCCACGACGACCGTCCGGTTAGGGACAAACTGCCCAGTTGCCAGCCAACCATCTTCACCACCAAGACTCTTCATAAGTGGCTCGCTCAGATACCGCAGCTCCGGCTTACTCCCGAAGCCCAAGATGGGCCAAACCTCGACCTTTGGGTCCGTGGACTCCCCGAGTCGCTGAGCTTCCGGATCGGCCGCGAGAACAGCCACTACGCAGCCGCCAGATGTGGCAGCCTGGAGAGTCTCAACGCCCAGTTTCTGGGTTTCAGCAAGGGAAATGCTATCGAACACACAGTCAAGTGGTAGCCCGTCAAGCGCTGCAACAAAATCTTGCGCGCCCGCCTGCTTCCGGTCCAGCACGACATGGGCACCAAGACTCTTTAATCGCGTTTCATGGACCAAGCTAGCATTGGTCACAATGCGCTCATACCCCGATAGTCGCGCAAGCTGGATGACATATTGACCGACTGAAGAGCTTCCACCCAAAACAACAATGGCTTTCCCCTTCCCGGCACGCTCGCCACCTTCAGCCCAGGGTGGCGGTGCTAGCCCATGACCGGTATGATCATAGAGACCAACAACACCGGCAATAGTCGCGAGAGTGATCCCCGCGGCCTCGTCATCACTAATAGACGCAGGGGTCTTCCCGACTAGCGCGGCGGGCATTTTGCAGTATTGTTGGAAGGTGCTGGCATCACTGTTGCCAAGGATACCCTGGAAGAAGACGCGGTCGCCGATGGCGAGTTCCGACACGCTATCACCAATCGCGACGACGTCGCCGGCGGCGTCGGTGCCCAAAACTACCGGGAAAGATTTCTGAAAGTAACCGTGGTCGCGAATCTTCCAATCCACCGGGTTAATGGCGGTAGCAGTGATCTTGATGGCTACCTCATCGCTCCCGAGGGGTCCTAGAGATCGTTCCACGAGGACCTGTTTGGGGGATTTCTCATTGAGGATGGCGGCCTTGAACGAGGATGGGACTGACATGGCGACCTGAAAGGATCCGGACGTGTAGGGGACTGAAGAATTGGAGCGAGAGCAAACTAGATGTGAATGAACTGCAACAAACCCTTAAGTACTTGATATATCGGATGTCTGGGGAGTTGTGTTGGTATTATTAATACGCACCCGCGCGTCAATATCCGGACTGGGATGGGATGTTTGGGGTTTAGAATGACAATTATTAATACGCATCCGTGGATGTCGTGACGATATTATTAATGGGTATCCGTTGATATCCGCCTTGGCGGGTTGTACCCTAAATAATACTAACCAAATTCACTACTGCTCGTAAACTTCGTGAGAAAAGGCGTCACTATTTCATATGTGATAGATGGGGAATATCATTGATTGTATTACTACTCTTAAGCTTTTGAAGGAATGTTGTAAACAACCTTCCTGCTCGTCGTTTCTAGTTTCTTCTGCCCAGCTTTCGTCACCCGAAGCCAGCTCTTTCTCCACTTCGCCTGGTCTGTTTAGCGGCCCGGCCTATCCCTACCTATGAAATATCGTCTATCGAGTGGTCTTCGAGTCATTGTTGAAAACGGCGCATGAACAATTAATCAACTTACTGAGTGCTGTGCTCCCGCATTATCATGAAATTGATCCAACAAATCACTAGTGAGTTCACCGGCTCATAAATACCTAATAATATATATTAGAGGCCACTAGCCTTCCTGACCAAGACTGTTTCGTCTTTTATCTCTGCTGTATACGCATCAACCGCGCTTATTAGTAGAATAGCTTCCCATCTTGCAGCCTTATCGATAACTCGCTAGAGCGTAATTTTTATTAAATATATTTGAGTTGACCCCTGGAAGACAAACATGAGTCCTTGCCCTATATCACCGATCGAGTAATCGAAATAACGGGCCTAAATTTCCCATTCGCAAAGCCGGTGAGGTCGGCACACACGCGGCCGTGGACCTTCTGACCATCCCTTAGTTAGTCAACGCATTCCGTAGAGAGGAAATGAAACTTCCACGTACGACGTTGGCGGAAGGGCCATACATAGAGAGCACAGCTCTCGGCGAAGAGTAAATGATGGCTTTCCGATCGGCATTTCGGTCACAACAGAAGCTACGAACGAGGGTGGGTGCTTCTATGCCAGGGAAGCCAATATCCCTCGATCGGCTTTAATAGAAATACCAAATACCAATACAGAATTTTATAATAATGTCGAGGTATAAGGAGGGTTTGTTGGTGTGTTGTTTCCAATGCTAGGTCGTCACCAGCTATTCGTGCATCATTCCCGTGTGTTGAGGAGTGTGGATAGCCTGCCAGGCACCTCAGCAGGCGTTGGGATACTTATCTCTTATTAACAAGATTATACAAGGACAATAACTTGCCCAAGCCATTCGATATGAAGCTTAATATGCCACTCAAATGTAGAAAAAAAAATATTATAAGTCTAAAATGAAGAACGTGCAGTAGAATACTCTAAGTTCTTGTTATGAGTACAGAAAATATATAAGAGCTCTTCAACTTACTATTTATAACCGGCATGAGTACAGCAAAAGTAGATAAGTGCCCTGTGTTATACTGCTTACGGTGAGATATGATCCATCTCTCATGCTATTGGCCTAAATAAACCCATTCTATCTAATCAAGTATGAAAAATGAAAAAAAAAAAAGACAACTTACAACGGCCGGAGTATCCATTAAAAAAAAAAAGAAAAAAAAAAAAAAACAAAAAAAACCAAAGCTAGATCCCATTTCTGCGCCAATCTGCCCGCCGTGCAAGAATCAGGGATCCAAGCGCAGTAGGGGAACAGGCAAATGAGCTGAAGCTACTCCACACTAGTGTCCCCCGCGTCGAACCGTCCATGGATCTGTGGGCTCATCTGCACCTGCTCTATGGTCTACAGAGTCTGCTCCACGAACTCTTTGTAGTCGGAGCTGCACGGAAAATAAAATAGGCAGTGGGGGGGGAGAAGGTCCAGACTCGCTCGCTACTGATGTCCGCTTTTTCACACCGCTATTCTGCCCGTGTGTGAAATAAACTCTTCGGATCCGGTCGGATCTTTGGGGATGCCTAGCGTGTCTCCATTGACGGGAAGCTTTCATTTCAGTGAAGTTAAGGGAGGCTCTGGATTACAGTAAGGTGTTATATAAATTTCTTATGCGTATGACGTGTGTGCGTGTGTGAACCACTCTACCATGCCTGATGAGATGAGCGCTTGATGAATTCAGACAGAGAGCCGAGATTTCGCGGGAGACTGAAGAATTTTCCGTCAAAGTTCAGCTCGCCAGTTTGCAGGAAACCTTAAGTTGGGATAGTTCATGCAGAGACAAACCGATGATGCTGATCTTCGCCTTATCCGGCTAGAGGGCCCACCGGATAGAGAGATCTGCTTCTTCAGCTCCATGGGCAATCTGTGCCCAATCTTTATATAAAGTCTCTCCCTCTTCTCCCTCCTCGGCGACCAAAACCCCAATTTATGCTATCATTACGCGTTCCACTCATCCATAGGTCATCATGCGTGGCATTTGGGTGACCCTGTTCCTACTAGGAACTGCCCCTTTGGCAACATGCCGCCATAATTACCATTACGATCGTGAGCCGCAGATTCATCTTCGCGGCGCGGGCAGGTATGAAGGAGAACTCGAAAAAGAGTGCAGCTCCGACGATGACTGCATCTCCCTATGCCACGAATACAACTGTATATGGCTAGGTAAGGAAGACGCAGAGTACAGGGGCGAGGATATCCAAGGGTTTATGGAATGGACGGAACGTCGTCGTCGTTATTCCTACTACGACTATGACGGCGAAGAGGGCTCCAAGGACGGCAAATTCAGTTCATACGCTCCCGGCGTGTGCAAATCCGGTACCTGCCATCGGAAATGTAGCCCGCGATGTCCCCGTTGGGAGTTCTGTCGCCCGTCAGAAGGGCTGTGCATTGGCCCACAAGCCGATGGAGCGACCTGTTCCAAGGATATCGAATGCCAGGCCTTCTGTGTCAATGGGGTCTGTAAGGGAAGAGAGCTCGGAGGCTCCTGCGACCATCCTAGTCAATGCGATTCAAGATTTTGCTATGGTGGCGTCTGTCGTCCGGATGATTTGGAAGAAGGTGAAGAGTGTGATATTCACTGGGTTTGTGCATCCGACGCTTGCCACAATAATCGCTGCGTCCCAGGCGGGCTGGATGATTATGAAAAGTGCATTATTCCCGAGCAGTGCATGTCTCAGTACTGCCCTGGTGAGTGCAGGCCACTGGGTGTGGAAGACGGCGGCCGGTGTGATGCCGGTATGCAGTGCAAATCCAAGTTATGTCTAGAGGGTACGTGTGGCAAAAAGGGGGTGAAGGATGGTGGCGCCTGTCGTGACGACGGAGAGTGTGCCGGCTACAAATGCATTCACGGGAAATGTGCCGGCAAGAGGCTGAATTACAATGACTATTGCACCAAGCACAGTGAATGTGAAACAGGCTACTGTAAGAATAATAAATGCGCCGTATCAATCGGCCAGTCATGCCAGACGAAAGACGATTGTCGCGGCCGTGGTCCGACCTACTGTTCGTCCGCCGGGAAGTGTGGACATACGCACCTCTACGGCGACAGATGTTCGGCGACAGAACAGTGCTTGGAGGGCCATTGCTGTGTTCGAGGCAAATGCGACAGCTGCCCCGGAAAGGAAAATGCCGCGTGCGAACGCAATGCGGACTGTGGCCCTGGTCTGTACTGCTACAAGAACATTATCTTCCCGGAGCGTAAGCAATGTTATCCGGCCGACGGGAGCCTGAATGCTCCCTGTGGCGCGAAGAATAAATGCCGTGGTGCCCTTGAATGTCGGGGAGGGTCATGTAGAGGTCCGGGATGGAGCAACAAGTGAGTAAATCGGGCTTGACGTAGATTGAACTTTGGATATATTTGCTAATACATACCAAAGGGAAGGTGGCCCCTGGGGATACATTCTACGCCCGTTCACATCAGCAATTTGCAGCACCATATGCAATACTAATTATGAGTCAAAAGACTGTCAAGCATGCATTGCCCAAGGAGAGATTTCAAGGCATTGATTCTCGAGCCGACGGATCTCTCTACTACCGGTTCTTGATGCGAATCCTGTCAATTTGGACCCCATGAGCGGCAACTAGACTACTACTTGCTCATCAGCAGCTACAATGTCGGATAACTCCGTGCTTCGTGAAGTCAGTGGTGCTGGCCTGATCGTCCTAGTCCTGATACGAAACCGGAGCCGATGGTCGTGGAGGTAAACGCACCGATGATTATCTAATCAGGTCCTGTGTGTGTGTGTGTGCCTGGTACGCTCTATGTGTCTAGATGCTCGGGCAGTGTGGCTCAAAATCAATCGCTATACTAGGTAATCATCACATCTATGTTAAGCCAGTTAACTCCAAAGGTGGTAGTAAGACTGACCTACCTCATATTGCTCAAACCCTTGGCTCAACCAATTCTTCTATTTATATATAAGATTAAAGTCTTTATAGACCTATTAGGATACTAGGTCATTTTAGTTTGGTGGTAGTAATAATAAGATTAGGTAGTTAAGATTCTTATCCAACTTCACCTTACTTTAACAAGTGCAGTATAAGTAATATTCATCTTTACGCTTTCATATTCTCTTCAAGAAAGTAGAATACTTACTAGTTCTATAGTTTGGTTTTATATCAGTATGAATACCCCCACTTGGGTCCAATACGAGGAGCGTTAATATATCAAGCGATATGGTTGGAAGTTGGCAATCAGGTTAGGCCACTTGGGATTGTAAGCAAGAGAGAACCGAGCGATTGGCTAGAAATGGACAGCATACCAGCCCCATGCTAGGAAAAGCTAAAATGGGGTCAGAATAAAAATTCTACCAATCATTCATTTTCGTTAGACCTACTTGGACTACCATTTCCGCCCTAAAGGAATTTGATCCCATCCATGTTTGAGCCGTGCATGTGGTTCGGTTTAGTGAGGCCGAAATGCGCCAGTCATGCATGGCTAAGCCGTCTAATATATTTCTATACGTGGCTGGAAATAGGCAGGCTGCCCATAAACAAGATCACAGTACCTCTTGAACTATAATAAGCTAAAACTGATCTATCGCCATTCAATTTTGCCAATTCAATATGCTATCGAGTCCTACTTTGGGCAGGAGTCACCGGACATGTCACCGGCTACTAGCGCCTTCCACAAACCATCGAATTTTTGGAATTTCAAAATGTCTTGAAGAGAAAACCGTCTGATGATCCCATGTACCATGAGTCCTCTATCAACAAGCCACTGAGCGATTTGAAGTCTCTCCTCACATAAGGCCGTATAGGTGCGATAATAAAATGTGCCAGTGTCTAGTACAAGGTGGAGCGCTGTGGGACCCTGACTAGGACATGCATCGGAATCTACCTCTACGCCTGTGCTAGCATGAACGTTCACACCATTGTCAAGCAAAAGCTGGACAATCCCAGGATTACCAGCCATCGCTGCAAGGTGGAGAGGCTGCCCTGCCCATGAGTTGCCGCGATATAATCCGCTAGGTTTGCGTCGGTCAGTATTCCAAAACCGGGTTTGGGCATGGACATCTGCTCCAGAGTTAATCAATACTTTGACAATTTCAAGGTGACCATTGAGACAAGCAACATGTAGTGGTTGCCATCCAGAGCCATAGGCCAAGTTAACTGTGGCACCCCATTCCAACAGTAGCGAAACGAGTTCTTGGTGCCCTTGGTCTGCTGCATAATATAGAGCCGAGACAGGTTCCGGCCGCCATTGTAGGACGGTGTTAGGATCTTCCCCATACTGTAGGAGGACCCTGGTAAGAGGTATGTCGTTTTTCTCCAAGGCTAATTGAAACATAGTCTTGTTTGACTCCGTGCACCGGCTCAGGATTTTCGCTATGGAGTGATTTTCTTTGCTTGCTAATTCCGACGCTACGTATCCACTTTGTGAAAGAAGAGACTGTAAGGCTGTTGTATTACCCGAAAGTCCAGCACAATGTATTGCTAACCTGCCTTGGTTATCCTCAATATCAATTCGAGCATCGTGAGACAATAATTCGGTGATTAGCTGGCAATTGCCATGTTCAGCAGCTAGATGTAGTAAGGTACGGCCTGTGTTATTGGTCTGGTTAATCTTTCCGGCTTTTACGAGACAAGAACACATGCGTGTAAAGGCCTTTTCATCTTGGGGTACGTCCATGAGGTATGCTGACCAGTGGTCTGAACGTGGATGGAGCTCGGCATGCCTTAAGAGACACCGTAGATTGTCGGCCTCGCCAAAAATTGCAGTAGCCAGGATTGGATCAAACATTTCCGATGATGTCGCATAAATGTCAGCGTCCAGATCTAAGAGATCACGCAGAGCGTCGCTAGAGGGATGAGATTTCGCAATGATAGTCAAGGCCGTCTCGCCAGTATCTGGTTCACGTGCGTTGATATCTGCCCCCGCAGCAACGACACATCTCAATATCCGTTTAAAGCTAGAATATATATCTGCAACGGTAAATCCTTTGTTCCTTAGCTTGGAAATATATGATATAATCAACAAAGGAACGGAACCATGAGTCGGTCGTGCCCCTTGTGCAATTAGCAGGTCAACCGCATGAGCCTCCAGCTGATCGATAGCAAGACCTAGTATTGGGTTTAAGTCAAATTTAGTGGGAAAGCTAGCATCACGTCTTAAGAATACCTCGACGGTTTTCCACCGTCCGCCTCGCAGCGCCAGCTGAATAGGGGTAGAGCCCGTGTCCGATGCTTGGTTTAAAAATGAGGATTCGAACTTCACGAGGGGAGGATTCTTGCGCTTCACACGATCCTTATTATTATCCACTCCCTCCTTCGGGGGCTTGTCGATGGCACAGTTTATGAGGTCCTTACAAGAACCTCCCTGTCTACCCTGCAAAATAAGGCTGACGATTTTGTCAAGCTCCTCAGCGCTCTGATTCCCCTCATCCTGCATTGCCAAATAATGCAAAGGCATCCGTCCGTCTTGATCCAGAGCATCGACTAGACAACCAGTGTCAATCAATGCCCGGATAAGTGGCCAAAAAGGACGCAGAACTGCATAATGCAGGGCAGTCCTGCCGGTGATATCACATAGGTTCGGGTCTGCGCCATTTGATAACAAGAGATGAACAATCTGTAGACTCAAACCTCTCTCGTCCGGGTCCATCCCGTGGTAATTATTGAAGAGAAAGCCACACGCGTGAATTAACGGAGTGGAGCCATCTACCCGCACGGGAAACTGGTACATCTCCGTGGAAATCGAAGGTAAGCGAGACCGGGAAGGATTGTTTTGAGCAGCTTGGTTAACATTTGCACCACCGCGAATGATGGCGGCAGCTGTATCTATAAACCCGTTCATAACCGCCTCATGAAGCGCTGTCCGCCCAAATACATCATAGGCTGTTGGGTCAGCACCCTGTTCCAATAGACGTTGTGCGTATATAGGATCATCTCGAAACGCTGCGACATGTAATGCATTATGGTAATTGGGATCTGCACCTGCTTTGAGAAGCAGCTGCATACACGATAATTGCCGATCACGAATCGCAGACACTAAAAGAACGGATTTCCACTCCTTTGGGTTTGATCGCCAACGATTTGAGCCATCTGCATTTTTCTCATCCAGATCCGGCAAGTCGGACATGCGCCCATAAATTTGTTCACCTTTCGTCATCGTCCGCCACAGATTCCGTGAGACAGGGGGATCAAGATAGTCCCTCGACCAGATCATATTAAACTCGGCATCGCCTATACTACCAAGAGGCGTCTGTAGATGTTCAACCAACAGGTTGAATATGTCCAGATTGCTGGCATTTGCAGCAACTTGCACTGGAGGACATGTTGCAGCATATGACAGGATCTGTTGCATGTCCATCCTGTAGAGTATCGGGCCTGATTCTTTCGTGCGAGAATGATGCTCCAGGAGCTCCCGTACAATCTCCGTGTGTCCTCCAGATATGGCGCAGTGTAACGCCGTCCACCCATGCGTGTCTCGTATCAGATAATCAGCACTGTTTGTTAGAAGCAGATGGACAAGCGCCAGGTTTCCTGAAAAAGCCGCCCAGAATAATGGACTCCACCCTTGGATATCTTGCTTATTGACATTTGCTCCATTGTGGATGAGAACCTCCGCGGTAGCGACGTGGCCTCTAGAGCAAGCCCAATGGAGTGCTGTCCACTTATCGGAGTCGCCTGCAGATATTTCGAAGCCATTGTCTAAGAGACCTTTGACAGTGCACCGTAAGTTCCAATACGCCGCAACGTGCAATGCCTCTTGATGCGAAGGTAGCAACTCAAATATATCTTGACCAAAAGATTCACCAGCGAATTCTTGACGAAATAGGAGCGCTTGAAACGCGCTATCCCTAAGCATTTTATTACCCAGTAATCTTATTATCAACGACTCCAGCTGCTGCTCAATTTTCTCACCAGAAACATGATATCCCCAGTTTTTGGCGGCATATTCCAGAAATTCCATCGCCCGGAATCTGTTTAGAATTTCCGCCGAGCTCTTACATGGTCCGTTAACCAACTGACCCGTCAAAAGGTACTGCAAACTGGTTTTGGCGATATCGAAATTTGCATCTTCTTCGGAGAGAATGCCCTCTTTGAGAAACTCATAGGCAGATGCATGCACGAGTCCCAGCGTACTATCACCCTGATCTACAGTAACAAATCCTACACAAATGCGAAGAAGAAGATGTGAACTTGGTCTATTTTCCGGTGGAGGCTCTTCGTCACCCTCCACCGCGAAGGCGCAAGCAATCTCGCCCAGTTTCAACCTCCTCTTCGCAAAACACATCCACGACAGGAGGCGCCGAGCGAGAGCACTTCTGACCTTTGACTGGGTGTTGATGCGTTTCATCATTGCCACAAAAGCCTCATTTAAGCCTAGCGGCTCTCGCTCAAGTGCCTTGCGGATTTGACCAACGGTTGCGAGGTCGAGAACCTCATCGAGAATGAGACAAGCGAGAAGGAAGCTATAGAGGCCATGTCAAACAGGGAGAGTCCATGGGAAATGGGTTCTGCTCGTACATATTACCACTTTTAGACACAATATTATCGATTATATCGCTATCCTTGTCGATGTCGTCCGCAAAATCGCTCTCTCGAATGCGGGATTCGACAAATAACCTCAGATCCGCTGTGTATGCTCGCACCTCAAGTTGAATCGCTCCGGCCATCTTCTCACGAATGTGAGGAAGGTCCCTACTAGCTAGCAATACCTGTACGCCATGCCCTCCCAATGACGCGATATGTGTCAGAAGGGTACTTGAGTCCTTTGCCTCGTCGGGCGCATCAAGGATTAGGTATACGCGCAGCATCGAGGCCACCTTCGCAATCAACTGTATTACTTCATCAGGGTTTTGTAGTATACTGGGATCTCTTACTGAATATTTGAGAGTAGCTAGCAATGCGGCGCTTGCTTGATCGATTATCTGTCGAAGTAAGCAATGTAATATGTCAAGTGTCGTTTGCTGATCCTGGGAAGAAAAGTCACAGAAGAAGTAAGCAACGGATGATTCCTTTGAACGTCGTAAAATATGATCGACGACTGTTGATCTGAGCAGGTATAAAATCTCCTCAGCGATGTGCGCGTAGTAGGATAGTTATCCATACTCACGCTAAGTAACTTTTTCCGACCCCGGCTATTGTCATGGTTAGCAGGTGGAGAGACATAAATAGAGCACTTGAACACTCACGAGCACCATAGCACCATAGAAGCTCCGACGATCCCGATATCCAACGGCGAAACTCCTCACTCGCCAAGAGCCAGGCTCCCGTCCCGGGGCAGGGGATCGCTCTCCGACGCATGGAGACATTCGGCTTGGGAATCCACGTCAGCAGGAGGTCCCGATCTTCATCTTTGGTTAGAAACGACGATATTGTGTACGTCTCATTTGTCGTCACCAGGGTACAGGTAGACAGATAATCTGCGAAAAGTGTCCGAAATCTCTGCAGCGTATCGATATGCTGTTGCAGTTCCCGGTCTTGAAACGGTCGGAGGAATCGGGCCTTGCGCTTTTGCAGCTCAGAGTGCAGACCCGACAGGTCCTGGTAGCAGTTCATCAAGACGTTATCGCCCAGCGACGGAGGGCGGGGCAGTGCTTGCTCTGTCGTGTCTTCATTATCGACGATGGCCCGTTCGACCCGAAATAGAAGCTTCATCAAGGCTGAGACTTCCCGTAGATATTGATTTTGTGTATTTGATGCATTCTTAACATCGCAGACATAGCTGTAGCTTAGCTTAGCGATCTGGGTCACCAGCTGGATAATTCCCACGATGTTGGCGGCCAGTCCACGGACTTCAGCCATGACCAAACAAAGCAAGAAAACGGACAAGCAGGTATAGGATTATCAATATCAGATTATAGATACTTTCAAATAGACACATGCAATAGCTGGGGGGGGGGGGGGATAGATGTTACTACGATACCCCGCGTCAGCCTTCAATGGGTTGAAGATCTGGGCCATCTCGTGTGCGTAGGCTGCAGCCGGTATCCCGCACGGAAGGCTCCATCATCTACTGGGTGGGCAGGCACTAAGCCGGATATGGCTCGCCCCTGCTGGCAGTGCACCTACTAACGCACGCTTATTGGATAGACTAGACCATCACTCAAGTACCTACCTACCTAGTGAGGTGAGTAAGGCAAGATGCCGAGTGGCTGGGCCTCAGGGGCACACTGCCTTGATAATCACGACGTTAACCGCCCGTAAGCCCATATATATTCATGTTGGCCGTGAAAAATACTGGAATCTCAACCACTGAGCTAAAAGAGATATCTAGACGTCAACCTCCACCGTAGGTTGATTTTTGGTTCATTTTCAGGCTGATAATTAACCACACTTCCTATCCATCGATTTACATCATCCCCGTCAGATAACTATTGATGAAGATGAGGCCTGTGAGACCTTCTCCACTTATGATAAGCCCTCTCTCTGAAACACTTTGTAGTGACTTCGAACACGACTGTTAAAATCAAAGCCCGGCCTGTCAGGTTCCCTATCGAGGATATCACACCAAAAAGAATTCAGCATTGGGAAGTGAATTGCGATCTGTCGTGCATGGTCGCGAGGATCCCTAGAGGAGACAGGTGTTAGTCGACTTCGAAAACGCCGTGTATGCAACGGGACAGTCGAAAAATGTTAAAAACAATAATAACAAGTATATAAATCAATAAAATACACACGCAAACCCATAAGTCAATGGGCAGTAGAGGTTACTTACGAACTTGTGGTCAAGGGTTCGCCAGTTTGAGGGTGCACGCCAGGCTCTTCTATGACCAGTTTTTTAAGAAGGAGCGATTTCAGCGCAGGGAAGAGTGGACCACTATAAGGTTCAAGATGGTGCATATTGATACTCTCCCCATCCAGTGAACATTCCTCGAGAAACGGGCAGCATTGGCCTAATGCTGCAAGTGATGCCGCAGTCATCCCCCAACAAGTTATAGGGAGAGTCAATGATCGTAACTGTCCAAGACTACCGAACAGGTCCCTGAAGTGGGCATCAGTTAAACCGAGCACCTGAATGGGCGCCATTTCACCACAACGTAAAGATAAAATCTGAAGGTGTTTTAAGGTTTTCAGGGAGAGAAGTTCATCTGCTGTGCAACTCCACCAGCCCAATGACGTGATCTTTAGGCTTTGCAGCCCTGCCATCACGGATAGATAGCGCAGCGCATTGCCGCCTGTTTCCGGGTCCTCTGGGTCGTCCTCTGGGTCGATAATGCCACATAAATCGAAATCTACCTGGGATACATTGCGAAAGATCCTCGCTAAGAGGGGTATCGTGCTTGGATAAGTTTTCATTCTTAAACCTATTAGGACAGGAAAGGGTGGTGGAATTGCCGCAAAATTAGCTTCTTCGATTACATCCCGACCAATATCTTTACCAAGAGTCAACCAGCTCAGCTGCCCAAGTCTGGCTAGTGCTTCGAGAGTAGAAGGCGGGAATGGAATAGGATCGACTCCGTAAAAGTTAAAATACAGGTGCACGTTCTGCAGGGTTTGAACGGACCAGAAAAGGCCATCAAGAGCCTCTTGTTCAATTTCGGGAGATTCGTGAATCAGGATAATTGTCTTCAAATCTTGACAATTTTCTTGGAGATAGCGTAGAATTCTTGAGTCAACCACATTGCGGATAGTAACTGAGAGCAGACTTTGTGGCATATACTGATGCAACGTGGATATATCGGCCAAACATTGGCCGCCCTTAGGCCTTTCTGGGTAGTTGATGGTTAAGGTGTCCAAGCTTATGAATTCAAGATCGGCAAGCTGTTGATTAACCTCTTCTTCGTAAGGTTCCACAGTCAACTCATCGACGACTTCGGCATATATCTGGCGACGGTGTTGTGGGACACGCAGTAGCCGGTTGGCTTCCACAGAGGACCAGAAATAACAGATACCATAATCAAACCACTCGCGGTTCACAAGGATGAGTTTCTCATTTCCTGAGCCACTCCCAAATACCTGATGCAGAATTTCGTAGCGAATCTCATTGGGAAGCTTCTCCATGGCCTTTAATCGCAGTCTTTTGTCAATACCCCGAGTTGAGTATTGAGATAAAATGATAATTGCGGAGGGGGAGGGGGACAATTGGCCAACTAAACCGCTAAGCTCCGTTAAGCCAGTTCGGGAAGTGGTCCTCGTATACGAGTACTAGTGCGCAACAAGCTCGTATCTATTTTCCGGCTAGATTTGCTTTGTACAGTCCCATTAGTGGTCAGTGGTTGAGATAAAGGGGAGTGCAAACATGGTAGTTACAAGGAAAAATTGCGCCTGATGTGATGGACGCTGGCCAGAAAATATAAAAAAAAAAAAAACAAAAACCAGCTCAATGGGAAGGGGAGAATGGTGTCGTAGGAGTGTGCGGCTTAGAGGGGCTGTGTAGTTGGGGTGTCGTCGGCTATGAGAAGAGCGTCGAGTTCCTCCGGCGCTAGGCACTTCGCCTGTCGTTGCAAACGGTTGTATGTGGAAATTACGTCAAGTTGCGGAGGCACTTGGGTGCGATGTAGGAAGAAGCGACGCCACCGCCAGGGAGGGTCTACAATCGCCCTGACTAAGGCCCTGCATTACCTGTGGCTGGAGGTGATCAGGATGTGCATGGCGGATTGCCTGCTGCACGAGATCAAGATCCCTTCAAATGGGCTGTGGAAATCTTGGTGCAAGAGTAGATCGTGAGATCCGTCCCCACTGGCAGTTCCCGATACTAACTGAATGGACCAGCGCGACCAGATGGGGGCCGCGGAGCATCTTCCACAAGAAGAGCCACAGGAAGTAATGGTCATCATAGGCGCTCTCATATACCCAAGAGCGGTAGAACTGAGGACTCATGAGCGATTGTCATCACCGGCTCCCTAAGCTACACAAAGGTAAAGTTTAGCCACGGACCAAGTCGGTATTATGAGCCATCAGTAGGAAGATCATGATGATAGAGGACGCCCATCAGACAGCGAAGCGTCATTTAGTAAGAGTTTCTACCATGTTGGGTTATGACCCCTGGCAGACTCCGGTTTTGACACCAGCACGGGCATTTATAACGAGATATGGACGGTTACTTAGAGGCTACTTTCGTATTAACCATCTCTGAATTTCTATTGTGGTGATGAATAGAGCAATCGGGACGCCTACACACGTAATATAGTCATTTATCAGCATAGTGGAGCAAATATAAATAAGAGGCTAAAGGACAATATGGTTTCCCCCTTGCTACCACTCTCAGCGCAAGGTGCCTCTATCTGAGTCTTTATCTCTCCATATCTTTGGATGTTCGGTTTAGCAAGCTCAAAAATCGCTATCCTCTTAGCGACAAGCTCGACCTCACATTTGGGCTCGTTAGTCTCGCGGAGACCTTCGATAAAGTGGCTACGGTTTGTCAATAAGTAAGAAATCCTGTCAAGGTGAGGTAGCAATCCCCGCCTCAACGTGTGATACTAAGGTGATATAAGAAGAAAGCGAAGAAATATAACCAGTGTCGTCTCTAAGCGGGTTGAAGATTCATATACGTGAGTGCAATACTGGCTGCATCCCTCAGTTTGTCGATTTGGTAGCTGAAGACGTCGTTTGGATTGCGGTTAGGGAAACATTGGCCAGAAAACAGCTGGCGGCGGGTAATATTAATGACCTGGTTCTGGCTATTCTGCGGGCGAGGGAAAATGATCTGAGTTAAATTAGCATAGAGTTTCAAGAAAACACCAATATGGACTGGTACCTCGGTTTGTCGACACACAGGGATGAGGTTAGAGTCTAAGCCCCACACCTCAATCGTTCCGCTGACCTTGTCGCTATTTAAATGCCTTCTCCAGTCTAAGACAAAAACCACCTTGACGGTCCCCGCGCCACCGACAAGCCACAGGTTGGTGTCATTTCGTAGTTCTCCTATTGACTCAGACCACCCCGACTCCATTACAATTGATGGCAAGTGGTGGGTATCTGGGAAAACGCACAGGTCTGGTTCCTTTCTCGAGCCTGCATAAGGAGCATAACAGAAGTTGATCGCTATACATAAGACCAGTTAGTGTTAATCTAAGAAGGTAGGTGCCTTGGCTGACATACTCGTTCCGACTCTGGGTCTCAGGAAGTAAAATTCGTCGGCTGTGAGCAGTCCACTAACCCGCCAGTCTGATGCAGCCCAGATGTGCCATTCTTGATGACAGTCATGGATATGAGTAGGCATAACTTTCATGCGGAAAACCTTGGCTTGTGAATTATAGTGTTTTCTATGACGTGCGAGAATTTCAGTAAATGTATCATAGGATTGCGTGGAAGAATCGTTTGCATACCTAACTTTTCTGTTTTCAAATGCAGGCTCGAGAAGATCAAATATACCCGTGGCCCAATCTTGCCCAACTTCCTTGTATATCACATCAAGACCTAGTCTAGATGTTCTGATGACCTGTTTGACATGGTCCTCAAAGGTGTCAAAATCCTTGAAAGCCGATGCGTTAAAGTGCATCACCGAGTCTGTCATTTTGAATCACTCTTTGCTTAGAAAATTTTGCTATAGGAACTTAAAAAGGAGACAAAAGAAAGAAGAAGAAGTGGAGAATAAACAATGTTTTATATAAAGCACCAGAGATCCGTGTCATAGTAGCGTCATTAAGATGTCAGGAAAACTCACCGTAGTCTAAAGGATGTTCAAAGCTTAGAGAATACTCATACTCAAATAGATTTTGAGATGGAATTAGGAAGATGGGTGGTTTTGAAGATAAATAAAAAGACATTTAATAGTTGATTTAAGTTGTGGAAAGAGCTATGAAGCCTATGTCATTACCAGGCGCGGCAATGAAATCCGCAGATTTATAACTATAGCAGGCAACTACGATTGACACACGTAGTCTTGCAAACACAAGACATAAAAATCAACTTGGCCGGGAAATAGTATGCTGATAATTTTTCGAAATGGCGTCATAAGTCCAGCATAAACCCAATTTATACAATGTATCAAATTTTTTTTTTCCGAATCAGATATCACTGATAATATCAACGGTCGACCAGCGAGCCCGAAGCGCCAGATCTTTTGGCAAACCTCAAGTGCCATCCTGCTCGAACCACTTTTCCCACCGAGTAGTACAACAAGTTCATCGATGTTCTTAAGGATACGCGGCTCAATCTGAGTGACGATTTATTCAGGGAGAACAGATGTGGTGATAGGCGCCTGAACCGAAAAATGTGCGGATCGACAGCTGAGATCGTTCTGGGCCTGTTACTGATACCGAAGGCCTCGTACTTGTTGGCTTTGCAGACATTGGCTCAGACACTGTAGATATCAGCCACTGCTCTGTGAGAGTCAATGTATGCAGTAACTCATAGAGAACTCTATCACCGGAATCTCGTACTCAGTGAGCCATGGAATCGGTCAAATTGGGGCATTTTGATGGAAGGACGGTGGCGTTGAGGTGGGGGGAGAGAGAATTTACTGCTTCCTTTGGGACTTGCCGTCTTGTAAATCCTGGGGTATATTTCTCTCAGATAGCCATGGTAGCAGCTGGTTTCTTATACACTATCAGGCTGCCAAGTGCCAAACACGTTTATGGACACCTAAAAGGTTCGAAAATATTTAGAGCTGCTGTTGTGAAATACCCCGACGGCGATTAACTATTAATTAATTACTATTAATTTTTGAATATATTGACTTAATCTATATAGCTATATTTATAATATCTTCTATATTATATTATTAAAACTTTAAACGGATTAAATAGCTTGCTAATATCTGAATTAGCTGATGATAATAAGTAAAAGGTAGAAGAAATTAAAGATAAAATAATCTTGAAAGATAATCTTTACTATCCAGTAAAATATATGAAGGTGAAAGCATGACTATATATAAGATGACTTCTAAATATAAAGATAGAAAGAGAAGAGAGCAGAATGATATCAAAAATCTAATATATGTATTATATTAACCCTCCCCTACCTCCAATCGCCAGAAAAAGGGTCTGTTGATAACAGTAGTTTCTTCAACAATGACTGGAAAAAAATATAAAAAACCAAAACATACAACAGCACTAGTGTGGCAGAGGTCACCGACTGCAGGCGTTTCTTAAGCGGCTTATTCACAACCTCTTTAGGGCGGATCTTCAGGGGCCTGAATATAATACACCTCCAGTATCCTGATATGGCTATATAACTTTCTCTGTATATGGAATGACTTTATAAAGCTTTATATATTTAAGTAAGCTCTCTAGGATAGATAGTTTAAGAAAAGAAGGCCTCTAATATCACTAAAGTAAAAGAATTTAAGGGTAGAAAATGCCGGTACCCGATAATATATATGTTAATTAACAGTCGGATTAGTAGTTGAATTAGCAGTCAGATTAGGCAATGCTCATCACTTCTGCCACCTTAAACCGCCTTTAGGTGAAGAAAAAGTTGTTGTGGTGTTTTGAAATTTTTACCAACTAATAAACGTCTGTTTTGATATATTTAGTCCGCTGTAGTTAGTTTACACATAGCGATAGCCCTACCCCCTCTATTAAAAGAGTTAAAGGAATGCAAAACTCTCTTCAGGCGAGATGGAGGACCCCTCCACGTTCTAACAATCAAGTGGGCTTTTCCCGAGCACGACAGGTCAACGAGGAGCTCATTGGCTTATTGTGAGTTTGGCGGAGGTGGAAAAAGAAATAAGCTGTGCAGTAGTCAGTGAGCGAAGGAAGCACCAATGCAGCTGTAAAGACTCATATTGGGCTGATAGCTCTAGAATACCGGGCAGAAAAAGAAAATAAGCTGTGCAATAGTCAGCCGACGAAGGAAAAAAGCCAACGCAGCTGTCGATCCTAGTATTGAATTGGCGACACCAAACGCTGGGCTTTCTGTAGGCTTCTAATTCTGGTACCGCTAATAAAAAGTATTTTAAAAACTTTCCAGTAGCGCACCGCATTTCATAGCATTGGGTCTTTGGTGCTTAACGGCCCGTGTGAGCTAAGTTAGAATGGTAAGGCATTTGGAGGCTGATTGTGATTGATGGGTATCTTCCAACTGTGACTGTAATGAACCCCTTGAGCTGGTAATGGCAATGGAGGGTGAATTTGTTCACACGATCATTTGGCGGTCAGTGCCCCTTATTTCCCATTGGGAGGCCGCCTAGCAGCGGAGTAGTGTAAAAGGACCTGAATTCGCAATGCTTCTTTCCAACTGCTCAAGACACACGCCTCCGCCTCCTGTGGCATCCTCTGCAACTCCCTTCGGATGGAGAGCTTTTCTCCAAACTGCTCCCTCCCGTCAGCGGGAGGCCAATTTGTGGCTGCCCCGAATGTGAGAGGGTCATTGGAGATCGTCTGGAGCTGCGTGTCGGTATTGATCTTGTGTTGCTGGTCCATTTTGCACCTCCACGTCCCTCCACAATTCCACCCGGAAACGGGCGCCCAAAAGATACGGAAATCGGTGTTCTTGTTCTACTTGAAGGTCAAGTGGATGGGCATCACATTTGGGGGCCCGGAAACCGTTATGGCAAAGGCGATCACAGACTTTCTTAGCGCCCGCAAGTTCTCTGTGGACTTGCAGGCGCTGGCGAAGGAAGACGGTGTGGAATGGAGTCGCTCACACACCATGTTCGCGAACGTTGGGGGGTTCGTGATCTGCTTCCCTCCCGAGAACAGGACAGGCTCTCGCACCGGCGACGAGAATGGAGGATCGAGTCACATCGTAGACGACAAGATCCGCCTCGACGCCGGGGACGACCGTCAACGCCGCCCTATTCACTCCGCCCACGATGTACGGGACATCCACACCCCCCGAGGGAGAACACACCGCGAGGATGACCTGGAGGGAAGGGGCCACATATGCCATTGGAAGGAGAGGACACCGCAAGAACAGTATCTTGCGTTCCACAAGAGCTATCAAGACCGAGTGACATCTACCGGCTCTTGCTACGGACCGCTGCGTTGGACCTTGCACCCTGCTCACGACCTCTGGGTGCGAGAGATATTCGCTTCCATGACGGACTCAAATCTCATCAACGTGCACAATCTGACGCCGTTGAGCGGCAGTGTCTGGGTTCTCAACGCCGTGCAGCTGCTCGAAGTGAGGAGACGCGGCATTATCAAGCGGCTGCCATCCTTGACGGCGGACGAGCTCGGGGACCGCAACAAAAGCGACTCCCTTGTGAAGATCATAGCGTTGGGCCAGAGCGCCTGGCTTGTGTTCCAACTACTGGTCCGCTACCTACAGGACAAGCCGTCCTCGCCCTTGGAGGTGATGACGGTGGCCTTTTTCATCTGCTCCTTGATCACTTACTTGATGCTGTGGAACCAACCGAAGGATGCCAGCACGCCGGTTTATGTTACTGCCTCACGGGATGCGGACAAGAGTGATATTGAGGAACTGGGCAAGATCGGCCCAACTCCCTTCCTCGAATGCTACGAGCCTCCGACGGCCATCCCGTTCAATTCTTACCCGGCCATTCAGCAGGGGGCCCGGGAGTCCTCAACGTTGTGTGTTATTCTGAGCTCCGCCGTGGGATCAATCATCTTTGGGTCCATTCACCTTCTTGCGTGGAACTTTGACTTCCCCACTATCGTCGACCGATGGCTCTGGATCAGCGCATCGTTCGTCACTGCGTTGGCGCCGGCGGTGTTGATACTCGTGTTCGTCCTGTGGTATCTCAAGAACCAGAAGCTGCCAGCTTTTATGCCGCTGGGCATCAGACTTGTGAATTTTCCCGTGTTGGCGCTCTTCGCCCTAGCCCGGTGTGTTATCCTTGTTGAGGCCCTGCGGACAGTGTACTTTCTTCCTCCAGGCGCGTTTAGCTCAACGTGGGCTGCGAATACACCACATCTAGGGTAATTTGGATAGAAAAGTGAGGACGGAATAACCACAATCAAGCGGCCACGTAGGTGAAGCTATGGCGAGTAACCCAACTACGATTTTGCGGAGTTGGGCGAGAGGGTGGTGCAAAGTCAAGGAGCAACCTATGTAGGTACTGATACTGGCGTGTAGTGACAGACTAGAATACATTATAGTGCTCATATCTAGGCTTTAAGTGATACACAGTGAACTAGCGTAACCAAGGACAAGCTCGCTTATAAGAACTAGAAAACAGTCGAAGCCATTTCGAGTGCCCCGAACAGCAAAGGCCACGGCTAAACCTGCCTCACTAGAACCAGCGGGATCCCGCTGGCCACGATGTCGCCTGGCTTGACCAGGACCTTCACGACTGTTGCACCGGCCATCTGCGGGGGGAGGGGTCCGCAACCACGCTGATTTCCATTTTCATCGCTTCCAGGATGGTTCTCCTTCTCCACCATCCTCCGTTGCGCGACCGCACGCTTGTCTTGGACCGCGCGTGCTTCATCAGCTGCACTCCGCAATAACTCGTTATGAACCGCCATATCAAACACACCGGGTCGGGTAGATATGGTGCTTGCGCTGAATGCGCAGATCGACGAGCGGCGGATGCCAAAGCTAGGTGATGAGGCGGAGGCTGAAAATACGCCATTCAATCTGGAGTGGCTTTATCAGGCTGATTTTGTGGCAATGGTGGAGGAGTGGCTTTCTCGGGAAGGTTTGTAGATGTTTTTCTTTTTCTTCTCTTTGTCTTTTTTTTTTTTTTGTTATGATGTAGCCCTATAATCGTTTCCTAATAAGCTTACTATCTAATATTCACATCTTGATGCCTTTTTACGAATATCAATAAATTCTTCAATCAAGCTTTATTTTGTCAAAAAGAGTCTAGCTATATGAAAGCTTTATGAGCAGAGTAAAACCTGATATTAGGACATCTAAATATAAAGAACAGCCCTAGTAAAACCGGTCAGGATGCAATGAACATCAACTTGCTATGGATTCCACCTTTGTTTTTATATGTAATATGATGAGCAGCCTTTCATAAATTTTCCTCCCTGCTTATCTGTTTTATTCGTATTCATACAATTGATTGGAGGGTCTGGGGAGGGGTGTGTGTGTGTGGAGAGGCTTAGGGTCTGTAGACCAATCGCCTGAATCGCCCACTTTGATATCTCTCCCCCCTGTCGAACTTCCCGTTTATCCGGTAGCAAAGGAGGGGTTGTTTTCATTGAGCCCCCCACCACCAAAGCGGTGGTCCTCCCACCTCCTATACCATGCAATAATATCAATTCATTCATCCTCTCCACCTCAAACCTAAAAGAAGTCTACTTGCAATCATGGCCAATCGAACGGCCTATTTCTTCTACGCACCCACATGGGACTATCCTCCCCCACCCCTTGGTCCCATCAAATTGGGAAACGTCATCACATCACTAGAGAAACCCGAGCAGCCGCTCTATACTGCCATTCTTCCAGAAGACTCCGAAGTATTCGCCCTGGATAAAACAAGCGTTGAGTTCTCGCGGGAGAAACTTCGGCAAGGAAAATTTGGGATCGTCACCAAGTTTCTGTCTATATTCGGGTTTGGGGTTGATGTGGGGGGGAGCTGGGATGTGCGGTAAGTCATGGATCTTCTGCTGTGGGCTCTGAGGAGGAGCTCCAGCAAGTTAACCAAAGTTCGTGAGGAGGAAATAGTAACAACGAAACATTCACATTTGATACCGTGACCACTACGCAATTTATCCCGGGTTCCTCATTCGTGCAAGATCAATGTATCAACGCCTCCCCGATCGTGCGGCGGTGGCTAGAGAAGTCTCGGTACCGGAAGCCGCTTTACGTGATCACGGGGCTCAAGACGGTGACGGGGGCGAAGACGGGAGACACACATAAAACGCATGGTGGCGGCGGAAATCTTGCTTTCGAGGTGGATGGGACAGTCTGGAGTGGTGGTACAATGCCTGTTGGTGGCGGGCCCGAGGTAGAGGTCAGCGTCACGAATAAAGCAGGTACCAAATGGCGGGGGAGTGATGATTTTGTACTTGCCTTCCGGGTCAGGCGGGTCAAGGTGAGCCAGGTGACAAACGAAGTGACACGCGACGAGGACTATAAGCGTGGGGCGTTGTTGGGGAACGAGGTGGAACGAAAAAAAGAGGCCGAGGTGGTCGTTATGGAGGAAGAAGAGGTGCAAGTGAGTGCCGCTGGGAGTGAGTGGGAGACGACGGAGGTGATGGAAGGGGAGGAAGTCGTAGAGATTGGAGTACCAAAGCTCGAGGAAGAAGAGGACGACGACGAATGAATACTAGTAGATAAGCAAGCTCAGCCACCAATACTAGATCAACCTTGTGAGCGTGCTAGCTCCTAGAACTAGAAGAAACGGAAAACGAATGGGTGAGATATCCTGTATGGTATATCTGGTTGGGGAAATCTCCACCAACACATCTACCTACTAGATAGCTATCTACATCCTAAGCGAGGTCACGTGTGCTACCGGCGAGGTGCCTCAGACATCAAGGTGCCCGACAAACCTAATGCTGTATAAGTAGATCCCTAAGCGTGTAGTCAATGAAGGCCTGTTCCTTGCCGAACAGGTTATCTGAGTACCGGCTCAACGCCACGTACTGATAGCCATCTCTCTGCTCTGCGATCTTCCGGAGCACGGCTTTCATGCTGGACTGCCGCTTCATCATTAGGGCGTGGTCGGGCAGATAAAGTCTCGCATATTGCAGCAGGAATGCCGCCACGCTAGCGGCAATAGGCGTTGCGTACGAGGTGCCGGACTTGGATACAACCCCTGTAGGACCGTCACAAAGATGGGTCGGCCATGCTGATTCAACGGCCTCGCCAACGGTCGCGATGTTGTCCGAGTTGAGCAGGGCAGTCGGGCTAAAGGCCGAACGGTTGCCATTGGCATCGGTGGAATGGATACAGATGACGTTCTGGTCCCGGGCAGGATATGCTCGACCCAGATTTGCGCCGCTATTGGAAGCTGCGGCGAATACAAGGACGTTGCTTGAATACGCATCCATGATGGCGTCCTCCAGCTCCCCATATCCGTCGATATCGCGGGTCGGGAACCCAAATGACATGGAAATAATATCGACCTTCCACACCTTGATAGCATAGTCCATGGCCTGCGTAGACCACATGAGGCCTTAGAGCAATTTCAAAATAAGGATGTTATCAACACTCACCTTGGCAATGACTCGCGGACTAGCTGGTCTGCCGTCGGAAATTTTCGCAACATATACTTCAGCATCCGGGGCATAGTTGAGAAGCAAAGCCGTCGTAAACGTTCCATGTCCATTATAGTCCTCTACCTTCTTCTTGAATTTCTCGTTCACCCAGCTGTATTTGCCTTTGATTTGCTCGATACATGCATCCACATCAGGATGTGTCTGGTCAATGCCCGTGTCAAGGATGGCGATCTTGACAGGACACTCGGGCGGATTCCTGATGAAGTGTTTATATACATCTTTGAATTTGGACTCCCAATGTTGATAGCTGAGGCAACTGTAGGTGAGAGACAAGTCAGTATACAGGCCTCCTCAGCATATAAGCCAAGTCGCTCAAACATCGAGAGGACACCCACGCTGTACCCCAATGATCCTCAGAGATGGTCTCGTCGTCAAAGAACTTGAAGATCTTGTAATCCAATTCACGATTTGACTCATGCTGCTTTCCGCGGAGGGGATAACGGATATCTCTTGGAATCGGCGTCAACGAGCGTGCATCCGGCGGGAGGTGAGAATGGAATTGCATGAAATACTGCTGCTGCTGCTGCTGCTGCGGGTCAAGATGGGCGTAGGGAGGGGGACTATACGTATCTTGTGAACTAGCTTGTGGATAGTAAACTTCAGTAGGATGATTCGCCACACGCTGGCCCCAGCTCCCAAAATCTAGTGTCTGTACAAATTGGTCAAGCTCATCAATGCGGATGTAGCTGAACGCCTGGATCAGCTCCTCTTCAAGTGGCTGAACAACCTCCTGATATATGACGCTTCGTAATGTTTGATCATCTAATCTCACCCCTTCTTCGTCCTCCCAAACCGTCCAATCCAGGCATTTTTCTACTGCGTAATAAAATCGCGAATTCTCAGGCATCTCAGTTTTACACTTGTCAAACACAGATCCTGCGTCGAATGGCCCAGGCGGATCCGCCATAACCACATTGTATTTCTCGGCAAGCGCTTCAAACGGCGTCTCCAGGTATAATTCCAGCAGCATCACCCCCAGAGCCACTAGCGATGGGCATTGATGCAGAATGATCTCGTCGGGGTCTATGCTAGTTGATATTTCGTCGGGGTCGTAGTCGTCGGGATCGTAGTCATCCGGGTCACATTCGTCAGAACGCTGGTCCAGGGGCTGCTCTGGCTGGAGACTACCAACCCGCACGGTGACGTCCTGCAAAAGCTGCGTTCGGATGAAAGGCATCACGGGAATGATCGAGGTGGTGGTGTGGAAGAATAAGATATTTTCTGAGCTCCATGACGGTGACAGCCACGGGGTACCGTGTAGATGAAAGACTGCATAACTAAGTATCACTGCCAGGATCCGCTTCGTCTTGTCCGTAAGTGACCGCCTGGTGTCTTGAATAACCTGCTGGAGTGAGATTGGGTCCTTTGTTTTGTCAATTATGAATCGACCCTTCTCGGACCGTAGCTTCCACAGTCGGCCTCTCTCATCGACCTTGAATTCAAGGCGATCGGATGGTTTCCTCTTGGCGAGTGGCTGGCACAGATTCTTGACCTTCATAGGTGGGAATGCTGGCTTTTTCTTCGTTGGCTCTTCAGCAAACTTGACCGCCTTTCGTTTCACAATGTGCGCATGAGCCTCATGCCACTCTTGATGCACCGAGAGGAACATTTCAAAATCACGATCCCCACCATCAAGCTCACTGTGCGAGTCAACCGGCTTCTGGTACGTGCCTAGACAGAGTCCAGCGCCGAAGTCATCTTGAGGGTGGCAAGGACAGGTCTTCGACTCTAGAAGAGCCTTGAAGAGCGATTGCGCTTCTTTCCACACATCATATGAAGGCTCACTTGTGCTCTTCTTTAATGTTGGAAAGTCATCACAAGACAACTGGGACCGATCCTCAGGATATTGGTTGGTTATATCATCTTCCCACTGCTGGAAAAACTCGACAAACTCGTCACGCTCTTCCGGACCTTGGTCGAGATCGAGGTACCGCGCGACAAAATAGAGCTTAGTGCTATCATTCTGCTGTTCAATCTTGTTCCAACCCTTGTTTAAAGCTAGGAGCCGCGGATACGAGCTGCCTGGAGGTGTTGGCTCTGCGGTTAAAATCCGCTGTCTCACGGTCCGCTCAACTCGGGTTAAAACTTGGACGAGTTGATCGCTAGGAACAACCGAACTTATACGGTTTAGGATATCACGGACTACAACACAGTGGGCCATGACGTTGGTGTAGAAGTGTTTGGCCTCTTTATCTGTTTCGTTTCTTCGAAGGAGACTTGCGGCCTCGCGGATCGTCTCACTCGTGTCGAGCAACAAGCTCAGGTTTGAGTCCGGTGTAGGAGCCATCCAAGCAGTTATCACCTTAACACGAGCCTCAGGCCTCTGAAATGCGAAGGAGGTCAAGGGCTCTATCAGTGGTAGGACGGAGTCTTGCGTGAAGTGGGCTCAACCAACTCGTGAATTGAATGATTAATCATCCTAGGCTGCGTCCCCCCTGTTAGCGCCTGACCCCGCTTTGAACCTGTCAACTTACCCGTGGTTCGTATTACACCAGATCTAATAGCGATGAGTTTGTATCTGCTGGATACCGAGCAGTTCTTAGAAGCTTTACTTGCTCCCGCTGTATTTGTCGATCATCCTAGATCTGGCTTTTGCCACCTCACATCCAAATGGAAGAACTATCAGGACATACTACAATCGCCGGGGTCGCTGAGTTATCCTTCCGTTTGTTTCAACAATGTCTTCAGCTGCCAGCAGCTGTCCCGCCCCGAGAACTCTCACTGGTGGAGGATCAGTTTGCGCGGTTCTCAATCTGGACAGCCAACATTGGTGTCTTTGCTGCCGGGCGAGCTTCCCTCGACCACCGGCTGAGAGAGGCACCAGAGGTACAAGAGGTTGTCACAGGCCTCTTAGAGGCTCTGAATGACAGAGTTGGAGATTGTAAGTAGAAGGACATTGCTTCGACTTGTAGGAAACTTGAGCAGCACTGATGAAGCGTAGGTTCATCCTGTCTCGGGTCTCTGGCAAAGCTGCAGCCAGATGGTCCAGCTGCCGAGCAGAGCAACCACAGTGAAAAGCTCAATCAAGCGTTGCGAGCGATTGCCAATACCATTAGTCTTCTTCATAGACTCTCCAATACGATCCGGAGAGCTGGCAAAGAATCTCAAAATCTTAAAGCAGCGATATCATTCAAGGTCCAAGACGCAGAGGGCAACGATGCGGGCCCCTTTCTGAGGGAGCTCTTTTCTAACTACATACGCGACAAATTTCCCGAAGTCACTGAGCCCATTCGGCTACGTCTCGCTTCTACAATGTTCATACGGCGGAGGAGAATTCTCTACCGCAGGTCTCGCTTTGGGGGGGGCTCTATTAAAGTCAGGAAGACAAATCCGCAACCAGAAGCCAAGGCTCCACTACCAAAAGCACAGCCGACTCCTATCAAATTAGATCAGGCATCGGGTCAAGATAAGCCTAGAGCCATTTTAAAAGGAGTTGCGCCAAGTCCGTCCCAGGCCGCCGCGAGCGCCACGACTCTGGCTGTTGACAAATTCAACAAGGCTTCTACTCCCTCTGTGATTTCAATGACGAAGACAATTGCCCTGAGCCAACATGAGGAACTTGTATTTCCACCTCCTCCTCTTGGCTGCGTCAAGCAGAGGTATAGAGAGATGAAAAAAGATCTCAACAAGAGGCATAGGCTGCGTCTAGAGACATTAAGGGAGGATAGTATTCAAAAGAGTGAGGTTCAGCGTAATAATGCTCTCATCAAGGCAGAAAGCGAGCTTCAAGAGGGATTATCTAGTCTTTGGGAGATATGTGTTAAGGCCATAGGGGAAGTGACTTGTCCCTTTTGCTTTTACGCCCTTCCGGCGCTGGATGTGAATGACGAAAAGAAATGGAAGTGTGTTGCTCTTTTCTACACTTCACCTATTTCTCCTCGATGATATTAACTTTTAATACTAGAGCCCACGTGAAGAACGATCTTGACGCGTATGTTTGCCTATTCAACGAATGTCACATGGCGGAGGAACTATACGGCCACAGCGACCAATGGCTCAAGCACATGAGTGAGCATGCGTTGCGTTGGCGATGCCGCTCAAAATCTCACGGTACGCTAGTATTCGATACAAGAGATCAGTATGTGGACCATATGAGAGAGGCTCACGAGGGGGCGTTTACAAATGCACAACTGCAGGTGCTCGCTGATAAGAACGCGCGAACTATCGGGCCTTTGTTCAAGTCCTGTCCACTGTGTGGGGAGAACGAGGTCAAGAATGGCAAGCTCGAGGATCACATTGTCGGCCACTTGAGATTGCTCGCCCTCAGATCTCTACCACCATACGAGGATGAGGGTTCAGAAAGCTCTGGTGTTAATAATGGCAGTTCTAGGGCCTCCAAGCCGCAGAAGAGGAGCACAATCGACAACGACCCTGATAAGGAGGTCATATTGGATTTTCCCAGCATATCGGACAATTTAAGCATCCAACAATCTAGTGATGACGAGCAACCCGGCTCCAGCCGCCCGAGGGAGTATTTAGAAGATTGGGATTCATTTAGTGGATCGCCAGCCGCGGAACGGAGAGAGTTCGAGTGGGGGCTCATCACAGCAGCTTCAGAGTCAACTTTCGCCCCTGAAGATGATCCTATAATCCAAAATCTAACTTCGTGGCAGACCCAAGACGCTCAGACTCAGGAGTTCGTTCAATTTGGAGCAGAATCAGACTGTGATTTGGACTCTGGGGATGAAGCCCGAGATGCTCGGAACCAAGACATCGTTGAAGTTCAGATACTATCGAACAATGATTTGGCCACAGAGGACGAGGCTCAAATTAATCCAGAGGATATGTCATCAGTTAGCAGTTTAGGAGCGACTTCAATTCCCCCACAGAACGAAACGACTACCTTAAGCGAAGGAGAAATCTCACCTAATGTCATTGAAGCTTTGATTGCTACTGGGGTCGATGACGTAGACCTCATTCTCCACGACGAGGACTATTTCGACAGTGCATGCCAACAGCTCCTGCAATTCGTCCAGGAGTGGGTGTTATTGTTTTCCAAATCCTCTGATTTTCGACGTTGCCGCCGGATGGTGGATATCCAAGACGAGAAAATCGCCGACCGCTACGATAACACGATTCTAGACGGCTTTGATGTTGATATGTACCTAGCTGACCGTGTCCGTCGCCGTGATGTCTTTGTGGCAGTGGTCATGAACAGCATCTGGGAGTACATTTTCACTCGATACCTATTTGGCCTTGGGCGTGAATTCCGCCAGAAATTGAAAAAACACGAGAAGTCCTTGCCCCCAGCTCAAGCGAACATGTGGCGTGCGAAGGCTCTGACCGCGCTCTCTAAACAACCATTAGATAATCAGCGTGAAAGCGATACCAAAGCCGTGACGAGCGAAATACTTTGGACCCTCTCCACTGTGTTACCACCACCGAAATCAAAGGAAAGGGAAATTGAGGACTCTCTCCACAGGGTCATACGTAGGGCTGTCAGCCTTTCGATTGAGATGCGTATGCAGCCAGCTGAATACATAATGCTCCCTCCATTGCAGCCCGAATATGACACCAACGGTGATCTAGCTAGTTTGGTCTACTTCAATGCATCCCTGATGAATGAGCGCAGCGGGGAAACTACATCTAACGATGATTTGGAAGCGAATCAAGCAGTGGTTCGCATTGTACTCTCCCCACTGGTGGTCAAGAAAGGCAACGATTCCGGAGAGGGAGATGAGGAAATTGTGATATGCCCCGCACAGGTGCTCGTAGCACCGCGTACAACAGGGAAAAGTGTGGTTCGAGTACTGAGCCCTGACCAGCTCTCGGTGATTTCCGACGGTGGCTCCAATGGATTACAAATAGATTAGGATTCAAGCTCCCATATCGTTCTATCCTAAAGTATAATGAATAGCTATCCTCTCATGCCTCTCATGCCCAGTGCTTCTCTTCCGCTATTTTCTCTAACCTAGACAGAGGTTATTTTTCAGCTCTTTCCTTTTCTAGTATTCTAATTTTCCTTTTTATTTTGTAGTGTGAAGTTGTAATATTAAAATTATTTAAAGGAAATTGAAAATGCATAAGCATTTATGATCGTTTGTCAGCCACCATAAGTCACTATCCCACTTACACTTTTAATAAATGCCGCTCAATATATCCCAAAGCTTACCATAGACGCCTCGTCTTTAGCCTAGCTTGATCAAACCTTTGTCATAAGTCAATGTTGCCCAAACGCTATACGGGGTCTCGACAGGAGGAGAAAGGTGTGCACAATACAGGCATGGCGTCGTGGGGAAATTTCCAAGTAACATTCTTCTGGGAGTTAATCTTTTTTTTTTTATATAAATAGAATACCTTTTGATATTTAACCCACATCTTGCCACATTTCTAACCTGAATACCTAGTAACTTAAAAATTCATCTATCCCAATTCACGTAGTTACTATGTAAACAAATGTAAATCAGAGAGAATAAAAATATAGGTAACATTATATGGCTGACATAGGTTTTCATATCATGGCCTCACTGTTACAAGAGAATAAGAAATACAATAATCCCCCTCTCGGTGGAGGAAGGGGAGCAGGTAAAGAAAGTAAAACCCAACTCCAAGAAGTCATCCCACCTATCAATTAACATGGAAGATCCACAACGAAATTAGTCACCTCAATGCTAGAGCTTCCCGTTGCAGTGAGCGCGCAGGTCAATGTTGAGAGTGTAGACGAGGCCGTGGAGGTGAAGCTGGCATTAGTCCACTTGGATGGTGATTTACTTGAGGTTGCGAGGCTAACTGTAGTGCTCTTGTTATTGACGCTGCAGACCAGTTTCGAGTTGGAGTTGCCAGACACAACATAATAGCTGAAGTTGACAGAATAACTCTTCCCGGATACGGTTGCGAAAGACTGTGTGGGGGATGCCCTTCTAGCCTCCATGGACAAGAAATTCACCCAACTATTGGTGATGTTTAAGAGATCCATGTCCAGGGTCTCTCTTCTATCGATACTATACCTAGACCGATGTAACCTCAGTTCTGGCCAAGATTTCATCATGTGGTCGGCCCGATAGCGGATGACAAGATCACCCTACATCTTGATTGTTGACCATTGGTATAGTTAGAAATTATGGCGTCTTTTCCGCACGGCATCACGAACAACACTAATCTTTCTTTCTACCCCTCCTACCCACAATATGCATTTTCAGCGTCATAACCACCAGATTTACGTGCTTATGCCGACTATTGCGCAAGATATCTCTCTCTCGACACTGTATATACCCGAAAACCAAGTTGCGCTGTAGAATGAACCCCCGCTCTTCTCACTATAAACACCCCGCCGCGATGATTATATATGCCGACCCTCGTCGCTGCTGGGAGTATTGGAGAAGAGTAAGTTGACAACCAAGCTCGCCATGGCTTTTTCCATTGCTTCGGGCCTCATCTGGGGCCTTCTTGCTGCTCTACCCTTCCAAACTTGGGCAGGAACTGTAAATCTCCCCTCATATCCCTTGGCCGTCAAAAGTCCTTATCTGTCCGCTTGGGTGCCTGGAAAGGAGATCCAGGATGCCGCGACGGCACAGCCTGTCTTCTGGGCAGGACAGGATTTGACCTGGGTGGTATTGGCCCGCGTGAACGGGGTTGCATACTCCCTCTTTGGCGCGCCAGGTGGGGTTGACGATGCGACCGCCGCAACAACCACGGCCGTCAGCTATACCTCTTCCCATACCCTAGTGACCGTCACCGCGGGCGAAGCGAGTTTTACTCTGGACTTCTTCTCCCCAGTGTTCCCGTCAGCAGCAGACTATGCTCGGCAATCTCTACCCTATTCATACTTAACCGTCAGTGCAACAAGTCTCAGTAGCAAGGCGGTAGATATCCAGGTCCTCAGTGCTATTGACTATACATGGACAGCCCAAAAAGGGGCCTCTCAGCTCAACTATACCGAGCAAGGGTCTGCGGGATTTTACTGGTTCTTTAACCCAAATCAGATTCTATTCACGGAGGCTAGCGACATGGCCACATGGGGATCTGTCGTATATGGTACAACCTCCGGTAATGCCACTAGCAATGCATGTGGCGCAGCTGCAACCATCTATAAGACGTTCACCAGCAAAGGAACTTTACCAACCTCTAATTCCTGTGTCGGAACGGATCTCGCAACATTGGCCAAGGATTTTGGAAACGTGAAGAAGGGAAGTGTCACATTTACCATTGGATTCGAGCGCGCACATTCGATCAACTACCTCGGAGCCTCTCAAACAGGGTACTATCGCTCCCAGTGGCCGTCCGTACGTAAGGCCGCAGCATACGCCATTACGCATTACTCATCAGCCCTGGCTAAATCCAACGTTTTCGATGCTGACGTGCGGAAGCGATCAGAGGAGGTTTCGGATTCTTTTGGAGGCCTTTACGCAGATATTGTTGAGGCGAGCGTCCGCCAGACTTTTGGGGCACTTGAGCTAACGGTTTGTATAAATTTCCAGCCTCAAACATATCTTTTTGAAACATAAATATCAAATTTTATATCACTTGCTTACATGGAAACACTAGGTTCCAGCGACAGACCTGAAAGCATCGCCGCCTTCGGCTTTCCTGAAGGAAATCTCAAGCGACGGAAACATCAATACCGTCGACCTAATTTACCAATCGTGGCCGGTATTCATCAGTCTCAACCCTGAATACCTGCGTCTGCTGTTCCAGCCCATCCTATCCTACCTGGCTCTACCCCAGTCGGAGGGTTGGGCTCACCCTTGGGTTATCCATGATATTGGTACACGTAAGTTCATCCATCTCATCAATTTACTCAAGTAGCCCCAAACTAGCTATGCCACAGATTTATTAGAGCAACTCTAAACTAACCGTGCCTCCAGACTACCCCAACGCCACAGGCCACAATAACGGAGTCGCAGAGTCAATGCCTTTGTTTGAGACATCCACTCTGTTCATCTTACTTTACGCCTACCAGAAATTTTCCGGTGATAAATCTTGGGTGAACCAGTATATCGATTTGCTTGATGGATATGCAGAGTACCTAGCCCAGAACTCGCTTTACCCTTCCAGCCAGCTTATTAGCGTGGACGCAATTCCTGCTTCAGCCAATCAGACAGGGCTTGCAGTTCAATCTGTCATTGGCCTCAAGGCAGCGGGAATTCTTACTGGTAACTCCACTTATACCAACTTGGCTAACGAATACGCCAAGATCATCTACAATGATGCCCTCGGACTTGATGGTGCCACTCTAGCAGAAAGCACTCACTTCACATATCATTACGGAGACACCACAACGTGGAATGTTCTCTTCCCTTCTTTCTCAGACGTGGTACTAGAACTCAATACATTCCCCTCATCCGCATGGGAGTTACAATCGTCCTGGTACCTGTCTGTAATTCAGGAGGAGGGCCTAGCGTTCGCCGGACCCGTTACAGACACCAGCTACACTGGAACGGGAATCACATGGGGTCTCACCGACTGGAGTAAGTTTACCCCTACTTTAATATACTATTTTTTTTTTTTTGCCTTTCCATTTTTAACTGGATCAGATGTGGTTGCCGCCGCCGCCTCTTCCACCGCCGTCCAAGAGGCAGTCATCAACACAACGCATGCCTTCCTCACCAACGGCCTAAATAGTGTCCCATTTGGCACCAAATATTACGTGCAGGGCACGAGCGTTGGTAAATGGATCGCAAACAAGGCCAGAAGCACAGTCGGATCTCACTTTGCCCTTGTTGCATTATATCAGGGGACATGGTCATCCCTCTAAGATAAATGGTTGGGAATTGGCTTCTTTCATATTTTTTGGAGAAGAATGCTACTTTCATTAGAGGCGGAGAAGGAGTGAGTCTCTACACATGGTTTAGAGCCAGTTTATGACGCTACGAACATTTATGCTTAGATTCGCCCGAAGGATAAGTAGTCAATGGAATTTGGATAATGTGTTGATGGTGTTAATGCTATTGCTGCATGGGAGGCCCGTTCCAGCCCCTGTGGTTGGCTTTTGTCCTAACTTGCCACATGCCTAAGCAGAAATGAGCAGAAGATTTTCAATACGATTAGGTTAAATTACAAAAATTCATTTCGCTTATTCGCCTTCGTTCTCTTTGTCCCATCGACGCAACAGGGCGAGGCTGATGGCATATAGCGCAGGAATAAGCCAAGTCTGGTTTGCTCTTCCTTTTAAAAACTTAATTCCCAATCCCCTTCAAATCAAAGCCTTCTACCAATCATTGCGCTGGAGAGGAGCCTAGCAACGGGTTTTATTGCCAGTCTTGTCCCTCAAGGGAAAGCATAGAGCCCCACTTGCGTATTACTCCAGCGCTTCTGCATAGGCAAAAACCGGCAGCACAATTGATTGGCTGTTCCCTTCATTTAATCTCTAAGAGGTCTCGGATTATCGTCTCTCCGCAAGCGCCGTGACCCACCGCGACTCAGGCAAGGTGAAAAATGCCTAGAAGGGAGTCAGGTCCTGACTGAGGACACAGGACATGGGTTCCTGGAGCCAAGATGAAAAAAAAAAACCTATTTTTAACTCAAGCTTTTAAGCCCACAAATAAAATATCCGTAGTAGATCAGCTAAAACCTCGAAGCATACTAAAAAGAAATACAATTTGCTTACTATTGAATCTAGCTGGTTAGTAGTAAAAAAAAATAAAGTAAAATAAAATTAAAAAAGGCCGTTATGCTTTTATTTTGAAATGTATTAATGATTGTAGGAGGATAATGACCTGACCAGAGCTTTAAAATTATGTCTATTTAATTTACGACTCTGTTTTTTTTTTTTTTTTTTTTTTTTTTCAGTTTTCTTTTCGCGCCATTTTTATGCATACACGAGGCTTCAAGGCATGAGGGCCTAGAAATATATTTCTACTAGTTAGATACATCCAACACCAATTCCCCTATATCCTAGGCTGAGAGTTCAATTACCTTTCAAGATTAATTTCTCCAATGCCGAACAAATTGCTCCATCACATTTTGCCTAATCCTGGGTCCCCCCAAATGAGCTAAAAATAAAAATCCACCCAAACTCAAGAATAGGGACTGAGATGGCTCGGTGAGACATTGTTCCGTCTTACCCACAAACAACCTTTGAAAGTTATACAGGGTCTATGGAGGCTGATTCATTAATTTAGCGCCTGACGACCATGTGGGGGAAGTTGAGGTTCCCCCTTTTCTGTATAAAAATTTTTCGATTATATTTTCTCTCCTTATATTTTATTTTACTTCTTACTTGTTATTCCGTATTCTAAGCCAGCTACAGTCGCTCTTTTTTTTTTTGTTGAGTCTATTAGATTGTATATTGTTTTGGTCATTCGTTTGTTCTCTGTCCCTCGTTTTGCCTGCCTGAATATATCTGGGATTGAAAATTGCAAAGAGAGAAAAAAAAAAAAAAAAAAAAAAGAAGAAGAAAATAAAAATGCCAGACATGAAAGCGGTTGTCCTTGCGGCGGGTTTCTTTAGCTCCCTGGCCGCCTCCTTTAGTCTAAATATCACCGGACCCGACTGGGATTATAATGTGAAGGATCTTGCCGACACCACATCGGACGCGTGTAAAGACGCCTTTAGCGCTACCATTGACTGCGATGATACGCTTGTTGGCCTCGTGGCTTCCATGCGACCGGCTTTTGACCCTACTTCGGACGATTTGGACCGCATCTGCACCGATACCTGTCAAAGTGCCTTGAAAAATTATGTTGCAAATGTTCAGGCGGCCTGTGGTAAACCCGGTGACGGTGCAAATATTTTTCTCGGTGGAGCGAGCTCCAATATTGGAACTGTTCCCGTGGATATCGTTGGCGAGATCTTCCAATATACTTTCGCCAAAGCTTGTCGCCAGAGCCCGTAAGTTCGTTGCATTTCTTTTAATATCCTCGAGGTACTCGGCTCACCTAAATTATTTCCCCATATAGTTCTGGGAGCTATTGCTATTTCGACTCCCTTGCAATGATCGAGGACGTAACATGTGTCGATAGCTGTGATGTAACTTTCTACGAGGATGCGCATAACTACCCGGGTAGTGCCTATACTTTCGACTACTACTACTTGGTTGAGGAGAGCTCGTGGTGGGAAGGTCAGTTCACACAGGGTTGGAAGAAAATCCAGCATTGCTCCGGGGTCACTGATCTCGTGTCGACATCAACGACGACTACAAGCCATCCAAGCACCAAGACGGAAGCGGCTTCGGTGATAAGCGTAGATGCATCCTCTACTACCACCACAGCGTCGGCATCAGTATCAACATCGACATCGACATCTGTGCCGACTGCCGGTTCTAACACGACCTCCAGCGACAATTCCACCGCCACAACAAATACTGGGAGCAATAACCATTTGTCCCTGGGCGCTATGGGATGGATTGGCATGACGGCATTGATTTATGTCTCTTTGTGATGAGGAGATGCTCAATACCTTTGCTTGCGGTGCTGTGTTATGTGCTGATTTTGATTGTACGAACTGAGATAGCTCATGTATAAAAGCTTTACATAAATAGAGGCTAATCCTTTTTATAGAAAACCCGAGTGTAAGTTATAATTGCAAGTTGTATTTCACAGGATGTTGTATTATATTTCTCGAGAGCATGTTCGTTTTCACTGAGGCTGCAATCTTAGGAACAAAAAAGTACCCAGTAGTGTCCAGTAAAGTTAAGTGAAGATAAAAATACAAACCGAAGAAAAACCGTACTACGTAGCCTCTCATTGACGTGGGGAAATTTGGCTTCATCCTATATAATAGCCGTGGCCACCTTGGTCGGTCTGTCCATTTCTGGTTCAAACAAATAAACGCAGCGACACTTTGCAACAGATTTCGGGAGCTCGGATAACAGTTAAAATTCATCGTCTGTATTATCCTCTAGCACAATGGCGATTATTCGACCCCAATACTGTATCTCCGTGATTTTGATTTGCGACTGGTGAAAGTGTTTTACTCAGACCAGCCACTTTCCATGACTATCTGTGGATAGTCAAGTCTATCAGCCCGGATGAAGAGATCAGGTTCTTTGGATGAATTTATGTATTGCCCGGTGAAATTTTCGGGCCTTAAGGCTCTTCCAATTAGTAGCGTGTATAGTAGTCATGGAACAAGAAATGTACTAGTCCCAACTCCAAGGTCAAGGAGACATCCCTCCTTCTGAACAAATATATCAGCATCACTCCAGCCCCCAGACACACTGATAACCCACCTCTAGTGGGCATTGTGTATCTGGGTCAGCATGATCCCTAATTAAAGGATTTTAGTAAGTGAATTATAGTTTGTTCTAGGTCCTAATAACAAAGTATTAGAAAGTTCATTGTATACCTACTCTGTGATTGACTTACCTTACAGCTGTGGATTTGGCTATTGGAGATTCTGCCAATGACCAATAAATGAGGGATTCTTTTTCAGGGCTGACCCCCTTAAACACAAGCTTGGTGAAGTTGTTGATGCTTTATAGCTAGTAAATAATTCTGTTAAATATTGCTTAAGTGGATGATAGTATATCTATTCTAGAACCAGCGCTAGGAAACCCTTAAGTAGAATAAAGTAGTCCTGATGGACCATTCACTAAGAATGATGGCTTGTCTTTGGGCGGCGTGACGCTGAGGTTGGCGGGGAAGAAATTATTACGGCAAAGATTTTGTTGTGCTACTGCTGGGCGCGAAACTTTCAGGGAAATATGAAGGACCACATGAGGCAAAAACAATTCATGGCAAGGACCAGCAAGGTGAAAACATAAGAGAGGCGGGGGAAAACTTGGTATAGCATTTGTTGCCTTAGGCATGTAAACACTGTCACTGTGATACAATCCAGAACAGAGCCGAGTATCTCTGAGACCTTTACGTGGTACTAGGGTGCCATTTTATTGTTCCTGACATGTATATATCTAATCCAGATAGATTATTCGTGACATGATTCTTTGGTGATGAAGGTGTTTCTTGGTACCAGGGACTTCCCTCTTGCTGACCAAGTGCAAGTGACAATTAATTCCCTATTCTCCTTCACTACAGTGTGTTAAGTGAAAAAAAGAAAAAAAAAAAAAGAGGGGTAAGTAAAAAAGGTGGTTTCACTAGGTGTCTTATATAATGATAATTAGACTTGAAAGTCCAAACCTGGATCTGTTACACATTAGCTTCGAAACCCGCCTGCCTCTAAAATCCCTGAGTGGGAGAGAATAGCTTTAGTTTTGGTAATGAAAATACAAAATTATCAGAAGCCAGTTTGTTATCACTTGGATAAGAGACATTCTCAGCAAGCTAATATTTTAAGAAACCTCTATTGATTCAATTTTTGATATATATTTAGTCGCATTCCTTATCTACGCATCAGCATTGGATCTAATTACACATTAGCGAGGTAATCCCGGAACGATTTTTTTAGTAGAAACAACGAGCAATAATGACAAACGGAGAGGTTGAGACCTATTGCCAAAGCCGGAACCCAACTCCACTCAGAAACCAAATCGTACTGGTCACAACAATGGCCCCAGAGGCTAACGGTTGTATATACCTTCTCATCGGGCTCGCCGTGTGGATGGTAGATGCTTTCGACTATCATGCTCTGTCTATCTAGACTGTTGATTGTCCGGTTGCCACAACACGGCCAAATCAAATATTACTACGGCATGCATTTTGAATCTTCTGGTATGGAGCATAGACACCGTTTTCTTCAGATTTTGCGGGGGTCGATTTAAACAGCTCCTTAACTTGTAAACCTATTGTCTTTTTGTTTAACTACATTTATACTAGGTGTGTGCATATTGGGAACGGAAGCTAAAAGAATTTTTGTAGTAAATCTCAGTAGTTACTCAATGAAATCTTAGCGATTGGTGCCCTAGCGCTTTCTTAAGAGCTCGGACAACTAATTCTTCGGCACGCACGGCCGCTGACATATCCCACACTATGCGAGACTGACTGGCTCTGAGTCGCTAATGACGCCATGGTGGGCGGCGAGGGCCCTTCTTAGAGGAGCTAGCTTCACGATTTGCCGCTGGTCTCACGTTTTCTTGATGGGCTCTTGGTGGTCGTGCACTAGATGCTGGGCCTGGCTCTTCCTTCTTTTCCTCCTCTTCTGGCGGCGCAGGGGCTCTGGCAGGGTGAGGTTCGGTTCCCCAGAGGGGCGCGTTCTCATCGAGGTGGTCTGTCCAAATCTTGAAGGCCAAAACATCCATACTGTCCTCGGTGATAGGAGACGAATCTTGAGGATCATAAGCGGCACAGAATGTGAAGTCGACCATATATCTACTATGATTAGCTTCTAGCAAGGGCAGTATATGACACAAAGGCAAGCACAGTAATCACTCACAGTTTGTCGGCAGCAGTATCGTACCAAAAAAATCCAGGATGATGTTCTAAAAGAAGTCCGCCGTTCAACCGCATATGCCTGTATTTCATTGATTAGAACCACAATATCCCTGATATGTTGTTTTACTCACTCAAGAATACGCGTAATCTGAGTTCTGATACTGGCAAGCTGAGCGGCTGATAACTCATCTAGGATCTCGTCGAGAGGCTCTCCCGGAACACGCTTCATCAAAAAAAAATATACCTTTCCGGGCGGATACGGGAATTTTTCCCCCTGGGTACGTACAATATGATAGACCAGCTCAGGAGCATGGCCAATGTCATGCACAGCATCTGCTAGATTTATCTCGGTCAAACAGTGTTCCTTAACATATGCCTGGTGCTCCTGTATATCCTCAATTTCATCAAAGTCTCTCGGATTCAAGCTAAATGAAGTCAGCATCCAAACAGACTTCATTTTGAATCGAAGAAACTTACTCATAACGCACTTTCAGCAAATATGGTTCGTCTGTGTCTCGATCGCGTGCGAGCGTTAGACAATGTTGTTGCTTTGTATCGTGGCCGAAAACCTCAGTCAGCTGTTCTTCAACTCTTATATACTTGTCCCTAATCCTGCGGACCCTGCCTTCAAGATCAAAGTCCCAGGGCATTTTCAATCTGGCAGGTAGATTGTGGGGTGGTAAGGTATTAAGCCTAGGCTTTGAGAGACAGATAACAAACCAGAGTGGAATGATGTAAGGACACGTGTAGGAGATTGTGATGGTAGAAGAAATAAAATGAGATCAAGTTTGAAGATGAATGTAGAGAAGAGCTGCGCAGATACAGGAGAAGTCAGGAGGTGGGTGAGGAAGGTAGAAAATATAAGGCACATACCTACGTAATGAAGAGTCAGCTGTGGTTGTACGTCGGTTGTACGACAGACCAAATGTGTCAAACGGACTAAATCAGTAATGATACCGAATTTCAAAACACCACAGCAAAATTGGCTGTACATGCACCACGTTTCTTATTTTAAAGGTGCTTGACTAGGTGTTTGACTAGCTGCTTGCCTGGCTAATATTTAATCTGGTAAAGTTAGAAAACAGAGCTGGTGAGACACGGCAATCTTTTGATAGGCCAATGAAGATATCGCCCAGTTGATGTGTATTGGATCTAGCTAAGCTATGGAAGAGAAGAGAATGGAAGCTCGCCTCACATACGGTACTACTACGGTAGGGGGACCCAGCTCATCGTTGTTAGAGAATTGCTCATCGTTGCTTGGGATTTCTTGGCACTTTCCAAACAACGATGAGCTCTGGTAATACCAATACCACTACCACCAATTGGTTAGGGTTGGGTTAGGGTGATTAGGTGTGATTAGGGGGTTAGGTGGTTAGGGTGGTTAGGGATTAGGGACTCTTTTTTTTTTCTTCTTTAGAGGTGGTTAAAGAGTGTTCTTTAAGGGGTGGTGTGTAATAGACTGTATATTTTACTGAAAATTATCCCAAGCAACGCCGAGGGTTGTTCCGTTCCGGGTTCCAAGCAACGATGAGCAATTCTCTAACAACGATGAGCTGTAAGCCCACAATGGATGCCTAAGTGCTCCAACAGCTTTTAGAAAATTTACGATGTTGAATTAGTAGATATCATTAGAAGCCTCTGGTAGGACTCTGGTACCTAGGTAGTAACTAGTAGCATACCTGGCGACCGGGGCTCGGCGACCCACTAACCCTTTATCTGGCCCTGGGGTTGACTGGAATCTGCTATCAACAACTGATTATATCAAGGCCTCATGCAATTACAAGTTACTAGTTGTTGTAAGGTAATAGGATGTAAGATAGTAGTAGTACTAGAATACTATTTTGAATACTTGCAAAATTGTCTACTTAAATGAGTAACTATCCATAACCTTCCACGGAGTGTAAACAAAGAAAGATCAGGATATCCTTTAGAGATACTAGAAACGTCTCCATTATGAGCAAGCTCTCTAGTAACACAAACTTAGAAATAACACAACGACGTTGGGTTCTAGAGGTAGGGGTTAGAGTTGAAAGTGCCCCAAGCACTGCTATTTCAACTGTTGTTACTTTACTATCCAAGTCCTTTATAGTATCTTGCTTAACACGTTTTCTTGTCTCAAGACCTTCACATTTTACTTACATTTTAAGCTCGAATTCAGATTACCTCCACTGCTACACATATTAGTCGTGAATCCCAGCTTTATACCTTTTTAAAGAGCGATGTCACTCTCAGTTCCAGAGAAAAGAATAATTTGGATGCAGCTACCACCCCTCCATGTAGTAAAAGGATACCACACAGTCCATCCTGGAGAATCCCCATACCGCTTAGATGCAAGACAAGTACTGCCCTGGGCCAGCTTTGGCGCATCGGTCAAGGGAGCTGTCCGTCCAGTCATATCAGGAGAGCCTAGTCTCTCCGAGCCAGCTACTGTTGCCACCGAAGAATTTGGCGTGGGCAATGAGACCGGCTTACAAGGGCGGTTCTGCCATCATATTGGACACGTTTTATCCTCAATCTTTTTCAAAGCAGGACTGAAAGTCCGGTTTGCTGATTTCCAGTATGGAGTATCAGCAACTGAATTCCCTCGCAATGAAGAACAGTCCAATAGAAAGGGCAAAAAGAGCAAAAGGAGGAGAAGGAGGAATGAGACTGTGCCAGACGTTGTATTGGTATTGGACGAAGACCACAAGATTCAAGTAGTAGGAGAATTGAAGACATGGTGGACATTTGAAAGGCCCAAAAGGATGAGCCAGGAAGATTTCCTGGCTCGTAGGTTTGGTATTATTTCACGGTCTATTATATGAGGGGATCTACGACTCTGAAGTACTAATGCAGATTTAGGCCAAGTTGCGTTTTATATGGACCGGCATAGATGCCGCTATGGCTTCTTTTCAACATACAATCAGACCTGGTTCCTGAGAAGGGAGCCTGATGGCTACCATTTTCGGGCTTCCGTGGCCATTGAATGGGGCCAGTATGCTACTAAAGAGTGGGTATCTCTGAAAGTATGTTTCCTCTTCCTCGCCATCAAGGCAACTAAGGAAGCCCACGCCCGCTTCCCCTTTGAGTACGGAAGGCAGCTGGTCAGTTTGAACCCCACGTGAAAGACATGTGTATAGATTGTATGTACTCATAATAAAATTAACAGACGAAGAAAGGATATAAGCCACCTCGCAAGAGGAAGCTTTCTGATATCCTGGTTGGCGAAGATACTGATGAAGAGACAGTAGAAGACGAAAGAGAGAACGAAAGCGGGAAGGTAGAGGAGTTAGGTGCAGACAATGGAGCGGAAGCAGAGGAGATGGACATTGAACATTGAGGTAAAGTGTTGGTTTTTGTTCTGCTTCTTTTCCTTTTAATTGAGTCAGCGCAAATTGAATGAAGGAGAAGCCTAGCGCGCCATACAATACTTGTTGTCAAATCATAGACATCTAGAGAGTTCACCAATTCATGCAATAATTTTATTACAAACATACGATATGAATCTCAGGTGCGTCTTAGGCATTAGGTGAAGAAAATATAGTACTTGTGAAAGGTTAGATATTCTTGAAGTATCCAGTAAATACAAACGGGGAATCAAATTGCATAGGGAGATTTGGGTACATTTTGTCCGCGAACAATAAAAACCTTGAAGCTCACCACATTAACTTTATATACCAGCTCCCATATTAATTACCCTCTTACAGAAATTAGTATATACGACCACAGGGTAAAGACCCCTTTGGAAAGAGTAAAGAAGGTAGGAAACGTGAGTCTGGGCGGAGCATTGCGCTGTTCCTGGATGAAAACCACAAGATTAAAGTGGTAGGTAAATTGAAGATATAGTGGATATTTAAAAGGCCTAAAAGGGTGAGCAAGGAAGGTAGTGTACTGGCCGTAACAAGGTTTAAATTATTAAATAATGGAAAAGGTTATTCCAGTGGATATGAACGAAAGAAAAAAACTAGTCACTGTAGGTTTAATTATTTATTTTCGCGGTCTCTATAAAAATGTACAAATGTGCCGAGGAGCTTTTTTTTTAGGGTACAGGATATTCAGGTTCCTAAGCATTCACCCTGAAGAGGCAGTAAACCAGCCGCTCTGTCATACATATCCCGTTGTGTGTTTATTCCTCGCCCATCTCGTCTTTTTGCCAGCAGCTTTGATTTGTTGGAATCAAAAATGCAACGTAAGTCCCTGCTTGGGGGATAAATGTAACAAGTCAGCAATTGCTAATTGCAGAGGGCTGCATACCCCGTTCTTTGGAACACCCGATCACCTGCAACTGCAACCTAAAACACCCTTCAGCTTGGTTAAAGCCTTACTCTCCTTCATATGTGGTGGTAAGGCAATGGGAAAATCTCATAACCCTTGCTCAAAACCATTTTAGACTGTTCTTGCCCCACGTTGTTTGTTGCGGCCTGCCGACCTGCTATCCCGACTGCTAGAGTCTAGGCAACGAAGAGGACTCGCTGTTGCCGCAGATTCTTTCCGAGTCCAAGTAGAGTTTGGCTACGATCCTGAAATCTCATCCTTCACTTACTTCCCCACGTTCTATTCCTTTCCCAGCTCCATAATCCATCAATATCGAAGAGGATCATCCTTAACGTTAACATTTTGGGGAGCGCTAATGCACTTCCCCTTTTCCCCGGTTCGTCTCGTTCCTCGGATGTTCCGCTCTCGTCCAATCAGATTGACCACTATCCGAGCACGAGCGACCCTCAGTGTGCGCCGAGTCGGACTTCGTTTTCCAGGATCCAAGGTTTATCAGAGTACCATGTGACGGTCAGAGGTAATAGAAAGATTACCTATTCATTTAGCTCAGCTAATCACATAGCTTGTGCAATGCCAAGTCGGGGTCATCGTCCATAGAGATATGCCGGGTTTATTACCGATATATTGGGAATAGAAGTCCGGGGAGATCCCTTGTCCCCACGGGGTACAGATTGATAAATAGCAGCCCAAGGCGTGATGTAGTCTCGTTTCTTTTCGGAAGGCAATAAGCTCCTTTCTTCAACAAAGTTCTCTGATATATATGATTAGAAACTACGATGAGGCTTTTGTCGTTTGTGCTGCTTACTTCCAGCCTCTCATGGTTGGCAGCTGCTGACCCGGCCGTTGAGATATCTTTTCCGCCAGCCACGATCCTGGGTGCCACTGACGATGATCTTGAGTCATTCTTGGGCATCCCATTCGCCCAGCAGCCAGTGGGATCTTTGCGTCTGAAGCCTCCAGAACCGCTAACTAGCGACCTAGGCACTGTCAACGCAACCGGAACGCCGCGTGCCTGTCCCCAATTCTACTTTCCAAGTAACATGGAGGACTTCCCGGGATCCGTCATCAGCTCTGTCTTCAACAGCCCCATATTCCAGACAGTCACAAACTCTGGGGAGGACTGTCTCAACCTGAATATAATCCGACCGGCCGGCACTACAGCCGAATCAAATCTTCCAGTGCTGTTTTGGATCTATGGTGGTGCCTTTGAGCTGGGGTCCACGCAGATGTATGATGGGTCGTCGATTGTGCGCAACTCGATCGAGATCGGCAAGCCAGTCATTTTCGTAGCTGTCAACTACCGGGTTGGGGGCTTCGGATTTCTACCGGGGAAAGAAATTAAGGCAGATGGAGCAGGCAATCTGGGCCTTCTTGACCAGCGCTTGGGGCTGAAATGGGTAGCGGATAACATTGCTGCTTTTGGAGGGGATGCGTCCAAGGTGACGATCTGGGGCCAGTCCGCGGGCTCAATTTCATGCTTTGATCAAATGGCTCTATACGATGGGAATATCACATACAAGGGCAAACCTTTGTTCCGGGGTGCTATTATGGAGTCCGGTAGCGTTCTTCCAGCCCATGATATTGATGCTCGTGGCCCACAGGAGATATATAATACGGTCGTCCAAACCGCTGGTTGTTCGGCGGCCCCAGATACCCTCGAATGCCTTCGAAACCTGGAGTTTGAGAAATACATGGACGCCGTCAACTCTGTGCCCGGGCTGCTCAGCTATAAGTCAGTTGCATTGTCATATGTGGCCCGCCCCGATGGAGTGTCTCTCACGGCGTCACCAGAGGTGCTGGCCCAGGATGGAAAGTTCGCCAAAGTCCCTTTTATTATCGGTGACCAGGAGGATCAGGGCACACTCTTCTCAATCTTCTCAAACAACGTGACTACTACAGACGAGCTCTATACCTACCTTACTACGGTGATCTACCCAGCTACCGATCCAGCTGCCATCAAGGAACTTTTGGATGTATACCCTGACAATCCCTCGCAGGGGTGTCCCTACCGAACCATGAACTTTATCAACAACTGGTATCCCCAGTTCAAGCGCATCGCGTCCATATTCGGCGACCTTATTTTTACCTTGACACGCCGCGCACTGCTAGATCTGGCCGTCCGGCAGAACCCCGACATCCCAGTGTGGTCATACCAGGGTTCCTACGATCACGGCACTCCCATCATGGGTACTTTCCATGGCGCTGAGCTCCTCCAGGTGTTTTACGGGATTAAGGATAATTTTGCGGCTCGCTCCATTCGCTCTTACCACTTGTCTTTCGTGTACGATTTGAATCCTAACAGCGACGGCGGATTCCCATACTTCCCGTCGTGGAACCAGGGCAAGGAAATTCCTAGGGTTGAGGCTGGGTCGTCATATTTGATTAAGGATAATTTCCGCTCCGACTGCTACGCTTTTTATTTGGATCATATTCATAACTTTAAGCTGTAGACAGGCTGGTTGGCTCTCATACCGCGGGTTTATATATATCATGGGGAGGAACGTGTTATAGCGTTGCTCCCACTTTGGGAGGCATCATTGTACAGGTCTTGTGTATCTGAGGGTATCTCTTTCACTACGGGAAATGTGCCGTTTTATCTAGTGTTAATCGCCATTGAATTGGACGGAGCAGCCTGAATTATCGATCTCGAAGGTGAGCGTGGGAGTAAACCTAGATAGAAACTTGACCCGCCAGTACTGAATACACCGATATGATCAGTCTCAATTTCCCCCTTTTTTTTTTTTTTTTTTTTTTTTTGTTTGTTTTTTTGTGTGTGTGTGGGTGTATAGTAAGAGCGACACAGTTCACGCGAAGGCCTAAAGTATATTCTTGATCGTTTTACTATAAATGGCTTTAACAATGGTAGAGAAAGGAGCCCAAATGAAAATACCAGAGGGGAAAGTATATGCTACCAATGGACGCGCAAGAGCAAGATCGTTTGGGCCTCTTTCATCAGGTCTCCTTGGAGGCTAGGGTAACCAGCCTCTGCACTGACTGATGTCCCCCACCCCGCTAACGGTCGATTTCTTGACCCAGCTAGACTGCGGCACTGGTATTTGGGCCATTGAATTCGCGGCAAAATACCCAAGGGCTTTGTGGCTAGAGTTGCTCCTTCTGAAATTTAACCTATGAAACAACCTTAATATTGTGACTTTATTGCCCCTTTTGATTTTGAATACCTCTGGTAGATGGGATATGACACCCCCTCCTCTTCCAGAATATATCCCTGGGTGAGATCGATTCTGCCGAGATAGTGATTAAATCCTAGTTGCCTAGCCAATTTTATACAGCGATGGTAATTTATTGAGCATCTTCCCAAACCGAACCCGAGAGTCGTATTAAAAGAAGGTTGTTTGCATTGGAATCTCAGAACTGAACAGCTGACAGTTAGTTTCCCCTAGCAATTGAGGTTATAGAAAGTGGGTCAAGAAGCCGCACGCATTATCTCAAATCATCTCTATACTCGGCCGCGAGTGTGGCACAGGACTGACCCGTCTGCACACGGCGGGTGTAGCACGTTTCGTTCTCGTAGGGGTCGAGGGAGAAGATAACTGAACCAATTGGTTAACTGGGGGTTTGGTACGACAAACTCTAAGGCAGCTTAAAGGCAATCCTGCAGATATAGGTATGTAAGAGAAATTGATATAGTATTCTCTATAAAATAATAAGATCATAGATTATAGTACAATACAAGCACTGACCTATTGCCATAAGAAGCCCTTTAACTTTTAAGGATTCCTACTCAGACTCAACTATCAAACTAGGGCACTAGAATAAGTAAGTTTAAATGATTCTATGCACTTAGCAAATTTTTGTTCTTATTTACCCATAATGATAAGATCTACAAAGTATGACCACCCATGATTCAAATGTTAAAAGCAAATACCAGCCACAACAGGGTTGTTTAACCAACTAGAATGGCTGGAGCCCATGGAATCAAAGACTCCAAAATTTGGGGGCTGCTGTATGACCACTGCAATGGGCTTGACCACCTGTTTGAAGATTATTTGATATCAAAATGTGATTGTGTATGTTAAACTGCATAAATAACAGTATAGTATTACTATACTACACCACTCGACAGAAACATAAGGGTTGTCTTTCAAAGACCTCAAATTTGGGGGCTGCTGTGTATAACCAATGGGCTTGACCACCTGTCTGAAGATCACCTGGTATCGAAATGTGATTATATATGTCAAACTGCATGAATAACAATACAGTATTTCTAGATTTTGGTATATTTTGTCCGGGAACAGTAAGAATCTTGAAATTCACGACATTAACTTTGTATGCTAGCTCCGATATTCACCATACTCCTCCGGAAACTCGTATATACGACCATAGGGTGTGGAAAACAGGGCTTCCCGTCCGCTCAGCCGTACTTAAGCCACACGCCGGCTGGTTAGTAGTTTGGTGGGTGACCACAAGCGAATCCCAGCTGTTGTATATTTTGTTTCTTATCTTTTTTTATACTTATTTATTTCTCGTGATAGCTCGAGCAGGGTAAAATCCTTAAAGTCTACAAACAATAAAAAGGCGCGACTGACATGCATGTTGACGGGAGTTCGCGTTGACCTTAGGTAACAGAAATGTAAATCGTACACGCATTGACCAATGATCGGAGGCTTCGGATGTGTATTTCCAAAGTCTCTCGGACTACACATTCCTCACGGGCCCGAGCAGCACGACAGAAACTTCCTTCTTTTAGGAGACCAGGCTCGGCCTTTTTATCCGGAATTTGTTGAAAAATTACCTATCTTACCCCCTTTACCCCTACCTATGTGCTATAGGAATCCACGGCCTTTCCTGTATTTTAGTGCATCCCATGTTCCGCAGAGCAGATATTTACACCTCAATACTAGTGGAATTAAGCCTGTATAATGGGGTAATATCCTAGGGCTGGATTTATTTTTTTTTATGAGAGAAGCTTGTCTTCAGAAAGGGTCAAACATAGTTTCACACATAGAGGGGGTGGGGCGGAGGTCTACACCTCTAGGAATAAATAGGAGCTGGCATGCTATAAAACTATATTGCAACAGCACCGGCAGACGCGACCCATAGGAGAATCCTTCCAGGGGTCCGTCATAAACAGGTTATACAGGTATATAATTTGGCTAAATAGCATAGACAACAAGCATGGCACCTTAAATAAAAGTCTTAAATCCTTAAAGTTATAAGAAGGCATAAATTTCCCTAATGATTCTGAATGCTTATTTAAAGCTCTCCACCCAGACATCACTTAAGCCCATTATCTAAACATTATCTTTAAGCTGAATGTATTCCTACATATTTATTTTATTTTTTATAATTATAGCTGCAGTGGATTCCTTTATATTACTTTAGAAGGCTAATACTAATCATGTGGGTTTGCTGTTAGTTCTAGAACTATACTAAGCTAATCACACTATTATATATTCTATATAGAACCTTTATTTTTCTGCAAGATGCTTTCCTAACCTATATAAAGGGATAACATTTTAAAATAATACTACTATCTATAGTAATCCTTAGCTTAGTCTAATTAAACTTTTTATATACTTCCCTCTATTCACTAAACTCTAGATCTATGCTTAGTTTGGTGACCTCTACTCTTATAAATTTCTAGTCAAGTAGTTAATCTCTATCTTAAATTTAATAGCCTCATATATCTATCTATATAATAATAGCTTTGCAAATAATACTTATAAAATGCTAATTTAAAGTAATATTACTTTAATAATTAAGCAGAAGCTTAATTAATTTAAATTAAAAAAAGATAACTTTATATCTCTACTAAAAGCATCTTATATCAAGCAAGCCCTACCTTTATAAAATCTTTTTACTCTAGAGAATAGCAGCTTTCCATATAACTATTATATATATAAGGTAATTAAGAAGTTTACAGTGTTGCTTAGTCTTACTACACCTTAGTTTAAGCAGCTAGGGTATGGAACACAATTATTGGTGAAGACCAACATGTCAGATTTGGTGGCCAGAAAACATCTAAAGGCCTTGGAGCTCAAGGAATATGACCAAGCGGATGATTTTGCAGCGGATTACTTGCCCGCTCCTCCACGCCCTGCCTAACTTATCGTTTCAAGGAGGCGGCTGATATTGGCCGGTCGCCCAGTCACTAAGAAGTAATTCTATATTTTATGACAATAATATGAAGTTGAGGGTTTTGAGTCTCTAGTATTGTACCTCATGATGATTAGCGGAGACTAGAAATCTATCCCCATGTTAGCTATGACGTTGGCGTTTTTTTTTTTCTAATGTGAAGGATTTTTCGGATAGTGTTAAATTCGATCTGTTCATATCTGGGATGACAAAGAACTTTTTTCACTCCGTTACAGAGGGCTAGTAATTTGTCTCTCTTACCTTGTCAAGGACCAATTGCTCACTGATCGAACCCACTGGCTACAAGAGGACCTGGGGGTGGATCACATCCTCATTCGATGCCAGCCCGTACAGCTCCACAGTTTGGGTGCCCGGTGAGGATCAGACTGTGTTCCTGGCCTCTTTCATGGGCGTACTGCCACCATTTGTGGGGTGATAAGCTTGACACATGCCGCATCGAGCCAGTCCTTTTGAAGGAAGACGTTAAGCAATATTATCAAAATTAAGCATCAGGGACCTTTAATATATTGTTTGTAACCTCTAATATGTTGGAATACAGTTTCTTTTTGACGTCTGTGCTCTTGATTTTCACGTCCCTAGGTTAGTGCCTACCGTGCAGGTGCAGCCTCTAAAATTTTTCTAAGCTCTGCTACCTATTAGCTAGTTTATTTCATGCCGATGAAACACAACTCCATATGAATTGTTAATATAGATTAACTAGTACATACGACCATAGGAAGTGGAAAATAGGGCTTCCCGTCCGCTCAGCCGTACTCAAGCCACTTGCCGGCTGGTTAGTAGTTTGGTGGGTGACCACAAGCGAATCCCAGCTGTTGTATGTCATTTTTCCACCAGTCTTTTTGCCGACAGATATTATTTGCTGGGTTTAGCGCCCACACCGCCCATCCCTACTCTCTCCCCTGAATGTGCCTGAATGCCCTGAAGGCCTTTAATCTGCACTCATTTTTTTTTTCTTTCCTGAATGCTGACGTGGCCTTTGCCTGGACCCGGTTTGACCCTACAAAATGGTAGCGTGCCTTTACCTAGGGATCTGTTCGCCTGGTTGCAAGAACATGTTGAACACCTCTAAAGTCATCCTCACACAAGGATCATAGCATCCAGAGCCTCTTGAAATGACATCATATAAGTAATGGTTATTTGAGAGAGGCTAAACCCTGTTCTCCTTAAGTTCGATCATTTGTATGTATTGTTTGCAGCCTTTACAGTTGGAGCCCGAATTGGGAAGTCAAGTCACGAGACTGCCCACCAAGTAGGTGGAGTTTGTGCAGCCCCTCATTAAAAACCTTTCTTATCAAACAGAATAATGCTCTCTACTTCAATATTGAAACAAAAACCAAGGTTTCTCAGGCACGCTGTCGTCTGCAAAAAACAAAAAAAGGATTACTCTTGAACTACTCTACCCACAATAGAACATTTAAACCCAATCTTAATACTTCACCCTACCCCTACTGCATTACTACAGAAACCTGTAAATGCGGTATTTAAATTAATAAAGGAAGTCATATCAATATTGAAATACTTAAATTATACTACAAGGCTTGACTTTCCCCCAGCATTAAATTCAATGTTCAGAAAGCCAAAGTATTATACTAACAGATTTAGAATTAATAACTTATATTTAAAATGACTACACTTCTAACATTTAAATAGAAAAAAAAAATTCTAGAACTACCTAAATCATTACTACATCTCATGCTTTTTTAAGGCAAATCCCTTTATTAAGAAAATATATAATACTATGATGGTACCTATCAATTATAGGAAAGGGATTAAGGTTATAGTTAGAAATAATTATAAAAATAAGATAGAGGTCACTTAAATATAAATAAATTTCCTCTTTGCAGACCATTGCACATTTATTAATATTGAAAAGGATAAGAAACTCCTTGCGGTTGTGGTTCATTCTCCAAGGCAGCAAGGAAAAAAGACATTGTTCGTATTTACCGTTGTACAATATTCATTGTAGAAGTTGACCACTCATCAGCAATTTCTCGTCGGCGCGCAGAACCAAGGATTGCCCAGGAACCTGACTGTTAGAAGACCAAGTGCTAATAGCCAATGAATTGCCTAACCTACAACTAGTGCATGTTATAAATATAGGATAACTATATTCCACTGTAAGCGGCCGTTGCGGTAGAGGACGCAGGCGGCTCGTTGCGGTAGAGGGTGTAGGCCTTTAGATAGCGTCTACTACAAGAAAGTACAAAGAAGTGTTTGGGGTAGATAAAGCAGAACGAATTGCTTGAAGCTCTTCAAGCAATTCCTTCCTTCTCATTCCTTTTATATCTATGGCCGGGGTCTCTGCGGTTCCCCCTTTTCCCGCTGGGTTGGAGTGCCCCACTACCATTTTCACTCTCTTCTTACTTCAAGTTATCGTCACCGTGTTCAAAGCCGCTTCGGTCCTTCCTCTTCTCCTCGTCCTCGTCCACGGGCAGGATCTCAGCAAGCCAGCCCTCACCTCCAACTTGGATTACCTGCTTCCCAGGAACGCAGCAAATTTCCCCCCAACACCAGTCTACTGGGTATAATGGTCGGGCGGCTGGATCCCAGCTGATTGCCAGAGCATTGCAGAGGACCATACACTAGCCCCCAGTAAGTTCGAGGCTTACAGTGTATACTATAGCGATGTAAGATCCCCCCTAAGTGCACCCATAGCAATAGAGAGGACCGTGACTAGCAACGGATGTGCACAGTGTGGTGACCCGTGGATATTTTGCCGCCACAAGGACTTGTCGAACGATATCGCAACGACCGTCTCCACGTTCAGACAGGTCCCTGTGAGGATGCACAGCTGGGTACGCGACATAATATACACACCGCCCGGTGGGACAGTCAAAGGCTAATGCAGAGACACAGATCCGCCATGTTCTGACTATACCCGGGCCCGACTGGGCGTTCAACGCAAATGGGAACATTGCCTTCTCTGGGGCAACAAGCTCTAATGTGGACGTTGCGCTGCGTGAAATGGGGCACAGTCTTGACCTGCTTGGTGCATACAGCGATGTTTTATACTGTGAGTTACTCTTCTGATCTAGCATTCTTATTGCTACCACATGCATGGGGTTCATGTTGCTAACACACATATCAGTAATCCAAAATTGGCTGGACAACTATGATCAAGACTCAAACATTCCTGATTAATATGCGTGATCGAACCAGGTGGAGGTAAATCACCCCTAAGACCACTGACAATGCGCAGTTAACGCTAACTACAGAACGTTGCATGGAACACCATGGTCGGCGTGTATGATATCGTCAACCCGGGAAGATTTCCTGGTATTCAGGCCAGTTGGGGAAATATCTTTCACCAGTTTACTATGCTGGAGGGAGGCGATAGCCGGGGACACCATTGTGCCTGGTGGCACGTGTGATCGCCATCTAGAGAATTCCGAAGCCGTCTTTCTGGGCTCCACGAATGGCATGACGATCAACCCGATGAGAGTGCGACAACTGCGATCGGGATTTGACATTCCCGACACCTCATTCAGAGGGACCTACAATAATGTCGTGAAAGACTTAACGCTGTTCGACACGAAGGAGAATTGCGAGTTGTCTAGCGCGTAGTGGATGACTTGCAGGGGTAAATTTTGGGAGTGTTTCTTTACATTTTACGGATGGCGTGGGTATAGATGAAGTAACCCCCAAGGCCCAAGGTAATGGAAGGTTGGAGCGTCGCTTATTGTATAGACAGTGATCGATTTAGCACATATTAAATGATACCGGTTCATAGACGTGTCACCTCACGCTTGCCCCAATCCGGCTTCATGTCAGTCGAAGTAGCTCCAGAAAGGTCGAACCGAATGATCATTCCAAGACTTCCAAGACTTTCTATACTCCAGACTATCAAATGGGAAGCTGGAGACTGAGATAGTCCAGAAAGCCTCCCAAAAGCAACAAATCAACTTGACGAACGGCGCATACCGTATATTAAACTATTGACTTGGCTGACTCGAGTGCTATATAATGACAACTACTCCTGAGCCTAGTGGGTCCCATTCAATGAATCGGAGATTAGGGTTACAAACCACCGCCAGGCTTCATCCAATCCCTGATTTTAGGCAGCCATTGGTACGGTTAATAAAGATGCATGTGGCGAACTGTCAGTTAATTGTCAGGTTTAACCATCCAATCAAATGCACATTTACCCCAACAGTTAACGAGCTAACCAACACTGCTGAACTGAATGACCAATGACATCCCTCCCCCACCAAGCTTGGCTCTCTAAGCGAGGTCATTAAACTGATTTAGTAGTTTTAGCGCTTCGCCCCTTGGAAAACCCTCACCCCGACGGATGTAGCCGCAAAGCACCCCAGATATAGTAGGACCACGGAAATCGAGACTATGGAGGAAAGGAATGGCCATACGTGGGAGACAGGGTTACGTAGCCGGGAAATTTATGAGCAGAAAGAACAGAAAGGAGGCTGTGAGACTGACTCCAGGCGTTATCAACTGCAGGGATGAGGATAGAGTGCACGAGTCAACAGAGGAGACTACTTGGAAAGTGGAGAACGCTATTGATTGACTTAGCACTGGCCTCCCTCGCTCCATATTCAATGAGCCTCATTAGTCCAGGAAGTGAGACATTTTAGCGCGTGCGTTAGTTGAGAGAGGCAAAGCGACGTTTATTTAAGGGCGATATCCCTCCCCCTGATTCATCTGCTTGGTTGAAATTCGCGATCGATATTCTACCCACATACCCACCCGCTTTCACCCGCAACTCCAACAGACACCATGCGTGCATCCGTGATCCTCTCTCTGGCCCTCGCTGGCATCGCCGCCGCCGCCGAAAGCACAACGGTGGTGGGCTACTTTGGACCAGACTGGGAGAAAGTCCAGAACCCACCCACGGGGATCCCACTCACGAGTACAGGGGCGAGCATCGTGGATATTAATGCCGTCGAAACCACCTACGCGATTGCGTGCCTCGACGGCGCCCCAACCGACGCGTGCTCCATCAAGGACCCCATGACGCTCATCCAGGGCGAGACCACCATGAACTTCGGCGGTACCTACACGTATATCCAGGGTGATGCCACTGCCACCGCTGTCGAGTCCCTCGAGTGCTCCTTTACGTCCGTGACCGAGTCCGCGTCCTGCTCGTGGAGCATCTCCGTGACGGGTACGTCTAGTGGCGGCGCTGAGGCGGCTAGCAGCACCTCGGGCTCATCCACCTTCGCGACGGGGGAAGTTGGTTACTGGAAGATGACCGTCACCGGCGGAGTGTCCAAGTTGAGCTCGCCGGATGCGACAGAGACACCTGGCGCTGCTGCTGCCGGTCCTGCAGCGGCATTAATTACTGCCGCACCCGCTCTGGCTGCTGCTGCTGTTGTCGCGCTGCTTTAGTGGTCGAAGGGGGGGGGGGGGGGGGTTGTTTATATTTTAGGGGGGGAGCAATGTAATAGGCTGGAACGGATAAACGGTTGCATGAATGGCAATATACTACTATAATTATCAAAGACTTGCCTTTGTCTTCTGTCATAGTGACGTTTTGTCGGCATTAGGCCGGTAGAGTATTCAGCGTTGGCCTCACGCACATAGACGTTGGTATAATGGGAGCATGGGGAGAGAGAGGGTGGACCGAGATCCCAATCTCACGATACATTAGTGGGGCGGATACTTAAGCTTTTCCCGATTCATGAACTCACCCACCGTTGGTTTCTCTGATTTATAATACCTACCTAGAGAATAGGTACCTAGCCTTCATGCGCGAACGAGATCATCCAGTCCGTGAAACCTGAAGCTCCGTACAGATGATCTTCTCCACCCCCCGGACCACAATATAACAGTCCCATTCCCTGGACTTCTTCTCTATAACTTTTCCATGTTAGTTATACTATTAGCCAATATAAAAACACCAGCTAGTTTGGTCAATGGTGCAACAGGCATAGCTGTAGAATTATTTTATATCTTATAGGCAAGTTATCTCTAAAAGTCTCATCTATTCTATAAGAAGAAGTTCCTATATACTCCGCCTTTATACTTAACTAACTATTGTTTTCACACTATCTAGATTTCTACTTATATCGGAACACCGTACTTCACACATGAGGAGGCAAGCATCAAGAAAGTTAAGCAGGATGGGAAGGAACAAACACTCGAGACTCTGGTGGAAGAAATGTTAAGAGAAAGGCTCGAGTGACGCAACAAGAAACGTTTGGAGAGTGGAGATTTCCGGGTCTGCGCTTCTCATGACGCTGCGCCAATTCTAGGCGAGATACCCGAAATCGACCGAAAGTTGCTTGTCAGGGACGATCAGTTTGTGAAGTTGGTGGAAAACAGGGGGCTTAATCTCAGCGGAGAGAGCTAGGCAGGACTGAAGAAGAAGAAGAAGAAGAAGAAGAAGAAGAAGAAGAAGTCGTTTACTCCAAGGAGAAAGAGAGGGTAGCCGCCATATCACAATTTGGCTGCCAGCTTGTCCTGAAGATTCACCTATTGGATGTAATAACTTGAACGGGGTGGATTCTTGGGCTAGCATTCAAGATTTACTGAGTGGCTCCGTTCAGATTCTTGTGGTGGTCTTGCATAGTAGCGTTGAGGACTGGAATAGGGAACACCCCCTCGTCCCATCACGCCTATCTCACCTTCTCTCTCTACCTCATCTTCTCTGTTTACCTCACCTTCATCACTTTTCAATAACACTTGCTGGTTCTCTTTCTCTGTTATCATGTGGAGTTGATAGACTCGTACGCTTTGCCTCTCTATTCTCTTATTTTCAGGATTTGTAACCTTAAGTATCTCACTCCTCAGTCTGAACTCGCAATATCCCCTGTTGTGTTTCCCAGTAGTTTCCACAATCTCGATCTTGTCTCATTTAGTCACTCTACCCTCACAGTTCTACTGTCAAGACGACACCTGCTATGTGGTTGTTCTTGCTGGAGACCCTCAAAACAAGCGATTTCGTCCTCAAATATGAAAAGCTTCCTTGCTCTACCGGCGCATCGAACTACTGTGCAAGGATAGCTGGACAGCTTGATGGAAAAGAAAGCAGAGCGCGGTCAGAAAGAAGAACTTTGTGCCTCTCACGATCTCGCCCCAATATTCTTGAAAGCTTTCGGATTAGATTGGTCCTCAGTCAAGGAGAAGCTCGGCCCGCTAAAGACAAATGACGCCCGCGGTCTTAAACGCCAAGCGACAATGGAGTCACTAGGCAAAGCATTTTCGAAGATGGGTTTCAGCAGTGACAAGGAAAAGAGAGGGAAATCTTAGCCCATGCGAAGGGAATTTATTCAGAGCTTGATCAGTCTACAAATGTACATGATCAGCCAATCTTGTTGCCATAGCTAAAGATATTGTATAGTTTATGTTTGGAGCAAAAGAAATGACACTTCAGTCGAAGCATATGTGCTGCCCATAAGACAACTTCTCCAGAGCCAAAGCCGTGCAAGTAGAGGAGACAGACAAAGGACCACTATAAAAAAACAATTTCCTCACCGTCCACTCCCTTTGTGTTCTCTCCGCGAATGGTTGCTAGTTTACAGAACATCCTTGGCCGTTATCGGGTGCATCGCCCACCTCCTCATCTTCTCCCCACGGACAATAAAGCGCATCCTGCGGCCAAACCGACTGGTAGAAGTCCCTGATGTATCCCCACTCGCCCACCTCATCCCATCGACCATCGGAGCTGTTTTTGTCGAAACCGACGATGTAGGGTACAACGGTCAGCAAGTCAAGAACTGGCGAGGAGATTTCGAGAAGAAGATAGTCGGAACTGTATCACATACCTCAGTCGAACCGCGCGCGGTGCCAACATTTTCGCCCTGAGCAACACACAGGCCACGATCAGGTCATATGGCTTCCGAGCTGTCTTCACAAAACCAAACGATAGGTATCCCTTGCAGCTGATCACGAGTGGTTCGTGGGCGTCGGAACCAACCCCATTGATGTAGATGCCCTCTTCCAGGGAGACGATGGGTGGAGGAACCTCGACCTCGTCTTCCGGGTCATCAGGGCCGGTGACGGCGATGCCGGAGGTGGTGATGATTACCTCCGTGTCTCTGACGAGGCGAGGCCAGGCGCGTTTCCAGCTCTTGCGGTCAGAATCGATGCTGAAGTAGTGGGTGTAGCTTGTGGGCAGAGTTCATCAGAGTATTAGTGGCTTGAGGAAGGGCTAAATGGAGGGTTTGATTGTGACTTACCCCATCTTGAAGAGGTAGAATCCGCTAAGTGATCGGATATAGTTCTTTGGATGGTTAGTCGAGAGGATGGAGAGGATGAGAGACAGGAAATGTTGAAGAGGTAGAATCTGCCACGTAATTGAATATAGTTCTTTAGATGGAGAGTTGAGAGGGGAAAGTGGATGAGAGACAGAAAATGTTGGGGGACGGAGGGGCCATTCGCCCCTACCTAACATCTCGCAGCAGCGAGATCAGCATTGGATAAGCTGCGTAAAAGCTACACAGGAAGGAAGAGGAAAAAAGAAACAACAACTCACGTGTAAGCGCCTTGACCGGGGTAATGGACGAGGAGGCCAACAAAGCCAGCGGCATGATCTCCGCAAAAGTCCAGACGGTTTCTTTCCTACTGGCGTTATCGACCCGATACCGCTGCTAGACCTCCATCCCCGATCGAAGGGAATTATAGGTTCGACACGCCCAGACCGTCAACACCAGACGCGCTACCGAGACGGTAGCTGCCACGAAGTGGTTCACCCACCGCAGCCACCATTACAGTCTCACCTCCCGCACATAAACTTCCTATATCGTTCTGACAATCATGATCTCTTAATGTGTGCCACGTATTTTCCCTGTTCCGATTCTGTCGACACCCCTCCTCACTGTTGAAGAAGGAATATGACGCAAGATTATTGGTGAGATTGTCACTAGATGAAAGCAATTAAGTAAGCTGGGCCGGATCTATCTTCCCCATAAGAGTCTCCTACAAACTGTACCAACTCTTCCAGATGTGGCTTCTACAAGATTGTATAAGGAACTTATATGAGAAGCAGGCATTGCAGCGAATCCACCATTTCTTGAAGCCGTAAGTGACTTACTCCGCGGATATCACATCTAGGATGTGCAGCTGACCTGCGACCTGTATTTATATAGTGGAGAAAAGCCGCTCTTAGTGCAAAACACTACCCTTAATCCAGACAGGTGGCTGTCTCTTTGCCTCACTAGAAACCAAGGAAAAGATACTCCTCCATCCGAAGAAGAGTTGTCACGCAAAGAGAGTTGTCACGCAAAGACACTACAGCTCAGAGACACCGAAAATCAGAGGGTCCATGAGAAGACCTTGTTCGTCGCCGCTGCTACCAATAACAACCCAGATGGTTCTAGAAGTAGACCCAAATGCGTTGTGATATATTCCAACAGCGACAGTGCTACAGTTGATCTCTCCTCGCTTGTTCAAGCTCATCTAGGCCTTGTCCCAGGACAGGAGCCCATCAGCATAGATTTCAATCATATCCAACACACTGATCTCCTGGGGACCACCTGCATCTTTATCTCTGATAACGGAATTCTAAACCTTTCAAAAGCCACCTCGGGTGAATTTGAAAACCTGAAATCTCTCCTACTAACATGTCAGAACATTCTTTGTCTCACACCCAACCAAATCAGTTGCTCGTTTGCAGCAATGGCGACAGGACTGGTTCGTACTATCCGATGGAAACGACATATCGAGCATGTCAATTTGCTTACCCTTTGCTTTAAAGAACCCTGTACGCCATCTTATATTATAACAGACGTAATTGCACATATGCATGAAGATGTCCTGCTTGTACCGCACTCACATGAAGTGAATGCAGAGTTGGGCGTTTTCTAAGGCCCTATTCTGGTCAAATAGGCCGCGGGAAAACGAGCATGCCAACCGCTTCATGCTGTTAAAGTTTCCACCCATGCCTCAACTCGAGCAATTAGTGCGGGACGTAGACCGCCCGCTTAAGCTTATCGTTCGGGGGCAGCCGCATGGCTCTGGGTCGATAGAATTTACGCATGATCCCGCGCAGGAGGGGCCGCTACTTGGGCATCAAGTCAGAGTGAAAGTGCAAGCAACTGGATTTATTCCGCCGCCGACGGTGCAGCAATCTCCTACCATAGTTTCACGGAGTGGCGGGTGGGAAGCAGCGGGTTTAGTAGTCGCCGTTGGGGATTCTGTGAAAGGGTTCAGGCCGGGGACCGTGTGATGGTGCTAGATCCTTGCGCAAAATCTCTCAAATTACAACGTTTCGTATCTATTTTAGAGGACTTTGTCCAACTTCTTGCAGAGAGGGCCAATATTGCGGAGGCTTCTGCTATACCTTTCGTATTTTCTATTACCTTCTATACTATCTTAGTTGCTGCCCAACTTGCAAAGAAGAACACTATTCTAATATACTCAGCAACCAGTTATTATAGACAGGCCGCGATCCAAATTGCATATATCATCGGAGCTTGTGTGTTTTTCACGGAAGACATTTTTCGGATGTATGTCTAGGCATCAATTTTTTCTTTATATTATGGCTGTGCCAAGACCACTATGACTGCGGACTGAATCTACCAAAAGACATAAAAATTAAACTTAATATCTTAGATGAAGCATTGCTGCCAGGTATTACTTTAAATCTAATAATAAAGTACTCCGTATATGCTGCTGTGATCCAGCCCCATCTGTCATATTAGTACATCAACCTCTCCAAAAATGAGAAATTCTCCGTAGAGACTCAGTCTGCATCCTTTACTATTGACACGCCTGATTACTGCGGGACAAGGAAACAAGCCCTGTTGTGAACAACAGCAGCTTTTCCAACGAGCCGCATCTGGGAATTTGGTAGGAATTACCTAGCCAGGCCTAAGTCGGGTGCAACATCATCACTCCTTAGAAATATTGAAATGGCAGCTATAGCGAGGGAGATACACATGGAGATAATTGTGTAGCTGGTATGGTCCATATGTCGTAGGCGAATTTTATTTTGATTTCACCTTTTAAGACGCAAGAAATATATTACTTTTAAGCTCAACTACTCTTTACAAATCATTAGTTGAAAATATATGTCACATACGACCATACTTGTGGGCTATCCTTCCTTCTCCAGGTCTCTATTGGAGCAACTGGATTTGTTTTGGCTTTGGAAATTGCCACCATGCGTCTTCGCGGTGCAACCCAGATTCTGGTCACAATTTCCAATGCGGTCTGTGGACTGATTATGCAATTCACTCTCCCTTATAGGGCGAGAGTTGCGATGTGTCTCCTTTTGATATATTTACTGAAAGATCCTGTAGATCAATCCTGACGCCGGGATTTTGGGGCGGTACGACTGGCTTCATTTTCTAGGGACGGGACTTATCCCTGCAATTGGAGGATAGTTTTTATACCCGGAGACCTTCTTACGGCGTGATGCGTTAATTTAGTTCAACCATCTTTGTGTAAATTATCAGGCTTGTCCGCTCGGAGTGATTATTGCACATTTCCATAAGTGAACCAACCCACTAACTCTCATTGCGGAGTAGATGCAATGACTAGGTAGCCAGGCTTGATTCAAGCTAGAGCCCCCTGCCCCATTTGGGCGGCTCTAACCTTATAGTCCCTAGCCCCGTGGATCTGATCCGACTATGGGAATTCTTTGCCTGGTCCCAAGTTAAAATTATTAACTAGCCTGTCGGCTTGATTATTAATCCCTGTAACCACGGTCAGACATTGGAAGATGGGGGCCCCAAGGTTTCCGCCTGGGCCAATCCCATGCCACTGTAGGAGAAACTGCACTTTTCTCAATGTCGCTCTCGCTCGGTATGATGAATAAACAGTAAAGACTGATCAACTTCTGACCCAACACCTGACTTAATTGGTTCGTGGTCGGAGCTTGAGGTTATCCGATCGACAATGATCTCTAATCAAAGCGAAAAGACACTCAATGACGGGGTGTAGAGAGGCATAAGTAGAACAGATACCGTTGCACTCAGTATCATTTATTTCCCTGTGCCGTCAATACTTTCTGATCACTCTGTACTATTCCTTTTTTTTTTTTTTTTTTTTTTTTTTACACTATTTATCACTGTTACGCCAGATCAGATCGAGCACCTCGTAACTTTCTCCGACTCCATCACCACCCCATAGCCATGACGACTCCTACCAACATTCATCCCAAGGAGATTCAAGCATACTGGGCCAAATACCAAGGGGACAGTTATCTGAAGGGCTGGGCCTCCCTCTGGGACAAAGGTGATAATCTGCCCTGGGATCGTGGCTTTCCCAACCCCGCGCTAGAAGACACTCTGGTCCAGCGAGCTGGCATTATTGGCGGGCCCATCACCCAGGACGGCGAGAGGCGGAAGGCCCTGGTGCCGGGCTGTGGACGTGGAGTCGACGTGCTCTTGTTCGCAAGCTTCGGGTATGATGCCTATGGCCTGGAGTGCAGCGCCGCGGCTGTCGAAGCGTGCAAGAAGGAGGAGAAGGAGAACCATAGCCGGTACCGCATGCGTGATGAGAAAGTTGGGAAAGGAAAGGTCACTTTTGTCCAGGGGGATTTCTTCGATGATACCTGGTTGAAGGAAATTGGAGTACCTCGAAATGGATTTGATGTTATTTATGATTACACGGTATGTATACTCACTGCCGCTGTTGGGCTCCATTCTGTTCATTGTTATTATTTCCTCTCTACTTGTACTCTGCGTCCTACAGAGGGACCTGCAAGATGCTTCACTCTATCTTGGGAATGTTGATGTGCCATTTCCGACTCACCCTGGATCCTTCTGGTCTTTGTGGACTGTCCTTCTTTTAACACCCATCTAGTTTTTCTGTGCTCTGAACCCAGAGCTCCGTCCTAAATGGGCTCTCCGACACACCAAGCTCCTTGCCTCCTTACCTGCCGGCAATCTGATCTGTCTGGAATCTCCTCGTCATAAGGACCCCTTGGCCTCCGGCCCTCCATTTGCCTCTCCCTCCGAGGCCTACATGGAGCATCTGAGCCACCCCGGTGAGAAGATTTCCTACAACGATAAGGGTCTTGTGGATGCGGACCCGTTGCGAGAGCCCAGCAAGGCGGGCCTGGAGAGAGTGGCGTACTGGCAGCCAGAGCGCACGCACACTGTGGGCAAGGATAAGAATGGGGTGATCCATGACAGAGTCTCTATTTGGCGTCGACGTGCCTAGAAATATGCCTGCACATTTGTGTGATCCAAAACAGGGCGAAAATGTCGTTGGAAAATATAGGTGATTTTGGAGTCCGGCCTTTCTGCCCCTAGACGCTAAAGTGACAGTCGAAACGAAGGGCCGGGATGCAAAGAAATCTCGCGGACATAGGAAACATACGCACTGGAAGGATTTCCTCAACTCCACAGCGGGATCCTGCTTCTAATCGTCGCATCATGCAAAGTAAGGGAGTTTATATCTATTGTAGACAGTTATTGTTATTATACATAATTTATGGTATTTCTCACACAGGGTTAGACGCCCAAGGATCAAGAGTTGCAAGGCGAATGGCATTCTCAACATCGCGCTTTCGGAACGCTGGTCCGTGACCGAGACAGATAGTGCGGAGGGAAAGATCTACGGCAAGGTCAGTAAATGCACGGACAAGAAGAACAAAGAACCATTGAACTCGGCATTAATCACATTTAGTGAAGCTCGCTGCGTTGAGCTGCGGAGCCGAATTGAACCGGGGACTGGAGAGGGGCGAGTTCGGGTCCTGAATACGAATCCCTCGTTGCTGTAACAGCCTTTGCACACCATACGCATCCATCCACTCATCAGCACCCGATTCATTGACATTTTGCCACGTTTGAGAGGAAAGGGCGAGTCGTTCAGGTGAGTAGCTATTCCTCTTTGAATTGAGAACTTTAGTCCTCATCTCGATCGTGTCTCCTATTTCGTCGTGCATGACGGAGACGAATCCGGACATCAAGCAGTTGCGCTCGTCGATGGCCAATCGTTTGCCAAATATTGCTTTGATCCTTGGATCGTCTCCAGATAAGCTTGTTAATAGATAGTATCCAGTCTCGCAGCATTGTCGGACTAGAAGGTGTGAGAGTGTCCAGCGCCCTTGATTTAAGAGATTGTCGGGCGATACTATGGTCGAAAAACTCAAGGCAGGAGCAGGACTAGGGATGGATGAGAAGGGGATATTTGGAGGCGACAAGGCTATTCCGAACGGCAGAATTGCTTGCTCTTGGAAGGGTGGCGTGGGGGATAGTTGTGATAGTCCAGGCCATTGAGCCGCGAGGTCCGACGAGGACTGGAAAGCATCACCGATTATTGGCAATGAATCAAGTTGCGTTATGAGCGGAGTGTAATTTGAGATTATATCTTGTGTATCGCTAAGCGTGGGAGGCGTCGATGGCGATCCGTCCGCCAGGGCTGCAGGTTGTTCGGCCTCGTCGCAGCCCCTTTTGGCAAGCGACACGTATTGCTGGGTAACTTTTTGCAGAGCAGCTGTGATACGAGGCTGGTTTTGAAGAATCCCAGCCTCGAGCAGAAGATTACTGAAGGAAAGGAACGATTCGCTGAGCTCTTCGATGCCCGACTCGAGTTCCTGTACGCGAGATTGCAGATTGACGATCGTGGTATCTTTTCTCTTGCGATATGCTTGCTGCGCGACGCGAAGCTGCCTTCGACGTCTCTGGATTCCTTGAGTCAGTTCCAACATGCTCTGTAGTTGCTCGGGATGTGCCCACCTCGGGGGCTCGCTGATCGTCCGTCGCATTTCGTGGCCGGCCTCTCTTGCGAGCGGGCGCATCATTCATTGGCTCGACCATGGTGTATTGCGTTTGCGGACTTTTTTTCGATCTTGAAGACATGCTGTGATGGAATGGATAATCTGAGAAGGCGAAAGGACGTGACGGCGTTGCTGTACCTCATCGGGGTCTCGGCGTCGGGACTGTTGAATAATCAAAAAATCCGCGAGTCGCCACGATTGGCCCGAACTGCGCCCAAAGCGGAGTGATTGGGTGGAGTCGGGCTCTCATGCTCCGTCCGACCGTCATCAATTCATCATGAAGACTGGAGTATAAATTAAATCATCATAATTCTCCATCTCTAATGCTCTGAAACATCCTTATCCGTAGTGTACAGCGTACAGCTCTCGCAACATGTCTTCATTCACTCAGCCGATGCCAGTAGTTGCCTGCGGCAGAATACCCGCGATGGGGAAATCAATCTCCCAGCACGTGCTGCCTGAATATGAAGGTTCTTGATATACATTCCTGAAAGAAACAAAGTAAGGTGCTAATACTCCTCAGTCATCCACTTCATTCTGTCATATGAGGCTGCAGAGGCTGAGCTCCCGCATCTGCTTGCAGGTCGCGATCCTCAGTCTCGGAGCCCCAACGAGATCGGAACCCACGATTACAGCCGGCCTCCTCGCGCGGTAATCTTCGGTCGCGGCTATGACCCTCAGCAGGTTGAAGAGCTCAAGAAGAAATTCGCGGGTGTTGCTAAAGAACCTGTTGCTTGGGTGAGGGGGAACCCAGCGGATTTGCCTGCCGGGGCCGCTGGGCCTGACTATGCTCAGAATATCGCGGCAGATATGAAGGAGGTGCTTAAAAAATGGAGGGACCGGGGAGAAAAAGATGAGGAGATTTTGGTGTACTAGTTACTTTGTCGGGGGGGGGGGGATTATCTGCTGCCTTGCTTTTTGCCAGTTCGAATCTCCCAACACAAATTCGAGGGCCGACAAATTTTAGTTGCATATTGGTATGTTTAAATCTTAATTATTAAATTAGGCAACGAAGGATATCTGTAAGTGGTCTGGGGCTTCGGTAGTTGGTTCCCTGGGCTTCGATCTTTTGGCGGTCGATGTACTTCTTCTGGTCGAGGTATAGAATGAGAATAGGAGATTGAGCATCCAAATGTTTACACCAAAATTCATACATTAAAGCTGATGTTCCATCCGCGACATGGGAAGTACCATCGTTATTCACTTTCTCCTTCGCTAATTCAAGTGAACAATTCCACTTCCTGGAGTATTGTATTTATTCATGGACTATGTCTGTGAATAGCTGGGGGAAGGAAGAATGTAAATTAATAGATTTGTGCAGACTAGTGACAGCAACATCGAGACTCTAAGCAAGTAAGATTTATATTCCTAAGATATAACTGCGACATAGACTAGCTTTGCCCTGAGCGATTGCCTTGATCTTCAACTTGAGGCCGGGGTATGGGATGCACGGTTCTAATATAAATTTGAGCGACTCGTCATTTTTTTTACACGTTGAGGGAAAGGTGATCAGCGCGTTAAGAGAAAAAGATCTAATCTAGATGTAGTAATATAATCATATTCTAGGGGCTGAAAATAGCGTCAATTTCGGCTCCGGTGGCATTATATAGTACTAATGGCGTTGGTCTGCTTGAGCGCCAAACAAGCTTTAGGTTATCACATTGCACATTGCATTTCGATCTTGTGTGCAGTGACGAATATAATCCCATCTACTTCTCGCAGTAGACATTCGAGTCTTATTCTGTGCGCTCTTGTTCTACAGATACACCCGCCGGATATTTGATAATCATTTGTACGAAGCATTCCACTTAGACCTCCATATCCTGCACTGACTGAGCACCAGCGGCAAGGTCATCGAGTAGATTCACCAAATCCACCTACCACATATATATCAACGCATACGGGTGCCAAGTCGCAACACGCTTTCAGCATAGCTCCTTTCGCCGATAGCCCGCCTCGCAGTGTGTAAACCGGCATCTGAACGATTTTTGTTTCATCTTTCTGGGTATTGAGACTATCGTACCACACAGAGGGATGGAGAGGTATCACATGCAGGGGAGACGCTCGTTTGTCAGTTCGAGGAAGGTCGGATGACCCGCCGAGGGGTGGGTTTGTCCTGCTCAACCTGAACTGAGGAAGACGAGAGTTGCTGCAACCAATTTTATGTAATCAATACGCAAAGTGGGTGAATATCTGGTTTGGGTACGGCAAGTCATACCGCCACTGCTCAACCTTTGACTTCTCTAGTGTTCATCACTACTAAAGTATTGATACCTGAGTAGTATTACGGACCCTGCAGGACGAGGGGCCGCGTAATACTTTTGCTTCCGGTGGCTGACCGCTATCTGGAAACGAGGAGTGATTATCCCAGACAGGTTGTAGTTCATAGTTCTCGAGCTCTAGAACAACGAATGCATATCTGCTAAAGTCGTATCTCACCAGTGACATCCGGTATAATGATGATAAGGGTCTCTTTATTTTGCGACATACTCGCTAAGGAGGCAACATATGTTCAAATGTTAGTTTGTGGTATAGTCGGTTGGTTTCATTTACCCTGACCCCTCGCCTCAACTCATGGTACAGTCGTTCTCGAAACCGCCTTGACCAACACACACTGAGAAACTCTTTCTCGGTCCCGCTGCCAAGCCCTACGCGCAGATCATTTCTTGGGCCGGCCGCAAGAAGGAGGGGCCGCATAGGTGTGAAGGGTCAACCTTGTATCCTGCAAGCCCTAGTATTTTCACTGGAATTTATCGTTGCTATCGAGATTTAAAAATATTATCATGACTCACCGTCCAACAGACGGAAAGCTTTGTGATGTAATTTAATGTAGAATATACATATATGGGGATGACACGTGGGGCTGTGTAACAAAAAATATCAGGCCGCAATTGAAATTTGATATAGTTACAATTTGTTCTGCAAAGCACAGACACCCGATGGATATGAGCTCACATCTGGTGCCCAAGTGTTGCTCTCTATGACTACTACAGGATGACTTATGCAACACTAGTTATGCAGATCTATAGTCTTGGTAGGAGTTCCATGGGTATATATATATATGGTGGGGATTTGTCAAGGCAAAGGTGGATATAGCTTATGTAAAATGTTACCAGAAGTTTAGATTATCCAATTGGAGAAGCTCTAACACCTAATGACCCCAAGGCAGACCTTATGTATGGTGAAGTGATATGTATGAGGACTCCCTGCAGCCTGTTGCAACAGTTACTTCTAATATGGACAACTCATATATTGCTACATACAATGCATGTCTTATGACTTCATCACATACAGCTAGATTGAGCAAGTTGCCACTCAAGGAAACATATAAATAAGGCAGCAATGTTCACGAGACAAAGAATCATCAAGCACTGACAAACACATTCGATCATATCAATTCGAATTCACTATACTCCATACATTATGACAGCCGAAGTCTATTATCCGCCTCAAGGTGTTTACTTCCGTCTCTACAACCCCAGCTTGGATCGTTTTATCTATGCTCGAGAGAAATGGGACGACACTGGGACTGTTCCGTCAGGCGGTGAAGCATATGCTGATCAATGGTTCACTTTTGCTGATTGCTTTGCGGGAGATCGGCACCTGAAGAACAAGATTGGGAGGCTTCTTGCTTGTGAACCCAACGTAAGTAAACGGATCATATCCGATGATAGTTCGCAATCCGGATGCAGCGCTGCATGGTAAGTGACCTTCCATGGAAACGGTAGAAATCTTTAGCTTCATAATGGTTACTATCCCTTAGTAGCACTAGGCTGATGACTAGCAGGAAAGTTGATCTTGAGCCAGCAAAGGACATAGACGGCAAATCATGCTTCCGGCTGATATTCCTTAATCATTATGGGTACACAAAACAGAGCCTGCGCGGCAACTCTGATGGTATCTGGAGAGTTGAACCAAGTGGTTTCCATGTCAACGAAAATGAACAACTCTGGCAAATGGCTTTTGATGACAGTATGTGTTACTTCAGCAAACGATGTTCCCCCGCCTTTGTCTATCTTCTTCATGTCTTATTGCCTTGTTTTCTTATTTCCTTTTTATTCACCTTTTTAGTCATTGATTCCCCCCCGCCTTCGCAAGATGAACATTGCTAATACTGTTACCAGTGGAATTAGAAGAGGTTAAATGGGACACTAAGAACATGATAACTAATACTAAGCCTGAAATTCTGAAGAGCTACGAATTCCCAAATGACAATTCTAAGCCAGTCAAGCATGTGATCTCAGTGAATGAGAAAGTGAGCCACAAAAGTCAGTTCAGTAAAAAAGCTGGCGTCAATTTCAAGACGGTCATTGCAGAAAAAGGTAGGTTTATGAAAACGTGCTATTTAAGGGAATGATTTACTTACGATTTTAGTGTCGTTCCCTGCGGTGGCCGAAGAGAGCGTACAGTTTGAATTTGGGGGTTCTGTCGACGTTACCAACGGGACAGAAGACGAATGGTCCAAAACATATGAAGATTCGACAACTTTCGAGGTTGAGGAATTCACATTTGTAAAGGCAACTTATATGGTGACAAAGGGAACATACAATATCCCTTATACCTTGGTATTCTTCTCGCCCTCCACTCGGCAGAGAATGGAAATGTCAGGTACATGGAAAGGAGTGTCGACCTATAATCTCAATTTTAGGACAGAGTTGATAAAGCGTTACCCACCTCGAGGTGATGCTTAGGATAAGTTACAGAGATCCGGGATATGCGAGGGTACACTCGGGTTCGAAGTTGGCTTCCATGGTTTACACGGCGAAATCTGTTTTCAGTCATCCTAAATCTAAACCCACTACGCCGAATGTAGTGGCCTTTGCGAATAGGATCACGGTTGAGCTGCCCGAGTAATTACATAATATCTAACATCTTAAATAGTTATGGTTCTCCCCGTCTCATTGTCTGCAAAATAAAAAAAAGAACCATTTCCTGTCTGTTAATATGACACAACTTTCCCATAGCTCGTTGAGCCTCTTGCCAAAAAATATTAGAAATCGAGAGGAATCTGTTTTTACCTCTAAATACGAAGCTTTGGAAAAGCCGTCATCAGGAAACACACATCCACGATCCTCTTCCATATCTCTCTCAGCCCGGTCAAATTGGTAAGATATACAAGTTCGGTGATACATGTACACCAGACCTTGTCGGTCAAAAATCTAGTCAGATCTTCTCCGAGACCTGCTTTAAACGAAAGCAGGCTCAAAATTGTTTGGTGAAAATAGCGCTGGATAAGGATCTTCAAAAAGAGATTTGGGCTGCCCTGGACGAAGGCTCCGAGACTTATATGGTGGCCGAGAAAAAACAACTATCATCAAATTGAGTTCACAGAGAGACCTCTTCCACGCGATAAACAGTGGACGTACGAAGATCATCCCGAAGTGATTCTGATTGATGGCATGGACGAGAGTGACCTAAAGCAAGGTGGATGGTTGAATCCACCCCCAGTCAGAGGGGCACGACCATGGATCTTAATTCCATATCTTGGAGGAATTTTTGACGATGCGATTTTCTTGAATTATGATCCTTTCAGTACAAGATGCTCGGAATTAGGCTCAGTATCTACTTAAGCGGAATACTTACGTGTATTGTTTTGAGGCTTTAACTACGTTGATTTGGTCCCACGAACATGCTCAACTCTGAAGATGTTTTGTTTAAATACATTATTTTGATTTTCCCTTGCAGGAATGATCAAAGTTATAATTGCCAAGGCTCTTTAGACTCACAAAAAAATGCTTTTGCCGTCCTGGGAGCGAGGAGTTCCGAAAGTTCGAGAGGCCTATGGCTATCCTGCGACCCCTGTTATAGGATATTAGTTTTGTCAAATATTTTACAGTATCTACATGGGGATACTCTACTAGCTGGCTGGATCTGAAATAGATGTTTTTACTATCACTTTAGCACTAGGGTCTGAATACTGTATACTCGCCTAATCTTAATTAATATAGCATCATGGGTTGCAGTCCATGATTCCACGGTCTAGTAAATGGACACATAGCTGAGAACTACTATAAGCAGGGTTCAGGAATGTCACTAGCGAGGGTGGGTGGAATTGTTGCTGGTGACCTACAGCCTACGGTTACCTGGTATGTCATAAATTATATATACAGTAGTATGGGTTCCAGGAAGCTGAGGTCTTCTGTGTAATGCAGATTTTACCTCAGGGCTATAAGAGAGACTATATTCTATCTGGATGGCAACATTAAGATTCAACTCTTCTAAATTCTTCCTCTTCCCCCACCCCCTATATCTTACTTACTGTCCAGTTCATTTCCCCTTATTCTAGATCCCAGTTTTTCTGCCAGTTCCCCATTCCAATCACCATACTCCATAAACTTGTTTTTTGCCTTTTACTGAAGGATGGAATCTTCTAATCACTAAACTTTATATGTATAGGAACAGCTACAAGAGTGGTTATCCTTACGGTGTATATATATAATCGGCCACTCATGCCAAATTCATATAGGGCATGAGCAGTTGGATGAGCAGCTGAATTAGTATTTTGAAAAAAAAAAAAAAAAAATAGCATGTTATGGAATTAAAAATATGTTTGTGGAGTTATGAAATCTGCTTTAATTTCACTGATTTTTCAGCAATTAATAATAATCAAGTCCGTTTTGATAGATTCAGTCCGCCGTACAAAACATGGTACTGGTTCAGGGGGCCCACCCCACTGGTTGGAGGCCGGAAAACCCACCCTCGGAGCGCCCACTTCCAGACAGTTTGGTGTCTCCCATGACTAACCTTTCCTTAATGTACTGCTACAGTTTAGTAATAACTCATTCCACTGTGATGCGCATTTGCAGACAAGACATGGGACTCGTGTATTATGATGTCAGCACTTGATCGTGATCGAGCGTTCGCCCGCAGTATAAATAGCAGAAGATTTATGGGTTAACTTGCGCCTTCTTAACATCCTGCCCAGCGTAGTGCACTTCTCAATACTTGAATAATTTTTTTGATCCAGTCAACCGTACTGAGTCTTCCTGTTCTTCTGAACCCTTCTATTATCACCCGACCACCACGAAAAATGAAAGCAGTACGCCTTGTCAAGACCGGAACCAAAGCCACCCCCGAGCTCCGCGACGAACCGCTACCAAACCCAGGCAAACACGAGGTCCTAATTCAGGTACACGCCGTTTCCCTGAACTACCGCGACGCAGCCGTATTAAGGGGAGAGTACCCTGAGAAAAGGAAAGAGGACGGTATCCCAATCTCTGATGGTGCCGGCAAGGTTGTGGCAATCGGAACAGGAGTCTCGCGAGTGAAGCCCGGTGATCGGGTCGCGGTCAGCTGCTCCACGACGTGGATTGGCGGCGCGTATATCCCAGAGTACTATGCTAGCACCGTCGGGTTCGCTATAGACGGAGTACTGGCCGAAAACGTGGTGTTCAACGAACAGGCGCTCGTTCGTATCCCCGACTACATGTCTTATGTCGAGGCTGCCTCCCTCCCCTGTGCAGCAGTCACAGCGTGGACGGCGCTGAATAAGATCAAGCCACTGCAGCCAGGCCAGACAGTACTGGTCCAGGGGACCGGGGGTGTCTCGCTCTTTGCTTTGCAGTTTACGAAGGTCTTTGGGGCGCGAGTGCTCGCTATTACCTCATCTGATGAGAAGGCTGCACAGCTGAAGGAGTTGGGCGCTGATGCAGTGGTCAACTATAGGATCTCTCCGGACTGGGACCGCGAGATACTTGCCCTGACCGACGGAGAGGGGGTTGATCGGGTGCTAGAAATCGCGGGAGAGAAGACAATTGTCAAGTCGGCAGCGTCAACTAGGACTGGGGGTGTGATCTCAGTCATTGGTTTTGCGAGCGGTTTTGGCGGCGGGTTACCACCCATCGACATCCTTCTCCGGGGCCTAACGGTAACTGGATCAGCGATTGGTTCCCGGCTGGATTTCGAGGCAATGCTTGCGGCTATGGCGAGGCACGAGGTTCGCCCTATCATTGATCGGGTGTATCCGTTCTCAGAATACCGTGAGGCTTATCGGAGGGTAGAATCTGGACAACAGGTCGGCAAGGTTGTCATCCAAATCACGGATTAATCGGCCCAACAGTGGCCAGTTCTCTCATATGATATGTCCCAGTAGCTGAATCGCACGATTAGATGCGGGAATTGAGATTATGTATACGTTGTCTTGAAATACGTTCCTTTAGGTGCATCCACCCGAGTACTGACCGCATGTAAGCCACTGTATGGTGGGACACCTGTGTATCCGTCGTGGCACTATGTTTGTAGCCGTATTATATTTTGATTTTGTTGCATGATACTTCATAGAGTCATCACTATATCCTGACAAGGTATTCTTGTGACATGAGGTTGAAGAAGTGCATCCTTGCTAAAGGATAATACTAGTTCTCATTCTATGAGAATTCCAAGGTAGAGATAACATAGAAACAAATAAAGAAGATAATAAGACAAGTAGCTCATAAGATGTAGAGACAACCATGGTTCCGCATATATAGAACTAATCCCCTGGTAGTATTGACAGGGAGAGACTCGGCATTTAATAAAAACTTCTATTGGCTCCTCAAGATCAATAATAAATGCAACACATGTCGCTCTGACCGAGCGATGCTTATGCCGGGGCTGGTTATGCCACTACCTCCTTGAGCCGGGTAACCATCTCCTTGTCGAAGGCTTGATTGACGACCTTCAAATCCGCCGTCTTGTCAATGACCATCTTCAAGAATGGGTCTGCCTTTGGGTTTTCGGGGTCTGCATTAAAGAATCGCTCCTGGTTCTCTGAAGACATCGGCGAGACAATATTCTTCCAGACCGCGTGTCTTTCATCGGCCCATCGTCTCAGGATAGAGAAATCCCCACCTTTGTTGTCGGCTATTTCAAACGCGTCGGCTAGTGAATCAGCGTCCAAAAGACCGGTCGTGAGCCCGAGGCCTCCCGTTGGCTATGAGAGATTAGAAATCCGGGCCGTGCTGATTGGGACAAGAAATAGGACCACTTACTGAGTTAAGATGTGCGGCGTCCCCGATCAGAATAGCCCTCCCACTCATGTAATCTTTGACCTGCCGTTGGTGCGTTCGATAGTGCTGTGCGTTTCTAATCTCGTAGCTCAGCGGTCTCTTTCCAGGGACGAAGAGTTCGATCTTTTCCTTCAACTTGGCGTCGAACACCCCCGGCTCGCACTCCTCCGTTGACATCGGAAGAGTGAATCGCCACAGGGATGACTTTCCCGGAACTGGCTTAGACAAGGGGCAGAAGAAACCGATGTCATTCCGGTCTAGAATGTAAATTAAGGCGGAACTGTCCTTGGGCGGTTCGATCTCGATAAAGAGATCCACTCCCACCAAGAACTTCGGCCAGGTAAACCCTTCTAGCGTGAGTCCCATGAGCTTTCGGACAGATGACTTGCCTCCGTCAGCGCCAATGACAAAGGAGGCGGTGAATTGCTCCTTGTCCCCTGCAGCGTTGATGGTTGTAACGGTAGCGGAGTCGTCGTCTTGGCTAAGTCCGACGGCTGGGTGTCCTAACAGGACCTGCGCCAAATCCGACTCCCGTAGCTTCTCCAGACAGATATTTCTCAGTTGATCTTGTCCGAGAGTCAGCATCCCGTAGCCACACTGTCCGAGTTCCATTGATGAGTCTTTCCATGGATTCCACGCAGCAATGAGATCACCCCATGTCTTCTACGTGGCATCGACTGGTTTGGTCAACTTTCTCCAGGCAAACGCAGTCTGGAAATAGCCTTGTTGGCTGGCTTCACCGAATATGCCGGCATTGTGAAGGCAGTACTGAGTGGCACTGTAGTAGCCCAGGGCACGCACGGCAGTGAGATGCCTGCGTCTTTGGCTTTGGCAGCGAAACGAGCGTCGACGATTACATATTGTTGCAACGCTCCAGTATCGGTTAACTTCTGGCCGGGAAAGGAATTGGCTTGAGCAAAAACATGCTCTCCGGCTGAGAATTGTGATGCTTCTACTCCCTGTCCAATCCTAATCACCTCACCGGCAATCTTGTGGCCTAGAACCTGGGGAGATTCTTTGAAGAACAGACCTTCGTCGCGAGTCTTCCGATCTACTGGGTTTACTTTTTCACTGTCAGCGATAATAAGACGGACCACTGGTATCCTGGAGCATTGTAACGTGTGGCAGGTGAATGGCTTACAGCTGCTGGCGGTGATGCGGACAAGCAATTGGTTGTAACCCGGCTCTGGAATGGGACGTTCTCGAGCACTATGGCTTTTTGCATGGCGTTTCGCAATCAGACTGAAGTAGAGGGAGACTTTGGAACACCTGAAGACTGTGCAGAGTCGCAATGTGTTCTTATGCCGGGAGGGTGGCATAGGTTTCTCCAAAGTTCCAGTGAGCCGGTGCTCTCCGCCGGAGCTCGGCAACAAGCAGGGCACTCGATTGGCCGTGACCAGGAGTATATTCATGATCCACTACGACCCACTGAGTTATTACATCGTCCCCTATTGCGTCAACTGCGGCTTCCGTGTTGGTGACTCGGGCCGTTTGCACATTTAAGTCCGAACTTGGTTTGTTGGTCACGAACGGGATTTGTAAGCAACAACAATGCGTAGTATTTAGTCGACGAGCTGTGTTATTGCACTGGTAATTCTCTCTTCTCTCATCGCTTTTCACCACCATGCGCTCCTATTTGATCACCGGCTCCTCCCGAGGCATCGGTCTAGAATTGGTTACCCAACTGGCCGCCAAACCAGAGGACGAAGTTGGCATTATATTTGCTTCAGCTCGGAAGCCTGAGAGCCCCAAATTCCAGGAGCTTCTGCAGCAGCACCCAGGCCGGATTATATATGTGCCCCTTGATGTGACTGATAGCGAGAGCGCAAGAAATGCCGCGAAGCTCGTTACAGCCACCCTCGACGGCAAGGGATTAGACGTGCTGATCAACAATGCTGGAGTCATGAGATATGGGCCGATTGAGGAGATGTATATAATTCCCCCATCTTCTTTGTGCTTTGATCCTTATGTTTACCGCCATACTATGTCAATATGGCATTGAAAACGAAGATTCTCGCTAATCTTTACTTGACTTAGGAATGACCTGGAAGATGCATTCCGCGTTAATGTTGCAGGAGTTCACAATGTTACAAGGGCGTTCTTGCCACTCCTGCGAAAGGGTGCAAAAAAGACAGTCCTTAATATGTGAGATCTATCAGAGATAAGGCATTAAAGTTGCTGAGGGGCACCATGCTAACAGAATTACCAAACACCAGCTCGACGAGCCTTGGGTCCATCTCGAAGCAATCGATCTACAAGAATTCGGCTGTTCCATCATACAAAGTCACGAAGGCAGCACTGAACATGCTCACAGTTGCCTATTCACAAGAGTTGGACAAGGAAGGGTTTACTGTGTTTTGCGTCAGCCCGGGTGTGAGTTCCCCTTGTTCAAGAAATAAACTGGCTATGGACTGACTTTGTTTTTTTTTTTTTTTCTTGGAATGTAGTGGTGTAGGACTGACTTGGGGAGTCAAAATGCTGATCTTCCTGTGGAAACTGGTGTCAGCGCTGTTTTGGACGTGCTGGGCAAGACGGGAAGGGAAGGAAATGGACATTTTTTCAATATCCATGTGCCTGGGTGGGAAAACAATCCGGGAATGAATCAATATGATGGACAGGAGTTGCCATGGTGAGAACAAGTGGAGATTTCTTCGTCTTTTACTACATCGTACGAAGCACTGCGGGGCTAGTTAGATATTGAATGAGTGTCCCTACCGAGCGGCGTTGAAGAATCAACAACCGACATCGTAGCTAGTTTGAATTGAAAGAAGCTTAATAAGATTAACTGGTCAATTACGTATTCACTGGTTCAAATTCTTCGGTAAACAGTGTTTTCAAGTATATCAAAAGGCTTGCTCCAGCTTCGGCTCGTCCCTTTAGGACATTCATATGCTGCTTGCTTCGGGACAGCCCAACTCGCAACAGCACACCATACACTATGATCCATTAATGACTTCAATCAGCAAAGCAACTACCATGGTCCGCATTTCTGACACAGGTAGACCTTCAGATAGAGCAAGATAAACAATTTTGTTCACAAAGTGAGTAGCAACTAATCGAATCTACATACGACATATTTTAGACCAGTTCCCTCTAAAACCCCCAAATACTCAATTAGAGTGAGGCGTGATAGGTTTTGGCGGCTGAACCCAGTCAAAATTGCCCGACAATGCCATCAGCCAGACATCATCTGGTTTGTGAGCTGCCCGTGGTTTCTCCTCAGTAAACAGAGTGCCGCTCAAGAAGGTGTGGGGGAAGCCCGGGTCGAATTCAAATGAAGCCTCAATGCGTTTAATCTCCTCATCCTCCAAAGCAATTCCCAGCGCCCTTATGTTGCTCTCCAGGTGCTCAAGCTTTCTGCCTCCTACAATCGGAAAGACATAAGGAGTCTTATGCATAATGTACGCCAGAGCAATGCTGGTTACATCTGTGCTTTTCTGGAATGCGATCTCCTCGAGTACCCTAGAGACAGCTTTCTCTATCTGCGTAGGAGATTTTGACTTGCGGCCGCTTCTGCTCTGCTCGCGTTCAAGGAAAGCCGCCTCTGTCTGGAATCGGCCTTGGCCTAATGCCCCGTACGCGCAGATGCCCATCCCTTCATCACGACACATGGGAACAATATCGCGCTCCATATCACGAATTGCGGCATTCCACATTCCCTGATAGACCACAAATGGGCGCAGGCCGTGATCCCGGGCATACTGATTTGCTTTGGCTACCACCCAAGCTGGGGTGTCAGAGATGCCCAGATAAAGGACTTTGCCAGATGCAACCAGATCGTTGAGGGCATGCATCAATTCAGGGATGGTCGTCGCGTAATCCCACCAATGCACGTAGAATAGGTCGATATAGCTGGTTTGGAGTTTCTTCAGAGACGCTTCAAGGGAAAGCCGCATGGATTTGGCGCCGTTTCCCGCGTAGCTGGACTGTATAATGCCTTTTTCATAGCCCTTGAAACCAGCGGAGTATTTGGTAGCGAGGATGAGCTGGTCTCTGTTTTTCCGAGATGTCATCCATTCACCCAGCCATATCTCCGACTCTTCGTTCTGGTAACCATTGGCTGTGTCGATAAAATTGCCGCCCATGTCAATAAAGCGGTCCAGGATTTGGAATGTCGTGTCCTTCGAACATTCGCCCATTCTCTCCTTCCAAGCGTCACCAAAGTTCATCGTTCCTAGGCATAGCGGAGAGACGCGGACCGAAGCATTGGGTGCTAATTGTCTGTGGCGATGAAGGATAGACCTAACTGGTGGAGGCGGAGCTGGAGGCATTGTGAATGAATATACGATGAGTCAAGACACCGTTCGGTGTACGTATTCTTTCTCTCTTGGATTCTTGTGGCCATCGTTAAACTGTTAGACCAGGCCGGATCGGCTATTTGTAGTGTCTACTAGCGGTTAAGGACGGCCTATCTCCTAAGTCCGTTACATAGCTCAGGATAAAGAAGCCGAGGATGATAAACTGCTGGACATGCAACCTGCTACCTTAGAGTATAAAGTGGAGGGCAGACGTGGATAGGTTACATAGCGGGTGGTCTGACGAAAGTTCTTACATCAGTTCACTTGAGCCCCACAACAGGGTTCTGTGCCGACTGCCGGCGGAAGGAGTCTACGGCAAGCCATAGGGAGAAAACCGAAATAACTATTTTTTACCGTCATGCTCCGGTTTCCGCTGGTTTCTGCCCACAGAAAATAAATATGCTATGTACATAATTGACTTGCTTAGTTTCACTAATTAGTTGAAACTAATTAGCTACTCATCCTAAGCACCACGAAGAGGTGCAAGTCATGCTTAGGGTGCTGTACACAGGGCCCGTACAGCTAGGAGTGTAAGTGCTAGAGAGAAATAAAAAAGAAAAAATAAAGAAAAATAAAGAAAAAAAAGAAAAAGAACTACCTTAAAGAACAATAGGATTCTCCTGATCCCCTTCCTCCTCCTCGTACACCTCCTCTTCTTCCTCCTCTTCCTCCTCTTCCTCCTCCTCCTCCTCCTCCTCCTCATCAATGTTAATAGGGTTTTCTTGCTCACCTTCCTCAGGATCTAGGTTAATGACATTTCCTACATCCTGTCCAGCCGGATTTCCCTGTATAGCCTGGGGTTGACCTAGAGCTGGAGCATTCCCTATGTTCACCCACTGATTATCTCGTACAGAGCACTGAGCTGCCTTGTCAGGCCATTTGCAGTTGGCGCATGCTCCTCCAAATGCACCTGGTACATGGCGGCATTCGGTAAAGGGTCGGAAGCCAGGTACGGTGCGGCACCTCGTACATGGCTGGGCCAACCGAACCCCTCGAGATTGAATCAGCAGGGCATTTATGTATGAGGGTCTATGCTGCCGGATCTGCCGTGCATTTATACTGCCGCGTACAAATGGCACGGGTGCTCCAGGTAGAGCAAGCAGCCGTCTTCCTACATCATTGTGTACATAGGGTGCCAACTGTAGACCCCCAATGGGCAGTACAGGGTTCCGACCGGGAGGAGTCTGAGCGTGTAGGCGACGGAACAGGTTATCAAGGGAAGGAGGGGGAGGAGGTCGAGGGCGGTTGTTTCTTGTACGACGGTTCATGGTGGTAGTGGTGGTAGTGGTGTTAGTGGTGGTGGTGGTGGTGGTGGTGGTGGTAGTAGTAATGAAAATGATAGTAGTAATAGGAGTAGTAGAAGAAGAAAAAAATGGGAGGATACTAAGTCTATATTTATGTACAAATGCTATGTGTTACTCTAAAGTAGATATTAACTGTACAGATAAGAGAGTGAATAAAAGTAATAGGCATTAACTGTACGGATAAGAGAGTGAATAAAAGTAATAAAGAGAGTGAATGAAGGTAATAGGCATTAACTGTACGGATAAGAGAGTGAATAAAAGTAATAAAGAGATTGAAGATTGAGCACCAAAGGAAAGTAATGGATATCGATCGTACGAGCAAGAAAGAGATTGAAGATCGAGCAACCACAAAGGGAAGTAATGGATATCGATCGTACGAGCAAGAAAGAGATTGAAGATCGAGCAACCACAAAGGAAAGTAACAAAGAGATTGAAGATCGAGCACCAAAGGAAAGTAATGGATATCGATCGTACGAGCAAGAAAGAGATTGAAGATCAAGCAGCCACAAAGGGAAGTAATGGATATCGACCGTACGAGCAAGAAAGAGATTGAAGATCGAGCAACCACAAAGGAAAGTAACAAAGAGATTGAAGATCGAGCACCAAAGGGAAGTAATGGATATCAATCGTACGAGCAAGAAAGAGATTGAAGATCAAGCAGCCACAAAGGGAAGTAATGGATATCGACCGTACGAGCAAGAAAGAGATTGAAGATCGAGCAACCACAAAGGGAAGTAATGGATATCAATCGTATGAGCAAGAAAGAGATTGAAGATCGAGCAACCACAAAGGAAAGTAATAAAGAGATTGAAGATCAAGCATTAAAGGAAAGTAATAGATATCAACCGTACAGGTAAGAAAATAAAGAATAGTCTATTCTTTATTTTCTTCAGAATCAGAAAAATCCTCTTTTAATTGATTCCGTGTATGGAATGCAATAGCATCTTTAGAAAGAATAGATTCTTCTTTTTCTTTTTGATCTTCTTCTTTCATAGCAATAGAAAAGGATCTCTTTTTTGATAGTTGATTTGGCTCTTTTTTTATTTTCTCTTTTTTTATTTTTTCTTTTTTTATTTTTTTATTAGAACATGGTTCTAATGGTTGAAAAATTGTTTGAGATTGACTTTCCTTTTCTTGTATCTCACGTACGATAATCACATAAACAGAATTATTAGGAAACCAAGATATTAGTTCCTGAATAGATTGTGGTTTATTGGCATGTTGAGAGATATAGATTGGATTTGATTTTATAATATTAGTTGCAAGTTGGAGTTGATCAGTTGGATTGTGTATATAGGGATTCTGAATCATTTCAGATAGAAGATTATTTTGAATAAAATCTTTAAAGGATTTGATTGTACGTGGTTTTATCTTAACAGAAATCTGATCTAAAATAGAAAAAAAATTATTATTAAATAAAAAAATTATTATATATATATATAATATATATACATACCTAATATCTTGCAAGAAAGAGTAGTAAAGATATTATCTTCATTTTTACTTTGTTGTAGTAAATAAAAATGAATAGTAGCTGAAATTAAGGAATCTGAAGATATAGTATTCAAAGCACCCTTCTTCGTACGGGTAAAGGTAGCTTGTCGATATTGATCTGCACCATGCGTACGATTAAATTGAGAGAATCGAGGGGTAATTGAAGGAGTAGCAAAAACAGATGTAGCTGAACTTGTACGAGGAGGGGATTCAGTTAAATTAATAACCTCAATAGAAGAAGAAGAAGTTTTATTTGGATTTTGAGCAAGACATGAACTACAAGCCCAAGCATCATCATGCTTTTTACCTGTTAAAGGACAATAAGGACTCCATGAAGGGGACATAATTAGATTAAAAAAAGTTTTTTCAGTTTTATCTTTTTTTCGGAATTGTACGAGATTTGTGAGATACTTATAATAATAAAAACTAGCCTAAAATTTAGAAAAAAAAAAAAAAAAAAGTAGCGGTGAGTAAAAAATTGACACTAATTCAAGAATTATGCTCATTATGATTGTACAGAACCTCTACTTCCTGAATAGAATTTGATATTCCCTGTGGCTGCCAATTAAAGGCTCCAATTGGTTTTTCTAATAAAGTAAGATGAGGAGGTGACCCTTGCTGCATATGTTGGATTATTCTGGCTTGAAATTCAAGATATATTGTATGAAAAGGGGTAAAAATATCCTCAGTAAGATGTTCAAAAGGATTATTAGGATCAAAATTAAGCTCCTGTAACTGTTGTACAGCCCAATTATAAGTATTTAAAGGGAGATATTCATCTGGATCTATTATATATTAATATATATTCTTATATTAAGAAAAAAAAAAAAACTTACTATAATCTTGTACATCCTTTTGAAGATCTTGAAGTAATTCTTTATTAAATTCAAGTCCATAATTTTGTACATCATCTGCTGGATAATTATAATTAATATATGGTTTTCCATGGACTAAATGTGGACGAAGTCGTTGTTTTTGAATAGAATGATTATTCCATGTTCGGACAAAAGAGGTGATTTCCGTACGCAGAATAGGTAGGTAAATTGCTAATAAAGCAATTTGATCAGGAATTGAATCTTTAGAAAAATATCCCTCTTCTTGAAGAGAATGAAAGTAATTCTATAAATAAAAATTAGATATTTATTAAATAAAATAATATATATTAACTTACCCGCCATCTAAAAATAAGACCTTTTGTTAATTGAAGCCACCAAGATTTAATTCTTTGATTAGCAGTACTTGTACCATAAAGATAACAATCAGAAAGTAATTTTTCTGGTGATTTTGATTGTTGAAGCTTATGATGAGCCTCTGCTAAAAGAATTGTTTCTGTTCCTCGATCTGATCGTACGAATGTTGGCTGTTGCTCAGTAACTTGAAGTGCATCTAAATACTGTCGAAGCACACTAACAGCTGTACGAGCACTAATTCCAACATATATCCAAATAATATATCGAGAATAAGCATCAATAGCAGCATAAATCTCAATGCCGTACGGTGCAAGCTTAAGATATCCATCAATTGACCAAATATAATTTGGTCCTGGAACAATATAAGCCCCTCGATGCCGCTGTAGATCATGTAATCTTCTTTGAACAGATGCTGGAGATAGTGTACGATATAATGAAAATAGTCGATCTCTATTATCTTATAAGTATAGAGTAAAAAACCTTTCGTACAAGCTTACCTAGATATCATAAAACCATGTCTTCGAAAATGCCGGTGAAGAAGTTCCTTGCCATATCCCTCAATTTGACCTTGTTGAATTTGTTTTTCAAGACTAGTTATTACTAGTTCCACTTGCTGCTGGGCAACTACTGTATTTGTCGTACGGCGATATAATCCTAAAGAATGTCGAATATATTTTAATGTTCCAGCTTTAATATCAAAGCCTTCCTTTTGCAAAACCCGTAATAAATCCTTTTCTTCTAATCCAACTTGAAAAAAAAGAACTTTAATACGGGCATGAAGAACTGTATCTGATGATGCTGTACGATTTTGCTTTCGAATTTCCCAGCTTTGAAGGCGTGATTCAATTGTACGAGAGGTAACTTGAACTCCATATCTATTATATAGGAGTTCTTGAATTGAAGATGGAGAAGTATTATTTTGATATAAATTAATTATCTCAGCCTTATAAGGCTCAAGATTAATAGATGGACGAGGCATGATTTTTTTAATTAATATAAATTCTGTGTACACAGGAAAAAAATTAAGATATCTTAAAAAGTTACACCGCTACTCTAATAATCACATGATTCATAAATGGAAGTCAAGGCGGGAGTAAGGGCGGTAAACCAGAGCATGACGGTAAAAAATAGTTATTTCGGTTTTCTCCCTATGGCTTGCCGTAGGAGTCAAAGCTTCGGCACGTCGCCCCAATCATGGCGTAGCTTAGAAACCTAAACTACTAACTCTGGAACTACTCCAGATCAACCCGGGTCCATGCTCAGTTGAAGTTGATTATAATCGGTGTCCAGATCAAAATCCATAACAGTTTAGAGCCTGAATATGACTATCACGCCAGAAAGCACATCTACTTCTCTCACTTTCTTCATTTCTAACCCGAAGGTTTCTGTAATCAGCAATAATCATGGTTCGAGTTACAATTGTTGGGTGAGCTGGGCGTGAGGACCTTGTATGCCTCCATTAACAATTGTCTCTAACTCGGTTAGGTGTCGGCCGTGCCACTGTGAAGGAATTGGGTGTTCAGGGAAGCACGAAGTTATCCTCTGAACTAGACGGGTATGTGGTTACCAGAGAGGTCCCAGGAAAGGGGGCGCAGAGTTGGGTAGTTTGGCTAACAGCGCCATAGGATCCTTCCAAATATCAAATCCCCGGAGTCGAAACGATCTAAGTCACCGATTACAGTTATGAGAGCCTTGTGAATCTGCTTGAAGGAACCCATACTGTACTCGCTTTCTTCAACCCTATGAGTGATCCAGGTAGCCGCAACCATATCGCTCTGATCGATGCTTCTGTGGCCGCTGGTGTGTTCATTAGCGGCTGGGCACTACGAATGTGCAAAGGTTTTACTGATGTCCGTCCAGTCTGGAATGAGCAGTTCCCCAATTTCTAGTACCAGACTGTGGAGCACATGCCCCGTGGTGCCTGGGAGAGGCTCATACATCAAACAAAGTTTCTTCCTGGAAAGCGCGTCCGCCATCTTAGAAAGTTGTTGTCATAGTAAGCAAGGTAGCACGTTGAGCACAAAGAAAAGAAGCGAATGGACACCCTAATTAAATTTTCAGATGTGCCTCTATCCCCATGGTCACAGAAAACCAGTCGTGAACTCACGGCGTTGAGCGCATGCTGCGCGTGCTTAACAAGCTGAGCTGTCGTTGCATGTCAAGCCAACAAGGTCCAATATGCATCGTACCACGTGCTTAGCTGCCGTGGCCAAATGCCAAATAGTACGAACTATAGCTTTACGCAGATTCACTTGTGAACTTTGGGAATACACGAAATCATTCTCGGGTCTTCTACCTGTCAAAAGAGGGTGGGGAGGCCAGGTGATATGTAGTCTCAGATGCAACTTCGAATGAGTTCTCTCCAAGCCCACAGAAAAATGTTCAGATCTCCATCTATAAAATTAAACACCGCATACCTCCGAGTCATCGGAAAAGGGACTAAGGATGCCATGCCGGTTGCCGTGTTGTGGCCCCTAATCTCCGTTAAAGTTTCTGCAGATCAAAACGCGGCGGATCCACTTCAGTGCCGCCCAACCTCTAGAAACTGCAGTATAATAAGTCGGCACGGAACTCAACAGTCAAACATCTCACAATTTCTTACCCAGATCGGGGTTTCGACAATGATCCAATTCTCAATTCTGTCATCTTTGTTCGTGTCAGCTTCTGCCCTGGCAGTGAGTTGTCATGAGACACCTTTCCCCCAAGTCACAATCAAAAACGGTACGCTTGTTGGGGCTCACAACTCGGAGTACAACCAGGACCTTTTCCTCGGCATTCCTTATGCGCAACCCCCTATCGAAAGCCTGCGATACCACCATCCCCAAACAATCAATCAATCATGGACAGTGAAACTGGCAACAGAATATGGAGCCTGGTGTCATTCTGCTCCCCTTACCTTACCAGGATTCTCTCAGGATGGGTTCACGCATGAAGAGAGCGAAGATTGTTTAACTCTTAATGTTGTAAGGCCCAGCGGCCTAGGTAAATCCAACAAGCTCCCTGTACTGGTTTGGATTCATGGCGGCGGGCTCCAGGAGGGAGGCAGCGCTGATCAAAGATACAACATGTCTTTCCTGGTCCAAGAGTCTGTACATATGGGGACGCCTATCATCGGCGTTAGCTTCAATTACCGCCTCTCAGGGTTTGGGTTCCTTCCGGGCCGTGCTGTTAACGAGTCAGGAATTGCAAACCTAGGTCTGTACGATCAAAGGAAGGCCTTGTTCTGGGTTCAGGAGAATATCGCTGCTTTTGGTGGTGACCCTTCCCGTGTCACCATCTCCGGCGAATCATCCGGCGGCATCTCAGTTGGTCATCACTTCCTTGCTTTTGGTGGACGAGATGATGGCCTATTCTACGGTGGAATTGCCGAAAGTGGCGGTCCCCTTACCCCGAGCGCCCTCATCTCCCTTGACCAGCAGGATGAGTCCTACAAGAAAGTGTTGGAGCACACCAACTGCACTCGTGTAACCGATACACTTGGGTGTCTTCGCACCGCCCCTGTTGAGGTTTTAAAATCCGCGTTCCAGGGTGTCTCCTACTACCCCGTGATAGACGGCGCCATGATCGAGGGTTACCCCTCTGTTGCGCTCCGGGAGGGTCGATTCATCAAACGCCCTCTGCTAACTGGGAGTAACACCAATGAAGGCACAGCATTCTCGATCCCAGCTGGGCTCAAAGTGGAAAACGCTGCCGGTTTCGCCACTTTCGCTGCCGCTTTCGATACAGGTCACGGTCTCTCCAAGGAAACAATAAACGAACTAGCCACAATGTATCTGACTGAGTTGACTACTCATGAGACCCAAAAAGGCCTCGGTTCAGTTTCTCCATCCCCAGGCCCTACGTACGGCTCTCTTTGGGGAAGAGCCACACTTTACCTGGGTGACAGCATGTTCCACGCCGGCCGACGCTATTCCACCGAGATATGGCGGACATACGGAGTCCCAGCATACAGCTACCGTTTCGATGCTATACCGAATGGCATCGATTCCGAGATTCTCGGCGCTACCCATTTCCAGGAGATCCCGTTCGTGTTCCGGAATCTTGACAACGTGGGCTACGAGGTTAAGCCGCTCGCCTCCAATTCCACTGGGCTGACTCATGAATACCGTGCTCTCGCCACTCTCATGAGCCGAATGTGGATAAGCTTTGCTGCCACTCAATCCCCGAATTTGCACCGAGGTAAGTTGAATCCTACTCGAATTTCCTCGTTTGCTGGAGTTGGGTGCTGATATATGAAGTCTCGAACATCAATTTGATCTGGCCAGCCTATGACAGGGGCTCAAAGAACATCGTGTTCCGGTTGGGTGATACCCACTTGGAGCCCGATACGTGGAGAAGTCAGGAAATCGAACGAATCATCCGGGCTTTCAGGGAGTATCAGATCTAGAACCAGTCAACTCCTCGTACTAGTATTTCTGTGTGAATTTTATCGGCACAATATTACCTATTCCTTCAGAGAGTCGACTGCTGCAACTTGACTATTTCGATTATAGACAGTGCTCTTTAAATGTCTATTTGTTGTTGAAGTATCCCTCGCACAGTCTTGTGAACCTACTCTCTTCATATACAATCACAGTACACTTTCCATTCGTTGGATTTCTCCACGCATGCTCATAGGGGGTATATTTAAAAGATTGACTTCACATTTCATGTCCGGGCTAGCAGGTCTCCAGGGATAGCGATGACAGGAGATATATCGGGAAGACCCTTAAGATCATACAATGTGCCTGCCAGACTTGAGCCTATTATAGCCTTAGCGAAGGTCGATGCATCTGACGCGATTAAATGCTCGCCTTAATTCCGTGTATAAGTATATTTATTCTGCTACCAATACGTAAGGTAAGAGAGTTGTAGTTAATTTCCTCGCCTTGTTCTTCTACTTAGATCGTGTAAGAAGGGGGCTTATGGGTAAGCATATGGATGGAACACGATAAGAGTGATGTTCGCTATTTGTGTACTTCGAACTGGTGTCCGCCGTGATAAAAATAGTCATTTTGGTTTTCTCCCTATGGCTTTGCTGTAGTAACAAAACGGCAGCGGCATGCAGCATGCTGAGGATAAGTAGACAATTGGTGAAACAAAACAAGTCGTACAACTTCAATGTAGCGTCCAGGATTAGTAACCTTGCATAGAACCCCTGGGTGGATTCTGCTAGCAGAAAATATCGCATCAGGTACGGCAAGCGAACGGAGTTAAGACGCTCAAACATGGTTCAGCAGATACTGGCTCCACACTCCACATCCCAAGTTTGGTCCGATCGGCGTGAAGAGACCGGGTGTTTCAGTTATTAACTCCGAGAAGTCCGGATGGCAATTTGTAAGATCTCCCATCACAGAGCTTTACATCTAGATGGCTTAATCCTTCAACTTCCCAATTGTCGTCCTACGATCTCTCCAACCCAGGATTTCCATGTCTCAAAAATATTATACATAATGCATCCCTTCACAGTTTCCCTCCCAAACAATGCCACACTGGCGGGTATACATTCAATTCCAAGCCAATCATCACCTCTTCAATATCGCCCTTTGATTATCGCTCTCCATGGCGGAACCTATGATTGCCATTACTTCGATGCTACCCCAACATACTCTGCTTCAGCCTTCAGTACAGCATTTGGTATTCCATTCATAGCGATCGACCGCCCCTGTTACGGCGGGACAACCTCATTTCTGCCCTTGCCGCCACGGTCGAGCTTTAATGAAGAAACAGGACTTTGGCTGCACAAGTACATTCTCCCCACCCTTTGGAGAGAATTTGGCATTCCCAATAAATGCAACTGCATCGTTCTGTTCTGCCACAGCCTCGGCTCAATAGGCGGTATTGTTGCCGCTGCGTTGCATGCTGAGGATAACAACCCTTCCTACCCACTCGGCGGCCTGATCATTTCCGGGCTTGGCGATAAGCAATCAGATAGTATGAAAGATGCAGCACCTGTGCTGCCAAATGCTGGACCGGAGCATGTTCTGTCTCCCTTGGCTGTCAAGGACAACGTTATGTTCCGGCCAGGCACCATTGATCCGGATATCCTCAATCACAGTGAGCGGCTTAATGCCGCTTCACCCGCTGTGGAGATATATGAGCTCAAGGGTTGGTTGGGCTCGTGGAATAACTGGGCGAAGAACGTGAAGACTGCTGTTATGGTTGCACTTGTGGAGGATGATGTGTTCTTTGAGGCTACGGAGGAGGTAGTCAAGCGGATCACTGAAGCATTTACACAGAGTGAGCGGGTGGATGGAAGCCTGGTTAGAGGGGCGCCGCACTGCATGGAGTTGAGCTATTGGGCTCAGGGTTGGTATGCCAGATGTTTTGGATTTGCTATGGAGTGTTCGGCTGGTGTTGGGGTTACCAGTTAAGCTGTGTACGCTAGCCAGCCGGCGGATAGCCTGATCTGCAGACATACTATATAATAACTTTTACATTCTCATCCACGTGTAACCAACAACAAGTTATATTATCCCATGGACCATTATCTATGTACAAACGTGAATTCTTTCGAAGCAGTCCAATCATACCAAAAAGAAACATTGGCGCAGTGGTCCTCCATGCATCAATAGCAGGAGGCATTACTTATTAGCTGCTAAACAGCTTCAACTCGCAACAATATGTAGGGTAGACCCAGGTAATGAACGGCCTTCTAGATGTGAAGGTGTGTGTTTGGCTGTAGGGATTGTTTCTATCCGGGCCATCTGCACAATCGCCTGCAGCTCTATCGCCTCGGCAGGGCAAGACTTGTTGTTGCTGATCTCGCTTTCCAGTGTACAAGGGTTTTGATAACTGGAAATTTTGCCTTTTTTTTTTTTGGCAGGAGAGGTGTGATAACTAGTAAGTCTGTTGAATGGAAACCACTCCCACGATGGCTAAAAACTTCTCGATCCCAATACGTTACGGTACTCGCATCCTTTTATATAATAGGGTCAAACCACAGATTGTAGTAGAAGGCAAAGGGGAAAGGAGATTTTCATTGCAGGGCTTATACAAGGAAAAGAATCGGAGGTCTTTAACGTTGTGATAATGCCTGTGAAGGACAACAAGGACAATTTTTTCGATTGCAAACTAGCAAGAATTCCCGGTGATCAAAGAAAGACGGAGAGAGAGGGTGAGGCCAGTGAAACGAGACACTCCGCCTGAATACTAAGATACAAGTTCTGACTAGCCAAGCTCAAGGTGATATCATTCAGAAACTATCTCTAGTTTAGTCTATTGTATATTTCCTTCCATATTATGCCTAAAAATTGGTAGCCTATCTGGTGGGTCTGTTTTCGCAATGCATTGAATATACAGCTCTTACTGTATTTCTAATTCCTACTATTTTAAAAACCTCAAATTATGAAATCAAGTGTATGTGGATATGTGTAATGTAGCGCTGTGATAGTAATTAGAGGGAGGTGCTATAGCCACACCGGCCTCGCTCCTGCCACACTTTTTGTATATGTTTGCTCATTATTAGAGCCCCAGGCCATTAAAAATCTCGCTAAGTAGGCCATATAACCCACAGCCACGAATCAGGATTTCAATATTCTCAATTACTAGGTAGCTATTACCCACAATAATATTCAGGGTCAGGGAGAAGAAAATTCTCCAGGATGCCTGGGTACCTTATAATGTGCGTGACCTCACTTAAGTAGATGTGTTGATTCTAATTATCGATTCTGACTGTCGATTCTAGCTGTCGATTCTGACTGTCATCATGCTTATTCTTACCGTGGTAGAAGAGATCCCCGGCTCGCTTCTCCTAGGCCCCCAAACGACTAATTCGTCAGCGCCGCATACCCTGCACTTCACGGAAAGGATGGAACCCTGGGCCTGCTTTCGCAGTGATGTCGCCCGATTCTACGCCAACTATCCGTACGCCGAAGGTCATTGACCGCAACTTCCCTGCCTACTCGCTTAGTCAAGAGCAGGCGATTGTTGGAGACGAAACTAGCCTCCAAGCTCGATTCAACGAGAATATTGGAAGAGCTATCGGTGGGATCTAGAAGTCAAGGGGAGGGGGGATATCTCTTTCGGGGATTTTCAGTCCTGTGTGGCTCGGTATGAGGAGGTGCCGGATAGCACCCTGAAAGATCAGACTGGCAACCTGCTGGCGGTAGGGGAACTAAATACATACTGGGTGAAACAGCACAACCTTCAAAAGGCGGTTGAGGACCCTAATGATCTCAGACATATTCTAGGTGCGCTCCTCTGTTCTCATATCATCTGCAAGAAAATTTTTTTCCCATTGCTGAGCTCATTGATCTAGGACAGGTGGCCCAGTATCCGAAAGACCCGGGATTGAAACGCGGGTATATGACGACATACAAGAGCACTATTTCTATCGAGTTGGATAATCTCCAGCAAGTCTCTCTACTACAGCCCTGTGATTAAAAGAGCCGCACCCTATATTCCCGGGATATCATTACGCTTCGCCAATTGTGCTTCTTTATTGGCTTTACGGCCCGCGCCAATCCATCCTATGAAGTTCGGCCGCGCCGGAATGGCCACCGGGTCTCATCGAGGCTGCATCAGCAAGGGCAAGATGCGTCAGCCAGGCATCATTAAGTTTGGAACCATAGTGATATCGCTCTAAGCCGGGACCCAGGAGGTGCCAGATGTGTTTATTATATTATACTATCTTTTCTTTATCAAGAAAATGCCCAAAAATGATGACTAGGCGATAAGGAGAGTGATGCGATGGAGCTTCTTGGGAAACCTTAGTAATGATCTATTTTAGAGCAAAACTTAGGCCAAAACCCCCAAAATATCAATTAGTATGGCAAACCTCGTATCAACTTATTTATAACTAGGGCTATAAAATAAGGCATTAGAACTGGAGCTTCCCGCGCTTAAATATATCTGAAGACTTTAGGGCGGTGCAAGGAGCCATGGCTCCCGACCTAGCAAAGTCTACTCAAGTGTTGATTGGTGATATGATTAGCAGTAATGAACTAACTACCTCGCAAACGCGGAAGCTGCTGGCTGCAGCAAGTGCGCCATTATCAGGATCCGGTCTAACTTCCGACTATTCGGTAGTGTCAAAGCTCCTATCAAAGCTGGACGGCCATGGAATATTACTCCGATTATGCTGAAAACTCTGTGGGACCATTTACTCGAAAAACCGGATTTATAACTCCATGAGATGGAGCTCTTCCTTCTTGACGAATTTGATGTAGCCCTACCAAAGTCTACGATTAGCGATGCCCTGCATCGTATAGGGTGGTCTTAGAAAGACAGCTCGACACAAAGCAAAAGAGCGCAATCCAGATTTAGGTAAAAAGGCAAATAAGAGGAAAATATTAACCACATACAGCTACAGATAGAGTACTTATCTAAAGGTCTATTCTCCGAGCCTACTTCATTCTTCCCTCTTATTATTCTTTGCAATGTGTCTCTCCATTTTCCCGTCCTTCGAAAACCTTCTGATCCACTTCGGAATGATAGACTTCTGAACATTTTCAACTGTAAAGTTCAGCACCGTGTCAGTCTCTGTTCCTTGTCTAATAGTCATCCCCACCGCCTTCACAGATTTTGGCTTCCACTCTCGTTTTTTGTCCTGCTCAGCTAAAACTTCGTGGAGCATTTGATAGGATGCTGCTAATGCACCTGCGGCTCCGAGGCATGTGTCAAGACCTAGAAGGACCGAGAGTCTATTCCGAAACCATTCCTCGTCTGTCAGCAAAGTTGGTTCGTTTTCAAACGGATCCATTGTCTGGTAATTGTGGCTGTACGATGTGCGATTTCGCAAGATATGCATTTGCATCAATGATATTGTTTCGTGTGGAAATTGCCACATATGTTGTGCAATGGAGCAGTCTGTGTCATTCTGGCATGGCCAGCAGAGAAGCCTTGCGCAGAGCTTCTCTTTCGGGATAGATGGCCATGTATCGAAGTACTCAATAATGTCTTCTCCGGTATGAAATTCTGCAAAATATGCCGAGGATGGCGTAGTGTGATACCGTGGACTATCGTATTGTGAACCAAATTTCTCGGATGCGAAGCTCACTAGGTATCTCGGCGATGAGCCATCAGCAATATCTAGAGGTCTTACTTTTGGCAAGATTGTATCAAATTCTCCTCCGTTGATGATTATATTCTTGCAAAAGGTTTGACAGTTGTTAGAGAGGCGATCCCATGTCAAGTTCATTGTAGGCTCTGAGCCTCGAGGTGAAATAGCGGATGTAAGCGGATACTTCGGTAGCAAAATATAACTTGAGAACATCTGCCACACGAGATGCGGCACTTCGTAGACGGCTTTCATTGAACGAACGACTTTTTGTCCGCTTTTCTTCATACTGAGCACTTTCAGTCAACAAGGCTTTAATAACAGCATCTTCGGCTTGAATCCAGTTTGGAATGTGACCGGAGAAGAGGCCACCGAGAACCTGGGCCATAGCTGTATGAATGTTTCGATTAATGACCGGTCGAACACAGGTATAAACTTTCCTTTCCGGAGAGACAGCCACTGCTGGACAATTTTTCTCGACTCCGACGAATCTCCATACGTCAGAGTATGCTAGGTCTGGAATTTGTCTCAATGTAACGAGTGCTCCTCCTTGGGATCTTGGAGAGCAATTAGAAATTTTCATTAACCTGGATGTCATTACAAGCTAGAACGCTCTGCTTACTGAGGTGCTCCAATCTCGAATATGAGAGGACCAAACATGACGGATGCATGGACATTACCAAAAGGCAGAATCTTTCTCTTGGCTATTTCCGGAACAGCGGTCAGGAGATTTCTCAACAATCTGTTGCCATTCTTAAGATCCTCCCGTTTGTCTTCATGATCTTCTAAGCGCTTCACATCACTAGCGAGCCTGGCTTTGGTTTTGGTTTCCATTCCAGTAATGATATTTTCGGCCATGGGTTCATAGGGTCGGACTTTTTTTAAGTGCTGTTTTGCGTGAGTAGTGGATGGGTAGCAAGCGACGCAAATTCTGTAGTGATGTCTGGCGATAGAACAGCCTGTATCGCTGTCCGGATCATGATGAATACAGCCATCTGAACAGTTGTAGAAATATGAGCGTATGGGTCGTCGACATTCACAACAGCCTAGTGTATGTATCATTATCCCAGATTCTCCAGTGGAAGTTGGTATTCGACTAATATTCACTATGTATGATTGTTACCAACTGTTGTACAACGCGTGGGGAACATGGGCAAAACCTTGAGCTCTCCCTTCGAGAGATTTAAGGACTGGGTCTCGAAATTCAATTAACCTGTTGATATCTAGCAGTGCAAGACCAGCAAGAAGCATACGCGCTCTTCGATAAATAAGTTCCGGGCGCTGGCGCTCTAATATGATGTTATTGCCAGTTGAAGCAGCGTAGACTGGAAGATGAAGTCTTACCGGTCATATAAGTGGCGGCACATTCCCAGATGCCCTCCCATTCCTCTTCATCCAGTTTCCAAGGACCTCAGGCATTCATCAATGGGGGTCAAGATAAGTCAATCATGAGTGCTTACACCATGGACTGAGGAAGAAAGCCGCTTCAGACGGGATGCGTTTCATAATATTTTCTTCATCGGGTATGCTCTTGACATCCCGTAAATGCCTCAACGAGAGTATGGTAGTTCCAAGCTCTCGAACCACTCCTTCCCAGTATACATCAGTCAGGATGCTTTCAAGTTGGTCCGAAGATGCGCCTTCGCTCGGCCATTTGCAGACAGCCACACTTGGATCGAGAAAGGCTGCCATATCTCTGTGATAAACACAAACTAGGACTGACAGGACATAAAATCCTATACTCAAATGTTCGTGTATTTACTTATAGAGCCGAGCACTCGGTCTTCTTGCAAGTGATAAGGCTGTACAGAAGGATCTGACGTCCCCGAAAAAAAAGAAAAGAAAGGAAGTGTGGCCCGTGTATTTGATTATCCATCTCAACGTCCTATCAGCAGTTGATTTGGAAGTTCCGACCAGAAAATTGCCACCGCCCATGATACAACCCAGGTAGCCCCTTCTCCCTCATTCCTCTCACCCTTCACCTCCACCCCCAACCCCATGACAACCCTCCTCCGCTTCTTAATCGCCGCCTTCGACAAAACCGGCCCATTCCCCTCCTCCACGCCCGTCTCCACCTCCCTCCTTATCCTCCCCACCCCCTCGACCACTCTATTTTTGTGATCCCACCTCCACATCATCCACAACCAACACACTCCCCGTCATGACCTGCACCTGAAACTCCCCATCCCCCGCCACATCCCGCAGATACTCTCCGACCGCCACGGCCTTCGCAATCGCCCTTGACTGCAAACTCTTAGCTCATTACAAATTTTGAATACTAGGACCGAATATCAAAATAGGCTCGTTCAAGAAGTTAAGGGGGCTTTCAAAAATGAAACATTTCATTAAATCTAGCCTAGTTCGACAAGCGGCAGCCTCATCAGCACAAGGCTCTGCTGCTGCGACTGGCAGCTTCCCCTCTCAGTCGGCTACAAACTCAGCTGGGGCATCGACCAATCTTGCCGAGATATCTCAAACGCTTGATTCTCTGCTGAACAAATTAAGCGAAAGCGGTAAGAAATCTCAACAAGTTTATTATAAACTTACTGATAAATAGCTAGAGCGTCTCAGTATCGGAGAAGAGAATGTTGCGAATAGACTACAACGGTTATGTGAACGATATCCACATAGTCAAGTCCCTGTGGGTCTACCAGAGTGGCAACGGTAATTTCCCGGCCCCTGCTCGCTTTATGGAGTACATCAGCGCTATTCTGACACCAGACCTAGCGATAAAAAAACGATGGATCTAGTGCGACTTGCTGCAAACTGCGCCGAGGCTGTTTATGCTCGGGAACGGAAAACAGTAATTCAAGGTCTAACCCTCCCTACCAGCGACTTTGAGCTCGTGCGGGAAATTGCGGCTACTGCAACAGGTGATTTCAAAGCCACATCCTTCCGAATCCATCAGCTCAACCGGACCTTGGTCATAGCAATACGAGGCACAAAGAAAACCTCCCCAATTGACTGGATTACAAATGCAAATGGGAAGCCAGATGATGCTTCGAGTGTGAGCTGTGAATTCATAATATGAGCGATGAATAATTGTTAATTTGCGAAGTTCCTTCCCGGAGTCCAAGATATTAAGGCACATGCTGGGTTTTTGTATGTTGCGCAAAATATCGCGGAGGCTGTACAAGATACTATACGCTCATATAATAAGCCTATAATTGATGTCCTGTTCACAGGGCATTCGGCTGGTGGTGCAGTAGCTGCGCTTCTTTACCTGCATTTCCAACTTACACATAACCTAGGTAACAAAGAACTGTTGCTTTCCTTGTTTATAGCCCAGTTTTCTTGCGAGAATACACTATATCTAACTTTTGAAACAGATATGCCTCTCCACTGTATAACATTCGCGGCACCTCCTATAGTCTCAATCCCCGATATCACATCAGCTAGGAGAGGGATAGTTGATTCCTCTCAATCCAGTACATCTCAATTCCTCGCCTTCGTCGCTTACGGGGACCTGGTCACCCGCGCTGATAGACCATATGTGCGCCAAATACTGCAAATATATAGCAACAGTGACGCTTTGACGCCTTTACCTAATCTCCAGTTTGACCCACCAGAGTTGTGGAATACAGGCACTTTGATTGTACTATTCGACAAGAGCATGAATAGCGACGAGGAGGAAATACATGCGGTGGAGGCTGTTCAAGGCATGGGAGATTTTTTATGGGGAAACTTGCATGCGCATGACATGAAGATATATCTTGAACTATTAAGTGGGCTTGTAGAAAATTAGCAGATGGCTGAATTGCAATCCAATTCTCACATTTTCAGTATGGCATGTCGAAATTTACGGATCAAATGGTCGAGAAAAACGACATGTTATCAAAAATGAGGTTGAGAAGGCAGATTGTGCACAAGTAAAGAAAGCTTCATGATTTGTACTAAATTAGAACAGGAATTCTGAGACAGAAACGGAGTTAAGCCTCTTCGGCGGATTTATGACTCTATTTGGCAGATTTCGTTTAAAGTCGCATGTTTCTTTAAAGGTTGCGAGAATCTGGAGATTGTAATATCATTAGCGAACTTAAGATTGCGGGTAAGCGCTAGGATTGCCACTTGGGCACGCTGTGTGTACGGAGAAGATGGTAAGTGTAGGTCCGCAAGATCCAGCGCTGCTGGAATTGTTTGAATTATATGCATTTCCCCGGAAGGTCCCAGCAATACTCCGTATCTGCCATACCCTCATAAGCATATTGGATGTAACTTAACTCTGTAAGTGACTGTATTTGTAACAGGCCGGATAATTCCTATTTTTGCTTAATTCTTAAATAGGTGTAGTGTGTCTTGGCATTTAGGGCTGGGGAATATTGAAAGAGTGTGGGGGATGACACCGATTTTCGGAAATACTGTAATTTACCAGGAACCAGAGAGATTGGGGCGAAACGGAGAGAGTGAAGCAATTCAGATTGCTGGTTGTTACTGAGCGTGATATAAAACGATTGTTGTGTGCCAAGCGGGAATTATCACAATGGCGGACCCACCCGCGGGTGCTCCCGAGCTCCTTGAAAACATTATCACACCGGGAACGGCAGAGAACAACGCGCCCGAAAACTCTGAATGGACGACTACGCGCTGGACTCGGAGACAAACACGCGCAGAAAACCACCAGGACCAAGTGAACTCATCGAGTACCGAAACAAGCACCGCCGGAACTAGTACACCCCGAGTGACCACCAAGGAAATACGATTGATTTTTGAGCACCTGCACCACACCATCGAGAAGCAAACCACGCTGATTCAAGCCACCAGAACCGAGCTGAGAGAAGTGAAACACAATCAGCGAGAACTGCAAACTCAGAATGAGAAGTTGCACGAAGAGATTAAAACCTTCCGGGCTAAATTAGAGGTACAACCGCTGAACACGCCGCTGAACAGATCGTGGGCGGAAGTAGCCGCCAGCGACCCACTACCAGACCCCAAGAAGACAGTCCCGCGCCCCAGAAAGGAGCCCAACTGCGTCCGAATTAGCGCCGCACCGACCCTGGACCAGGACGTCGATAACGACCGATTCTCGAAAGCCCTGCCAACAGAAGCGGCAAACACCCATATCCGTACTGCCCTCCTGAACGCAGAAACCACCAAAGATGTCCAAGTTGCTGGGGTTGGCACCACCATGACCGGCGACGTTATCCGATTCCGGGATGCGCAGTCCGCAGGGGCTGCTCGGGACAACACTGAGTGGCTGGACAAGTTGGGAAACAATGCCAAGGTAGTAAAACCACGGTTTGGGATCGTGGTCCACCGTGTTCCGACCGAGGATTTGACCTGGAGGACGAGAAGAAACAAGGAATAAAGAAGATCACGACCGAGAACGACCTCGAGGAAAAGAAGTTCCAGATCGAGGATATTGCATGGTTGAAGAAGAAAGATAGACCGCTAGGCAAATCGGCATCCATGGATATCTGGCTGGATACACCCGAGGCAGCCGAATGGATCATCAACAACGGACTGCTGGTAGGACAGAGGTTCGTCGGGAGTGTGGAAGCCTACCGGGTGGAAAGAAAGCGGTGCCGCCGCTGCCAGCAATTCGGCCACCTGGCGTGGCCATGTAAGGAACAGGTCAAATGCGGATACTGCGCGGGTCCACACGATCAACGCTACTGCTTCCCTGGCATAAGACCTAGGTGTGCGGACTGCAGTGGAAAACACCCGACAGGCGACCGGGAATGCCAGGCGCCCTCTAATCCTCAGTCATCTCAATGACAGCAAACCTCCGTATCTTACAGTGGAACGCGATGAAATCCAGAGCAGGGATGGAGGGCCTCATCAATGACCACCGCAGCCAAAACCTGGATATACTTCTAATCCAGGAACCACCCAAAACAGCATACAACACCCATGTCAATCACAGCGCATGGCGACTATACCGACCTACGCACACCAATGAACCCGGCACCGAAGAAGCTCGACCGCGCAGCCTCGTTTATGTTAACCGGAGGATCTCTACAGCTTCCTATCGTCAGGTCCACTGCGACCACCGAGATGTAGTAGCCATCAAAATCTGGACACCAGAGCTTTAGTATCTGGTGTTCTCAATATACATCCCACCTCTCGAAATGCACAAAGCCTTTGAAGCGAGCAGCGCCCACGAAGTCCTAACGAAGATCCAACAAACCGGGCACCACGTCAGTTTTACACCTTACGCTAACCAACGATATGAACAGGCTGGTAAAGTGCCAACTATACCACGATAATTATGGATCAGACCATCGAGGAACATACTCCGAATGGAGTCTCCAGCCGGAGCAAGCGAAAAAGCCCAAACCAAAACGAGCCTACGGCCGTGCAGACTGGTCTCGCGTAGGCCAAACCATACTGAGGGGAGATAGACCAGTATCCGAGGATCCAGACAAACAGAGACCTAGACCATGTGGTTGAAAACCTAATTCAAACTACGACAGCAGCTCTGGACCGACACGTACTAGCACAGGCACCATGCCCATACTCAAAACGCTGGTTCACTCCCGAGCTCAAGACCCAGCAGGTGGAAGCCAACCAAGCCCGAAGAAAGTGGCAAGATGGATGTGCTACCTTGGGAGCTGATCACCCAAATACAAAGTCCATGTTTGAGACAATGCGCGAGAAGAGAAGAAAGTGGACGAGAGCCGTGGAAAAAGCAAAAGCAACCCACTGGAAAGAGTTCCTGGACAAAGCAGGCGAAGGCCAGATATGGAAAGCAGCCACCTACATGCGTCCGCGAGACGCCTATATGATCATCCCAGCAATCCAAATGGGTACTGAGGAAATCACAAGGCGGAAGCATTTCTCGAAACCTTCTTCCCGAAGATGTCCGAACCGGAAAGCGATGAAGTCAGCCCGGCTGAAGAATTGCCATGGGAGCAGATCACCAAGGAGGAGATCTACCTATCACTCCGAGTCGCAAAGGGGACTACAGCCCCTGGCCGAGACGGAATCCCGTGTGGTGATCCAGACATGAAGGACTTAGTTACTGACTGCTCCTGTACCCAGACGGCCTACAAGCAAATGAACTCGGCGGAGAGGTCGAATCGATCACCACCGGAATACGCGATTGTATAAGCTACTGTAGGGAACCCAATAAGTTCTTTGGAATTTACAACCTAAGCTAGCAAAATATTGTCAGTGTTATCGTTTGTCCCAACAATAAAGCCCGGAGAAACTTATTTAGAATGACTCAGCTAAGGTTTAATGCCAGTATAATAAGCCTTATAGGCCGTTTATCCATTTTGAGGATCATCCAATTTAGATCCGAATTGCTCTGAGATCCTCATTAGCGGGAGATAAAATACCCAACAAGCTAGGATTAAATCTCACGAAGAGAGAAAGACGGAGAGCACCTAAATCCTTGTTATAGCCGCACAGAGTTGAGATATTGGAACAAATATCGTTGGCAAAATATATGCTTGTAAGATAATTGATAGGAAGATGAAGCTCCAGTATTACTAGAACTTGATTATCAGCTAATAAGGTAATCAAGGTCAAGGGATATTAACTTACTACAAGCATTTTCTCCAATGGCTACACATAAAGACACTTGATGTAATACTATAAAAGCAGAGAAGGGTGCGCCATACCGGCTCTAGAGGGAAGGTCGAGAAGTGTATTTAGCTCAAGGCTTTATTAACAATGGATCTCCATATTTCGTAAATCCCATCATATATTTATTTCCTTGCTTATACCATTCCAAACTAAAAACAACAACCTATTCTATTTCCAAGGATATCAATTATATAACCTTAACATCTCTTCCTCTCCGTCATGGTCTCTTTTTCTTTTTCTTAAGTCGTTATTCCTTCTTCTTTGGATAGAGGCTAGTAGTACCTAAAAATCTGGCATAGAGACTTCCTTTCATGTCTTGAGCCACCTTAACATGGAAGATATTCTAACATTAAGACGTGTCAACTGTAAGTTAAAACCTCACTCGAGTGATACACTCTATAAATTACCACGGATCTAATCTACTACTCCTTTTCCAGCCAGGTTGATTCTTCCTCATATTTCTTAAGTTTTGTGTTTGGAAAAAAATACGTGTGTTGATCGCAGTTGCCGGCTATAGCTAACTTCAGTGAATCTACGAATATCATTGCCGCGCCTGTCAGTGACATGGGCTTCTTAGCTCTTTCTACTCCTTAAATGAATTCCCAAATGCCTATTATCTTCCTGATTCCATCATCAAAATCCATTTGAGTACAGACCTCATTTAGACTTTGAGCATCCTAAAGATTAGGGTGAGTTTCCTTGACATCTCAGTGACACTACTATAACACGGATCTCTGGTGTCTTATAAAAGAATATTTACGCTCTACTTTTTTCTCATTCCTATTATCCATTTCTCAGCTCCCATAGCAAGATATATTGACCAAGGGCAATTCAAAATGGCAGACTTAACGATGCAGTTTTGCATCTCGGCTTTCAAGGACTTTGATGCCTGAGGACCACGATAAAAGGGCCATCCAGGTCCTGACCTTGTTGATGTTCTTCGATCGAGGTGCTACAGCCACATTGGCTCGCTCCTGCCGCACTGTCCAGGCTAATGCCACACAACTTTGCAGGGAAGGCCATCTTTTTGTGGAGGTATCTCTGATAATCTAAAGATAAGGCTGTCATTTATAGAACTAGCCAAGTAGGTTGTGTGAAATACAATCAAGGGCTAGAATCGACACTATAGCAACTGTCAGGTAGACGCAATATCTGGAATTGTTGGTTAGTTAATTAAATTTCACCCCCTCTCATTTTGACTCCTCCCCTTCTTCCCACATGCATCCGTATGTCGTTGTGGTGGTGGCACCTAGCTAACAATAGAGATAATAAATTCTTTATAGTGGTTGTGGGCATACGTGACTAGCTTAGCGAGATCTTTGAAGACCCAGGGCTCTAATAATGAGCAAACATCTATAAAAGGCTATTAGCCGCGAGTGGTACATTGTTATTGGCCACATGCCCTCCCGCAGATGAGCTTCTTGCCAGAAACCAAAATGCTTCCTTCACAGTCACATCTCCTACCAACTCCCCGGATGTAGCTGAATGGCCAATGGGTGGACTATACTCTAACCGCCATTGCCACCTCTTGCCTTAGGAATATTGTCCAATCATAGATGGAAATAAACCCATATTTGATCTTGGCTTTGTGCATATAAGAAGCAATTTGTCCTGGGTGGGTTGGATTTAGTGCTTGCCCTGAAAAAACGTCGCTATTCCTTTGAGGCTTACTTAATATGTGGTCGAGCTTGCTACGTCCAGCCTTATACGCAGCTGACAAATTATGGTCCCTGACCCATGGCGTTTTAACCTCGCCGATAATTCGTAGGTTCCCTCCAGAGGTCATGCATACAATATCAGGGGTTTTGCCTCCCAGTGCATTATCTGCTGATGCCCTGTAGTCTGCGAAACGAAGATCAAGCCCAAAGGCCGTGCATACAGCTGATACTCCTTGGCCGACATTATTACTAAACCTTCCTTGAACTCCTCTTTCATCACCGACAAATGTTTGCTCCATGACAAGGCTGTGCGGTGGAATTCTTCCCCGTGGCTTTTAAGAGAGGGTAGGCTGGTGTGTTTTCATTGGGTCTGTTTGCTGTAATCCCAGACGTCTCTTTTGAAGTTAGGCCAGGGAGCCTGCGTACCGATGTGGTAAAGGTGGTGAATTGCACTTGAAGTTGTTTGACGGGGTCCTAAGAGAAGATTAGGGAGAGGGGAGCGGATTATTTCCTCGGGGCGCTGAGCTCTCCCGGAGGGTATGTTGATGCCGGATGAGGTACAATGAACAAAGGACTGGGGTTTATAAGACGACGGATGATACCTTATCCTAATGAAGCACACCGAATGGACAAATGGTTTGGGGTTGTAGCCTGTGTTACACTTAAAGCTGCCTTAAGTTTTGTGCGTGTCCTCTGCCTATGCCATTGCTTCAAGTAGTACCAATCATCGTTCACTGAGAAAATTCTTAAACTTCTTTGCCAATAAAAGCATGCATTGTTTGTATGAATATTAAAACATTAGAGAGTATGAGGTGCATTGTATATCCATACTGCAAATGTTAGACAAAACCTATTACTTTTATCTTTTTATTAGTGAAGGCTCAGTAGTAACACTTGAGCAGAAGCATTGATATCTAGATTTAAGGTTCATAGTCAAAACCCTTAACCTTTTCTCAGTGTCTACCCACCACCCTTAGCATTTGTCACCCGTGCGCAATAGTTACATGACTTCATCTTACAGATATCTCACGACGTCACATTTTTCTTCGCCCAGTAACGGGATCATTCAAGATGGAATACAAAGAGCTCTTTAGCAAGGACTTTATTGGAAGAATCATTTTGTTTCCTAGCCTTGGCTCCTCTTGGAAGTTGATTGAGAAGCTCCGCGAGAAAAATGACCAGTGTGATCCTGAAATTCTCAAGGATTTTCCGAATAAATTGAGTGGCGCATACGGGACGTTCTTATGTGAGAATGTGGACAATCCAAATGAGCAAAATATTATCCGAATAATTATGCAGTCTGTCTACTCCGTTTCATGATCTGATATTTATATTTGCAATGAGTTGAGTATTGACCATAGCTGCTGCCAAACCAGGGTTCCATATGCAGGATCGGAAATTGCAATCATTGCTGAAAGGTCTCGTCAGGCCTCTGATGAGCTCACCCGTAATGGTCAGGATATGTTGGATGCTTACAGCACTTTGGCAGAGAAAGGTTGTTTATCGGTGGCTAGGCTTTTGGGTATTATGAAGGAGAAGCAGGAGATTACTGATCTGGTGCCTGGTGGGCCTATCATCTGTCTTCTTATTGAAAAGTCGCCAGGAAGACAAATGGGGTCGTGGTTCTGGAATGAGACCCGCGCAGAGCGTGATGCGATTCGTGCTGCTTTCAAGACAGCCTGGATGTTAGTTTTAAGCTCCTGTTTCCTTAATAACACTTGGCCGGCAGTGCGAACTTACCTGGATGTAGAGAGTGTGTTGACGCGGGTTTTCGACCTTTCCCTGCTCTTCATAGGATGTTCTGGCATTCCCAGTCAAAGAAACTGTAAGTAATATATGCTGTCTTTCTTGGGTAATCACTATGATTGTGAATGGAAGGCTGACTAAGGAAGCACATTGTATAACTTTACGCCTGCTACTCGATCGGGACCTACTGATGTCTGGACGGATGTTGAATGGATTTCGTGGGGTGTAGCAATTGCGCCTTGTGGCTATTGGTGGTTTGAAGAAACTGAGATACATCCCAATATGGACAATTGGACGCTTTGAACGTTTGTGGTTGAGATGTATCTTCCTAATCTCTGCCCGAAAGTTGTGAGATCTACTAAAATTAGTTTCTGAATCACAATACACCATTATCAAGAAAGTAGGTGGAATCGAAGACAAAATGGGAACAAGGTAATTATACGAACTGTCGATGTTGCTGGTAGGCTAGTAGCTTGGTGACAGTGAGCGCGATTGGGTTATGCTCTAGTAGCTGGGTAGTCTTCCGTCTTGGAGTGAAATCCTATGGCCCTCTGCTGGTGGACTGTATCTCAAGGAGATATCTAGAGGGGCAATCATTACTGCGCTAGATACTTGTAAAATTGCAAACCACAGAAACTCCTAACCTTTTGCTTTTATAATATATAAACCATATTATATACCTTATGTATATTTATAGAACTACTTTCAAAGTGCCCGCCCCCCGCCCCCCGCCCCCGACTAGATGCTGAAGGCTGTTCGAGAGATGACCTATTATGCTTAGCCTGTTGTCTATTTCCCGCCTTTGTTTTATGTTTTTCCTTCTTCCAACAAGCTGTATAATAATCATCTTAACTCATGAATAAGTACATACGACCATAGGGTGTGGAGAACAGGGCTTCCCGTCCGCTCAGCCGTACTTAAGCCACACGCCGGCTGGTTAGTAGTATGGTGGGTGACCACATGCGAATCCCAGCTGTTGTATGTTTTTGTTTTCTTTAACTCTCCTTTCCATGGAGTTAGAAGAAACATCTGTTATCAATTATGAATGTGTAGTTGCTATCACATACGACCATAGGAAGTGGAAAATAGGGCTTCCCGTCCGCTCAGCCGTACTCAAGCCACTTGCCGGTCAGTTAGTACTATGGTGGGTGACCACATGGGAATCCTGACTGTTGTATGTTTTTGACTTTTTTTTGACGTCTTCTTCTTGTCTTTTCGATCATACTTATCCAACAAATAATCTGGGTCTACGGGAGTTACCCATCCCCTCAAGCACATTGAGCCACAGGTAAAAGTCAGATACCATCCAAGCATGCTGGACTGGCGGCATTAGGGTCTTTATCATTCTCGCCAACCCCAAGTACAGCTATAACCCTCGTATTTCTCGTCACATCAGGGGGACCTCATGTATCTCTTGTAGCCACAATGGGTGAAATTTCTAGCTTCTTTCTAACTTCCTCCACAAGCATTCTGAACGTATCATCTGCCTTGTTTGCATACACATTGGTTTTCTTCAGTGCTCCAACAGCATCAGTACGGTCTACTCCGTGCTTTTTCATGAATTTCTCGTTTCATACTCAGTCTGGGCGGTCTCCAAAGTATGCCCATAGCCCTTGTCATAATATCTGTAATAATGTCTCGTTGAATTGGTTTCCATTGGCGCATTAAAGCAATGAGTACATTTGCAAGACCCATTTTCTGCGCCGCTTCAAATAAGCCTTGGCTGTTATTCTCCGATATTTTTCCTTCTTGATGGATCATTCTCACTTCTTCTGGTACCAGGAGCAAGAATTAGGCATTTTCGTCAACTTTTGCTGCTTCATCTGATATGTGTCCATCTGCTGCTGCAGATATAACCATTTGAATTGTTGAAGTTCCAGGTAACCAATGTTGAGTGGCGATATTTTGGGAGCGACCAGTTATAAAGAAAAAGGCTGCAATTGCTGCAACCCGGCTGGTGATAAATTCTTCGGTTAACAGGCGCTCTAAGGCGTGGAGGGAGTTACAAGGGGTACAGTGTTTTGGAGGAACCGTTCGGCAGCTCCCTGATCTATCTGGTAGGCTTGGGTACATGGTGTTATCCAGAAGTATCGTCTAGCAGGCCTCAGAAGGTTTGGCAAACGCGGTAAAAAAGAAAGTAAGTTCACTGGCTAAGCTGGTTGTCCAGGGCGGAATTAGTTACGGGACGCTGAAGGAACATGAATCGAGTCAATTACCTATGTTTAAGTAATATTGGATGATGTGTTACCTATTCAGGGTGAGCATGTTGTTCTTGTTGTAATGATAGTTGCAGACAGGACATGATACTGGAAGGTAGATAGTGAGCTAATATAATAAATATATGACCAAACATGATAGAAAAAAGTGTTGCAATAACTCTTTTAGTTGAACAGTCGAATCATGGTAATTTTCACATGCAATATATAATTTGAACCAAAGCCTGTGTGTAATGTTGAAACATGTGCAGGGTGTGGCAGTCAATGCTCTTGCAGGCGTGGATTAGAGGAGCCAATATAGCTTAAACTAGTAATTTAATTCTATAGTTGTAATCATACTAATAATTCTCTCTAGCTAGTTTCCTTCCTAACTCTCTTGCAATACCAAACTCCTCATAACAATAAACTTTCCTATTAATTTATTGCACTATACCAGACATTGAAACAGATGTTAATCGCTTAGTATCGTTCTTACACTTCTTGAGGCCATCTAAGACCTCATATTTTCATACTTATGTAGCGTGTACCATACGGACCAAGCCGAAGATTGTGATTACACAACCTCACCACCTCCCAGAAATAATCCAATGGCGTAAGTGGAGCCTTAGACTATAACATTCTGAGAATATCTTTGAGAATATCAATATCCGATCTGTCTGCAATGTGGTCACATCCAGGAATATTGAGGGCTGTGAAACCCAAGTTAGACGATCGTATTCTACTTAAGACAACTGCAGTGACATCGGTCTGAAAATTAGCACCCCAATTGCACGGAAGAAGAGCCCTTTCTAGTCGCTGGACTGGCCATCAGCCAGCTAATTAAGGCGCCGACCGTTGACTAGGCGAAGAATTAGATGCGGGTAACGGGGCGCTAGTATGAACTAGGAAGGATAAGCTATTCTAGATTATTATGGGGACGAGATATCTAGGCGCTTATGATACAAGGATGATTCTCGGATGAACCAGAAAATTCAGAGGGGTGGTCTGAACCCTTTCAACATTCCTTATGTATTCGCCGTCCCATAATTCTTTGTGACGTCTTCCACGACGAATCCGGCGCCTTCCGATGGCGAGACCACTTCCATGACATTGTGGCGTGCGCGGAGCTTCTAACGGTCGTCCGAAACCTATTATAACTTAATCATCTAGACGATTCTAGGTCCAGTCGCTTGTCTGCACCACCTTCTACTAGCGATTAAACAGTTGCGTCAATGAGGGGTTTTAGATTCAGGAAAAGAAACTCATGTCACCCACATAGTATATAGACGGGCCCAGAGTATAGAGCAGGAAGGGAGAAGAGAAACTTAAAAAGAACCCAGGCAACTTACAAACCAATCCCACCAAAACATACCAACCCCTTTTCCCCCCACATCACCAAGGTATCGCCATCAATCATCCCTCGAAACTGTCTCCCCATTTTCTACCACCCAGATGGACGAACTCACGCGTCTCGCCGACCAGGCGTTTATCGATGGGCAAATCGCCAATTGCCCTGACTACGTGAACGGCGGGAACCTCGAGTTGAGCGATTTCCGCGCCATTGTCAGGAGAGTTGACGAGGAGCATAGTGATCACATCACGGAGTATTTCCATGAGTGCAGTGATCGCGACACAGGCTTGTTCAACAATGATCGTGTTTACCACTTTGCTTCTTTGGCGGTTGCTGCTGCGCGAGGATACTTTACTACTTAATTGATATGTGGAAGATGGAGTGGGCAACTTCTAGTTCTATTATTTCTTTCTTTGAGGTGTTTATTCTAGGTTAATTAGGCAGAGGGGGGAGACGTATAGTAATTTTTGTAAGTTAAATGACTTGGATTTCTATTCTCTCTCACGTGTGTTGCTATGATCTTCAATTGAGATTGTTTTAGCTGACTGGGGGATAGTGAATAATTCAAGCCTTGTCAATATTCTTGATTCTCCTCCCGCTTTATTGTCTATTGTAACTTGAGATCAATGTAAACAAAAACACAACACAATTCTCAATAATAAAGAGAGTGCGGTATTTAGGATTGTGCTATACATAAGCGTCGATTCATTTTAAAAAATCAATCAATTCAATCACAGACACCATATTCTTCACCGCTGCGACCCTCCAGGGCGTCATGACATCCTTTTCCCACACTTACTCCGAAATGTCCTCTCGGTTATATATCCCAAGGAACAAGTCCAAGGACTCCTAGCCCCATCCCATCCAGTCGACAGAAGGCAACACGAACTATAGATGGATAGATACCACATGAAATACCGGTATATGAGTCCCCGATTAACAGAAAATTTACTGTTGATTGGGTAGTTAGTGAGCACTCGAAAAATGATAAGTAGTATTGAATAATACCAATATTTCCTTCACACGATGGAAGTTCCTGGTAAATCAGGCCTCACACTCGCTTGAAGTGCTGTGCTCCTACTTCCAGATAAGGATTAGTGCCCATATTCCTCCTCCTTTCCCCAGTTTACCCGACATAGATCTATAATAATCCCTCTTCAATGATCATGCCCTTCCAACACCACTCTTTGTATTCTCTTTTCCATCCTAGCAGAGTCTCTCCTAATGTCTTCAACGCCCCCAATGGCAATCCCCACCAACAAGCCTAACCCCCTACACAAAGCGCCTAAAATCGAAAATCTGGAAACGGTCAAAATGATGAACGTCAAGCAGTTATTAATCAACCCAAGCAAAAGAAAAGTGTCTGGATCCCTGATGCCAAGTCAATCCAACCACATCTCAACTATTATAACCGTCATATCAGCATGTCTTAGCTGGAAAAGATTGATATTGTGCGCCATGCACTGGCAGTGAGTATATTAGAAAATACTACTCAAAACAACCCCCACGACCATGCTTGCAGGCGAAATTCACTCTCAATATAAATAGGATCATTAATATGTTGAGTTCGCAATAGTTGTGCAGACACTTCAAAGAAGAGAAAATGCCATGAGGAAGTTTGCTCACAACTTAAAAATGGGGATTTTCATCCATCTGCCAGCCTCTTAATGGGCTTAATACCGTTGTTGCATTGCATATATTGCCCATACTTCGGACCGTCTTCAGCGCGGCAATCATGAATGATACCTACGGGCGTGAGCTCCCCAAACCGGAACCCAAACAGATACAAGGACACAACGGATACAAAACCGAAAAGCTTATTGATACACAGATCACAAATGGCAAGTAAGAGCGCAGAACTTCGTACGGAGTATACTTGGTTTAATGGCTAGGATTTGAAGCCCAACATGACGAATGGGAAGATATTGATCCACACAAAAACGAGGCAGAACTGTTTGCTGAGCATGAGAAATATGCGGAGGAGATGAGCAGCGTAAATGTGATACGGTAGATTGCTTGGTGGAATGAAATACTCGGTACAACCTTCCCCCCCCCCCCCAAAACCCAGCGAACATTCCTTGAATCTGTCCTCTGTTTGTGTCGTCGGGCGAATGCCTAAGGCCATAAATATTGTTGTCCTGTTGTCTTACGCTACATTATATATATTACCTAGTATATAGCTAAAAATAAAAATGTATAAAAAAGAGTCCAGTTAAAAAATAATAGAGGAGTATTACCCAGTTAGCATTTCAAGCGGGGTTGGGGGTGATGACATTAGAAACCTCAATTGATACTTTAACATAGACCGATGAACTTGAACATACCGTCTGGGCGGGAATGGACTAACTTGGTTTCCCAAAGCCCGGCTAGATTTAGGGAGCTGAAGGCGTCTTATACCTTGGTGCTAGATAGTCGAAATATGCCACTATATCAACCACTCTCAATCTGCGTGGTTGACAATATCCACCGCAAATCGCTCAACGCACATTTCGATATAGGTAAAACATTAGACAAGTGTGAGATAATGAAAGTTTCAAAAACATTTGGGTTTATTTCTAGTCATTATGGGTTTCATAAACATATATTATCAAAGTTTAAACGTCTTTCATATATACCTCTATACAAGTAATAAAATTATCATTAGAAATATTAAAGTAATTAAAAATTGGATTCAGAGTCTGTTAGGTAGCCTATGCACTCTTTCAGCAGGTGGGGAATATTGATTTTAAGATCAGGCCGTCATGGGTACAAGCAGTTGGCCATAGAATGTATTGTACTTGGGAGACCGTATGTTCTAGGTTGCAGATATCTCTGTGCCAGAAGGGGAAATCAACTAACTGAGGTACCAACCCATAAAAGAGAGATAGACTGATAAGTCCCAGCCTCGAGATCCGGGCGACAGATGACCCAGAGTATTTAAGATTCTTTCGTAACATGGGATGGACTGCTGGCAAACCGGCATAACAAAAGCGAGTTCAAAGCAAGACCAAACAAATAGGGAATTGAATAGAAGACAAAAAATGAAATAAAATATAATGAAGGATACACGTAAATAGAAAGCGGTGGCGAAAAGGTGAATAAAAAAATGAGATTTGAAAATTGAATGAATGAATACGCCTTGCCGATGCAAAAAATCATCAAGAATAAGGTTGAGCAAGCGGTTAACCAGAACCTGTCTGTCGTCTAATAAATCTCAAACGGTATCATGGAACGATGGGAGCAAGAAGCAGGTATGGTTTTTTTTTTCTTCTTTTTGCTGCGCGCGTTGCACAAGCGAGGTAAAACAGGCATTGAAAAGTTCGTTTCAATATTAAGCAGCACCTGCCATATGGTCACCGCGGGGTTGGCGCTGCCAGCCTGGTGATGATGCTGCACCAGGTGGGGGGGCTGCGCGAATAGGGAGTGTAGTATTCTGCAAGGGCATTCGGGATTTGGTGTTGTGCGAGCTAGCTGAGCGAGATGCTAATGATGAGCGAAGAGAAGGATCCAAGCCAGCGCTTGAGTCTGCTTGGGGGGTCCGAGAAGGTCGGCGAGGACTACGATATTCGTCATCTTTAGACTCCAGTGATAAGTGTTCGAGAGATACTGGTGATGAGTTCTGATTAGAGCGCGCAGCCTGAGGCGATGGGTACGATGGCGTGTAGTTATAATTGTAGCGTTGATTTGAGGGGACATCCTGGCCAATGTTCACAGGGATCACTCCAGATGTAGGCGTATAGCTAGGGGTTGGGGCGTAGTGTGGTGTGCGGGATGGCTTGCTAGATGTGGGCTTGGGAGCTGGGGATGAGGTTTCCTCTCTAAGAGACTTTGGTGGCGGAGGGGCAAGGTATGACTTTCGATTATGTCGCTCCATCATGCTAATAGCCCATTCTTGGAGATCCACTGGGGTCCGCTTAGCGGCTTGCAGGAACGCATCTTTTTCCTAAAGAACAGGAGTTAGTAGGACACCAAAATGTTGAGTTATGGATACGAACATATAGTTCCCGAGGCGTTGGTCTTTCCTCTGGTTTCTTAAGAAGACATTTTGCAACAAACTCATGCAAAATTGGGGGGAATGCGTCACTCTTGGGCAGTTTTGGCGCAGGTTCATGCACGATTTGCTGTAAAAGGTCCAAAATTCCCATAGGACCGGCACTGGCTCGGTCTCCGGCCGCAGAATCCGATGCATCGAAGGGAAATCGACCCACAGCCAGTTCCATAACCGTCAAACCCACACTCCAGACATCCGAGCGTACGGTATAAGCACCACCCTGGATACGTTCTGGAGCCATGTAGGTTGATGTGCCAACAAAGGTATCCGCGATAGAGTTGACAGTCTCGGTCGCGACACCAAAGTCGCAAAGCTTAATATTTCCCCGTGAGTTCACAAGGATATTGGATGGCTTGATATCCCGATGCATGATACGGTGGACTTCATAGAGGTACACCAAGCCCGCTAGAACCGACTCAGTTATCTTACCAAGCACATCCACTCGGACTGGTCCAAAGTCCTTCGAAATACGATCAAGGGAGCTACCAAGTTAAAGTATTAGCGGGGCCTAAAAGAAGAAAACCAAATTTCTCCTTAGGGGACAAGGAACGTTTGGCTTTACACACCCGCAATCCATGTATTCCATACATAGCACGATATCTCTGGCTTCGTTCTGGAAAGCACCATAAACGGTAACAATGTTGGGAGAGTTGCAATCGTGGCCAACTTGGAGTTCCCGTAATATCTGTTTCCTCACGTTTTCTTTCACATCGACACGGATAATCTACAAGATAGGTAGGTCAGAACAGCCATGCCGAAAGCGCTAGAGCAAGTGCCGGAATACCTTTCGAGCCATGACGACCTTAGTCGAAGCATGCATCACTTTCGAAACCGTACCTCCATTACCAGCACCTAACTCTTTCAGTGGTACTAGATCTTCGCTGCGAAGGTCTAACCGGAACTCCAAGCCAATCTCCAGGGTATCTGTGCGATTACTATCGGCATTCCCAATCGCACCAGGAATTTGGGCATCACCATCGGAGGGGTTGGACGAAGGCTTCGGAGTGGCATTTAAGGCGAGACCTTTAACATTTTTTCGCTTTAGGGTTCGAGCTTTGAATTGATCGGCCATGGTTACACGATAGAGCAGTGGTCCCTTCAGGAATGAGGGGTAGGTAGGAAGTTAGGAGAGAACGGAGGAGATGGTAAGGATGTAACAGGAAAAAGAAAAATCAAAAAATCAAAAACGCTAAAGGTAAATTAAAATTTTTTAGGTAGTCAAACGAGGCTAGAAACTGCCAGTCTGCGAGGCGAAAAGGTGGCGGTTTGTTGGGCTCTAAAATCCAGACAAGCGCCGTGAGTCCAAACCAGCAAGGTGGGGGGAGGGACAATCCCCTGGACTCGAAAGGCAAAGCGGTATCGAAAGAAAAAAAAAAAAGGGGGGGGGAGAATGCGCGTCAAGGTACGAGTCCCTACACCTATGGAACTAAGCGAGAGCCTCAGGTGATGCAGAAGCGAAGAATGAAAGGGAAGGTTGATGAAAGAAAGGGTGGAAAGCGGATGAGTTGTGGATGGTGGAGTTTCGGGCGGAGATGAGGATGGGAAAGCAAGCGTGCCAGATCAACTCATTTACAAAGAACTGCCTAAGTACCTAGGCGATTCCGACGCGATTACAAATGATTGCAGACGATACCGACTGATGGAGGGTCTGTGAGGTTATTATATCACCTCAGGGTCGAATCGCAATTTTGATATACGGAGAACGAGAACAAAAATAGCTGGTCTCCAAACTTTGGATATGGTTCCTGATCTGATCCAATGAAGATATCCGAGGAGTGTTGGTTGCTCCCCTGTGGGCGGCTATTTCCATCCTCTCGACCAAGTGTCGCTCGATCCACCAGGAAGTCCTATTGCACCAGTCATTCATCCTATCTGTGAGAGACATGGATATTAGGATGAATTGATTGTAGGTAGCCATTTGGAATGATATATTTAAAATAAACAAAATAATAATAATAATAATAATTAAAAATAAAAATAAAGAAAATAAAAGGAAAATTAAAAAATCACATGACTATAATGCGCATCTGGTTCCCGTGCACAACCGAGGCCACTAGTCCAGTTTAAGTAGATGTTAAATTACACGTGACTCTTTTTGCGCCACAGCTAGTGCTCGCCCTGCCAGTGTTGTTAGGCGGTGAGAGGGAGCTGAGCCACTCTAACAAAAGACTCCATCCTGACCATCCAACCAAGCTGTCTGCAGTGCTGCGTTAGAATTCTACCAGCGACTCTCACAGGCAGACAGGTCTTTCAAATCCCGTGTGACGGCTGCGGTGCCACTCTATTTCCTTCTCGGCCGTACTACCACTCCTTCATTCCCTTACCTCACTTGCCACTCATTCTCCGCGAACTCTCCCTATATATCGGTTCTTTCTCATCACAGGCACAGATCAACACTGCACACAATGAGCGCCCGGGAGTTCCTGGAAGGAGAAGCTGTTCTAGATGATGAAGAGGAGGAGCTTGTTGATGACTACGATGAGGGACAGGGTGATGGGGAGGGATCCCATGCTCGAAACAATTACAACGACTCGAGCGAGGAGGATGAGGATGAAGACGATGATGAAGAGGCAGCTCGCGCCGTATGTTTCATCCCCTCCTGGCTCTAAGCGCGCCAGCTTAGAGATGTTAGTCTACTAATTCAGGGTCGCAATCTAGGTTCGAGAAGGATTCATTGTCGACGAAGATGAAGACGAGGAAGAACGCGCCGAACGCCGCCGAGAGAAACGAAAGCGAAGACGGGAGGAACGCGAGCGCGAGGACGAGCATTTAGATGAAGAAGACTTGGAGCTTATTGGGGAGCTCAATCCCGCGCTTCAGTCCTCGGCAGCCGCAGAAGTACGTTTTTGCCTAGCCATTCTTTTTCCTGGCCTTCCCCCCCTGCTGTGTGTTAGGATTCGAGTCAAGCCGTTAACCAGTACCAGTCCAAATTTAAGCGTCTCAAGCGTGGCCACAAGGATCGCGATAATCGACATACGTCTCAAGGCATCGATGATATGTTCAACTCCGACGAGGAGGAGGAGCTGGCCGGTGATTATGGCCGACATAGTCATCGAAGGATGGTCAACGATGAAATGGATGATTTCATTGAAGAGGATGTGTTTTCAGATGATGAATTGCAACAGGAGCGAGAAGATCTAGAGGTTGCACGTCCCCGGAAACATACAATGGGAGTGGGCGCTACTGATACTAGCGGTCTGGATGAAAATGCCCTCGAGGATATGCGCGCCGCGTTCGGTGATGGGAACGAATACTACTTTGCCCTCGCGATGGAGGATGAGGAGCAGGAGCAGGAAGAAAACGTGGAAAAACATCTGGATCTCAAGGATGTTTTCGAGCCTTCACAGTTGGCCGAGAAGATGTTAACCGAAGAGGATAACCAAATCCGGTTGTTAGATGAACCAGAACGACATCAAATTGCACGTAAGCCATATCGCAATGTCGCCTTGACCGAAGATCAGTTCCGCGAAGAGGCCGCCTGGATCTCAAACCTCATGCTATTGAAGAAGCGTATCGAACCTGAGCTCCGTGAGCCGTTCCAACGTTCCGTTGCAAAGGTCCTTGAATTCCTCGTGACGGATGACTGGGAGGTTCCTTTCATCTTCCAGCATCGCAAGGACTATATGATTCATGCAGTCAAAGTCCCCGTCGAAGGGGCCGGTCCCGATCCTGATTCTGTCTCACAGTACACCATCAAAGCCGAGAAATTACTGAACATGACTGATCTCTGGGACATATTTGACCATGACCTCAAGTTCAAGGCATTAGTAGAGAAGCGCAACACCATCCAGAAATCATACGACAATATCCGCACTGTGTTCTCCCTAGAAGATGCGATTATAGAGGAAATGCTTCCATCTGCCACTACAATGGAGGAGCTGCAGGACATACAGGACTACCTACATTTCCAATATGCAACCCAGTTGCGAGATCTAGCCACGACCAATGGCGATGTAAATGGTGAATCTCAGCGCCGGAAGGCAACAACCAAGACATTCTTTGAGCGCGTGAGAAACGGCAAGGCTTATGGATTAGTACGTGCGTTTGGTATTTCAGCGGATGCATTTGCCCAGAATGCTCTCAAAGAGGGCCGCCGCCAATACACCGAGGACCCTACAGAAAGGCCAGAGGAAATGGCTGATGGACTTGTGGACCGCGATTTTGCCAACTCCTCCCATGTTCTCAAAGCCGCTAAAACAATGTTTGCTGAGGAGATTGTCATGAGTCCGAAGATGCGCAAGGCAATTCGACAAGCATACTATATGAATGGTGCTGTCGACTGTTTCCGTACAGAGAAGGGCCTCCGACGCATCGACGAGCACCACCCATACTATGAGTTTAAGTACCTACGTGATCAGCAGTTGAGCGACATAGCGCGCCAGCCGGAATTATTCCTCCGTATGCTTAAGGCTGAAGAGGAGGGACTAGTAGAAGTGAAGGTGCGCTTCGAAAACTTTGAACATTTCCGCCAACGCCTCTACCCCGACATCGAGTCCGACAACTACAGTGAGCTAGCCGATGCCTGGAACCGCATGCGACGCGATGTTGTAGACCTGGCTCTGGGCAAGCTCGAGCGAGTAATTAACCGCAGTGTCAAGGAGAATATTCGCCAAGAATGTGAGAACCATGTCGCCAAGGAATGTCGTGAAGCATTCTCCCAGCGTCTAGATCAGGCCCCTTACAAGCCAAAGGGCATGGTTCTGGGTACTGTTCCCCGTGTCCTTGCGCTATCTACAGGAACCGGCATAGTCGGCCGCGAACCCATCCATTGGGCCTACGTCGAAGAAGATGGCCGTGTGCTCGAGAACGGAAAATTCACAGACTTGTCGCTCGGAGACCGTGACCGTGGAATCGCTGATGGTAAGGATGTTGAGGCATTTGTGGAGCTGGTGGATCGTCGCCGCCCCGATGTCATCGGCGTATCTGGCATGTCCCCTGAAACGCGGCGTCTATATAAACTTTTAACAGAAGTTGTGGAGAAGAAAGACCTGCGCGGTGCTCCATATACGGACGACCGTGATGCCGAGGTCAGCGACCGTCTGGAGGTCGTTATCGTCAATGATGAAGTGGCTCGACTGTACCAGCACAGTGAGCGTGCGAAAAAAGATCACCCCAGCTTTGCACCGCTTACCCACTACTGTGTTGCCTTATCTAAGTACTTGCAAAACCCCCTTAAGGAGTATGCTTCTTTAGGAAGGGATATTGTTTCGATCCAGTTCAAACCTGGCCAGCAACTTGTCACTCAAGATCTCCTCTTAAAACATCTTGAAACCGCATTGGTGGATATGGTGAACCTCGTTGGAGTCGATATTAACGAAGCGGTAACCGATTCTGCAACAGCCAACCTCCTACCATATGTCTGCGGCCTCGGCCCACGCAAGGCGGCGCACCTTTTGAAGATCGTGAACATGAATGGCGGTATAGTCAACAACCGAGTAGAGTTACTGGGTGTCAATGCGCAATACCCGGCAATGGGAGTGAAGGTATGGAACAATTGTGCGAGCTTCCTATACGTTGACTTTGAGAACGCCGATCCAGACGCGGATCCCCTAGACAATACTCGAGTGCATCCTGAAGATTACGACATTGCGCGCAAGATGGCTGCAGATGCCTTAGAATTAGACGAGGAGGATATCAAGGCAGAGACGGACGAGAATGGACCAGGTGCAATCGTTCGAAAACTCTTCCGCGAAGAGGCACAAGATCGTGTCAACGATCTAATTCTTGAGGAGTACGCAGAACAATTAGAGAAAAATCTGAATCAGCGAAAACGTGCTACCCTTGAGACGATCCGCGCGGAACTCCAACAACCATATGAAGAGCTCCGGAAGCAATTTGTCTTCCTTAGCACTGATGATATCTTTACGATGCTTACAGGTGAAACAGCAGAGACATTATTCGAAGGCATGGTCGTGCCCATTTCTATCAAACGCATCAGCGATGACCACATCGACGGCAAGCTCGATTGCGGCATCGACGCCCTGGTGGCGGAATCTGAACTGACGGATCGCTACGACATTCCTGTCCGGGCTTTGTACGCACCGCATCAAACAGTCCCGGCTAAAGTGCTATTCCTTAACCGGAAGACTTTCACATGCAATGTATCATTACGAGAAGAACAAACCAGTCGTCCGTCGCGGCCTTCTGATCGTGTCCACGCAGGTGAATGGGACACCCGACAAGAGCAGCAAGACCGAGAAGCTCTTGAAGCGAAAACACAGAGTGGTGGGCGTACGATGCGTGTCATCAAGCACCCCCTCTTCCGGCCCTTCAATTCTACCCAAGCAGAGGAGTTCCTAGGATCACAAAGTCGTGGGGATGTAGTCATTCGTCCGTCATCCAAAGGTCCCGACCATCTTGCGGTTACCTGGAAGGTAGCGGATGGCATCTTCCAGCATATCGATGTCCTAGAGTTAGACAAGGAGAATGAATTCTCGGTTGGACGGACGCTAAAGGTTGGCGGCCGATATACCTACAGTGACTTGGATGACCTGATCTTCAATCACGTGAAAGCGATGGCCAAAAAGGTGGACGAGATGATGTTGCACGAGAAGTATCAAGACGGCAACAAGGATGCCACCTGTATGTCTTCTTTTCCCCTGCCCCTATCCACTTATGCTCTTTTTTTCATTTCATTTTTTTTTTCTTTCTGTTTTTCTAACTCACCCTCCCCCCCCAGACTCTTGGTTGAATACCTACACAAAGGCCAACCCCCGCCGGTCGGCTTACGCCTTCTGTATTGATCCCAAGCACGCCGGATATTTCTTCCTCTGCTTCAAGGCAGGAGAACATGCCCAATTGCACAGCTGGCCAGTGAAGGTGATCCCCCAGGGCTATGAACTGCAACGCAATCCCTACCCTGACATGCGGGCGCTGTGCAATGGATTTAAGCTGCTCTTCACCAACATGCAAGCTGGTAAACGACGATAATCGGAGCCGTAGCATTTTCCTACTTGTCGCTCCATTTTTCTCGACAATTTCTTTCTTCTCTTTACTTTTTTGTATACTGTGTAATATTCATTTCTCACCTTTCCAAACGTGTCTCCTTTTACTTTTAAGCAGGTGTTTTGTCAATTTCCTGTTTGTGTTCTTAATATATTGCATGATGGGGAAAGAAAAGAAATGCATGAATTCCACTTATTAAATGTAGAAATCCGACAAACATTCAACATTCCCAGCCAATTAATTGCTAAAACAAACCTGTGCCTAAAAGGATTTGAAATAAATACAAATTTGGCGAGTAGAAGCCGTGGTCTGGAAGAATTATCCCATGTGAAGGAGGAAATCCTCGGTGTTTTTCGGGGTCAACATGAGCCTCTCCGCATTCTGACACTTCCTCTCTTTCCATGACATGTTCTTTTCTTCCCCCTTGTCCGTCTACTACCACGTCTACTTCTTCTCCATTTTCCTCCTTCTCCTTGTTTCCTCCTCCACTTACCCTCATTGCAATAATTACTTCTCTATTTCGACACCTCCATCGTTTTGTCCTCCTCTCTTATCAATGATCTCCTAGAATCTCCGCCCCTCCCCGCGCCCTCTCTCGTTTTAGCTCCTCAGCCGCATTCTCTCCCCTTCATTTCTTTGTCAGCCAGCGATCATACCAATTACATTTCCCTCCTCCCTTGACATCAGAAACAGGATTTTCGTTTTCTGATTTACTTTCTGTTTTCCTTTTGTTAGTGATTTTCCCTTCCGCTTTGGGACAGTGATGGCTGCCATGGAGGAGCTCGAGATCCACAGCAAGGTAAGGGGGAATAACTCGTCCACTGTCAGATTGAAATACGAACTGAACACATAACTAAAAAATTGAATCCCCCTCCTTATAGTCCTACTTCGTCCGTTGGGTTTCTGTGAAGTCCGAGCACACTATCTCCTGGAGTATACAGCCGCATAAAAAGTCGCTAAACTTTGGCATCTTCAAACACCCGGGCCATTCCGGAGTACTCAGCACCCCTCATCTATCATCAACCGAGACTCCGAGCAATGATTCAAATGAGAATCTCGCCAATGGAAACGCCAGCAGCTCGCGACAGAATACTTCCACCTCCATTGTCGACAAGCTGACCGGAATCGGGCTTAAGCAGATCCGTTGGGTTGGCAAATGTGAGGCAGACAAGATCTTCCAGGGCACCTACGATGTGCCCCAGAATGAGGGTGGAAATTATGCGCTAGTTTTTGATAATACCTTTTCAAAGCAGATATCAAAGACCGTCACTCTTGTGCTGGTCACATACCCCTCTGCCCTACCTCCGCAGTCCGTTCCCACCACTCATGCGGCAAGTCAACCCGCCGGGCTGGGAATTGAGGTCGCAGAGGGTGGGAAGGCCACGGTCTCGCGGAGACGCGGTAATAGCATAATTACGAAAGTGCCACAGCAGGTCCAGGCCAAGGAAAGCGATACAGTCTATACAGGAATTCTTCATAAACGACGCCGGAAGCGCCATCAGGGCTGGGCGCGTCGTTTCTTCTCGCTCGACTTTACAACCTCGGCATTATCTTACTATCACGACCCCAACTCTGCAGCCCTGCGTGGTTCGATTCCGCTGGCGCTGGCTGCTGTTGCTTGCAATGAGAAGTCGCGTGAAATTTCCATAGACTCCGGCACTGAAGTATGGCATCTCCGCGCCCGCAACGACCCCGAATTTATGTCATGGAAGCGTGCCCTCGAAAAAGCCTCCTCCTCTAAAGGGTCTCCAGAGGATGACCACAGTCACTCACATCACCACAAGCATATGCGTCACGATACAGGGCTTCGAATCCCCGCGCAGCGTCTCCTGACGAACGTTGCGGAGGAGCGTGAATGGGCACAGGTCGCAAATCTAGTCAGCCGGGTGTCCGAGTCCCGTGATGCGGTCCGGCGACTGGCTAAAGATACGGATCCCAAGTACATGACTTTCAGCTCGCCGAACCAATCTCGTGGTCGATCGGGCCGCTCTCCTAGTCCTCACCCGGTCGAGTCTAACGGTGATGAGAAACGGCCGTTCTGGAAACGCAAGCAGTCTACGCCTGGAGTCCAGCTTGCTGTACCCGAAGATCGCAAGCAAAGTACCATGCCCATCCCAGAGCAAGGCGAAGGTATCCATGAGAGCCTAATGGCTCTTCTAAAGGACCTCAACCTCATCGTTAGCGAATTCAGCAGCTTGATTTCTGAGAGCAAGCAACGCCGCCAGCCACCCGAACTATCAACCCAGCCACGACTCAGTATTGAGTCGGACAGGTCCGAAGAGTTCTTTGATGCAGTCGATGGCGGCGATTCCCATCTTCTCACGATCAAAGATGACAGCGATGACGATGAGGAGAGTGGTGGCGATGAGGCAGCCGATATTTCTGCTGATGCCACAGCCGACGATGCTCCTTCAGATAGCGATGACGACGTCTCCGAGGCTGCAGCTCCTAATTGCGACAAGTTCTCTCCTCTTTTCCCATCCAAGCCTAAGACACTCACCCCGCTACCTTTAAACGCTGTAAGCCGCCGCACCAACATCACTGCGCCAACGGTCATGCCTCCTAGCTTAATCGGCTTCCTGCGCAAAAACGTTGGAAAGGACCTCTCACAGATCTCCATGCCCGTCTCCTCGAATGAACCCCTTTCTCTTCTCCAGCGTGCTGCCGAAGTCATGGAATACTCTTTCCTTCTTGACCACGCAGCCCAATCCCCTGACATCACGGAACGCCTTCTGTACGTGACCGCCTTCGCCTTATCTTCCCTCTCCAGCAATCGCGTCCGTGAGCGCGCGATTCGCAAGCCCTTCAATCCTATGCTTGGCGAAACCTACGAGCTCGTCCGTGAAGACATGGGCTTCCGCTTCATCGCAGAGAAAGTCTCCCACCGCCCCGTCCAATTAGCCTATCAAGCGGACGCCAAGGACTGGTCCCTCACCCAATCTCCACGTCCCACCCAAAAGTTCTGGGGTAAATCCGCCGAGATCGTCACGGAGGGTAAACTCCGCATCACCCTCCACCCAACTGGCGAGCACTACAGCTTCTCTTCAGCAACGTCCTTCCTCCGCAATATTATTGCAGGAGAGAAATACGTTGAGCCCGTTGGTGAACTCACAGTCCTGAACGAAACAACTGGCCATCGCTCCATCTCTACCTTCAAAGCGGGTGGCATGTTCTCAGGTCGCTCTGAAGAGGTCTCTACCAAAACTTTAGACAGTCACGGCCGGGAGCTCCCCGTTGGCCTCACTGGAACATGGACAAATGCTCTTCAAGTCACGCAAAATGGGTCCCCGTCCTCGTCGAAGCCTATCTGGGCCGCCGGATCCCTCGTCTCAAATGCATCTAAACACTACGGCCTCACTACCTTCGCGGCTACTCTAAATGAGATCACACCTATTGAAGCCAAAAAGCTCCCGGCAACGGATTCACGGCTACGTCCTGATCAGCGAGCATTAGAAGATGGTGATGTAGACCGCGCAGAGGAGGTCAAGGTGCAGCTTGAGGAGGCGCAGCGAGCTCGTAGACGCGAGATGGAGGCTGCGGGCGAGAGTTGGCAGGCTAGGTGGTTCTCCAAGGTTGAGGAGAGTCCTGATGGAGAAGTCGTTTGGAGGCTGAAAGGTGGTAAAGAAGGATATTGGGATGAACGTTCAAGGGGTTCTTGGTCTGGTGTAGTCCCTGTTTTTGGAACCTAAGCCATTTTTTTGGCTCCTATTTTGTATTCATGTTTTATTATACATGAACGGGTTCATGTAAGCTTCTCTCCTAAATATTGTACAAATATATGGATGGATGGTCTTTTTTCTTTTTTGCACAGGTTACCTAGGTAGGTAGGGATTATATTATTAGCATGTTAGGTTAAGGAGGTTAAGGAGGCAGGGTAAAGAGGATACGACAATAGTATTCCAGGAGTTGAACATGATATGCCTATATTCCAAATACTCTGATCCGCTGGCAGGAGTTATTATGTGGAATGTCCAGCCGCAATCGACTTTAAAAAAGGAAACTGGAATCTGGTGGGGGAAGAAGAAAATTAATGTAGTAACACGAGAGCAGTAGTAATTGTAAATTCATATGCCCTTTGTAGCACGTGTGTGTATCATTTCTGTACTTTATGTTTTATATTGTATATTCATCTTGAAAAATCAAAAAAAATCAGAGGGGCAAAAAACTCATGACGATTGCGAACAAGAGAGGTAGGCGAATAAATTTCAGATAAACAAAACAAAAAAAAAAAATAAAATTAAAAAAAAAAATAAAGAATCAATAGATAGATTTAGGCATCATCATCAGACCACTCTTGTGCTGCCCATCGTCTCGGATTCCTGAATCTAGCAGTCTTCTTACCGGCCGCATTCCGATCCGCAGGTGTTGTATCCATTCTTACCATGAGGACAGGTAAACTATCCAATACAGCACTGTTGCCCTGGAAATAATGCACAGCAAATCCACCTTGAAGCACACGACGAAGAGAGTTCAGGCGAATCCATTTCCACCAGCGGTCAATGTGCATGACCCCTTGTCGGCCGATCTTGACAGTGAGTTTGCTGCCGTAGTGACGATTCGTGTCTTGATCGATAGCTGTGTTGTACATGGGGCCTCTACGCGGGTTAGCTACCGTCGTTCGAATGGACGCAAAGTTGCTGTGTAGGGATTTCTTATCGCGTTTGCTAATCCGTTTAGAATGCACAGTGGCGAGAGATTGCAGCTGACGTTCAAGCTCGGGAGTATTGTGGTAAGCGTTGTACCGTTTAACCAACTTAGGGCCGGTGCGGAAAGAGGACTCCTCGTCTGAGGAGTCATCCCGCTGATCACCCTCCGAGGAGCGTTGTTCTTCATCCTCATCCTCTTCATCATCATCCTCCTCCTGAGGGGTGTAGCTTTTCTCATATAAAAGGGCAATGTTTTCGCCAGCAGCAATCTGTACGGCGGATTCGTTGCTGGTTAACTGATCGATAAAAACTTGAATAGCCTCCTCGCTTTCGCTTTCGAGGTCGTCAACCTCGGTGGCTAGTACACCCCATTCCTGGAGGGCCGCAGTGACACAATCCGGGTCGTCCGATGCATCGATAGATTGGCCATCCGAAGCGACTATATCCAAGAGGAAAGTCATTTGATCTTGAAAACTGTCTTCACCAGCACCGCCGAACATGGTACAGGTACCTAGACAGTGAATAGCAGCGGCTTTGATAGCATTAGAGGTCGAATCGCGGATGGAGCGAGTGAGGAGCGGTTCCACGTTCTCATAGATAGTGTGGTCTGAAGCAGTTATAACGAGGAGTTCGAGGGCACGCAGTGCTAGGGTAGCCTCGCGCACGCTTGTCTCGATTTTAATACTGCGGGAAAAAGCAGCTAGTAGATCTGGGACACGACGACGGATAGATTCCTCAACAAAGTGAAATTTTGACAGACGACAATACGCAGCGTAGGTCTCCTCACGACCAAGCACGCTGCTGCGCTTGCGATCTAGGATATCCTCAATAACATCGTTAAGCTCTTGAGACCAGTTGTTGTTCTCGACGTCATTATCGGGATCATCCAGTGAGCCCAAACTGGAAATTCACCGAATAAAAAATTAGTATGGGATCTCATGACATCATCCCGTCGCCAATTTCCAGACTGGCATTGGGGGAGGAAGCAACGAACCTGACTGTAGTGTCATCACTTAGATTGCCTGCATCTTCGTCATCGGATGGATGTCTACTTGCATTTCGGGAAGACTGACGAGAGTTCTGTGCAGAGTTCTGTGCAGAGTTGGTGCGAGAGGTCCGTCGAGATCCTTCACGAGACGCTGCCTTGCGCGAGATAGTCTTTCCACTTTCCAAAACCTGACGGCGAAGATCGGGCATGGTGACTTAAAGAGATGTAACGAGATCGAGATATGAGTTGAGACAAATACAATAAGAGAAAACCCGGGGAATGGTTGGCTCGAACAGGCAGAGTTGCGGAGAAAATATGAGATACGAATGGGAGATGAGAGTGATATCGGTGCCTATTCAAGCGGTACAGAGCTGGTGGAGAGTAGGTAAAACTTCTCAGACAGGAAGGACATGGTAGACTTGAAGGCGTAGTATGAGGTCTAAATGATTATGAGACGGACCAAAACCTGTCGCTTATCCCTAGGAAAATGGAATAGAGAAGGACAAAGATGAAATGATAAAGGGAAAAAATTTTTTTCGGAAAAATAAGACTTTTAAAGTTAAGTCATGAAATTAAAAAGTTTCGGGTTTTCTAAGGTGTGGACAATGACGTTTTAGTGATCCACAGACCTCTAAAATGGTAGATAATAGTTCCCTGTTTCCTATATCTATCGGTCTATCGTTTTATTGCCTCTCAAGGTGGACTATATTCAAGAGTATTCATATTTGAGGGACAGAAAATTAAGAACTTCATAGTAGGTTGTTTTGGATTAATTCATCTTGTTTTTTGCATCGATGGGACTGTGTTGTGTAACCTTAGGCACCAATGAGAATGCATGTTATCTCCACGTGACGCGGGGTCTTTCTTATCGTCATCCTGTCCAAAGAGGAAATCCCTTCGGAGAACTTGGGTAAAAAATGGCCTTGGCGAAGGGCAGTGAAGGTCACATTCCAACTTATCCACCACTGGCTTTTTGTCGCGTTGATCCAAGCTCAGCTGACTCTGGAGCATAGGGTTAACTGGAGGATATTTGCTGCTATACACTTATTCCACCAATAATTAGCCCAACACTGGTGGAGAGTAAATCAGAAGTTAGAGATATATTATCGGGGATCAAGCGTCTCAAAATCATCTTGATGTTTGCTGAATCACAAACTCTATGATCCTGCGTGCTTGTGACCCTTCTAGGTATTCCCGTCCTTCCCTTTGTCGGCCATCCTCTTCATCTTCATCATCCCCTCGCTCCAGATCTACCTGTAAGCTAGCCTCGTAGGCTGCCATGACCGTATCTTCATCCACCTGCACACCGCCATTAACGAGAACTCGGATGCACTGAGCCACTCGTGCAATCTCACGCCTTGTCGCCGGTGAGATTTCATCGTTTTGGCTTGAATAAATGGAGCTCGATACCATTTCTTCCATGCGGGTGATGGAGACATTCTCCGTAGTTGAGGAAGCAGCCGCTGCACCATCTGCATGCTTTGAGATCCATATATACCCGTTCACCCCTAGAATGACATCCACATCACCTCCACCATTTGCCGTATTAATTGTCCATACCTGTCTTCGCGACCTGACCACACCTGTAGCACCTGATCCCGGAGCTCCAACCCCTCCCTTGACTGTCGCATTTGAACTGCTACTGCCGCCTGCTCCACTAACAGCAAGAAATACGCCATTTCGAAGTTTGCCATATTTCAAAGAGCGGGTATGTAGTGAGGCAGCGCCGTCCGAGTGAACTGTTTGGACTTCAGCTACGAGAAGGTCGCCCTCGCTGAAAAATGTCCGGATTTGCAACTCATCCGCACTTGTTCGCCGGCGCAGAATACCTCCTGGAAGATTTATTGCTGAAAGGGGGAGCTGTGCGAGGAGAGGCGCGGCCACATCTACCTTCCATCTTCGGGATTGAACTTCGACGATGCGCCCAACAACCAAGTCACCAATTTCTGGGGTATAGCGGGCTCGTAGCGGTTGGACAGAGAGCAACTTATTAGTTTTCTGGACCGTTCCCGCAACCGTGGCTATTATGGATGTAGATAGAGGATTTATGTATGTCCCATGGCCCCTATATATGATTTATAATATCGTTAGTGTATGGGCCCGCCGAGGACGCGGGAGACGAAAACTGGCAAAAAAAAAAAAAAAAAAAAGGGTTTTTCATGTGACGCACCTCATCCATTGAGGATCATCCGTCACTACCTCTCCCGGTGTGATTACTCCTGCGCCAATACTTGTCCCTGCAAGTAAACCAGGCCTCTTGGCGGGTCGTGTAGCTTTTTCGGGAGCAATAGCGACGCCGCCATCCGAGTCCACAGACATTGCATCAATGTTGGAGTCGGGGTACGATGTATCAACATCGTCTGCGATAGGGGGTAGAATTGTGATAGCCATCCTTCACTTGAAGGTTAGAAAAAGGAAGAAAAAGAAATTACACGGCTGAGAGACGAAAGCTAGAATTGAGCACGCTATGCTCTCACGAAGACTGCTTCTTTAGCTTACGTTAATTTGAGGTCGGAGAAAGAATTTAGGCGATAAGAGCAAACAAGACAAACACCAACTCAAATCCAATCTCTCAAGCCTAATTGTTTACTCAAACTTGAGAATTGCCTTTTTTTTTTTTATTTTCATAAACAATTTATTTAGAGCATATTATAAATTCAAGCATGCGTGTTAATCTCCCCAAAAGATGATTGCTATATGGACGTGTAGTCGAAGAACACCATCAAACCTAAAAAAACTAGATAATGATAATAGACTATTTAAAAACGTACCATACGCACCCGTAGTTCGAAATTGGAGCTAAGATAATGCTAACCTGCAATTCTGAGACCATTGCTCCACCAACATTAACAAACAGAAACACATGCCTATAGTAATACAAAAACAAAAACAAAAAATGGCACAACCATTTAGCAGTAAGTTCACGCCCCAACACCCGAAGATCTTTTTGCAGGACGTTTAGGTGTGGGATTGCTGTCATCTTTCTTCTTCCGGCTTGGTCGGCTACTACCACCCTTTGCTCGAGGTGTTGCCTCTTCATCACGCTTGCGCTTACCCTTAGAAGCCCCAGAGGTTGGCCCAGCATCCATCATGACGCTATCTTCATCATGGGTGTCGTCATCTTTTCGGGAAGTGTTGGCGGCCCGCTTGGATGTACGTAAGTTTGATGGCCGTGATGTTGATTTTTCAGAGGCGTTTTCGTTGTCTTGCAAGAAAATATTTGGTTGATGCTTGCGCAACCAGTGATGGACCGATACCGGGCTTTTCAAGGCGATCTCTCTTTCCCTTTCGCCCAAGCTCGGCTTGTCAGGGGCGCGGGACAGCTGTAAGGCGGCTGCTTCATCACCCAGCCTAGCGTCGATTTCCGTGTAGTAATGGTTTTCATTTTCAGGGGTTAGGAAACCAAGTTTGTACTCCAGGCTATTTTCTCCAAATTGACTGAGGCCGTCAGGAGGCGCTGAATGAGGGGTCTTAGTGAGAGAAGTATAGTGCTTTTGTGGTGCAAAGGCGCTGTGTCGCTTGACCGTTTCCTCTAGTTGCTGGTATGATTGATAAGTCATATTTCCATTGGCTAGATCTGCTCTAGCGCCCTTCAGCATGGAGCTGGCGGATGCAGGATCGTTATATGCTGGTGAAAGCTCTCTTTCAGGGGTCGGAAGAAACGGTTCATCACCGGACGCACTCAGATCGAATCGAATATTAGGGGATATTTGTAGACTGTTGTTGAACTCAAGAAGAATTTCAAGAAGTTGACTGTGTATCGTTAGCTAGAAACTACTACTACTAAAGGATATCGTAATTGGACGACTGACTCATTTTGTTCCTGTATTCTTTTAGAGAGATCTTCGATCCGCAACTCCTCTTGAATCAGCTTTTCACTTTCTTTCATCCGAAGCTCAAAATTGATTTTCAGCTTTGCAAATTTCTTCCTGAGAATGGAGTGTCTATTAGCGCTAATAAGAAAGTTGGCCTGGGAAAAACTGACTTGAATGATCGGTACGACGGTTTGGTAGGGGCATCAGCGTCAGGGAGGCTTTCCGCCATGGATCGAGATTCATCGCCTTCTTCAGACATTTTTATTAAGTCCTTGGTAAATTACGTTCCCCTAAGAGAAGATTTTTGATAGACGATGATGGAATTGCCGTAAAATGAAAACAAAGGCTCATGTTGTGTTTGGTCATGGTTAGATCAAGCTGAATGAACTCGGAGAAATCAAAGGCGGGGAGATTCTGCCGGCAATAATTATTTTTTTTGAGGAAAAAATTGAAACTCATTTAAATCAATTTCTAGCCAAAAACTATACCTAACAATTTCAGTTTCTATTCTTTTCAGAAACATTATTATAGTCGCTAATACTTCTAATTACCAGTACGACTATACATACTCCAATAGTAATACAACACTTTCAAGATGCCGGGTATAGGCGAAGGCAACCAAAAAAAGCGCAAGCTACCTGATGGCCCTGAGATCGAGATCGATATTTCTGCACCAGAACCCCCATCGAAGAAAGCGCTACGAAAAGCGAAAAAACAAAACAACAAGGATAATTCTGATGCCAATGCAGAAACTAAGCCAAAAACACCTATCGATGACCAGGAGGCCTCCCAAAAACGCTCAGAATACGGCATTTGGATTGGAAATCTCGCATTCTCTGTCACCAAGGATGATATTCGTCAGTTCTTAACCAGCAATTGCTCCATTACAGACGCTACAATTACGCGCATTCATCTACCTAAGTCGGCAGAGAAGCATGGAAAACCTCAGAATAAGGGGTTTGCTTACGTTGATTTCTCCAAACCGGAATCTGTCGCGGAGGCAGTGGGGTTGAGTGAACAACTTTTATCTGGACGTCGGGTTTTGATTAAGGATGCAAAGAGTTTCGATGGTCGGCCAAAAAAAACCCAGCAGGAAGGGCAAGAAAGCACTGCATCTACTGCAACTTCCGGTCGCCCCCCGTCTAAGCGTATATTTGTCGGTAATCTCGGCTTTGATGCAACCAAAGAGGTCCTCGAAGAACATTTTGCGAAATGCGGTACTGTGACGAATGTTCATTTGGCAACTTTTCAAGATTCTGGGAAATGCAAGGGCTATGCTTGGGTGGAATTTGAGGATCTTGCCGCGGCCGAAGCAGCGGTGAAAGGGTTTAAAATGGTCAATGAGGATGATGAGGAGCAAGATGGGTCTGATATGGAATCAGAAAACCGCAGCAAACCCAAAAAACCTCGGCAGAAGAGGGTCTGGGTTAACCAGCTTCTGGGTCGACGGATGAGAATGGAATTCGCCGAAGATGCAACGACCCGATACAAGAAACGATTCGGTAAAGATGCAGAGTCAAGGACGAAGGATATGCCAGATATCACTGAGGTTAGATCCGGGTCTAGAGAGCAGGACTCCGATGAACGGGCTCAAAACGCCCGGCATGCAAGGCCTAAAAAAGCCAAGCCAGAGTACTCACGATATGGAGAGGAGACTGTCCAGAAGCTGAGCGGTGCCATCGTTGAGGCCCAAGGAAAGAAGATTACCTTTGACTAGCAAATACACCCGAGGGTTCACGGATTGGGAAAGAAAGACTAAAAATCCAAGGAGATATTAAGTATTTTGCTTGAGTGGAATCTACGAAGTAACAAAAAGCTCTCCTTCCTCTTCTGTATGGGAGAGAGAAGGAGATGAGGTATCTGTAAAGCAAAAAGATGGGGGAAAGAACTATTACCCAGGTGGAGGAAGGCTGTTCTTCCGGCCACCCGACCACCCGGTTGTCGTGGAATAATTCTGCATGGCCACCTACCTACCGGCTGGTGCCTCACCAATTTGCAACTCTTTTTCCAAGCCCTCGACGTAGCACGAGGGAGGAAACCCCCTTCCCTCCGGGAAAAAAGGAAGGCAGAAACTTATCTCAAAACACTGATACCCAAGAGTTATTATCCAAATATACATGTTGAATTGATAAAATCCGTAAGACTCAGCCTTTGATTTCTCAATTGTTTTCACCAGGTATGACTTGCTGGCCGCAGGTCCATGCATGCTTAATTGTTGCAGGCCAGTACTGCTGTTCGATGCCGCTGGGTTATAGATAGCCAGTAAGCTGATTCGAAAGACATACATTAGGCATGGATCGAGAAACGTTAGGTAGCTACCCGGGTAGCTATAAGGAATTAGTGACTAGGTAGGCCTGGTTGGTGCAAGATATTTATTGCATATTGGTCATACTTAAACTACCTCATTCGCTGTCAACAGCTTAGGTGCCTAGGTACCAGCTAGTTACCTTCCGATGCTGAGTAATGGAGTGCAAGTTTGTGCTTCTGGTCCGCACATACATACCTAACGATGTCAATCTTTCCTCTAGCTTAGTGAATCTGGTAAGAGGGTAAATAAGAAGAAGAGAAAAAAAAGTAAATATAAACATCGTCAGTTTTTGCATGTCGGAGGGATTCCCCGTAGATAAACATAAACCTGAAGCATTTGAGATTGATATCATTTCTGTTTACGAGCGAAGCTTATTTCATCGTCAAGATTACTTATTATAATACCTTAGTCCCGATTGTATGTAGTTCTAGAATCGCTGATGTGGTTCGAGGGGCGCTAACCGTATTAAGGCGGTTGACATCGAAAGAGATGTCATGGCTCATGCTGAAAACCATCAAATCTTCTCGACTGTCCACTCCGTTGGAAACTCCTTACTCTCACTATCGGGGTACCCCTCTTCCCCATCATTATTATCTCATTCACGCCACCGTCTCTTCCCCCTTCTCATCTGACACGCGTTGTTGTTGTTCCCTCTTTTTTGTTTGGAGTTCGTCATCCCGCTTTAGTCCTGGGTAACCCGACTTCTCTCCGCTGCTGGTCGGTGCCTCCATACCTAGATTTCTCTCTCCCGGCCTTTTTAAATTCACCTATTATACCCAACATTAATTTTTCACCTATATAATATTTTGACCTTCCCTTTCCAGAATGGCTCCCCGTCGTCACAATATCGGTGCCAGCCGGCGGAGAAGACGTGAAGACGAGGGCGAAGACGAGGGCTCGATCGATGGTGGACTGGAGGACGACTCCCTGAGTGAAGGGTCAGTCATCAGCCACCAAGATGATGAGGATGCAGATGGGGAAGGCAGCGATGAGAGCGACGATGATGCATCGATATCCCCGCGGATCGACAGCCCCAGTGATCACCAAACAAATGGTCGTGTGCCCGAAACGAACCAAGGGTCGCACCGGCGTCATTCCACCTCCCCCAGGAAAAGACTCCTGGCAGCTCCTGTTTCAGATACAGATACAATGATGAACGGATTGAAGATATCGGACAAGGTGGGAAAGGTGCCGCAGATCGATTTCAACAATATGAAAGTAGAACTCCCTCAGACCCAAAGGACACCATCGGCACCCCCCACCGAGCCTACCAGAGAAACATTGACGGAAAGAAAGCGTCGTGAGCAAAATCAGACGCCGAAGGAAAGGGGGGATGACCCGACCTTTGTGCCCACCCGTGGCAGCTTCTTTCTTCACGATAAACGTTCAACGGAACCCGGAACAAACGGTCACAAAGCTTTCAGCAAGCCCAAGTCACGGCCCTATGGCCTCATTGTTGACGGCAATGTTCGCCGGTATGTATCAATCTTTTTTGCTCTTTAATAGCCAAAAAAATTTCACTTATTAGCTATTTATCTTGGAATGAATTATAAATAGGTAGTGAAGGGGGCTGTCTGAGTCTAACAGCACTATGAATATTTACCTGCTAACAATTTTCCCCCCAGACACTCCGCCAAACCTGACGTTGCAAGCGAGGGACCATGGACACACGACCTTCATGATACTGTTGCTGGAGACGATTCCCCCCCATCAAAAAGCCTCCCGGTATCATCAACTGCGTCAGCCTTTCCTCCGAAGCCCGTGCCCACAGCTCCCAGATCCTCTCCGCCCAACCGGTCCTTCTCTAGCACGACAGTGATTGGAAATGTCCCTGTCGTAGTTTCCCTACCGGGGATGTCCAGCCCAATACCCTTCCCTGCAGTTTTAAAAAAACAGCACACTCGTCTACCCCAACACCGACCTCCCCTACGTCGAGACAAACCTGTTCGAATTTCTCTCCCTGGACAAACACCAAGATACATCTTTCCGGCGACGGAGCGATCCTTTATCTTCATACCACGAGCCCTACGACCTAACCAACAAACTTATCGTGGACGTGGGCGTGGGGGATTTTATGGGGGGCGGCGCCCGAGCATCTACGCCAGTTCTACCTATACTCCAAGTGTGACAATGAGTCGGCGGTCTTCTTTCGGCAAAGCACCATCTCAAGAGGGTTATCAATCCCCAGCAGCTTCAGTGCTTTCAAGGCAGCCAGTAGTGACAACCGAAAATGGCAAGCCAGTAGTTCGTCTACCTCCACCTCCCCGACCCCTTGCTGTCAACCCATCGGCGTCTATGGTCCCCGGACCAGTCCCGTCAGTCATGGGCCCCCCTCTCACTCAAACCCAGCAGCCAATCTGGCGTGAGAGTCGTCCAGCTCCCATTCCCATGCATCAACCTCGCCCTAAAAAGACGGTCTCCGTTGCCGATATTGAAACTCCAGCGAGTTTTCCCATTAATCCACCCCAGCCCCAGCAGGAGCAACCTTTTCACCACCAGGTCCCGATGGCCGGAAATGGCCCGGTATATGGCCCGGATCCATCAAGCACTCATCCTCCTCCCACACAATCCTCCGCGACTCCGCTATCCCATATTCCCGAACGTGCAGTCCACGCTCAGCCTTTTCACGTATACGGATACCAACAAGCTCAGCCCTTTTATCCTACCGCTTATCCGCCTGGACCTGTATACTATCCCGTTTCAGGGACTGATTATCCACCATACAGCACCGCAGGGGCGGGTCCAGGCACCTCTGTACCTCCATACCCCGGTCAAAATGTTCCATACATGGTTCCCGCACCACATACTTCAGGCGAACCGCCTGGTCAACCAGGCACAGTCGCACATGAGGCGGGTGGCACGGTCTACTACTATGACGCCTCCCAAATGTACCCAGCTTCGTCATTCGGGGTGCCTGCCGGTGGTGTCGTAGGGATGGGTGGAATGATGACACCTCCCGGTACAACTTATTACTATCCTCAGCCGCAAGGCGTCTATTATGCCTCTTAATGAAAGGATGCTTTTCAAAAGCGATCAAAAAAAAATCCCCCTATAAAAGCCATAAAAAATCACCAAAAAATATGAGAACATTCATGAGGACTTGGTATTTTCATTTTCTCATTATTTTCTTCCTTCCATTTATTTGCCTTCATTCTTCCCTTATCCGTTTACTTTTTATATAGCTTCTCTCACTTCATCTCTTCCTCTTCCCCTCTTCTAGTGGCATTCCCCTCACTTCAATTTTGCCATACATGACTACTAAAATTCTCATGACTTTCCATTTCTTGATAGTCCATGATTTGCAGCATGCCTAAAACATTTTCTTTTTCCCTCTCTCTTTTTTTTTTTTTTTTTTTTTTTTTTTCTCTCCCTCTCCTGCACTTTCTTTTCGGGTATGCTTACATACTCCTTTTATCAGTTCTGTCTTCAGTCACGGTTAGATTAGGATTCCAGGCATTTCTAGCGAGTTTTTATTTTGTTGTAATATGGAGACCTATGAATGCCTCTCAGGTGGTTTTATCGTTTCGGGTTTAGCCACCCGATACACCGTATTGTCGTCATCTTGTGTGATTCTTTATCAGGCTTCATGTCTAATTGCTTTTTCATGTTAGTTCCTTGCTGCATATCGAGTAGTTTTGCAATTACGCCCCGCATGAGCTGCGACTAGGTTCTTAATTATTGGCCAATAAAATTTCATTCTTGTATGAGTAAATATTTGGTCGAGACAGGTACCTACTACCTAGTATCACGGGTAGTACTTACCCAACACGAGGCGGGCTCGAATGAAATAAGAAAAGGATATGTCTTGTTGATTCATGAGAAAGTAATGAAGGTCTTACCATGAACATGATATAGGTACTTTGAGTCCTTTGTGCCACAGTTTGCACATTTGAGAGATTTCAAGGCAGCACCAGCGAGGCAGTGTAAAAGACTCAACTTCGAATTTGAACCACATTCTTTTGCTGTCCTCATCCACTCCAAATCGTATCTACTCTCTTCTATCATTTATTCATCCCGTTCTTGCTAAGATTTCATGACTCAAATCATGCTGAATAAAAGGCACGGAGGTAGAGCTCTAAAGATAAACTTAGCGCTCAAAAAGCCCATATTGCTTTTAGCTCAAGTTGATGCCCTCTTCTTTGTCAATCAAAAATCTATCAGAAAACACCCTCACCGGATCGAAGCTGCAATTGGCCTCCAAGATGTTCAGTAGCCTTCTTTTAAGAGAGAACAAATAGTCAATTTTGACTTGCTATACTCAATCATCCGTTGGGAAAGGGTCTATGAAAAAACTGTGTCGGTTGCGAGATTTTGTCGCGAGCCATGAAACGCCAAACAATGATAACACATATTGAATTAATTATTGGAATTTCTAGTGGTGAAAACTTTCCTAATAAAAGTATAATGACTGGCTTGGTGAAGTTTCATGGTCTACAGTAGGGTTTGCAAGTCCTGTTGATTTAGAAAGCCTTGCTTTTGCAATTAAATGGGTATATTTATTCCTTTGGCCGGTTATTTAGGTTCAAGGGAGTCAGAGAAGAGTTGAGTGAAGATCAGGAACTTAGTTTTACTTCCTATTAACAGATGTTTTACTTAGATACCTACAATAATGGTAGTTGCTGATTGCTAATATTCTCCCCACATTTCTAAGTTTGTTATCAAGAAAAATCTTCCGTTTTTATATCTATTCAAAAGGGCGCCTAATTCTAAGTAAGTAGTATAAGCTTGTCTCCTGATGAGATTGTGAATGCCTGAGGCAGCTACAATGCGCTGTTGGCTGTGGTACCATAAATATTCATTTTAGAGCGAAATAATTGGCAATTATTTTGTTGGTCTTTATGTACTATGTCGATAATTAGGTGACTAGAATGCCTTTCTATTACAGATGATTGAAAGCCTCAGAATGGAAACCCAGCGCGAGGCGTTGTTATTAGAGAACAAACTTAAGCTACAATACTAATAATACCCGCTGAGGTTAATGGTAGGTTAAATCATATAGGTATTGAATAGGTTTTCAACACAAAAGAATGATATTTAGAAGTACAGCGTAAACAGTAGTGGTAAAAGTGGTCTTTTTTAGTATTAATTTTACAAATTTGTATGTTCTAGCTAATTTTTACTTTAAATCATATTTATCCATTATTTTCAATTATTTGTGAGCTTTTAGAAAACAAAAGAAAAAAGTAAGGCTGTTTGTTTTTCTTTATTTTGTATGGATTCCCCGCTTTTAAAACCATCAATCAAACCTAATTTGGTAATTTCTCAGTTAAACTAGAATTGGCAGTCCTCTATTTCTTATAATTGTTTTGCATAAAGGTACATATCTATTCTCCCCTGTCTATTAGGGAGATGTCTCCATAGTCAGATATATATATCATATCATCTTGTCCAGGCACTTGGCTGTTGTTACACCTACCTAGGTACTCCTTGTTTGCTTTTTTCCCTCCCCTTCTTTTCTATCCTTCCCTTTTCTTCTTCCTGGCGTGGAGGTTCTATTAATAGGAAAAGAAATTATAAGTTAAATTTTCATCGCAGCTATTCCCCCTTACTAATTCACCTCTTTTAAATAAGAAAAAATAAATATATGTACATTGTGTTCCCTAAATGTAAGTTATGTCTTCCCCATAGGTAAGATAACCTACTTTTGTATTTTAATGCAGAATGATTTCATCATGGCATCATGTACCAATGGGTAAGACTGTCCTTACTGGATCGATGTATTTTTTCCTGGGGTCGGCAGGGCGAACAAGGCAAAAGAACCCGTGCACGGCCGCCGACAAGGATGCCCCGGGGGGCACCTTCACCGCCTCAGCCGAATGCAGAACAGCAGCTGACCTTCCGTAGGCATCGCTTTATCTTCCAATGAGTGACCCCATTTCCCTTCCCCTTCTACCTCCTCCTTCTCGCCTCCTCTCTGCCTCTTCACCATCCCCTGTATCCCGTATCCCATCCTCTTTCCCATCATTCACCCCCCTCGCTCATTCACAGTTCTCATCCCTTACCATCTAGGGCTGTCGTGAATTTACCTCAGTGTCCATTCATCTCCTCCCGTTCTAGCGTCCCGTGCCCTATCTTAACTTAGCCGTAGGGACCAGCCCAGCAGGCGACAGGCTCTCCCTCCAACAACCACCATGTCGACCACTTCTGCTACCACTCCTCCAGTCGGTCCTAGCACCCCTATTACAGTAAAGGTTCTCTATAATGAGCAAACTCGACGCTTCAAGATTCCTTTGAAAGATCTTGGGGCTCGCACATTGCCCCAGAATGTATGTCTCCACTTTAGCTCCGGTCGGGTCTCTTCCCCAAGTAAAAAAAGCACTTGCCCATCCAACTATTACTCCCTCGAACTACTCTATTGTATTCCGTTTCCTTTTTAAATATTTATGTTTGGTTTTTTTCCAAACTGTGTTTGAAATCGATATTTTGTCATGGTCGAGGTCTAACTAGCTATCCATTAGCTCCGCCAACTCCTTGGCATCTCCCCAGATGTCAACGTCATTTTCGAACGCTATTCCGATAGTGCCGCCTGCTACGTTCATCTCGACTCCGAGAATCCAGCCGTTTTCAAACAACTCTACCGAGCTGCTAAAGCTAAACTAAAACTTCGGATCAAGGCTGTTATTGTTGATGAGGCTGATTCTGAGCCACAAGAGTCTGATGACCAGCTAGAACAACCAAGCCCAGGCCGATATGACTACCTCGCAACTGTCCTAAGCTCCCCACTCCCGGCTACCCAACTTAACACTAACATGAATTCCTCCACCCCTCAAATAAACCCTCCAGAGAACCTCGAGAAATCTACATTGCCATGGTCTGCCCCAGAAACAGCTGAGGCGAAGCCCTGCTTCCGGGACTTCGTTTTGGGCTCAGACAATCCCAGCGTTCCCATATTGTCACATACATCGAACGCTGGCATATTTTGCATTGATTGCAACCATTGCGGTCGATCTATTCCCAATGAGCACTACCACTGCAGCATTTGCTCCGAAGGCGATTATGACCTTTGTCCTCAATGTGTTGATCTAGGAGTCACTTGCCCGAGCGAGGACCATTGGCTGATCCGACGATTCGTTAAAGATGGTGTCGTGACCAATAGTACAACCGAAACGGTTGCTCCTCGAAAGATGCAAGTTCAAGAGGAGAAGCCACTTCCCGAACTTGTACCGGAAAACTCCCCTGAGCCCGTTCAAGAACCTAGTGCTACCCACGAGCGAATTTGCAATGGCTGTCTTCACGGTAAATATTTTCATCCACCCCAATTTCAGCAATTAAACGCTAACTGTTAGTAGAACTTGATGGCAGCAAGATTTTCACCTGCACCGACTGTGAAGATTATGACCTCTGCTCCGCCTGTTTCCTTGGAGATAAGCACGGTCACCACCCTGCTCATGCCTTTGATATCCTCGGTGATCACGAGCAGGGCCCTAAGAACGCCGCTGTGACTCGCTGTAAACCTGGCCGTGGCTACTCACATGCTGCCATTTGTGATGGATGTGATAAGGTTCGTACAAGCTCGCGGCGCCCCACCCATTTTTTGGCGTTTTGTAGAAGCAGGAGGTACTAATAGCCTTATAGCACATAATTGGTGTTCGCTACAAGTGTCTCACTTGTCCAGACTGGGACTACTGCTCAGAGTGTCATGTTGACGCTTCTCGCACTCATCAAGGCCATCGTTTTGCTCCACTTTACACTGCCATTTCTGAGCCCGTACAGTCCTACGAAACTCACTACGGCATATTCTGCGATGGTCCTCTCTGCAAGGACAAGCGTGATTCCCGCTATCTCACAGGGGTCAGGTACAAGTGTTCCGTCTGTCCCGATACTGATCTTTGCGCTAAATGTGAGATCCATCCTTCAAACACACACAATCGCACCCACCCAATGGTGATGCTCAAAACCTCTGTGCGTAATGTCAGCGTTAGCACTGTCCTTGATGATGGTATTGATGCGGTTACTGTTCGCGATCGCAATCAGAAATCTGCCTCGACTCAGGCTACGCCTCCAATTGAATTGGAGATCCCAGAGGCAAACTTCTCCGAAGTTACGCTCAAACAGGAGAGTGAGGATACTCAAGAGGCCAAATTTATCCAGGAAGCTCCTGTTTCTGAAAGGACACAAGTGAAAACCGAACAGACCCCAGGTTGTGATGAATATCAAGCCTTCTTTATTAAGGATACCATTCCCGATGGCACTACAATGCGTCCAGGACAGGTCTTCCAGCAGACATGGACTCTCTTCAATCCAGGACCACTCGCATGGCCTCAAGGGAGTGACGTTCGTTTCGTCGGTGGTGACTCGATGTTTAACGTAGATACAAACCATCCTACAAGTTCTGCCTCAATATCAGCTGCTATGGAGAGCAACAAACTCTCCGAACCTCTAGAACCCGGCAAGAGTGCAGATTTTGCCGTAACACTTAAGGCCCCGCAGCGTGTAGGTAGTGCAATCTCATACTGGCGGCTCAAGCTTGCCAACGGCATGGCTTTCGGCCATCGACTATGGTGTGAAGTCAATGTTCGAGATGACCTGCCTGTTGAGGAAGACACTGCCGAATGTCAGGCGAATGGTACGGAGCCCGAGATTGCTAGCCAGTCGGAAAGTCAGATGGTTTTCCCCATGCTAGATAAAGAATCCCCAGACACAAGCACTCATGAAGCTGCGAGCGTACCGCCCACAGCCCCTTCAGTGTCCAACCCCTCGGAGCAGGATATTCTTGACGATGTCGCCAGTCTGACCTTGGATGATGATACCGAAGCTGGGTTCTTGACTGATGAAGAATACGATATCCTCGACGCCAGCGACCAAGAGTTTTTAGATGCCCAGCCTGGAAACTAAGTAAGGCACTAATTCGTTTGATGTGACATGGATCTTGTTTTGGGATATTCCGGGTAACTGGCAAAGTGAAACCGCTGTTTTGGTTCAAATTTCTATTTTCTTTATAAAACATAACCCACAAGGTGGCCGGATGATTCCAGCGACTAATGGAATTAAGAATATTATATCTCTGCTCTGAAATTGAAATTGGAAGGATATTAGTCAATTTTTCTTTGTCTAGGATGTTCTCGTAGAGTTTGTCATTCCCCTGCCTCCACTTGAGTCTTTTTGTTGGGAAAAGACATTCGCGTCAGTCCAGCGATGTCCTCCTCATACGCTCCTTCCCATGCATTGCGTTGCTTCTATTCACCACTATTTAGATGGCTGTACTACGATCATGGACTAACCTGGTAAAAGACTATTCAACTGACCTCTTTCTTCCCTTTTGTTCCTGGGTTATTTATTCATTTGTTCTCTTTTAATTTCTCTTATCTTATTTTTTGCGTACTACTGAAGACTATGGGGATTCTAATCCGGCTTATTATATCCCTTTTAGCGGCAATATTTTCTAGCTCTATTGTCCAACGAAGGCTTAATGTCTGGGGAGTGTTCCGATCAGGAGGACTAAAACAACCCCTGGTTAACAGTAAAAGTTTCCACACGGTCCAGGGCACAATCTAATGCGAAGATTTACATTACTGGCCTTCGAACGGACAAATTATTACCGCATGTGAAGATTCTCTTAGGCAGGTTCAAGTGGTTCCCTCCAATCGTGCATTTCCAAAAATCACCGGAGACTACTGGGTCGATTCATGTTATTAATCCTCGGGTCTGTGTAATGGCGTCTTCTCGTCTTTCTTAGATTTTGATGTTTGTTTCAAAGCCGTTAATTTAACAGAAAAAGACGATAGTGCTGATGCGATGGTAGCACGAGACGGGATGTTCAATTATAACGGCTTCGGACACGGTAGGTCGAATGACGAGATCCTTGTTAGGAGTGCCCTTGGGAGGAATCATGTATCGCGGCCGGTTGGTAAGTACCGATAATCGTACGATTGAGATTCTGGATGAGGTGTTGGTAGATTGTACCCTTTATAATCTGAGTTATTATGCGGATCTTTACTGGACTCTCTATAACGATGCGAGTGGATATGTTTTGGCAGGTTTAGGTAGGGCATATAACCTTGCACAGACACAGGGGGATCCGACAGCTCAGGACGCGGTAATAGTTTAGTTCGTTTGACCAGTCGGTGCATGGGAGTGGGAGAAGAGACTACTTATGAAGATGATGGGACTAGCATCCGGACTGCAAATGCGGCGGTGTTGGTGCCAATTGAGTATCAGGGAAGAGGACCGAAGCAGGCATGGTTGTTTATAACTAGATTTCTTTCGAATGGAATGGTCGCGGTCAAAGTTGACTTGTTGCTCATTTTTTTCTTTTTTCATTTTTTTTTTTTTTGGTTCAGCTCAAAAATAGTTTAAAACACAGTATAATTCCTCATCGGATTTTCCGTGCTCAACTATATTACGTATATATTGAGGTGAAGGTACCTAGGACTCAATAATTAATGCTAACCAATCAACCTACCTACCATTTACCATAGATTGGTACACCGTACCTACTAAGTACTAACTCCTCTTACCCCTCTAACCAAAAAAAATTTACACATAAAATCAAGAACAGAAAGGGAAAAAAAAAAAAAGAAAAAACTCACCCAAAATGCCCGCTATCCAATTTGACCTACCTACTGCTCTCCTCCTCATCGATAACCAGCAAGCTTTTGACGTACCGTTAGACAAACCAAGCCACTGGGGCAACCACCGATCCAACCCCAACTATGAAAAAAATCTGACCACCCTCCTAAACGCCTTCCGCGCGGCACGCAATGACAACAACCGCGAGGAGAAAAAAGCCAACATCCAGGAAATCATCCACATCTTCCACAGCAGCACAAGTCCAACGTCTCCGCTCCATCCATCCCATCCGTCGCGGGGTATCGAACCCCTCCCATTCGCGACCCCAGCGCGAGACGGGACCGAACGCGTGATGTGGAAACACGTCAACTCGGCGTTTATTGGGACGGAATTGGAGACGGTTCTTCGGGAGAAGGGAATTAGACAATTAGTGGTTGCGGGGATCACGACGGATCATTGCGTCTCGACTAGTGTTCGGATGGCGGCAAATCTGGGGGTGGTGGAGAGGAAGGGCGACGGCGATGATGGTGATGGTGATGTTCTAAGGGGCCGGATTTTGTTGGTGGAGGATGCGACGGCGACGTGGGATAAGGGGGGGTTTGATGCGGAGACGGTTCATCGGGTGACGGTTGCTAGTCTGGACGGAGAGTTTGCAGATGTTGTGAGGACTGATGAGGTGGTGAGGGGGCTTTCTTCGAGTTGGTAAGTACCACCTAATTAGATATCTAACTTATAATATCTCTCTCTGTGTTTTGTTTGGCTGTGGATATGGCTTGCTGTATGTAAGAGTGATTGTAGATAGATAAATAAATATGTAGGTATGTGTGTATAGTATTATATTGATTGTTTGTATTGCGGGAAACCTGAACAAGTAAATGATCTTTAGTTCCTTCTTAATTAACTACTAGTTATGGCAGTTCTCCTGGGCTCTATATATTGATTTCAGCGTTCATTTGTCAATATGTGCAGAGTGGTACCTTAGTATCCAGGGGTTCAATACCGGCACCATACAAGATCAGATTATTCAATACTGTATGATGAATGACCTGGATAGAATCAAAACAAGTCGAAACTCTCTGTGTATTACAGCAGGTCAATGATTTTTCAAGTTGAAGAGATTCTCAAGGTGGGAAATACTACTACTGCCCCTACTACCAATAATAATAGTAGCATCTCGGGGTGTAGGAAGTCCCGAATACGAAAACGAGGCTGGCCATGAGAATGGTGCCTGGAACTGCTGCTGCTGCGACATGGGAGCTCTCCTCCCATGACATAATTGAATAATATTTCTCTCCCGTCCGATCTAGTTAGGAGTTACCTACCTAGTAGGTAAGAGAATAATTGAACACATCGTTAAGCGCCAAGTGTCAGTCTTGCTTACCCCAGCTTTGCACAGCCTCACTGAAGACCTTAAATTTTATTTATTGATTTGTTTTTGACAAAAGAGAGACCAAAAAAGGTGGTGGAGTCTGAACAGCTCTTCCTTCCATTACTACTAGTAATCAAGACGGTAAAACGAAAAGCCTCAAAAATGTCGTATTATTATGCCACCTAGCTGCCAGGGTATCAATCAAGTTCAATGGAGAGAGCATGTCTTGACACTGCCTCAATCATTGCGTTGACCTTTTTAGGCAGCACGATTTTCATCTTCAAATGATCTGTTCTTCTTGGTCCTCTTGGCTTTTGATTTATTTCTTTTATGCCAAGCGTCATCCTTTGTGCTCTGGCGATGGACCTTCTCCTTTTTCAGAGTCCATAGTGAAGAGTGCATGGGATGGACTCACCGAAAACCACATATGCAGTGGTATCTCTCTCCATCTCTCTCACCTACAAATAGTATTGAGTATAGAGCCGGGGGGGAGGGGGGTGGGGGGTACACAAAAAAAATACAAAGAAAGGACTCTTATCTTGAATTCTTATGAAGGAATGTTTGTAGTGCGGGGTAATAAACAACCAAAAGAGCAGCAACACTCCAATATTCCAAGTTCACAAGCCGCACCCGCACGGCAATCCGCACCTGATCTTGTGATGGCTCTGGAAGGTAAGAGGATAGCAGTATTCGCCATCGTATCCAGGGGAATCCCCTACTAGCTTGTGTCCTCGGAGGTAAAACCCTACAAGACCGCTGATTCAGTGACAGCTTGTAACCCCCTCTCTCCACATTAGCCAAAGTGGTGGACTTAAGCATCGGATATACGACGAATCCGTGTAGACTCAAAACTAGCCTTCTCCTTTTCTCATTTTTCTTTTCTTTTCCCTTTCTCGCGAGCACCCCCCACACTCCCCTAAAAACATTCCCAATAGAGTAGATAGTTCAGGGATATGCTATCAGGGTGTGAGGGGTTTGAATGGAACGCAAAAGAAATTGATTATCATGTCACGCAGACGCCAATTACGAAAAAATAAATAAATATATCAATAAAAGTGGGAAAGGGAAAATGAAAAAGAGGGGGGGAAACCTAAAAAAAAAAAAAAGGAAAAAGCAAACATAACAAAGGAGCAACACCAAGGATAGAGTGGCTATAGATTGTAAATCAATTCTTGGCATCACAATTAGCTCACGAGGCGCCCTTTTTCCCACACCAACCTAGCAACCTGTAGATGCACACGGGAGACCGTATAGCCGTATAGAATACTCTATATGGGTCGAGTGCCCGAATCCCACCTACGTTCTACTAGCGGCAGGTCCGCAGAGACAGGGGTTGATGGGCAGTGAGTGGACGGTATTTTCTGTTACTCTACTCTACTAACTTGCGTTATTTTGAGTCAGAGTATCTTCAAGGAGAACAGTAATTCATTATTCTTAGAAGTCGAAGTACGATTCGAGTCTAGAGTTGGGAGGGAGCGAGCAACTACTAAAAGGCTTGGTTGGCCCGAAAAGGGTAATATCGTATTCCCACTCAGGCATTCATCCGACCCAAAAAATAATCGAATAAATACGACCGCTGGATCCTTCAAAGAAGCAAAGAAGAAGACGAAGAAGAAGCCAAGCTTCACCGGGATCCCTGTTGTCTCCGGTTCCGAGCCTGCTGCAAGCCCGACACACACCTCTTGTCACAAATCAATACGTTCTAGTTGAAACGGCGTTTCCCTAGATCCGGCTCCGGACGGTGTTCTGTATGTATGTATCAGTCTGTTATGACCATTTTCATACACCAGTGGTATTCTTGTATGTTATGTAAATAATAACCAACCTAACAAACAGGTAAAATATTTAAGGTATTTACGTAATTATGTAATAAAGGCATGATGCAGAATGAGCAAGAATGATGATGTTCTTGGTAATATTCTAGAATTCTTATCATTAGATGGAAATCGGAATTAAGATAAAATCTATTTCATTCTAGTTATATAAAGAGACAATAAGGATTATATAATATTAGATATATTTATTAATTGAATGTGATAAAATGCCCAATGATGTTACTTCGTCTTAACGTTAGGCATAGATCAGGTCGAGGCCTTTTTTCTTTTATTACAATTGTTGTTTCTTTCCTGCAAAGTAATGATTAGCTCGTAGATCAGTGGCCATGTTTCTTCCCCTGCCCTATTCCCTTTTTTTTTGCCCCTTCTCCCCTGATAGTCTGGAAATCATGCCTGTTTAAGATCCTGCTATCGCATCCTCCTCTTCAGGAAGCTATCGAAAGATTGACATCATCCACGCGCTAGAACAACAATAGTTGGTTTCGAGAAGGGCTTGGCAAGCTGGGTACCAAATTTTAAGCCCTAACTAATCACTCCTACAAAAGAAACAAAACAATAAGAATCCTTTATATCATAGATTTATCTAATTTTGCATCCACACGCGCCCCTTGAAGGTGCAGGAATATAATTTAGAACTAACTACCGTACATACCCACTTTGAGCTCACTATGTTCTCTTTGACAATGGTAAGAAAGTTAACATAGATGATCGAGAAAAGGTGGAGCCTTATGAAATTCAACCAAATCAAGACCCTTTTTTTTTTTACCCTTTCCGTTCTATTTACTTATAACTAATTGACTAGGCTAGACAGTCTAGACTGCTTTATGGTGGGCTCTTTTTCTATTCCCCTCAAGAGTCAGATAGACAACATATAGTCGGTCCAAGTGGAGCATCACGATGTACATATGTAAAGTACCACAATTAGGCTAACTATAACTAGTAAACTACAGTCCAACCAGGAGGTTAACTAACTAACAGTCCTCCCTGCTTGAAAGACCCGCTCGGAATAGTCTTCAACCACGGGGGTAGTGGAGGCAAAGGATAATCGGCACACCATGTTAATAATTGTTTGGTGGAAACAAGAATAATGGGATTTTTTTTCCGACCATATTGTTTTCTGTTTTGCAAACAATCAATAGCTTGTCTTTATGGCTGCAGGGCCGAGGGATAAGCCGAGATCCAAGGCAAAACAATCGATCAATCGAGTACACACTACCCTCTAGATACCTGTCGTCATATCATACACAGTAATTAATCCCTCATAGTATGTAGTGATAATTTACTTATCTTCTGAAATAGAAAGAGTTGGATAGCTACATAATCATAATGGCCTGATCTTTCGTTATCGGGGGTTTTTTTTTATTTATTTTGCAAAAATAGCCATAGTCATGTACTTCCTAGTAGTACCTAGGTGTCTTATGCTACCTACAGGTATGTGTTTACTTGCATAACGCTACGTAGTCAGTGAAGCAGTAGCCAGGTACATACTTAGTTATCAATACCGAACTCGATTTACTACTGACTACCAAGGTACATTTCCCCCCCGCGCTTCAGTTGATTATCGTGGACCTCCTTCCCCTCTCCCGGGCCGTTCAATTGGAATGAAAATAAATATACAGGTCGGCTTGCTCCTCTTGCGCACCTATCTACAAATTCGATCCGACTAGCCGTGGTGGAACTCGGGTACCCGGACAGTGGGCACCAGGCATTGATGACAGCGTTGCTCGGGTTTGTATTCCGATGGGGAGAGGAGAAAAGAAGGAGTTGAATCCGCAATTGAGAAAACAAGACTACACCTACCTAGCTGCAACGTTTAAAGCTTGGTCAATCGCGAAACGAATCGGGGCCGGGCTTCACTGGCAATTGGCTACTAAGTCTTGTGTCTATCCACCACCTCATAGTATCACCTTATCCTGGTAGGTACCTGGAAAGAGGGTTCAGATGGAAACTAGGCCCTATATACCGCCCACCTACCTATGTAATGCCCTATGCGAGGAAGGAAGTGTCTTGTAAGGGTATTTTAGACCAATTTACTCAGATTAAATGCAGTCAATAATACTATGACTAAATAAAGTAAACACTGTATTTTGCATGCTATGTGCCTAGATATAATTATCCCTGAGTGAAGGGATATAGAAAATATTGGGGAACCTTATCAATAACATTCTCAAAACTTGTCCTACCTCGGTAGTAATCTCCCTGTGAAGTAGTCATATCAAGTCAATCTGTTGTTTTATGTTCTTCAAATACTTTCTTACATAATAAACAGTCATGTTGGTAGTTAACTAGTTATATACTCATTCATATATATTAGCCCTTTGTTACTATTTTCTATGCAGCAAAATACTACAATAATAGTAGTTCTCACGTCTTACATATATACCTAATGCGGCCGCTAGCAACAGTTAAGCAACACTTCATTATCAGTCATACAAACAAGTACTTAGATCGAAGCAGGGTTTGATACACATATAACCAAAATTACACGTAAGCCAGAAGACGTGGGGAAAAAGGGAAAAAAAAATAAAAATAAATAAAGTAAATAAAACATAAATTACTTGGTGGAAAACAAAAAACCGGTCGAAGTTCGTCGTAGTTCGGATCGGAGACCGCGGAGAGCGTTAACATTCCGTGCCGAGATCCAAAAGCCGCTGACTAAACACACCTCTTCTTGTAAAAATTTTTTACCCATCTTTGGGTTCCTACAGTCTGCCTTCTTGTCTTGTCTTGGCAAGAAGGTGTTTCTTTTCTATAGCATAAGAGTTAATTAGAATAACCATAGTCGTCAATTCGCCTTCCATGGATTGTTACAGAAAGAATGTTTATTATTATTATTATTATTATTATTATATTACAGTATTAATGTGGAAGAAAAAGTATTACTCCCCGAAGAAGTGTCGGATCCCCCAAACCTTCTTTTTGAGTTAGTTGCTATTTCTAGTAAGATCTCGCGAAACACTGCGCAGCTCAGCCCATACCTTTCTTTTCTAAGAAAAAGAGCTTCTTGCTTGTTAATTAAGTATGGAGAGGGTCTCTATATGAGAACAATGGTGATGCCTAGTGTAGTTAATTTTTAGTTGTATTTTTACTTCTATTTTTTTTACCATGATGATGATGAGCATGAAGTTTGCTTAAAACGATAATATTGATTGTAGTCTAACCCAAGCTGCTTGAAAGATTAAGAAGGCAAAGAACTAGAATATTCTAATACCACATACTCGACTTCCTATAGTAGTGAGAGGGCACTCATTAGTAAGGCTCTATGTAGGATTACCAATACCTAGGTATGAAATAATCTAGTAGTTAACTACTAACAATTACTCATAGAACAACTAAGAACTAAGTACTAGTCATCCATTGCGGGCGCTGCTACTTACTACCTACCTGGGTCGGGTATATTGCAAGTTTTATTTCGTGGAAAATAAAGAGAAAGGAAAAATTTATTTAATTTTATTTTTGGGTTATTCGACCTCAGGTAATAAATAAGATAAAACCTGATTAGAAGAGATTAACGGGATAAATAAAGTAAATTAAAGAGTGGAAAAACAAATTGACAAGATGATCACATAATGAAGTTTTTTCTTTCTTTCCCTGATCCTTTAAAGTACGTCTGATATTGGATACCTAGGGAGGACTTGGGTATAATTAGTAAAACCCTAGATTAACCCTGATCAACCAATCATCAAGCGGGTACCTACAGGGCCCTGGAAGAATGAAGTGGTTGAGGAACACCACCACTCCCTGGGTATATAGATAGAGATCATTTTTCGATATGAGATGGTTTTTATTTTCAAAGTGCTCTCCTCCTCCCTTTAGCCTTGAAAAGAGGTAAAGGGAAGGGAATACTAATAATGTGTAATTATATGATGGTAGCATTTCTCTATATCTACCTCACTAGGTAGGTACTCCTGCTTTTGTTTTAATTTCAAAACAAAGAAAATTGAAAGCAGCCCCCGACCCGATCGACAAGTAGGAGTAGAAGGCTAGTGCGGTCGGGCAATCGGCATTTCGGACACTTTTTGACATCCACGGAAACGATGGTGAGTTTCCTGCAGTCTATTATTCAAGTTTGCCTATTTTGGTAGTAACTATTACTAGGTACCCTAGTCTACCTAAGCTAAGTAGGTATACCTCATGACACACCATTCATCATCATTATCATCACCATCCATACGCAGCGTATTATTGAAAACAAAGTTGGGAGAAAAATAAATTTCTTGTACCGACGTAGATTTCGAGTAGAATTAATCTATCTAGTAGGTAGGTTGAATCGATTAAGTGGACTTAACTACCTACTTAACGACTCTTGGAACAAGTAGATAGTAGAGAAAAAAGAACAGAGGAAAAGGGTTGTGCGTCCGTGTGATCACTACTTTATTCTGGATTTGATGGTGGAGAACGCCGACCTTAAAACTTTAAGTTCCTTCATCGATACCTAACTGACTACCTACCGAGACGGCGAGATAGGTGACTGACTCGAAATCTATTAGGTATGTTGCTTCTTGATGATGATGATGCTGATGATGACCAATACTCATTTTCGTTCCCTTTTCAACTATAATATTAGTAATACCAGGATTGGTGCAGAAAGTCTAGAAGTTTTCGAAGGCGCCTAAGTAATTAGTTACCAAAACTCCAAAACTCAAATATGGTCAGCAGGAAGTGAGTGACCGGAGATAAGCTGTTTCGGGTGGTGACGTGCTCCAAGTGTGGATTAGTCAATCTTCGACGTCACTCTCCCACAAAGGTTCCTGATCACGTATTTTTATTTTTTTTAGAGTATTCAAGTTGCATTGTCATTATGACTACACCATCAATTAGATAATCGAGGAAGAAGAAAGGAAGAAATATGAAGCTGAATAATATGAAAAAGATAAATAAAGCAAATCCGAATAAAACTCCCCCATTTTAAGATTACCATAAGATTACCAACACCAAACACCACGGAGTTGCAATATGCCTGTACTTCCTGTAATGAATGTTGAAGCCTGTAGAGCACCAGACAAGGTAGAGAAAAGGATGAAATACAAGAAAAGAAAACGCTGTACAACCTTCCTCTTTCTGAATCATATTGAAAAATGAAAAGAAGGGTAAAAAAAGACATGTAATAATATACATGCGTCACGTCATAAGCGCAAAAGCGCAGAAAGGAAGAAAAGGAAGAAAAAAAGTCTCTCGCGAAATGAACTTTCGTCGTCACTGGAATGGGTTTATGTCGATGTGATCTCTGGTGGATTCGCATTTAGAAATTGGTTGATATCTTCGTAGTCGTTCTTCGCATCCATATATGAAGATGAAACCATACATCCCATGGGAATCTGACGATTAAACATAGGTGACGAGATTTGGTCATCGAAAGACAGATTGCCATAATCAACAGACCCCATCATGTCCATATCGTCGAAGGATGGGAAAGCAGGATTCCATTGCTGTGGAGCCTGTAATGCGAGCGGATTCACGACATTTGGCATAGGTATCGATGACATAAAGGGACCACTACTTTGTGCCATCTGTGGTTCGGTTTTGATTGTGAGAGCCTGGGGTCGCGAAGATGGGCTCACTGTGGTTGGCGTCGGTGGTAACGGTCGTGAAGCAAAGGGGTCTGAGAATCGCGATGGGACTATCGGCGATTGTGCGGTATCTGAGCTAGCGTCTGAAGAGTCCTGGCGCTGCATGTGTCCAACATTCTGCTTCCACAGTTCCTGTTGCATGACCTCTGTGTTCTCCTCGAATCGGCTATTCTTGCTCTGTTCAAGTGCGCCGAGTTGGGTGAGTAGGTCGTGTGTCAAAGGATGGCCATTGGGTTCGCATTTCAGCGGCTCCCCAGGCCAACCTTCACCTTCGTTGATTCGTCGATAGAGTTCTTGAAGTCCATATACGAGCCATGTTTGTTGTTGTTCAAGCATTTCTACGTATCTATGTCATCACGGAAAAGTTAGCGCTTTGACTCTCATCAACCCGCAATGTCATGAGAAAAGAAAAAAAAAAAAAAAAAGAGCAAATGGATGCCAGGTGCAAGCTCACCCCTTAGGGTACACTTTATCGTGAGCCTTCTTCCGTTCCCCGAAAATACAGACAGCATTGTCTGCTCTACACCGACCGCATGGTTTGGCTCCGTCACACTGCACCGGGTCAGTGCATCAGCACCTACTGATGCGTCTTGCTTTTGGTTTCTTTGGGCCGAGGCCATGCTTACCTTGGATTTTTTAAGTCTACACCGATCGCATGCCTTACACACCCTTTTTCGAACACCACTGTCGGAGTGCGAATTTTCCGATGTGGGTGACGATTGGCGCGGGGTCATTGCGTAGGTAAGTATATAGAAAGAATATAGATCGGTGTCCGGCAAATGGTATACCACAGGAAGATCTGCAGTATGAGCGGAAGGTTGAAAATATAAGAATAACCCGGCCCAATGGTTTGGTTTTGTAGTAGGTTATAGTGTCGCTTGAATTTTTAGCTTTCGTCTTTTATTTTGTTATCACTTTTTGGTCTCCCCCGTAATCAACTTTCGTAGAGGTGTTGCAATTATGAAGTGATTGGCGTCAATACGTAAGTATGGTGAGTCGATGATACAACGAGATGGGGGAGATATGGCGTATGAAAAGGAAAAGAAAACGTAGTGATAAAAAGTTTAGTAATATAACCTAGGATGGAAGCAATAATAAAATAATAAATAAAAAAATTCTGAAGACCCAATAAAATAAGACCTTTCTCACTGAGACCAGAGGATGAAAGGATGTAATGAGTAAATGAGATGGTGGATGGACCAAAGACTCAAAAGGTTGCAATGGTTGATTGTAGGTGAAGTATGGGCGCGCTCCCGGATAGTTATTGGTAACCACAGAAGTCAATAATAGTTAGTAAGTGTCGAGAAGCCAGGGAAATGGACAAAGCTAAGTTTCAACAGAAGGACGAAGGCCTACTATTATGTAGGTAATATAGATCGCTGACTCGATTCAAATCAAGAAAATGAAATAAATGTACCAGGAAAATAATAATAAAAAACAATATTTATTAATAAATCTAAAAAAATAAAAAAACAAAAAAAAAAAAAGGAAAAAGAAAAGAGAAAAAAAAAAAGGGTAATGAAACCCACAAGGCAATACCTGTACGGAGTTTGTAAGTAAAAGTAAGCCGTTCTCCGATTTGGTACTATAACTTACCATACAAGGTAACTAACTAGCTAGCTACCCATGGTAAGAAACATGAACCATGGGGCAGGAAAGATCAAAGGATAGAATATAATACTCCTGGAGCCTGATCTTGCTTACGATCACCCGATAAAATTAAATGCGAATATCCTACCTAAATGGATATCACATCACCAACTACTATGAAATTTACACTGGGCTAATTATAGTCTGCAGAGTAATCAACAAGACTTTGGGTACTTGAATGTATGCTAGGTATTCCTGTCTAGTATGATGTATAGATTGTATGATACAAGTTTAACTTAATTACAAGCACCTTGGGTGTAAGATTTCAGTTACAATGATACGGAACACGGAAGAAAGAACACTCAACTTCCCATATCCGACCCAAATAGTTAATTATTAGTCACTATTGCTCCTTGGCCGGGGCTCGGACCTCGGAGACTTTCTATCTAGTACTTTAGAGAATTTCCTTTTGGAGCAATATGCTCGTCGTGGGTTGATTATCTGATCCTTTGATGACAATATCAACTATTATAATTATGATCATGATCTTGTTAGGGCTGGTGGTGGGTTTAGCAGGTCAACAACAAGATGAAAAAGTCCCTCATACCAAATCTTCCACTGATAAGAGCCGTATATCCGGGCGGGTAATCAGAGGAAAAAATAATTTTGTGGTCTAAAAACCTCATAACAACTGACAATAATTAACATTGGGAAACGGCTAGAGAAAAGAAAGAATCTTACTTTTTCGTCCACTGTGTTAGATGTGAAATTTTCATTCTCCAGCACTTTTTAGATTACAATCAGAAATGACAAGTTGGATGCTGCCTGTAATAATAATAACAAAGATAATAATGGTCTGTAAAATAGTAGTACAGAACTTCCATGCATAGGCTAATGACTATCGGAATATGAATCCTGTATAAGAGGATCTTGCTTAATAGGGCAAGCTTATACTGTCCAGCGTATGTCCTTCCCCCAGTGCATAAACGGATTTACGGCACAATGATCGGACGCAAAAACACTAAGTAGTAGTTCTTACTCGGCAACCGCATGCCGAAGTGCGATTTTATTGTTCCCGCTTCTCCTGACGTTAAGCCAAAGTAATTAAATCATAATTCAGGAACTTGGCACTATGAACTAGTGCTATACTACTCCATCCCCAGTACTTTATGTCACCATATTTCTTGTTATGACTCCCCGTGAATAATAATAATGATATACCTCTGAACCCTGGATAATCGGATGTTTTTCTTGAAAGCTTAAGCATAGGTTGCCTCCCCAGCCACCATGTCAGTGCTTCTTCTCCTGATTTTCTATTGCAAGGCGTTGCAAAATAATCAGCATCTATTATTATTGATACACCGAAAGAGCATGTAATTAATTTTAATTATATTATTTATGATTACTACTATCAATCAAGAGAAAATAAAGAGAGGGAGGGTCCTCCTTCTGCAGCATCAATGTATGAAATGATAGTCCATGACGTGAGGACCCCGCCATTCTTCAAGTTAATATAACCCCCTTTAGAAAAAAGAGAGATTTTTTTTTTCTCTTCAAGAAGAAAGCCTTAAATGAGAGTTGACTTCATACTTGCACCACCACAACCTCCCCCCTCCCCCAAAAAAGATCAATGATTCATGCGATTCCGTTGCCGTGATTTCCACGGTTCTGACCCATTTGTTACATCATCCCGAAGTTGTGGCTGGATTGTCACGACCCAGGACGGGAGAGTACTCTATTGATAACAATAGGATTTAGGATTTTCATAATTCTTCTTCTTTTTTTTTTTTCATTTTTTTGTTTCGCTGTGGGGTTGGGAGGACTCAATGATTAGTTCTTTCACAGGTTGCAACTGTCTGGTTCTAGACTCTCTAAAATCCCCCTTTTACTGTTAGGACTTGGAAAATAGAGATGTCCTGATGTAGATGAATCCACCTTCCATGCTCACATTCGCTCATTACTTAACCAATATTGAATCTAACTGGGCCTGCGCTGATATGGCATCCGAGGGTTAGCTAAAGCTTCCTACTTACCTACTGCCATGTGCCCATCATTTGCACAACTTATTCCAAATCTCAAAAGTATCAAGTATAGTCCTTGTGCAAGATGACTTCACCATTGTTGAAGTGTGTCTATGCGAATCCCCGTGGTTCTTTTACTATGATAGTTGAACTGATTAATTTTTTTTGAATTATCCTATCGAGTAAAGTACGGAGAATAAAAGAGGAAGGGGATTTTGATGACACACTATATTCACCAGGTGTCAAGGGTTGAACGCCTTTTGTGGTATAACGTACAAGATGGGGTATATGAAATTTGTGGAAAATGGAAATAAATACCTTAAGAGTGTAAAGGGTGCAGGGAAGAAAAGGAAAGAAACGTCCACCCAACATACCACATTATCTCAGCAACATAGTCGTTTCCATCGACTTGGGGTTACAGCTCCTGAAGAATCCTCGGAGTCTTTTTCGTTCTGTTCCTGGCTAGCCCGTTTGCTTCTGAAAATTTTATGAAGGAAGCTCTGGCGTCGCTCTGCTTGTTTTGGTAGGTCTGCTGGCTTTGGCGTTGTGGTGCTCGTAGCTGTTCTCTTCGTCGAACATTTTACCGCTCGAGCGGGCTTGAACATCTGGGAATTGTTCTGGTAGTGCTGTCGACGAGCGTCCACTACACGACGTATCAAAACTAAGAAATGTTAGGTTTGAAAATATCTAAAAAAAAAACGGGGAAGGTAAAAATATCCTTCTGTGAAAAGACATACGGGCGAATGTTTCCTCGATATTGACCATCTCCCTTGCACTCGTCTCCATGAACCCACAGCCATGCTTTCGGGCATATTCCAGACCCTCTCTCGCACTAATGGCACGACTATCCTTGAGATCGCATTTATTACCTGCCACAATTTTGACCGGCGGGGGCATTCCAACCTCCAATCCCTGGGCGCTTTCTCCTAGTTCTCTCAAGAGTCGCTGGTTGTCCTCCGCACGTTGCTCCGTCTCCATGTCAATCATATCCATAAAATAGTCCAATGCACCCAGGCTGGACGCACTAGTGATGTCGTATACGAGGAGGAATGCATCCGACTTTAAGTTGGATGTCGCCCATAGGCCACGATATTCCTCCTGACCTGCAGTATCGGTAATCGACAAGAAATATGGGAGGCCATCAATTATGCGCGTAACAGAATATGAATCTTCTGTATTTTTTTTCGGAGGCAGTTAGGCGATTCCTGATAATTAACTCGACTCGAGAAGAGCCCTGGTAAGGTTAAGGGCAACTTACCAATTGTCGGGTCGTACCTGAGTAGGTTGAGCAGAGTTAGCGAGTTGCTCAATCGCAAGGGGACTACCTTGGAAATCTATGCACTTACTCGTGAATCCATTGACTGCGTACCAATCGAAGGGTGATGGAGGATTTTCCTGCCACCAATTTGCTGTTAACCGGTGCGCTCCCATGGCAGCTCGAATTACAAGCCGGGTGTCCAGGCTCGATAAACCTCAATTAGATGCTAAAAGAATTTGTACAACTTACCGCACCCACCATCCCCGCATATGGTGATTGTGATTTTGTTTGGCTCGTCTGCCATGACGTGTTGGAGATGGGTAGGTTGACACACGATCGGCGAGCTGGAACCAAACGGAACCCCCCACACAAAGATGAAAGAAACGGAAGAAGATAAATAGTGAAGGTATTGATTTTCTTCCTTTATTATTGACAATTTGATCGCTACTGGTAACAAAAGGAACAAGGAATTACTGAAGGAGAGGGGGGGTTGAAAAAAATTGAAAATAGCTCGGGTTAATAAAAAAAGGAGAGATAATATGTTGTAGGACATTTACCTCCAAAGGAAGGAAGCTAGTCAAGGAGGTGTCTCCGAAATTAAGCGCAATGGTGATAACGAGTGTACCGGATGGGGGATATCATGATGGGACCGTTTTCGAGGGAGGATGGAAGGGAGGATACAAGGTGAAGGGCAAAGAACGAAATACTGACTCCTTGAGTCGTTCATGTTTGGTGGTAGGAGATTATTGTCAGACACTGATAAGAGATCATCCCTTAGGCTTTATTATCAATCCTCCTAAGAATTGGGAGCTCGCGAGCTTTATCAACCGGTCGCGCAAGGAACATCAATGTGGAGGATCAGCAGGAACAGCACGTGAATCCAATTGAAATTAAATTGCAGATATCCAAGCGTCTCTCTCTACATATATTGGATGAATGGGCCCCGATATGACAGGGAAATTTTCCTCTTGTTTTCCAAAAGGTCTAGATCCGATGTTGAAGCTGGGAAGAATTTTCGTACTTTTGATGTGCTCTGCCTATTTAGATGTATCCACTATTGAACCATCACAACCTGAACCTACTATAGTCTTGCTCCTGAGCGCCCAATCACAGTGTTTTAGCCTCGCTTGATCCAACACCATACCCCAGAAGCTGAGGTTTTCTTTTCTATCTCTTCTCAGTGTGATCCCTTTTGTTTGCTAACTTGCTGTTGAGGTACCTGGCGGGTGGTTTTGGATAGAAGTACCCAGATAGAGATCGATGAATAATGATAAAATAAGTTAGAACTATAGGTAGTGCCTATTCAAGACTCATTCAAGCCACGTGAAATTATTTACATTCCAAGTTTCGCTCACATTCTTCAGCTTCCAGCGTTGATCCAAAGTGACACTTCTCCCCCTCTTTTCCACATCCTCGGGTCAAAAGCACTATTCCTTCTTTTCTTATTCCATCACAGCTCGATCAATCACAAAGTGTCATCCCTCTGACGCATCATTTACCTCCTTCTCCTTCTATCGACCCTTCTAATTGGCACAGCCCTTTCCTCCGGCCCGCCTTGCAGACAGTGTTGATCCTTGTATCGCTTCATATATGAATAATGAGCATGGGACCCTTCTCTCCTGTTCGAGGTGTTGGGGGGGGTATTGGAAGTGTGTTTTCCTTTTTATTTCTTTCTTTTCTTTTTTCTATACCATTCATTCTCCCTCTTCATCCTGTTGGCTGCCCTTCCCTCTATTTTTTTTTCTTTTTTTCACCCCCTTCTTACCCCATTTCCCTCTTTCTCACTCACTATGTCATATATTGAATAGTCGACCCATAATCGTTCAACTCCGCAATTTTTCTCATCTTTCTAATTCAATTTCATGGCGTTCTCCTCAGGTCCCAGTGCCTCGATATTTTATCCTATCTAAAGCAAGTTAGGGGGAAACTATACCAGCCAACCGGGCCCTCTTCCTTCTCTCGCATAGGCTTGATCTTTGCTGACTGGGCCCCTCCCGCCCTCCCTGTCTTTTTTTGCCTCCCCCTCTCCTCATCCACCCCCGGCTTTCTCGATCCGGCCTTTCTATTGGCTAGGATACATATATTCAAATCGATCGAGCGATCCAACCTGTAGCATGACCAATCGTGATATTGAGGCCTTCGGCGAGGAGGCCTTCTACGAGGAGCAATATGGCATGTCTACGTCCGATAGTCACGAAGAAGGGCAACAACCTGAAATGATAACCTACACTACTGCCGCTCCCATGCCAATTGGGGGCTTTGACTATCCACCGCCTCAAACGGATCTGCTCGATGGAGATGGTTCAAGAGCCATGATCCCATCGGTGAGCTTAGGGGGTCATATACCCAATGACATTCTTCCGTATGAAACCCTCCCCACTACAGGCGGTACGATCTCGATGGGAGTGGATGCAGATAATGTATTTGCGTATGATACTCCTGGTTTCCCGCCCTCGACACTACCAGTAGATCGGAATCTAGAACACCAGGTCGCTCAATTTCCCTCTGTACAAACACAAACTGGAATGTTGGGTCCTACACCGGTTTACTCTACGGGACAGCCCCAGGAATCAACTGCAGGGATGTATTGGGGGCTGCCCCAGACCACGGAGGAGATGCGCCCCTCGTTACAGAGTCTGGCTTCCCGACCGTCAGCTTTCTCCCAACTTCCAAACCCCCCACAAGAGCAAACACTGCCGCATCGACAGCACTCTAGTGTGCATCCGATGTCGCAGTCATCGTCATCGAGTTCAGTCCCCCCCCATCGATTTATTCAGCCAAAAAGAACACTGCCCACGAAGAGTAAGTTATCGTCCCGACTAGTTACGCTAGAAAGCTGTCTAATATATAAACCTATAGCGCCTTCGGGCCCGTCAAATCCAGAGGCTGTTGGTGAAAGCACCCCATACACCAATATCTATTCCGGAAGCGGATTCGATCTGATGCGTATCTTGGTAGGTCTAATCGCCAGATATTTGTACCATCTGCTAACCTCAACCTAGGCTGAAGTAGCGTCCCGCCCGGACCCTAAGATCAACATTGGTGCAGTTGACCTGTCATGTGCTTTCGTGCTATGCGATATAACCATGGATGATCACCCTATTGTTTATGTTTCACACGCCTTTGAGCGGCTTACTGGATATAGCGAGAGAGAAATTGTCGGGCGCAATTGTCGCTTTTTACAAGGACCAAATGGTGCGGTTGAGCAAGGTGTACCACGGAAGTTTGTCGATACCCACACAGCACATCGCTTACGGTTAACCATTGAAGAACGAACTGAGGTCCAAGCCAGCATCATTAATTACAGGAAGGGTGGGCAACCATTTATGAATTTGATTACAATGATACCTGTCCGTTGTGATTCAAGCGACTATCGGTTTTTCGTCGGATTCCAGGTGGATTTGGTTGAGAAACCCGATGCTGTCATGAAAAGGAACCCAAGTATGTTCCTATCAACCGGTTTTGTATACCATACTAACGGAGCCTAGATGGGTCTTTCATGATCAATTATCAACGGAGCCAGCTGCCCAGCTACGTGGTGCCATCCCCCGATGCAAATTTAGATCAACCCGACCCAGCCCTTCAGTTTAGACCAGAAGATGTGGCGTTGATTGTAGACGGAATTGATGCTGCTGATTTGAACCTTAGAAGTCATTTAGACGATATCCTTGTTGAAAATAGCGATGACGTCATCCACGTCGTCTCATTTGACTTCGAATTCCTTTATTTGTCCCCAGCGTGTCGAAAAGTTTTGGAATACAAATCAAGCGATCTCGTGGGCAAGACATTGTCAACGGTTTGCCATCCCAGTGACATTGGCCCCGTCATGCGTGATCTGCGTGCTTGTACGACCAACGACCCCGTCAGCGTAATCTACCGTATCCGCAGGAAAATTAACGGATACACTTGGTTCGAGAGCCGCGGATCGTGGTATATCTCCGAGCGGGGACGACAGTTCATGGTTCTCGTAGGAAGGGAGATTCCAGTGTATCGCCTTGAACAGGTCAATAATGTTGAACGTGGGGGATTGGCAGAGAATGATGTTTGGGCTAAGCTGTCCATGTCCGGAATCATTCTCTTCATAACATCAAAGTCACGACCAGTCCTCGGACGAGCAGCAGATGATCTCATCGGTAAGAGCATTCAAGATTTGGTCGGAACAGACTCCCGGGAGGGATTGCAAGATGCGCTTGAGGCCTCGCGAGCTGGCCAGAAAACTACATTCAATCACCGACTGCGCCATAAAAAAGGCCATATGCTGCCCACCCAAACCACATTCTACCCCGGGGACACAAAGGAGGGTGCTAAGCCCACATTCCTCGTCGCCCAATTCAGCTTCCCGAAGCCGCAACCGTCGCAATCCACTAATGAGGAGCCCAATGCAAATGACAGTCTCGTAGACGAGACAGCTACCGATAACACTGCTATGGCTACCAAATATAGTGATGACAACAATCTGATCCAAAACCCTACCAATATTACCCACTTAACCCAACCAATAGAGCTCATTATCGGATCTGGTCAACCTCCCCAGATCAGCCAACCCGTATCCCTTTTCACAGAGCTGAAACCAACCAGAGGATCAAGCTGGCAATTCGAACTCCGCGAGCTAGAGAAACAGAACCGCTCGCTATCGGATGAAGTACAGCGGCTACTCGCCCGCAGAAAGAAGCGCAAGCGTAAGCAAAACGCTACCCAGGTTGAGAAGACTTGCGCTTTATGTCAAACCCAGTCTACACCAGAATGGCGGAGGGGCCCAAGCGGCAATCGGGATCTTTGCAATAGTTGTGGGTTACGCTGGGCAAAACAGATGAGGAATGCGCAAGCTGAACGACAGGCTGCGTAGTAGCAGGCAGTTGAACAACATATATCAAGCATATATGTACATATATATTTCCTCTTTTTCTACATATTTATCTATCATCTTATTAAGTGCCTTATTCTTCGGTTTCTGTCTTTTTTTCTTTTTTGGGAGGAAGGAGGTTGCAACTACGGATCTTTCTGGCGTTATATAGGGCACTTTCCTTTCTTTCATTTGGCTCTTCACTCTACTAGGATGATTATTTATGCAAATTACAGAGAATAAACCTCTTATGATTACCTATCTTCCGTTTCCCCGAAAAATATTTTCTTGTTTTGCACTCATTTGTTAACCTAACCTAGAATGTGAGATTATATATGTACATACAGACCACATAATATAGACAATGAGTTTACTTCTATTGCCCCAATCCGCCCCTCTTTCTAATTAGTTTACACTTTCCTCCTAATCAAGATTTACGTATCTATCCAACGAAAGATAAGTAAGAAGAGATAAATCAAAGAATAAAAAGGAAAAGAGAGTGAAGATCAAATAGATCGTCTCCTCTCCAACCACCGTTCCAACCATCTCCTCTCCACTCTCTCAGCCTCCCATCCATCTAATCCATCCGCAACTCCTAGACCACCCCTCTCCTCAACAGCAATCCTAACCTCAGCTCCCTCCATGCCCTTTACACCACCACATCTCCTAATCAACTCATCATCAACATCAAGATATTCCACATAATGTCTCAACCTCCGTCCATACAGTCCCAACAGCCCATTAAGGATAGTACTCCGAAGTAAGCCCCGATGCGTCTTCGCTAGACCCAAAATAGCACATGATTCCAAGTCCCGCTTGACGCCTGGATAGCCATTCTTACCGACGACGGTTGGAAAAAGCGAATCTAGAAGAAGGTCCATCTCTTCATTTGATCCCGCGGAGGGTGGATTGATTTCTTTCTTATCAGCCTGAATCACGTCTAGAGCTTCTCGCTTCGCTTTCGCACGGTTATTACGGTCCTTTTCAATCTGGCCTGGAACACGACAGGTATACGGGGTCACAGAATTGCCGAGTACGAGAACCGCAAGAGGAGTCATCTCGCCGCATATAACCAGGATCAAAGAGAAGGGGATCATGCGTCGGATATCATGCGCTGACCGGTGGAGGAGCTGAAAGGCTGCTCGGCTGATATTTGGACTTGGCCCTTTCCCTTCATTGCCATTTGCAGCGGTGCTGGTGCCTTGTTCAAGTCGGGGCTTGTTGTTGATTACCCGAGGAAGGAATGCACGTACAGGCGATGTCGGCAAGTATGTGGATAGACCGAGTTCGCGACGAAGGGGTATGCAAGCACGATAATTGTGATAAACATTTTTGAGGCCCGTTTTGTAGAAGGTTAAGTATGCGCGGCCGAGAGCGACGTAGCGTTTGAGTTTTGAGGCGGCGGGGGCATTGGGTTCGAGGGCATCAGGGACAAGAAGGGCGGCAGGGAGGGTGGATGGGGGTGGATTGATGTCGTCTACAAGGGTCGTGCTTGAGGTTGAGGCAGTGGATGGGAGGGTGGCTGAGGTAGATACTTGTGGACTTGTTGACTGCGCGGAGGAGGGTGAGCGGAGGTGTGATTTGGTGGATTTTATCGCGGTTCTTGGTTGCGCATGAGGGTGAGTTTGGGGATGCGCGCGATGATGCGCTTGGTGATGAGAGGAGTAGGCTCGAAGGACTACAAGAGATGAATTGTGCGGTTGTGGATGATGATGAATATATGGGAGCGGTGCTGTGATGAGGGTTTGAGAGGAGGAATTGGATAACACGACCCGCTTGGCGTAGAGAGGCAATGTCATCCTTTGTCTTTGAGATGCTGTCAAGAAGGAGATTGGAGACAAAAAGGGGTGGGTGAAAGTTGAAGTCAGGGTAGAGGACAGTTATTAATCCTGTCGGAGGTGAGGCATGAAACTCCCTATTAGGAACTCTTCTTGCCTGAGGCACAAACACCATCGTATGTGAAATACCGTCTAATTAAAAAGAGAGAGAGGTATGCATCAGCTGGGAACTAGCAAGTTAATAGCACTAATGATTATACATGCAATACATTCCATTCCACCATTAATATCTACAGACAGCAGAGTATCGCTAAATAAATTTAAAGCCATGGGTATATCGTACAGAAGTGATAATAACAACAGGAAAATAACCCGAAGCACGAAGCACGCTAATGCAAAATCATGAGCATCATCATCATAAAAAATCACAAACACCACGTGGCACAAAAGCGAGAGAGAGAGAGAGAGAGAGAGAGAGGGAGGGAGGGAGGGAGGGAGGGATGGGGAGATTATAGATGTGTGATAGAGGAAAAGTGATTAAACCTCAATGTCAACAGTAATCCCCTCTCCTTCACTCGAACTGGGGTCATCATCACGATGGCTTTGATACTCCTCATCTCCGATGGTCTGATCATCCGTCGATGTCTCTGTAGACAGGCCTTTCCGTATGCGCTCTCGCTCTAGCTGCGCGCGCAGTTGCTGGTTCTCGGCATCTCTCTCAGCGAGGCGCTTTCGTGCCCCGCTCCGGTCTAGTAGACGACCCTCCCGTTCCGCCTTGAGTCGCTTCTCCAGCTCGTTCAAACGCTTAATCCAAACTTCGTTGCTGGGATCATGGGGGCCGAGCCGTTGTCGGGACTTCGAGTTGTGCACCACTGCGCCACCCTCCACCAACGTTGTTGTGGAAGAGACTTGAGAGGGCTGAGGAAGGCCAGAGTTACGTGTGAGACCCTTGGATTGATCGGAGTTGTGACGGATGAGAGAGGAGCGATCGGTATCAAGATTATGTGTTAGAGAACGTGGGGATCCTGTCACATCGGCTGTGACACCGCGACCGCGTGAATGGGTTTGAATCAAATTAAGCTCCGCCTTTAGGAGCCTATTCTCGCCTCGGAGCTTTGCTATCTCGGGGGACATCCCAGATTGAATTCGGCTCTGCTGCTGGGCCCTTATATTCATCATCGACTCTTCTAACCGGTCAAGCTTCTTGATGCGTAGGCCGAAGGCGTGCTCTAAGGTCTGGTACTGTTTGGTTAGATCACGCTCAACGCCCTTGATGCGATTCTTAAACCCCCCGATCACGCTCTCCAAGGTTTTTACAGCGAGCAGGAGATTGCGGCTGAAGACCGGCCAGAAGAGGATGTTGCCAATGACCTCCTGGCTAGGTAGGTTACCGTTGATCAGACTGTTGGAATGTGCCCAGTCTGGTCCACACATAGCAGACAGGCGCTTCCAGATGGTGAGGAGCATAGAATTTCTCTCATTAAGCTGATCACGGAATTGCTGTTCGAGACTTGTGAATCGTTTGCGGTCTTGACTACGAGCGCTTTCCAGTTCTGAAATGCGCGAGTTGTTCTGTGTGATAGTGCGGGATGCCTGGTGATGCGATTTAAGCGCCTGCTCAAAGGACTGTTTGTCAGCCCGACGAGCATGGCGTTCTCGTTCGAGTAACTCTGCCAGCTTCCGGGACTCTAATCCATGGCTCTCAAGGAGAGCGTCCCGGTTCCGTAGCAATGACTCCTTTTCGTCCAGCGCGGATCGGACACTTTCAAGCTCCAACGCGGTCGATTCAAGCTCTTTTTGTAGCTTCATGATGTTCGAGATCAAACTGGACCGACTGCCGGTCAGGTCACCCAGTGTCTCCCGCAGATTGTTTTCTAGATCCGTGAGTCGCTCCTTCCATGTGGCGGTTTCAATCTCCTGTGCGGATAGGCTCTTCTTGAGTCGACGAGCTTCCTCTTTAGCTGTCGACGCCTCACGATTGAGCTCGTTCATGATCCGCTGGACCTCTTGTTTCTCCTTGCTTCCTACAACCTCCCGCTGATGTCTTTCGTCGGCCAGACGCTCCTCAAGCTCACGGGCCTTGTCCTTCTCGCTCTGGAGACTCATCCGGTAGGTCTTTAACTCAGACTCGAGATCACCAATCTTAATCTTGTCGCCATCTTGCTCTTCGCGGAGGAAAGCGATCTCGTTATGGCTAGATTCGATCTGGACTGTTAGTCGCTGCACCTTGGTATTTGCCTCGTAGAGGCTCTTTTCTAGCGACTCCATTTCCCGGTTGCAGTCCTCTAACTCCTGTTGAACAGCCTTGTACCGCTGGAGATTATTCTGCGCGTCTTCCTCTAATCGAATTATGCCTTCGCCAGCTGAGCGCATCTCCGCCTGCAGAGCCCTGAGGTTCTCGTCCTGGTTTCGGATCTCCTCCCCTAGCCGTTGACACTCCTCAATCTTTTGGTCGAGCTCATCACCGAGAGCGTCCAACTCTTCTTGAGCTTCGGCTCGAAGATCCTGGAAAGCTGCATCCCGCTCCTCGGCCATCTGGAGCGCCTGGTCTCGCTCCTGTTGGAGATTTTGGATCTCCTCTTCGGCTTGATCGACATCCGCCTGGTAGGCCTTATCTAGAGCTTCCAAATCTCTCGCGCAGTCATCCAGCTGTGTTCTGATTGCCTGGTTCTCAAGCTTTAGCGAGGATACCTGATCACGCAGCTGCCCGTTGCGGACCTCTAGGTCTTCTCGTTCCGGATCATCAATTGGAGACTGCCCGGTAAGGTCACTGGTCCGCGATGAGGATCTTCCATGTGCTCTAGAAGCGGATCTATCAAGGATACTATCACCGGCGATCGATCGGCCGGTCCCATCGCGGCGCTGGCCGAGCTTTAGTTCCTCAATTTCCTGGTAAAGACGCTCCTTCTCTCTGTTTCGCGAGGTTAGCATCGAAGTCTGAGCACTGACTTCTTTTCGTAATTCTGCGTTCTCCTGTTTCAATAACTCGAACTCCATTATAAGCGTAGAGCTAGCAGAGCTTCCTGTGGCTGTAGTACGATGGAAGTCCTTCTCAGAAGGGGCTGAATAAGAAGCCATGGAGCCTACACGGTCACGGCGCCCTGTTCGTACGGGAGCTACCGCAAAACTCATTTCGTTCTTTAGGTGAATGATTTCATCCCGCAATGCTTTATTCTCTTCCTGGGCCTGCTCACGGGCGGCGGCCTCCGCGTCAAGCATATCTTTCCACATGTCCTATGTAACAGTCAATTAGCATGGAGCATCTATCGATAGACGGATAGACACAAATATGACCCACCCGTTCTTCCCTTGCGCCTGTATCTGAGCCCATAGGTCTACCGTCACTTAAAGATTTCACCATCTCAGCAAGTTTCCGTTTTTCACTCTCTCTCGCAATGCTTTCTGATCTTAGTCGCTCAATCTCAAGTTCAAATGTTTCAACCCGCTCCCGTAAAAACAGTAGCTCTTCGTCTTGAGCTGCATCTCGGTCTTCTTCGTCAGAGCCTGCAGGGTCATGATTGAGCATCGACTCTTTATCCGATTGTTGTTCCTTCACTTGTTTCTCCAAATCACGGACTTTTCGTTTCAAGCCTTGGTTTTCCTTCTGGAGCTTTAATTTGTCTGATTTTAACTCTACATTTTCCGAGATCATCTCCTTAATTCCCTCCTCAGAGCGCCGATTTAAAGCTTCATTGAGAAAATGTATCCTCATCTTTAAATCAAAATTTTCTTTTGAGAGACGGTCAATAGTGCTGCTTTGCTCTTTTAGTGTCATGGATCGCCCGCTCTTGGCGAACCCAGGAGTCACACCCATACGCTTGTCAGGCGATAGCCCGGGGCCACCGAAGTCTTCTCGGAACTGCTTCACGAATGTGCTTGGGACCTGAACATCCTTTATGCGTTCTGCAATGACAGTATCTGTGGGGAAGCTATGATCGTGGGGCTTTGCCTTTGGGGTCGTTGGCGCTAACACATCCTCGACGGCTGGTTGTGGCGGAGGCGGTTCTCGTTCTTGTTCGTGTCCTGATTGCTGCTGCTGCTGCTGTTGTGATGAACCAGGGCGTGACCCCTCCTCCTCATCTAACGTTTGGAGACCACTGTCAGTAGTCCCACTTGTAGTCCGCTTGTCCATAAAGTGCTCATCGCTATAGCCTGATATTCCCGATGCCATACTCCCTAGACTCACAGATCTAGCTAAGTTGTTGCGCGACCCAGATGGATTAAGGCTCCGATTCCCGGGTGTTGCACCACCAGATTGAAGCGCATAATCAGCGCCCAATGTAGCATCGCTCTGGGTTACTTCTGTGGCATTGCTGGTCGCTGAGGAGTGCGAGAGACGATGGGCTGATTGACGACTCATCAAATACCTCGGCCGACTACCCCGTCTGCTGCTTGTACGTGAGGATGCATCCGCATCACTGCCGCTGTTGTCATGAAATAGTCTCATGGTAGATGATATTGATGTCGGCGGTGTATGCCGGGCCTGTTGATGAGTTGGTTCTAGAGAGTGGTTCACACTTAGGATTGAGGACTGATCTATCGAATAATCTTGCGATGCTAAGCTAGTCTCATCAACGTCATCGGGTAAAGCAGACTGGTTGCGAATCTCCATTCGCGCCGCTGCGGCCGCAGTTGGCGAAGAAGGCAGGGTTTCAAGCATCGTTGTAGTGTCCCCGTATCGCCTCGATAGAGCCGCAGGGGTGGCATCTAAATCCTCCGTAGGCCCAATGCTCGGACTCCGTGCGATACGGACGCCCTCATCAATTGATGTTATATTATGGCTGGGCTCATCAACCCCCATCCAGGATGGCTGGGTCGACTCCGGAGCGTGTTCATGGGACATCCCAACCAAAAAGGTATTGTCAGCGCCCTTGTTAGATCCCGTGCTAGCGGCGACTTCGATTGTCGAGGGTTCCGGTAGAAAACTAGACTCCATATCCATCAACTTCCTCCGCATTTCGTTCTCTTCGAGGAAGGTTTGGTTTTCCACGTGGTCGCGGTCGCACTGTTCATCCTCGTTCGAGAGGAGGTCCAGACTGCTGTCATCATGGTCGGGTAAAGGGGGGAGGCTAAAGGACGCGTTCGAATCATCGTGTTCTTGGTGCTCGAGAGCGGTTGTCGGTGTTAGGTTATCGTTGTAGTTCATACCGGGTGATGTCGTTGTTGTTATTGATGTTGTTGTTGGTGTTGTTGTTGTTGCGACTCGGAGGTCGTAATGTTGATGATCACCTACATCGGCAGTAGTGCCATCCATGACTGTATTTGGAGGGGGGTCTCCCCGCGTATCCTCCTCCACCATGTAATCAGGGGATTCGCAAAATACGTCTTCTAGCGAGGGTAGATCAGGATCGAAGTCGAAGTTGCCAGGAAGAGAGAGGAATGACAGTCTGCGCCCGAAATGCGCGTTCTCGATTGCGTTGTTGTCGTTGGTTGGGGATGGTAAGGAAGGTGGGTGGGCGGATCCCGTCGACATGGTGACGAGGGAGGCCTTTTTTTTTACTTCTAGTCTTCAAGCAGTTAGTCCAACGAAACTGAGTGTTTTTAATTCTCCACATTCTCTCTGAGGCAATCAACATGAACGGTGAAAGCCTAACGGGCTGTCGTCTTACCCACTTAGCGGCAGGAGAAGATTAGCGTGAAGTTAGGGACCTTGCCTAGAAGCAAGCAAGCAAACGTTTTTTGTTCAAAGCTTGCTCGGTCTTGAAGAACAAAGAAAACAAAAAACAAAAAGGAAAAGGCTCCGGTGGCAATGAAAAGGAATAACAGAAAGGAATAACAGAAAAGAAGGGGAGATGAAGGGATTGACAATGCAGAGTCTGCACAGGAGATAAATAAGAGACGTGGTGGGAGCTGCTCTCATCAAATTGAGGGAGTTGCTGGTGGGGATCAGCCATCCAAACTGCTCCACGACAACAATCCTGCACGAACAGGTCGACTCGACAGATCCAATTGGATTCGATCTTATTACCGTGTCTGAATAATGCAATTATTAAATACGTTTAGCTACATGGTCCAAAAAACAGTAATGCATGTCAGGGTCTAAGCACTCTAATACTTACTTTATAGAAGTCATATATATAATCATAGTACACATTTGAAACTTTTAATTTATGGCCAAAAAAAAAGGTAGTGAAATCTCTGCTAATACGCTTCTATTATCTTGTATTTACCCCTACTGTGTATATACCTGGATACTATTCCCAAGCAACAGCACGGTAAAAATGCCACGTAGTTACGCGTAGTTCATGTTATTTGCTGTGGGTTATGGACAAGGCTTGATAGAGAAAGATTTCGCCCCTATGATCCCGAATCTTTATTCTCAGTCCTAGATCGGTCCTCGGACGCTCTAACCATCCAATTCCAGAAACGGTGATCACCTCTCCTCTTTCATTCGGCTCCTGCTCAAGATACTCATCATTGTCATCCTCGTGGGAGGGTCTCTCTCTGTGCTGAGCCTGGTTCGAATCAACACTAGCGAGCGGCGAGGGAGGGAGGGAGTTGATACGATCTTCTTGTCAAGGTATTGGAAGGAATATGGGATGTAATAGCCAGACAAGCCCATTGAGTTAAAGCACGAGCAGGGAACAAGGGAGGAGTATATCCTCTGTTTGGTAGCGTCTTGGACTAGGAATTGGTGGTAGTTGGATCAATTAAGCAGGAACTTAGTATTGATAGATAGGTACTATCGGAGAGTGAGCAGTGTGTTCTTTGGCGCTAGTAGCAAAAAATGCCTTGCTCTGGAAAAAAGGTTCTGGAGGTATGTGCCCGATACTATGGTGTGGCCGTTTACGACTACTGGATAAAAGTAGGTTACCTAGCCAAGCTGAAGCGCACGGTCTATTGGTTTACTTCCTGACTAGTCTATGCAAACATTCCAAGGCACGAGTCTCATCAACGCTTGAGGATTATAATCGACCATACGGGACATCAGTGCTTCACCTGAGTAGGTCGGTAGTGACCAGAAGCTCCACTTGCTTGAAGGGGAGGGTGGAAACTGGGCGGATTTTGGGTGAGGGGTAGTATGAGAGCATGAGATTATTGATTTTGATAATAATAGATTCCTATCTAGACAAAGGTCAGGTAGGTAAATTGCATCGGAAATATCCATCCGTCGGCAACGCCCGAGGCTAATTTCCATCCCAAAGAGCTAGTGACCATTCCAGGAAACTCAGGTAGTCAGCTCCATGAACGATTCTAATCATTCATTTGTCACTTGGCATCAGGCTCTTCCTGGCAAGATCAGGATGAGGGAGCCAGTCACATCAGAGATTACCAGTCCTCCTGGGACTCTCGCAACCCGAGATGGGTCTATTGGTTGATTCCTCACATGCAGAATTAGTCACATGGATTGTTGTGCTCGCGTTCTTGCTGGCGAGAGATCATAATCCTGGAGAGTATCGTCCTGAGAATCTTCACCTTACGCTAGCTCGCCGACACTCCCGTAAATAGCGCACTTCTTGAGTCTTCAACCGCAGACGCAGGCTGAAGACTTCAGGTCAGATGGGGAAGGCGGATGTGCACGAAGAAATTAGGTATAGCTGGAAAATCTGGTGTTTGCATCGCCCGGGGACCGTGCCCTCTTGAAATCTTCAATTTCTTGTCTCTGAGCTGAACAAGGGATTGGGATCACAATTCTTCGGGTATAGAAGAGCAAAATAAAAAGATAAGATCATTCGCTAATCCATCACAAGACAAACGAAAATATAAACAGGATGGCAGTTCATGGTGATATGTCCAAGGAAATTGAAAAAAAAAAAAAGAAGAAAAAAAAAAAAACGGAGAGAAGATTCACTCGGGGTTACTCTCCCGTGCTGCATAGATTTTGTTCTTCATGTCAATTGCGCCCTGGAGGGAATCAATATACGTGCGAAATTTAACAATTTCACGCAATAAATATGAGGATTTCCGCTCCCAATTAGCCATGGCTTTGATAGCATTGGGATGACGTGGCGAAAATGCGAGGACCATCGCGGATCGTAATTCGTTATGTCTTTGTAATTCATCCTCGACATTTTTCACATAAGTCTGCAAGGCCTTCAGTTGATCAGCCTCTGGCAAATTGGCGGCCATCATACTCTGCTGAGGCGGAGCCCAGTCACTAATATGCACTCGGTCTGCTGGTAGTCGAGGTCGAATGCCCTGCTGATCGAGAGAGCTCCTGATAGAACTTTGGATACTAGGCCGCGCCCCAGACGATGAGGGAGGTGTGCGATTAGCTTCAGATGTAATTAGGGCGCTATTAACGACAGCGTCACTCCAACCATATTCGATGTTGCTAATACCTCCAATCAAAGGTTCCTTGGATAGTCTCGCACTCCAATAATTGGCACTCGAAACAAATTCCCGGACAATCTCCGGGGTTCCTGCCTGGAAGAGATGGACCGCACCGTTTGGTAAACTCAAAGCCCATACATGGGGACGGGATTTGGAGTACCCCGGCGGTGGGAGGGCGCTAGCAATGGATTGGCGCAAAAGGAATTTCCAGGTTTCTTCCGCATTCTCAGTCCAGTTGCCCCCTCCTACTACAACACCACCAGGGTTGCGCAGTTTAGCCTTCTGACGAGCTGACTTGGCAGAGGAATTGAAAGAGAAGAGTCGCATCCAGCCTTGTTGAATGACGGCGAAACATTCATTCCAGTTCCGGTCCTTTGCCCGCTTGTCAAGTGAATCAAGGTGGTGCTTGTGCTTGAGGCTTCCTTCTTTGGCCCAGGGTGCACCCGCAAGTTGCAAAGTTTCATCTTCAAGAAGCTGACCCATCCGCTCTGGGTCCTCAGAGCTGGTAATAGAATAAGCAGAGTCTTCGCGGATGATAGCCTGGCTAAGGGCATTGGCAAACCCAATAGATTGTTGATAGTCCCCGCGCGGATACTCGGATCCGAAGGAATCGACAGATGCCGACGTCAATTTACCCAAGGAGTACTTGCTCCAAGTGCTAGATCCAGACGGACTCCACAAAGAAGATTGATCGTCTAGGCTGGTGCGACTGGACCCTAGAGTAGAAGGGGGGTATAACCTTGCTCGTGAGCGAGGCTTCGAAGACCAGCGAGCTGTGCCATACCGAGAATCCGCAGAGCGACCGCGTGGGTAAATATCCGATCCACTCTTGCTGATAGTGCTCGGACTTCTACGAAGACCAATCGAGTTCGCGCCAAGCATCACGCTCGAGGACGTTTTAAGTGATTCCCCTTCCGTTGGCGCTCCGTGGAGTGGAAGCCTTTGTTTCTGAATGGAGGAGTAGAAGTCCCGAAGAACTGTTTCAATCTGCTGCTCCCAGCCTTTCATAGAGCCGTAGAATGGCGTGGTGACAAGCGGGCCAATTTCATTATCTGGATCTGCCATCCTGGCAGAAAGGTCGGTCCTAGAGAGTCGGTTGACCAGCTTTCCGGGTACATTGCTAGGTTTATCTGTGCTCGCGATCTTAGGTTCAGATTCTAGGGGGAATGTTTGAGATCGAGAGGATGGAAGACTTGAATCGAGCTCATCTGGCGCAGCATCGGTAGCAACTCTATGGATGGTAGGCATGGTGTTTCGAACGAATTGGTTTTTAGTCATTTTTTGTTCGATATCCGCGAGATGCAAGTCGGTGTTTAAAAGAAGAAGTGAGTAGCATATAGTGTGTACAACATCTAGTCAAACGTAAGTTGCTAGCACCTAGTTCAGAAAGCGGAACTTTGACTCACCTGCTGCTTTGAAACCATGACAGGGATTGCACTGACACCACCGCGAAGAAAAAGCATCCAGGACACGGTCAACCTGCTGAGTCTCTCCTTTCAAAATCAAGCGCATACATAGACTCCGGAGCGCTGCTAGAATATTCATGTTTGACCAATCGAACAGCTCCATGTATGCCTTGCGGATGCCCGCACGGTCGGGGTTGCCAAGCCAGGCAGCGGCGGGCTCACTGCCGACAAATTGATCCTGGTCGTCAAAGAGCCTTCGTGCTTGCTCTTTATCTGCACTCCTTGACTCTTCCGTAGTGACTCTCTCTGTAGGACTAGGCTCAACTTCAACGGCATCCTCAGACCTTCGCTCAGGTTGTGGTGGAATAACAGGCGTATTGCTGGCCGTATAGTAATTCGACATTTCGGATATCGATGCTATAGGGGAGTCCTTGCCCACAATAGGGGTGGACAGCTTGCTAGGCGCGTCCGAATCGTCATTCCAGAGCGTCGAATCGTAGTTAACTCCGGACTCTTTTGTCGATGGTAGAGAAGCTTGCCCAGATCCCGTTAAGGGAACGGTAATCTTTCCGGGTCTGGGAAAGTCCTCAGCTACCGGTGATAGCGAGATAGCACGGATATCGGCTTCGGGTACCAATTTGTCTGGTGGGCGACTAGCTATCATCTCAGCCTCCACAAACTTGTGGTTGCTATCGCGTGATTCAACGCGATCTGCGGGTTCAACAGGGTCCCGTCGTGGGTTAGCGAGCGGGGTAGTTTCAAGGTCACTCGATTTAGCAAGCGATTCATCATCCCCACTGCTAGTCCCTCCGAGGAAAGAAGTATCATGGGGTGTAGTAGTAGGGGTCGGATAGAGGCTATATTTTGCTTTTGGTCCATCCTTAGGACTCAAGGCACTACCGCCCTGCTTCTTCACCGACACTTTGTCGGGTTTCTTGTTTTCCGGGTCGTTAGCGGCAGTGCTCCAATCAGATGATTCCGTTGAATAATCCACCAAAGGGGTACCAGGGTTGAGACTAGTATCCGCAAGATATGGATTCATCACTTTGCTCAAGCTACTGACAGGGCTGGGCTCTGGCTTTACTGCGTCGGCTGGCCGGGGAAGAGCTTCTGGGGGAAGAATGATTGGAGGCGGAAGTGGCTCAGCCACAGATTTCTTCCGCCTGCGAAAGAACGAGGATTTCTTGTTTACAACTTGGGGAGTTTTCTCACGGGATGGGTTGCCACCCGGCATATTGCTCTTTTGCGGCTGTCTTCTGCCAGCGCTGGTCCCATACACATCATTCTGGTCCTGTTCAAGTGGATGCGGAGAATCTGCTGGGCTGGGATCTGGCGGGATGGTGACTGGTGCTTTTGAGGAGCCAAAAACACGGCGAAAGAACCCTGGGCGTTCCTTGACCGGAGCTGGCTCAGGCGGAGCAGGAAATACCGGCTTGTTAAACGAAATTGTTGGACTTGGAGCAGGGGGGTCAAGCGATGCTGCCATTGTTGGGGGAGGATCCAGGGTGGAGTCAAGAAGACCCGAAGTTTCGTGGCCTCCCCGAGTCTTGATAACCGTTGTACCAATATTCTCAGGGCGATTTATTTTGGAATAATTATTCCGAGAAGACTTTACACTGTTTCTTCGCGACGCTTGAGTACTTAGGGGCAATGCATATTCACCCTGCGACGGGGCGTGGTATTTCCTTGGACCCGCAGGAATACTTGGGGTTGGCGCCGCATCAATCCCATCATATACTAATGCATCATAATCCCCCGTTGCGCCTGGGAAGGTCATGAAGGGTTTTCTCGTGCCGTAATCCAAGCTAGCGGAGCGTCTTTCGGTGGTTGGGTCCGCTTGACGTCTCGAAACAGGAGGACCAAAATCCAAATTCGACGTAGTGCTACTCTTGCTACTTTTCCTACCTCCACGCGTGCCAGCGGTCGCAGAACTCGAGCCATTTCGATAATCATACATCTGACCACGCGATCCAATACCATCGCGACTCCTAGTACTCCCATACCTTCTCAGGCTTGAGTGGTAGTTTGTGGAGCCGCTGTTGCTTCGTCGATCCCTGGATATCTGGGCTCCGTACCGCGCTGTCGCATCATCGTAGTTACATTCCACATCCGAAGAGACAGACGATGAAAAGGTATGTCCACGATAGCGTCGTTGGGCGGTAGATTCTTGCGAGGTGCGTGAATATTTATCGGATTCGAAGATGGAATTGAACAACCGGTAGTCATCTAGTACAGAAGGTCCGGAGGAAAATTGGTCAAGAGAGAGAAGCATATTATCGACAATCGACGTGCGTGCCGCATGCTGAGGGGACAACGACAGATCATGAGGATCGCGCTCCTCTGCGGAATCGTTCGCATTATCAGCGGGATTGAAGTCGTCAAGAAAGGTTTCGCGGACGGAAGGGCGCTGGTGACGATTCCTTCTCCCCGGCTTGTAGCTAGAAGCCTCCGGAGGGGTTCGTGGGGGGGAATCATACATCGGCTGCTGTGAAGTGGCTCTGACACTCCCCGAGCGCATCATTCGACTCATTGTTGATGGCCGTCCACTCCCAGTGCCCATAGAAGGCATAGGAAGTCAATTCTGAGGCTGTTTGTCGCCAGCAAAAAGGTTCCAAATCCCATGTAGGATCACAATATTGGGTTGTAATTAAAGGATTTTCAGGCCTCAGAACGTAGCTGTTGTTTCCACGGCCAAGTCAAGGGTGGTAGGTATCACCTGCCAGTCATTGCGTGAGGGGAGGGAGAGAGAGGAGGGGAGTAACTCAGTGGTGCACGGTGTAAGGGGTCAACCGGGTTGAATATTACGAGCGATCATATAACTTTTGAATCAATTGAAGGAAATCTTTCGGTACTGTCCAACAGTCTTGTAAAACAGGAGAGGGAGGAGAATATTAAAAAAAAAAAAAAAAAAAAAAAGGTAAGAAGAATGCGAGAGAGAACTTAGTGCTGCAAAGAAACCTCCAGGCTAGCGGGGGGGAGGAGCGTAGATAGGTATTGAACAACTCAGGGCAAGGCGGTGATTCGCTGGCCAGGAACCAGGAACGGTGGATATCTTCAACCACGGATGGAAAAGAAGATGGAAAGTATTAAATGAAGGGATAGACTGGGTGGTGGATAAGGACAGAGAGATAAAAAAAATAATAATAATAATAATAAGCGGAGGAAATTAAAGGGTCTCAGGGATGAAGAAGAAGAAGAAGAATAATAATAATAATAATAATGTGAAAGAAATGGTGAAAAGTCAAGAGAGATTATTATTTTTTATTATTCTTATTATTTTTCCTCTTGATTGGCTTTTCTTTGATTAGGTATTATTATTTTTTAATTATTATACTACGAGGATTAATATTAATATTAATATTATTTTTTTTAATTACGAATATCTACCACCGACAGACCGACCTTTTCCATCATCTCTACCTAATTCCCATTGGTGTCTATGAAGGTTAGTGTGTCTGAACTATTTGAATGACTGTTTCCTCACTGAAAACTCTGGTCAAAATCTGGGATTTTTTATTATTATTGATTCCCCGATGGTCAGGTAATTTAAGTCTAGCAACTCCGCAAGTGCAACTTCCAAAAGAACTACTAAACGACTAGTCGGGAGTCCAGCTGGCACAGCTAAACCGCTTGAAGCATAGCGACCGATGGTCAGGGGCAAAGTGGACGCTTGGCGAAAGCACCTTTCCCTTCTGTCCGTGTTGGAGGTGGGGAGTTGTTTGGCATTCCGTGTTCGAGATTCTGCATCGTGGGATGGAAGTGAGTTTCACAAGGGATGCCCAAGATTATTATTGATTTCTTACTATGTCTTCCAAGGAAGTGGGGAGGGGTCTCCTGTTCTCAAGTCTCCTTGTGGTGTCACTTGTGTCAGTCCATTTCCGAAGTGAGATCAGTTAATCCCGATCGCTGTGGAGAGAGATTTACCTCCCCCATAAACGGCCGTGAGAGATTAGTCCCCCTGGAACAAGTAGACACAGTAATTTCATCCCTTTTCACATAGATCATTCCAGGTATATTCATACTCAAGTCACAGTCACCTATTCAGAGTTTCTTCCACCCCATTTCGGCCGCGGCATTGATGCCAGGAAACCCGATGAACCCTCTTTTTGCCACTCAATCCCACTAGTCCAAGGGACCAGAAGGCCTTGATAGGTTCTGATCAATCTTTGAAAGGGGGCGCGGAAACGGATGCTGACCACCAACGGAGAATTTCGGTGGAGAAGCAAAGATGTGTGTATTTGCAAGCTAAGAAAAGCATTCGCCAATTGTATTATCTATTTGTTCCTCTCTTAAGATTTGACTTCAATGGCAGCATACCTTTTTTTACTTGACTCTGCCATACATAGCCTTTGGTGGCACTCCCTATTGGCACTACTACTATGTACGTATTTTTTTTTTTTTTTTTCTGATCCTTTTGAAATGACGTGTCGTAATTCTAATCTAGGTATCAGTTTCTCCCCTAATGATCTCCATGGTTCGTAGGGAGGAACCTAATTCCATATACAATGGCAATTCACTGCACACAAATTTACTATATCCAGTTAGACTGCTTATTATTGTTTATGTATTTAAACCCACTACCTAGACTGTATTTAGAATGACAAGACCTTCAACTTTGATAAAATTGGATAAAGATCGTCTTTTTGTGACTGCTAACATTCACACTCCTGGGCACGTGCAAAAGCTAAACTGGACCATTAGGTCACTATGATCAACCAGTTGGCTGATCATGCCCAGGCCTCATACTTATGGCCCATCATGGGTCATAACAGTGACTGACATACAAATACACGACCCGGTCAACAAATCCTCAGCAGACTACCTAGCCTATTTATATGCCCTTTCTTAAGTGTCCCTATAATACATCCAGCATCATCAGCAGTTAGATTATGGAAGGTGACTTCTAATAATATCGAAATGCACTTTATACCCGGCCCTAAGAGGATTATCCAGCCGCATCAGATACTTTGGCAAGAGGTTCTCGACATTTTCGACCTGGAAAGGAGCTTTGAGATATTCGTTCCATCGCGAGTTTAATCCATCACTTTCTCTTTACGACAAAATTATCAGAGAGGCTCAAAATCCCAACCATCAGATTTGGAAGCTTAATACCATTCTCATGTCATGTCTAGCGGCAGAACGGCGAGACATGGCTCGGCAGGACGTGATATCACCAAAATTGGACAGATTACAACTTCCACGGCCCTTGCATTGTGATGGCCCTAAGGTAATTGCCGGATTTCGGTATAGGACTCGCAAAAGATACCTGGAGTCACGAGTCCACTCTGCGGTCTTCTTTGATAGTAAAAAGTGGAGTATTGGTCTTACAGTGCACGTTACTGCTCCGGAGAGAGTGAAATAGAGTTTAAGACACTGTATCATCCAGATGGTTAAGAAGTCCCTTTTTACCATCCATCCAAATATATATCGCTATAGAAGTGGTACATTTAAACTGCCAAAAACTGGACAGCAAGCAGAATTTTGATTTTTTTGGAATTGTGACCAGTGGTGATCTAATTCAGTTTCACAAACTCGTGAATGGCACAAAGGTATATGGCTTACAACCTAGATATTTATCTATTTATATATAATAAATGGTCAACATTAGGTGCAATCATCTCCCATTTTTCTGATTAATGACGAGTGCCTTCCAGCTGGTTATATTTACAATATATCATTCATACAATACAACTAAGAGCGTGCCCCCCCCCCCTCCCCTGGCACCCACAGGCCCAGAAGATAGTCTAAAGGATTATTCACCCCCACTACCGGCGTACATTAAAGAGGAAATACTTTTGAAGCGCAGGTATGGGTATACTCCTTTAGGCAGGAAGTCTGAGTCAGGTCCTTGGGAATATGTTCGTATGGCATTTTAGGGATGTTTTAGAAGTTACGGAGGATGTGGCATGCGAATTTGCTCAGGCTCACTTGCTTGATATTTTACTAGAAAAAAAAACGAAGAACGTGACGCGAAGTTCGCACCTAAGATTTCTGCCTTTCCTTGCTGCTATCAATAAACCACCGGCTCCCCTTTTCTTCCACAGCCCCTTTCAACTTTATCCTCTAGAAAATATAACAAAATGAGCGTCTCACAGAAGAAAGCTTTAAAGGCTGCCCAGAAGGAAATATTTAATGATTTTCACATCTGGATATCAAAAAAAACTTTCTGCACAGATCTCACCAAAGCAGCACCGCAACGTTCTCAGAGAAGCGTTTGAAAGAAGTTTGAAGAGGTCAAGGCTGGAATTCTGAAGATCAAGACGATTGAGATATCGAAACTCTCTAGAGCTGAGGTTTTTGCCGGCGTTGACCTCAAAACACCTAAAAACAATACCTTGGATGTTGAGAGTGTTAAGATTTTTTACAACATCGTGGTTCCTAAAAGCCTTAGTGAGGAAAGCCTATAATTCAATCTACTTATGTTGGTTGTAGTTCTAACGATAAATGAAGAAACCACCCTAGATAACTGTGACCTGGTTGTTTTTAAGCAGAACAAGGGGAAGGAATCACTAGCGAGGATGCGATTTAATTTCATCCTAATTGATGCGCAGGTAGCTGAGCAGGAGATGGACAGAATTAGCAAAAACAACGACAAGGTGGAGGAGCGTTTCCTCCAGGCGCAGGGTCTAGTTTACGATTCTATGCAGGTTGACGACCCCATGCAGGAGTCTGCAAAGCATTCATGGATGGATCACGAAACGAGCTTGAGCTGGAACACTGATCTTCAAGGGGCCACTGTGAGGCTGAGTGCGAGAGCTGACTTCTCTTTCTGGTATGAGAGCGACGCAGCGCATATGGCCACAAACCTCTTGATCGTTGAGAGTAAGAGGGTCGGTGAGGCAGCTCTCAGCGTCAGTCAATGCATTGCTTATATGGGTAAGATACTAAAACCAGTGTCGCGTATGGGTAGACTCTGCTAACAGTGTATCAGCATGTGTTCACAGACATCGCCAACTACTGAAGAAAGCCGACACTATGGTTTATGTATTTGCGACAGATGGATGGGAATACTGGTTCCTTAAAAATAGACCAGGATTCGAAGGTACGATTTGCGTCTGCATTGTGAATAAATCTCCAAAAATGTGATACTAATCTATGAGTAGATGTTGAGACTCCAGTGCTGTACTGGGAGAAAGATATAGACAAAATATACTCGAAAATCAGGGCCATCATCCGCCATGCCCACTTACTGTCTCCTACGCACAGAAGGGAGACTACCCAGAATTGAGGCATTGTTAATCATTTTCCCTGCGTAGGTAATATGAGTGGGAAACATAAGACTAACCACGAAAAAATAGGTTTCTTAGTGACTTCTAATATGAATGTAATCAGTCTGGTGGATGCTCATAAATACACAACAAAGAGAAATATTCATAAGATTCTATGTGGATTATAGCAAAGTAGTTCTGAGGATCTGTAAGATGACTCTAGCAGTATTGCAACCATTCATTCTGATTATTGAAGAAAGTATCGCATGCATAACACAGTTGATAAAAACATATCTCATTAATAGTGTAAGCCATTTTTTTCATACAATCTAAAGAGATGTAGCCTTTAGTGATGTGGGAAAAAACCATATTATTGGTAAGTCTTTTAGGCACATAATTTGGATCATATTTTCAAAGAGAGGCTTTAAATAATTAAATGTTAAAAACACTATATATCACAAACACACTCATATTACACTTACCTCTTTATTCTTTTTTCCATTTCTTCGGCTGTAGTCAGCGAAACGCGAGGCTGTTGTTGAAGGTCTCTTTTCCTGCGCTGGCCTGAGAAAGATAAACGTGTTTATTTTAATAATTATTCTTTGGCATTTGAGTTGATTAGCGATGTGTACGATCTGAATTAGGCGAATGGAGTATGAAGTTAAATAATTTTTTTCCTCTCCTGGATCTGTTATAATCTTTGTATTACACCTGATATTGGTGCGCTAATATAGAATTTGAATTTGGACCTATTTCAACCACTGGTCCGACGCTGAATTAATTATGTTAGGCCACCAATTTAATTTCATATGCATAAAATATAACTAATGGATTTTAATTAGTATATTATAATTTACTATAGGCCCTAATATATGTTAGAAAGTTTATCTATATATCTACCTCGCGATTGCCTTACCTCAAAGATCTGGCCCCTGAGCCACTGGTGGTTTCACTGATAATTAATAAATCAGGGATCCTTTCTTAGGGCTGACTCCCTTCGACATAAATTTGATAAAGTTGGTAATACTTTACAGCTGGTAAAAAATGCTATTAAATATTATTTAAGTAAATAGTGGTATCCTCATGCTAGAACTAATATAAAGTTCTTAAGTGAAATAGGAAGGTCCTTATGGACCAGTTAAGAAGAATAAGGGCTTGTCTTTAATGAATATGATACTAAAGTTAGTGAAAAAGAAATCAGTCTAGTAAAGATCATATGATATTACTACTTAGCAAGAAACTTCCAGGGAAAGATGAGGAAGCACATAACTTATTTACTTATTTTCCCTATCCTCGAACCTAGGTAGTCAAAACTTGCTTTAGCTGGTTGGGGAAACTTGACTGATTGACATGAGAGATCAAACGCATGTCTTGATTCCTTAGTCAGGACAGAGGTTTTCCGAGTATAAATAGCCAGAAACCTGATCTCAAGATTTTAAAAATAGTGGTGCTATCTTGAAACAACATAATAATAAAAATAATAGTAAGACTAGTCGTTGATCGTGGTTGGTGCCCGAGGAAGAGAAACAAACCTCAGGTACCGGCTCCACGTTGACCCGGAGGGCGGATGTTGATTATGGTGATGACATAACCAACTGGACAGCAGGTGGCTTTGAGTTCCACCGCCATCCATCCCATCGATAGCTCTATTTCTGTTTATTAAGAGCCTCAACCCATAACTAAGAACTATTTTTGCGGAAAACACTCTCACCATCTCCTCACTACCACTCGAGTATAGTCACACCGTACATGAAATCAGCTCCCTCTTCGCTGATATCTTGAGAGCCCGAGGGGCGTGTCCTTCCATCGTAGAAGATGAACCCTCATATATCTGTCCCACGTCAACATGGCAACTCTCTTAACTTTGGCAGCACCGCGCCGGCCAACCGCGCTTCCAGCATACGGATGCCTCGCTTTTTCAAACGGTAGGCCCATCATGCATTTTACGTTCCAGCCAATCCCTCTCTGGGACATGTGGACGCGTTGGTTGATTATTCCTTCCCACAGCATGTTCAAGTTTCCCCAGATGGACTTCGAGATGGCCATTTGGGAGATGACATCACTCTTGTTCGCCCCAAAAAAGGTCTTCAGATCCATATATTACCATGTAAGTTGTGATATCAGGCTCCCCTCTACATACATGTCTTGAGTTACTAATTCTATGCCCTTCATCCACAGAAACGTATGTTCATACCAAATTCCACCGAATAACTCACTATAAAAAAAGAGTTTCATTGCTAAAAGTAACCCATCTTGGTCCGACCCCAGAAACGAAAAATACTTGGCACCGACCAGACCCTTCATTCGCATACCTCCTATCCTTCTTCCTACTCCTCACAGCCCTCGCATGGGGTCTCGCATATGCGCCATCCTTTGGATCAATAATCCGTCTCTCTCTTCTCTTCGTCTTTGTCCACTTCATAGGATCCTCGCTCCTAGTATCCACTATCGGATATTTTGTCATCGGACGGCTCTTCGGTCCTAACGGTGCCGCCGCATCCCTCACAGGGCTTCGAGTCCGTGGACGGAGACGCGGGGCTGCCCAGGGACTCTTCACGCAACCAGGCGAGAAAGATCAACTCGAGTTTGGATATTGTTTTGATGTACGTTCCTATCTCCGTTGCGGCTATAAGCCTCCAATTTGTCCCTTTCACGAGACTGCAAAGAGGAATCAAAATAGGAGAGTAGAACAAAGACTAATTAAACCTCAATGTACAGGTCTCCAACCGCGCCTTCTTCCCCCTTTATCTCCACCTCTATGTTATCCAGTTTATCCTCCTTCCACTTCTCACCCACAGCCCGAGTAATTTCCTCGCTACCTTCCTTGGGAATACTCTGTACCTGTCGGCTTTTATATATTACACCTATATCACTTTCCTTGGGTATAACGCCTTGCCTTTTTTACATAATACCGAGCTTCTCTTACTTCCCATTCTGGTCTTTGCCATTTTATGGCTCATCAGTTTGATTGCAGGGTGGGGTGTCGTTATGCAGGGACGTAGCGTCGTAGGGTTATTGTGGGGAGCTTAATGATCGTCCATCTTCTTTTTCATTCAATTTTTGTTATTTTCATCTTCATTTCCCTGGGGACCGCATATTAGAGATATTGAACGTATTTCAAATAAATTTCCAAGTTCAACACGGCGCTGGTGCATAATGAGAAAAAGGTATGATTATTCCCCCCCCCATTTTTCTGCAAACCCACGTTTACTGACTTCTCTTACCTGGTTGCTTAGGTCGTTTGACTTTCTCTCTCTCTCTCTCTTTTATATCCTCTTTTTGGTCTTTTGTCCTATGTCGGCTCTGGTGCTGGTGTACAGTAGCAAAGTATATAGGAGTACATTGATAGTCTTTTATACCCCCTCCCACTTTTATGTTAATTAGAGGCAGAGAGACAGAGAGAGATTCTAATATTAAATGGAAATTGGGCTTGACTATCAGCAGTCCAAGTGCAGTCCTTCTCAATCATTCAGTCATTTATATGCAAGCGCAAAGGCATCAAATTAAGCCAACAAAAAGAACTCTCCTCCTTCCCAAAACAACCGGCTCCCACATGAATGCCCCTATATGTAATTGTGCATGTACCCTCTCAATATCTATGTGTTCCCCCCACCTTCTCCTCTTTATGTTTCTTCATATCAAGACCATTTATTTCTTTGCACCCTTCTTCCCCGTTTTTGCCAGCTTAGCCTCCCTCTCTGCGGCTCTCTTCTTTGCCAACTCGAGCTTCTCCTCTTTCTCCGCTTCCTTCCTCAATCGATCTGCCTCTCTCCTCTCCCGAACGAGAGCTAACCGAGCGAGATCCGCCCGAGCCTCATCCGTCTTCCCTTCTGCATGAAGCTTCAAATACCTCTCACGGGCCTGCTGTGCCTCTAGCGCTTCACGTTCCCTCCGCGACAGCTGTCCTGACTCTGCTCCCTCGTCAGCAGATCCACCAGCATTCGGCTTGTGTAGCTGTGAGCGGGACTTGGCCGTATGGTTCGGATTGGCAGGCAGGTCATCATCATCCTCGTCACCATCGGACTCCGGGTCGGAGGAAGAAGGGGGTAAATCGCCTGGTTGCGCAGCGACTTGGTTCCGTTTCGCAGCGGCAGCGGCCTTTTTAGCCTTTGCAGCGGCGCGACGTTCTTCACGCGTCATTTCGGTCGCTAAGGGGCTCTCCTTGTGCGTGAAATGGGTGCTGGAACCAGCAGCCGCGGGCCCTTCGTTGTCATCGGATTCTTCTTCGTCGTCGTCGTCGTCGTCGTCGTCATCGTCTGCTTCCTCGTCGGAGGTAGGGATGTCTGCGTCGGGTTCCTAATTGATGTGCGTCATTTTTTCGAGTTAGCCTTTTCTTTTTTTTAAGTATGCTCTTTGTCGAGAATAGAGGGAGAGGGGTGAATTTATAGATAACATACTCTCCACAGGCTAACCGGGTTTCCATCCTTATCAACAGGTTGGATGTCACGGCTGTAATGTTTTCCGCCTGCAAAAGAGGGTTCCATTAGCATTAGCTCGTTATCATAATTCATGAAAACGAAAGAGAGAGAGAGAGAGAGAGAAAGAGAGAGAAGACATACCACCCCTACTAGGCTTTGAGAACTTGCCTCCTCGACCACGAGGTGCCATGTTGGTGTTGTTGCTGTTGATGGCGATAGAATATAAAAGGTGTGAAAAAGTAAAAACTCAATCGATCGATTGAGAGATATCCAAGAAGATGATAAGGGGGGGAGGAGGCGTGTAATCGGAGTTAATTAATTATCAAATCAACTCAGGTTCAGGGAGATTGTAAGAGAAGCAAGTATGCATGTGTCCAAGTGCCTCTCTAGGACAAGAAATAATATAATAGTAAGATCTGATAATTATTCTGTAGTTTCGGACTTGGAGGGGCAGAGAGAGCAAAGTGGGGAAACAGCGAGACTTTGCCCACTTGGATTTAATTAATATTTAACTTACCTTAAGATTTGGGTGATTCCGAAGGGGAGCAAACCATAAATGATACGTCACTTGAGGCTAGAAGAGAATTAATTCTAAAATATACATATATCAAGAGAAAATAATGATGGAGAGGGCTTTGCTTTTTTTGTTATGGCTTATGGCTTATTATTTTACCTCAAATAATAATAATAATAAATAAATAAATAAATAAAAGGGTTGGAACTTGGGCATGAAGCCCAACTAACCTTCTAACTTCCGATGTCACCTACAACGACACTATCCACGAGTCAACTCCAATAAAAGATCTCAATATTTTCATAATTTTATTGACCTACTCAACTACTTATCTACTTTCAGATTAATAATATACATTAGGTATCAAGTAACAACTGTCTCAAGCTCAAGCCACCCAGGGCCAATAACCCATGCTTGCGAGTTCGTGTTCCAGGAGACTTCTCTTTCCAGACTCCATTGGATGCAATATGCTGCTGTTGTTTGTTTCTTTTTTTTTTTTCGGTTAAACTTTTCCTTCTCCTACTCATCACGCCCTCTCCCAAGTCCACCCTAATTTAGCCACCCGTGCAGCTACCAAGGTAAGCGTGCCAGCAACGATGACACTACCCATAAACATCTGAGCATAGAGGTAATCCCCATCGTCCTTCTCGACCAACGCCCCAGCGATTGGAGATCCAATAAGCGCGGCAACACCTACCACACTTAAAACCATCCCCATTCGAACACCTGTCTTTTTCAAATCCGTGGTGAGTGTGCTCAGAGTCGCCGGGAAAAGAGACTGGATGCCCGCCGCTGCCAGGCCATAGAAAGCGCTGAAGGCATAAACCCCATGGAGGTTACGCACTCCGGCCCAGCAAAATGCAACCAGTCCCGTTGCAAAGCTAAAGGGAATCAACATGTTCAACGGGCCGGTATACCGATCCGCCATCAGGTTTGGGATGAGTCGTCCCAGAATCCCCACGCCATTCATGACGAGGAGGACGTTGATGGAGGTTGTCTGTGAGACACCGATGATATCACGGCAGAAGCTACCAATGTAAAAGAAGCCAATATACAATCCCCAGAAGTTTAGAAACATGCCGATGGCGAAAAAAGCATATGAGGGTTCCTTAAAGGCGGCCAATTCAAGGAAGGGGCCACTCCGACGAGGCGGTAAACGTTGTTTCAGGAATATTAAAGCTGGCGCCAAAGTTGCCAGGGAAATAAACCCTAGAGTTCGCATCGTCCACCCGTATCCCACCTGGGGTAGCAGGCGCATGACCACAGAAGGAAATATCAAGCTGCCTGTTGCAGACCCTGATGCAACAATACCAATGGCAAGTGCGCGATTCTTGGTAAAATAGGTTGGCATGAGCGCAATTGTAGGACAGAACATGAGTCCACAGCCGAGCCCCTGGCCCACGCCCTGCGCGAGGAATAGTTGCCAATATTCAGTGCACAAGGAAGTCATGAAAATGGAAAATAACTCCAACACAGCGCCTGTTGTGAGTGTGAGCTTGAAGTAACCAGCGTCAGTGGCGCGGCCGGAAAAGGTGCCGACGAAAAAAAGTAAAAAGATCTGGATGCTCCCTACCCAGGATATATCTGACGGGGCCCGACCTAGGGTTTCGGTATAGTAGGTTTGAAAAACGCCAAAGCTATTGATATAACCCCACGTATTGAAGATGACAAAATGGGCTAGGGCTACCTGTGACCAAGCCACAAAGCCACCATCTGGGGGTGGGCCAATGTCCTTGCCCGACTCTTTTGTGCGAACTATTGACAAGGTTCGAGCAGCCAATGCTCCAACATGACTCACATTTGTTGGGGTTTTGGACAACTCTTTGTTTCGTGTCTGATCAATCCCTACCTCCTCGTCACCTGGTGAGTCGCTGAGAGAGATAATGTCTTCACTTGAGCTGTCTGCCGCATGTTCCGTGGTGCGACTCTTTTCTCTGGTCACAGATTCCATGTTCTCTTGATAACTACTAGGGTGTTCCCTGGCCGCCATATTGCCGTGGAAGTTCAATCGCGATTGGAGAATAAGTATTAAGTATTGCTCAGTCTTTTTTGGATATTAAGGGAAAAAGGCGGTTTGGTCGTTTAGTATCTAGAGCTCCGGTCTATAGGATATAGAATAGGTTCGCAAAGTGCTCGAGTGTTGTATATTCAATAGATAATATGACAAAGTTATCCTCTTCTGTGCACTTGGGCCATGTACAGCGTTAAAGAGCAACTCTTGAGATAAGGTAACCGAGGGAAAGAAAATAATGTATAAATGATATGATAAGTGCCCTAGGGTACGGCACTAATTGCGGAGTAAAAGTCCTTAACGCTCAAGCTTAACCTTTCACATAAATATCAGGTCAGCTTTAGAAGCTTAGCAGTTACCTCAGTCTTAGTTCAGGAAAGATATTCAAAAGGAACAAAATTCCCTCTTACTTTTTTTTTTTTTTTTCTTTAGTGAGGAGGGGGACGTATCTGCGGGGAAATTAACAATTAATAATGACAAAAAAAAAAAAAAAAAAAAAAAAAAAAAAAAGAGTGGAAACTTGATCAAGACCCATAGCCCAACACTCGCACAGAAGACCGGAGTTGCAGAGAGCAGTGAGTCTAGCGACCCCATCTTGACTATGAATCGGCACATCGGCACGGCTACAGGATTGACGAGTCGCAAAGACTAGAGTTAGCTACAGTGATAGTCACGGACAGTATGCCGGACGAAGTGCAGCGGATTTGTAAATCCCATGTTCAGTGAGGGATTATTTCTTGCGCCCTGTGATTGATTGGTGAAGGAGATAATGTTGGAGACTTGAGAATTTCGATAACTAATATTGTCCACCGTGTTTGTGGAATCCATGGCTCTCGGTGGTGTTCTCCACAACGCCCCATGCGCAGAAGTTAGTGTAAGTGCTAGAGTATCGAAGCCAAGCCGCCATCGGAGATCCCAGGCTCAAGTTCTTGTTTTTAAAGCTACCCTAAGTGCAAAAAAGTAACGAGATCAGAGGTAGGTAATGGGTACTTAATATGACGTTAGGGGAGCAAGAAGAAGATGGTGGTGGTGGTGGTGGTGGTGGTGGTGGTGAGAAGCGCGATCAAGAGTGACAAATGACTTGTGTTCTCAACCCAGACTTCATTCTGGGTAACTTACCTGACCCTACCCAAACCGACAACACACCAAAAGTCTCTAAATAGCCTTTTAACTGAGATGCTTTCTTTGTATCATACATGCTCTTTGTAGATCTGCGTCTATCTATATACTCGGTGGCTAAAATACACATTGAGGTATCTAAGGAGTTCCTTGGCACCTGGTCGTCCTCAAAACAGAGATAAAAAAAATAGGTAATCAAACAAGTGAATGGCTTCTCTAACGCCTAGTGTCTCGTCCTCGCCCGACGCCTCAAACGAGTCCCTCAAATTTCCATCCTAGTGTCCTTTATCTCCAGAAGGTGCTCGGAGAATGCGTAATGTGTCTCTAGACATGGATGCCCCTTTCTTTAAATAAAGAAAAAGTATATCCCATCAGCTAACATCAAATCCAGCCAGATAAACGGCAACGCAACTGTAAACCGGCAAAAGAGATGTTCTTTCTATCTAGTAATCCTGGTGGCAAGAACTACTGTTCAGCATCGATATTGTTTCAATAACATCAGCTGGTTCCAGGAGATGCCAGCTGGCGGTAGTTTGCTTAGAGCTCGCGCCTACAGTAACCGAGTAGACGTGATCTTGTGGAAGATCGAATTTGTGTAGCGCACGGAACATGTCTTTACACAGATTAGCAAATACGTAAGACTTCTAGCCCAATGTAAAGAGAGTATGGTACGTACCCTCATCGGTAAAGTCATCCCCCGAGCACATTATAAACTCAGGAGCTTTGCCATTCCCGTATGCATCAACAAGTCGAGTAGCAATGAATCCTTTGTTGACAAATGTGGGCCGAACTTCCAGGTTAGCTTTGCCTGCCATCACTTCTACATCCCATTTCTTGCCCACTGTTTCCTCTAGGTGCTTTCGGCATTCACGAGCCTGGAATGCACCATACTCAGGGTCTGCACGCCTATAGTGCCACGTCAAGGCTACCCGTTTTCTCTCAATAAAGGAGCCTTGTGTTCGCTCGGTGTAATGCTGAAAGATATCCATCACTTCTCTTTGCCAGCCCATATCGCTTCGCTCAGCCAGATTTTCCCAGTCGTCAGAGCGCGGCATTCTAATGAAACAGCCATGCTCAGCACTCAATCCTAACTCTGGAATATGTCCCATCCATTCGTCTAAAAATGCCTGGTCACGCCCGCTAATGATCCAAACAGCATTTCGAGGATCGGCAGCCAAACTCTTGAGAGTTCGTAAGACCCGGTCCGAGGGAATAGCGGCTTGAGGGTCTTTGACGATTGGTGTAAGTGTGCCATCATAATCGAACATAAAGAGTCTCTTTCGAGCTTTGCGATATTGCTTAATCAGTTTAGTCCGGTCAAGGACGGGAGTTGCGGCCGACTGATCAAATGAGGATAGGTTGGTTAACAGCCGAGTAAGGAACTGCTTTGACCAGGCTGAAACGGTATTCGTAGTGACGTGTTTGTAGAGCTTTGAGTGTTGAGCTTTCCTATCCGTGTATGACATCGTTAAAGCCTTGTTGATAGCCATGGCAACCCCTACCGTATCCCATGGGTTGATGTGAATTGCGCTAGGTAGTGCTCCAGCCAAACCAGAAAATTCGGAAAGAATCAAAGGACCATGGTCATTTTGCTGGCAGATAACATACTCCAGACTAGTCGTGTTCATACCATCTCGCACCGTCGTAATCAACCCCACATCAGCAACACGTAACAGCGCAAAATATTCATGTGGAGATAGATACTGTGGATAGTATTTGACAGGAGAGAAGCTCAAGGATCCAAAACGACCATTAATCGTGGATACTAGATTGGATATCTGGCTGGCAATCTTACTCTCCTCCTTCTCTTCTTCAACACTAGTTGGACTAGTGACTTGGATCAGAACGACTCTATCCCTCCACTCCGGGAACCGTTCCAAGAAAACCTCAAAGGCTTGTAATTTCTGGGCCACACCACGGGCGCTGTCTAGGCGATCTCGCCCAACAATGACCTTCTTTCCAGCGTAAAGTTCGCGCAACTCTTTCACAGCTCCATCGATTCCATCGGTTCCGAACGCGATGCTCTGGATTGCTGCGGTGTCGATTCCGATGGGGAATACGTCAACTGCCACATGGGCTCCATATGCATCTACTCCAGCGGAGTTCGAATCGTATCCTAATACTCGAGTGCAGCATGACGAGAAGTGACGAGAGTAGGAAAATGTTTGGAAACCGATCATGTTTGCGCCAAGCATCCCTGTGAGCACCTCCTTGCGTTTAGCTAAACAGCGCATGAACTCGCTGCTGGGGAAAGGTGCGTGCAAGAAGAAACCGATGTAGGCGTTTGGTATCTTTTGTCGTAATATACTAGGTAAGAGAAACAAGTGGTAGTCGTGGATCCAGATTATGTCTCCTTCCTTGTATTCCTTCACGATGCGATCTGCAAAGAGTCGATTCATACGGACATAATCCGCCCACCATTCTCGCTCATATCTGCCATCTGTGGGCGCATGCTGTTTGTAGTGAAGGAGCGGGTATAGCTCCCTCTCGGCATATCTCCTCCATCTTCCCTGATCCTCCAGGGAAATTGCGTCCTCTGGTACTTCGGATTCAGCTGACAGCCAAACTGGTAGGATTTTGCCATAGCGGCCTGAGCTTAGCTGCTCGTCTAATCGTTCTCTGTCACTCTCATCTATTGTATAGCTCTCAGAAAATGCATGGTAATGAGCGGTATTGAGAGGGACAGGTGCTCCTCCTTTATTGGGGGGTAAGGGCGAATCCTTAGATCCACTGGAAAACTTAGGGCTAGCATTTACAGACTGTTGCTGTAAAGGCATATTTCCCTCCTGAACAGGCTCTACCTCGCCAGTCCAGCCGACCAAGGTATGCGACCATGATGTCTGATCAGACCCTAGGTACGCGAAAGAATCAAAAAGGGCTGATGTTCCCGGACGAGGTTTCAGTTCCTAAAAAAAAATAAAAAATAAATCAGTTGGTCAATGTTGGATTTTCACATGCGATACTCGTTAGAGGTGAAGCGCAAAAGAAGACAATACCCATTCACAGCCAGGTTGAAAGCGTAGCTTATATGGAATGCAAAAAGCGACACTGATAATCCGGCCCGTAAGATGTAAGCTCGGATACCGATCCCAAGGTTTTGTTTCCCCCATCGCCGATCGTCCTTTTATACTAAGACGGCGCAACAGGTCACTCCCTGGATTTGGCTGTCTATCTGCAAGTGTGGAAGTATCAAGGGATGGGATATCTGAGGATGTATCTCCGGCCACATAGAAAGGTGATTTTGGGCAAGTAAAATCTTCCTCCTGCCTTTTGGGGTATGCGGAGCCGTTAGTGGCTTTGGGGGAATTTGGGGGATTGGCTAGATTAGGATTTTTCATAGCTGCATCAGGCGTATCCATTTCTAGCTGGTCATCAAAAGGCCCGGCAGGGGGGCCTGGCTCGAAAGACATAGCGGGGGTGTAAAGGGTCGAAGGTGGGGTTAAAAGTGCGGCAAGATTAGGTTTAATCGGTTCGGTCAATCTGAATTTTCGAGGGAATAGTCAGACTCTCCCATTCTTGGAGTTTCTTTTTTATAGAGTAAAGTTTTTTTTTTTTTAATCCATTTTTCAATTGGGTACATACCTGGCGGTCTGCTAACTGCCTACCTAGATAATTGATAACGCCCTAGAGAGAGAGCCTAGGTACCTCGGAGAAAGCGGAGAATTGACTAGCTCGTCAGGGAAGGAAGAGCTGCTGAACTCGCGAACTAGGCCATAGATAGATGTCGCATAGAGGGTATATAGAAGAGAGAATAATTTCGTGAAATCACCAGGGTCACAAAGAGGCTGTGGACAGGGAGGGCCAGAGCGGGAGGGCAGGAAATGAGTCCAATAAGATATCTTCTTGCTTTGGATAACACCTCGCTAGCTTATTTCCTTCATTCCTATCGTCAAGGAGAATCGGGCGGTGAAACACCAAGACAGGAGAGATGTTTGAAGAATTTACTTTCAATAGGCAAGAACTCGTGTGATGCAAGATACTGGGGTTGCAACAAAAGCGATGATTGGTTTTTAAAATCAGCGCCTAAGCAGGGGTTTTCAAAAGAGGAAACGAGCCAATAAAGGTGAAGGTGAGCCAACGACCAGGACAAAGGAAGGTAATGGAAAAAAATATTAGTCAGATGCGAATATTTACTCTTATTATATTATTATTTTATCACCACCTATCTAGTTCTAGAGAACTACCATATAGGTGATCCGAGGCGTTTATAGGAATGAAACGCCCAGTCTTGAGAGGTAGGTAGGTATTGAGCACTACCAGGTTATGGATTCTTGGAAGGCCTTGCGTCAACTAGAGGCAGGCCATCTAATGAGGATGGCGGCAATGGTAAGTGTGTGGCCAGGAATTTTCCACCTCTATTGCAGGCCCAAGTGGTACGTCATGATCCGTAGGCCGATCGAGTGGTAAATATACCCATCGACGCATTCAGCATAAGGAGTCAGCTCAGGTGCCCCTGTTAGCTTGTGAGGCTCTCCTTGGTAACTTGGAGGTAGGAAAATATATTCCGGGCATGCCTCGATACATAATAAATGTTCTTGAAGTGGAATTAGTGGATTATCAGCTAGGTAGATGATAGCAGCTACATCATGGTTTTGGAAGGCTATGGTAACGATATCATGACTCCTTTCATGAAACTCGGGGGAAATATTCCGATCACTTGGGCGGTGGATAAGGTGGATAAGGCGGTCTGTCGTAATAAGGTCGGCAGAACCGCAATCTCCGCCACACAATGGCGAAATGAATTTTTAATTTTTATGATCTACTTCAACATTTTTAATATTTAGTGCTAATTAATGCTCTAGTCCTACAGTGGCCATTATTGTCTAGCAGCATGAGAACTCGGCTTGTATATTATTGCCTCATCACCTCCAAAATTGTGATGTCTAACACGGCTACCTTGATATCAGCTGACTTAATTTAATGCCTTAGGCAGAGAGTTTCATCTGGTCAAATCTTAAGAAAGAAAATATCATAATCTCTAGTTTCTACCTGCCTACACCCATCCTTTATTTCCTTTTCTTTTTCCTTTTTTTAATGCTTGTGTGTTTCCGTATCCATCTCCGATTTCCCTATAGCCTCAGTCCCTTCCACCTAGCCTATGCCCCAGGTTGTGGCTGTTCCGCGATGCTGTCATTTGCTTGGTGATAGCGCCGTCATGCGCTCCACGTTACCAGCTTCCCCTATACTCTCTTCTCCCTTTTTGCGCAGTATTTCTAATTCTCAGGGCTCTCGCCACCGAGGTATTCACCATGCCTTTAACCACGCAAAGGAGCCAGCTATTTTCCAGAATAGCCTTGTAAAAACTCTCGAAGTTCATCGAGCCGCAAACCGAGCCAGTCTGATTCGCAAGGTGATCAACCAATCTGACCTCCAAGAAAAATCTAGCTCTATCGCTTTACCAGAAAACAATTCTATACAAACCGCACAAAATGAGGCATCGGATGTGGACCCAGGGGAGCAATGCCTGAAGTCTCCGAGGCTAAGAAGGGAAACAAAAAGGGAAGTCAAGGGCCTGCTAAAGAAGCCTCGCCGCCTAGGCTTGGAGGCCCCCATGTATCGATCGATTAGCTGGAAGGTGGATGCAAGGAATGGGAGACCAGAGCAGCACCCATGGTTAGAGTTATCGAACAAAGTATTCTCTGATGGCATGTCCCAGCTAGATGCTGAGATTCGAGCACTCGAGGAATATCTTGCTCCAACTCCACAGGAAGAAGCAAGGATAGGTCAGATCGTATCTGATATCACCAAGATGTTGGATGGATGCCTACCAAATCCACTTGAGGTCATTGGATCTCGTCGCACGGGGTTCGCGATGAGCCATTCAAATCTAGATGTTTTTCTCCCGGTCCAGGACTCCGTCCGTCCACTCAACAGCATCCGAAAACCGAGTGCAACTCGTCCAAAAATGCTCCAGGCTTACAGCGAACTGCTTCGCAGTGTTGAACGCACCATCCGACAAGTTCCTACAGACAACAGCAGTCGCATCCATGTATTGGGTACCCGACACTGTGTTCTATCAGCTCTACATCAACCGACTGGCCTTCATCTACAATTCCACTGCGGAGAAGACCTCCCTGCCTCAATCGAATACACTCGGGACTTCCGCGCCGAGTATCCATTACTCCGCCCTCTCTACATGACAGTGCGATTGATGCTAGAAACGCAGAGTCTTTTTGGTAGCAATATGTCATCAATAACATCTGATGCTCTTATCATGCTTATCGCATCCTTTTTAAAAATGAATCACGGCCGATTTCGGCGCACAGATGGTCCTGGAAAGCCGCTCCTCGCCTTTCTGCATGCATACGGTATAGAGGTCGACCTGCTTAGTACTGGAGTCGCCGTCGATCCTCCGGCTCTTTTCAGTGTAAATTCCGTCAAGGAAACAAGCAAATTTTATAGTGATAACCTAGATGAAATGCCGGCGCATATTCGTGGCCAGCGTGCTCTCATTAAGATGAAGAGGAAGGCGGCAACCAAGCACAATTCCCATCTTGCTACGCAGCTTTGTCTCCAGGACCCAGCAAATTTCATGAATGGTCTAGGCCGGTCTTGCTATCGAGTACCAGAGCTCCAAAATGCATTTGCAAGCGCATATAATAAGCTCAATCTTTCGCTAGATCTCTGGAGCCCATCCCAGTCGTGCACATCCAAGAACAGTTTGTTGGGTTGTATCTTGAACGCAAACTTCGATGACTTTGATAAAAGACGGAAATATGTCGTGTCCGCAAAATGTCACACTTGATAGCATCATTTCACTTCCATTAACGTACTATTATATATTTACCCGATCAGCGGAAATTTAAACGCTGGGCTGCAGGAGTAAACTCAACCTTTTATTCTTAGCAACTAGTAGTCTAATATTACACTAAGCCTAAGAGGTATCATTTAATCATGAGAGCCATTGACAGCCTTCTTTTTTTTTGTTTTTCATACTCGAGGTAATAGGTGAGACTATTGAGCCAGGGGATTCGATTTTCTCTATTCCTTCTTCTTAGAGGTGTCTGACTATTTCTCTGCTACTAAAAAAAGAAAGACTTGCGTAAAATATATTTCTCATAGGGTAGGTGGGTATACACTGTAGAGCGACGGGAGATGTTCCCCAATACCAAGTTAGGAGTTAGGACCTGGAGTTTCCTAAGCTCACCACAAGATGATGTGGATCAAATTTACATAAAAAAAGGAAGGGGGGGAAAGAATGCTAGATTTCCAATGTATATCCTTTCCATTCTCCATAAAACGGAGGGCTCAAGGACCTGCAATCCATGTAGGTAAACTAGAGCTTTGTGGTATGATTCTTATTCTACTAGGGGAAAAAAAAAAAAAGAAAGGAAAAGAAAAGGTGGGGAGTAATAATATATAACATCATATTCTCTAGACGTAGCTACCTCTTAGGCTCAATTACCCCTTAACATCAAAGCGGGCCTTCCCTCTATGTTTATATGGGGCGGGACTCCACTGCGGCTCGGGTTCGTTATTCCCTGTTGTTCAACGTTGCTGTCCAAACGTCTCAGCCTGCCACTTCTCTCTGCCTAAATAATTCAATTAATCGATCGTGGAATATTCCATCGGGTATTCTCTCCAAACTACTTATTCAAAATTATGATCGGTCTATAGGATACTACAGCCATCTAGTCATCCAGTCTCACCAGGATCTATCTTGGCCCGCAGGTACCTCCATTCCCCTCCCTCCAACGCACTTGGTATCGACTGGCGCTCATCCTATTCTTTTTTTTTTAATTAGTCGGTTTCCATCTCTTTAGGTACGATGGCCGATTCCTCGGTCAATCCACTAGAAGTGAGGGATAACGAGAACCTTTCCACTCGTTTCTATGTCAAAAAACCCGACCCTTTAGTACCACTGCCGCTATCAAACAGTCCGATCTCTTCCTCTCCTTTCCCTTCACCAACAGGAGCCAAACATGCTATCGCAGGGGACCAAGAAAACAATATCGATGCTCCAAACGATCGGGAGAATCCCAATTCCGGCAAGGAGAACTCTGCTCTAGAAACGCCTAGTAGAGTATCAGAAATTCACGATGGAAACCCCCCGGCCACGTTAGTTGCTCGACGACAAAACGATCTGAGTGATACGCAGACACAAACATTGGACCAAAAGCCAGCGACTTCAGTACCTGGGAACTCCGCTTCTCCTCCCCGTCCTAGCGTACAGTTTTCCCGCGAGACGTCAGAAATCGATGCAGCAATCGAACCCCCCGCCTCTCGACCATCTTCTATTCTCGGTGACGAATTGGACGCAGGATCTAAAGGGAAACAGTCGATATTTACAAAGTTAAAGGCCTTTGCAGCCTCACCCGCATTTCCCCATTCTCGTTCCGCCAGCGTCGCTACGGTTGGAGACAACAAATACACAAACAGTGATCTGGCTACGCCGGGCTCCGAAAGAGGGGGATTTCGCTTTCCAAACACTCTTGAAGAAGAGGGTAGCGATATTGATGCGGACGCTGAAGAGAGTGCTGGAGAACAACGAACTACTCAACCAAAAAAGAAGAGGCAGCTACGTCGGCGGCGGCAGCAGGAGGATTCTACGCCCCAAACGGAACCAAATACTCCAAAGGCCACTAGTCGGCCGTCCTTCCATATCCATGGTTCATTTGCCCCATTTGAAAACTATCGCTCGAATTTCTTTCAGCGTCGAAGTAGTACCGGCGATCTCTCCCAACAGCGTGAGGGTGTCTCAGAAGATGAGGGTCGTGACCGCCTTAATAAGGATATCTCATGGAGAAGACGAAGCACCTGGCTGACCAACGCCCGTGGGCTGAGCCATAGCGGGCGGCAACTTGATGCACAGCAAAGTCAGGAAGAGAGGAGACCCAGCAATCTGAGAAGAATCACTGGTCTAGGTGGGCAGTCAGAGACTGGGGATAGCCTTGCACCCCCTTGGAGGCGTCATCGGACGGACCGCGGCTCCAGTCTGAGTGCTCAGAAATGGAGGCAGATCAAGGCTGGACTAAAACTTATCGGACAGCGGCGCAAGGTGGACAATACCGTGGACCATGCTAAGTCGGCAGAGTTACTAGCGGAGTTAGCTTCAGGAGTGCCAGCGGCATTGATCCTGGCCAGTATGTTTCAACGAGATGAACACGGTAGCAAGCGCATCCCTATTCTACTAGAGCAGCTCAAGGTCCGTGTCACAGATAGTAAGATCGATTCTCATTCAGGGGATCGTCACCTTGTCTTTCGAATTGAGCTGGAGTACGGTAGCGGTATGACCCGCATGAAATGGATTATTCATCGTACCTTGAGAGATTTTGCGAACATCCATCTAAAATACAAACTCCATTTTGGCACGCAGAAGTACATTCAATTGCGGAATACAGAAGGCACTCAGAATCTGCCACGCTTCCCCCGAAGTGCATTTCCTTACTTGCGTGGTGTTCGGGGGTTAGAAAGTGATTTAGAAGATGAAGAAGAAGAGGGTGGATATGAGACTGCAGCCGAGGCGACTAGTGGAAACGAGAGGGGTGGTAAAAAATCACAACAGGCACGCAGACGATCCTCGTTCGGTATACCTCGAAGACAGTCCAGCTTAACGAACGCAGAGGGGGAAACTACGGGAGAGGGCGGTGCCACAGTAAAACGGGACAGCTATCCTGAGAGGCAACGGAAAAAATTGGAAAACTACTTGCAGAAGTTGATCCGCTTTCTGATTTTCAAACCTGACAGCAACCGCCTATGTAAGTTTCTGGAACTCTCAGCTCTGGGGGTTCGCCTCGCAGCAGAGGGTAGTTATCATGGTAAGGAAGGCTACTTAATGATCCAGTCGTCCAAGGGTCTTGACTTCCGCCGGGCTCTGAACCCTGCCATGGTGAAAAAGCGGCATTCACCGAAATGGTTTTTGGTTCGACACAGTTACGTTGTGTGTGTTGACTCTCCGGAAGAGATGAACATCTACGATGTATTTCTAGTCGATCCCTTCTTTAAATTGCAGACTCAAAAAATTAGCCTGCGTAATCAGAAAGCTAAGGAGTTTGCAAAGTCCGCAACAGAATCCGCAAGGCACCCGCAGCATCATACACTGAGACTCGAAAATTCCGAAAGGAAGCTCAGGCTATTGGCTAGGAATGAGCGCCAACTTCACCAGTTCGAGGATTCCATTAAGTTTATGGTTCAGAATACGCCATGGTCAAGTCACAATCGATTTGACAGCTTCGCTCCCGTTCGCCAAAACTGTTTTGCGCAATGGCTGGTCGATGCGCGCGACCACATGTGGGTTGTATCACGAGCAATCAACCAGGCCAAGGATGTCATTTACATCCATGACTGGTGGTTGAGCCCCGAGCTTTACATGCGACGACCAGCTGCAATTAGCCAAAAATGGCGATTAGACCGCCTTCTTCAGCGGAAGGCCCGTGAGGGTGTAAAGATCTTTGTCATTATGTACCGCAACATTAACTCTGCTATCCCTATTGATTCAGAGTACTCTAAATTCTCTCTTCTTGACTTACACCCAAACATCTTCGTCCAAAGGTCTCCAAACCAATTTCGGCAAAATACCTTCTTTTGGGCACACCATGAAAAACTTTGCATTATTGATCACACCCTGGCTTTCGTAGGTGGAATTGATTTGTGCTTTGGGAGATGGGATACGCCCCAGCATCTCCTTACAGACGATAAGCCCACCGGGTTCGAAACATCTGGAGGCCCTAAAGATGCAGATCATTGTCAACTCTGGCCAGGAAAAGACTATTCAAACCCACGAGTCCAGGATTTCTACGATCTAGATAAGCCATACGAAGAGATGTATGATCGTAACGTCATCCCGAGAATGCCCTGGCATGATATATCCATGCATGTTGTCGGCCAGCCCGCACGAGATCTCACTCGTCACTTCGTGCAGCGCTGGAATTATATCTTGCGCCAGCGGAAGCCAACCCGGCCAACGCCATTCCTATTACCCCCGCCAGATTTTGATGCTGCAGATTTGGAAGCTCTTGGTCTAGATGGCACCTGCGAGGTCCAGATACTTCGATCCAGTAGCGTGTGGTCGACTGGTACCCCAGACGTCACTGAGCATAGTATCATGAATGCTTATGTTAAGTTGATTGAAGGATCAGAGCACTTTGTTTATATTGAGAACCAGTTTTTTATCTCGACGTGTGAAATAGATGGTAGGAAGATTGAAAACTCAATTGGTGATGCCCTAGTGGAGCGAATTACTCGAGCAGCAAAGAACAAAGAGGCGTGGCGAGCCGTTATTGTCATACCATTAATGCCAGGTTTCCAAAATACTGTTGACAGCGAGGGTGGAACAAGTGTTCGTCTAATCATGATGTGCCAATACCGAAGCATCTGCCGTGGAGAGACGTCCATTTTTGGACGTCTCCGAGCTCTGGGGATTGAGCCTGAGGATTATATCCAGTTTTATAGCCTCCGAGCTTGGGGAAAGATTGGCCCCCAGAAGCAACTAGTTACTGAGCAGCTTTACATCCATGCTAAGTGTATGGTTGTTGATGACCGAGCTGCAATCATTGGGTCCGCAAACATCAACGAGAGATCCATGTTGGGATCGCGAGACTCCGAGGTAGCAGCGGTAGTACGCGATACAGATATGATATGGTCTACGATGGACGGACGCCCTTTTCTTGTCGGTCGCTTCCCACATTCTCTCCGAATGCGCCTCATGAGAGAGCATCTTGGCATTGATGTTGATGAATTGATGGAACATTCACTTGCGACGGAGGAAGAACTACGCAAGATCCAAATTGCGGAGGAAGAGTCTAAGCCATCAGGCAGTGGAGGAAGAGAGAGACCCGATTCTGAGTCACTACTGCTAGAGAAACAAGATGAAAGGGATATGATCGAGCGTCGACATCGTATTCAGGACGAGTTCCTCTCACGATCTGAGGATATGCACAGTTTCAACCACGACGTTGACTGGGAGCAAGGCAATAACCCAAACCTCAAGTCAAATAGAAAACTTACAGCAGACGCGAGAGTTACCTCTAACCTGGAACATAAAAAGGACGTGGATGGTTTCGGTTCCGATGCCCTACAGTTTGCTCTAGACGCCGGATTAGGTGAAGGTCGTGATTCGCATATACTCAACAACCGGAAGGAGGTTTTGCTTTCTGCCATTGCAAGCGAGGGCAAGGGCACCGTGCAAGAGCCAAAATACCTATCGCATGGGAATGGCATCCAACGCAGTAACCCCCCCCATGATAAAGACAATAATAAGGGAACACCGCCTTCTCATACCACAACTCATAAAGGCGAGTCGACGCTGGTTGTCGAAGGATTGGCTACAGCTCGCCATCCGTCACTCGCGTCCTCGCATGAGAACGAAGGTAACGGCAACGTAGCTCCGCTACCATCCAAAGAGAAATGTGACGGGATGAAGCATCCACATATGGCCAGTCCAGATCTTAAACATATTTTCATTGACAAGGATTGCATGAGGGACCCTATTATTGATCTTTTCCATGTGGACACTTGGCATGCTGTTGCCGATAAAAATACGAAGATTTACCGATCTGTCTTTCGCTGCATGCCTGATAGCGAGGTCAAGTCCTGGAAGGAGTATAAGGAATATGCTGCTTACGGTGACCGATTTGCTGAAATGCAGAGCCAACATAGTTCCAAGGCGTTCCAGCCACCACGACTTAGACAGACAGGCCCCCCTGGCACAGGTGCAAGCTGGACGACTACAGTACTAAAACCTTCTATTGGACATACGACAGAGCCAGAGGACCGACCATCGCCGGCAGAGAAATCCGAGTCTCAGGCTGCTACAGAATTTGCACAAAACTTGAATAATAAACAACACCATGAAGCGACAAGCCAAGAAGCCCTGCCACCGGTTAATGAAAAACTTTCTTTGAAGGTCGCAGATGGCCTAGCGCCTGGCAACGGACGTAACAAACGACCAGAGGATGGCGGATCGTCTGGAGACGATTTGGATAGACAGCACTCAGATCAACCCCATGTTGATTATTCTGAAGCCCTGAACCGAAATGCCACTAGCCAATCCCGGCGACGTCGACGGAGGGCTACCACGCTTGGATCCAAGCGGGAGTTTCACGCCGCAGATGAGATCATGGATAAAGCAAAGGCGGAGGACCTTTTAAATCAAGTCCAAGGACATCTCATTCTTTGGCCTTATGACTGGTACGTAGACTACTCATCTCGACCTTTAACTGTACTAATTATGTTTTCTAGGCTTGAGAAGGAGGAACAGGGTGGGAACTGGCTTTACACTCTGGACCAGATTTCCCCTCTAGAAATATAGTAAGCCAACCTTATTCTTGAATGTCTTGTTGAGATACACTAACCGCGATATAGCAATTAATTTATCTATTCCATTTTCTATTCACTCGCTGTATTTTTTTAGATTTTTGACTGAGACTTCTCATGTGTCCATTTTGCTTTAACACTACTTTTGGTCATCAATTAATTGTCAGAGCGATATTTCCCATCTCTCCTTTCTCTTCCTTTTCCATATGGCTTCTTATTCCCTTATTCTTTTCCCTATACGTTAAAAATCTGGGGCTACATAGTCAGGCGTGGGCAGCATCTTATAACCTTTTACCTGTCTTCAATTTTGTTTGGGCAAGCGGGTGTTAATATTCTATACTTTCGTCCTTCATATCAGAGGTTTGTGTATTTGCATTGCAATATGACTGTGTATAGTGCATTTGTAAGATAATAATCCTAAGGCCGAAGACATGATGCATATAATCCTCCTTTCGTACCGAATGCAAAATGACAGTGGTGGCTAAATTGTGGGCAAAAATAATAATATTTGCTATCCTCGGCATCTCAAAGAGAGTAAGCTCGGTCCACTCGATTCGGAAGAAGATCATAATGCCGATTCGGCTGGTTTCCTATAAGACTTATCTCCAATTGAATTCACATCCATAATTTTCCTTCGATCCTGACATTGTCCACTTTATCTAGACTAAGAAAGCTTCAATTTTCCATAAAGGTGAAAACAAAAGACGGCAGCAAAAATGACGGATCCCCTCATCACACTCGAACCCTCCCCCCGCTATCGAACCAGCAACCCGATCTCCTCCGTTTCGCAAAAATTTTACCCTGTTGCAGGCATCAAAACCACCGTGTACGGTCTCGATGAAATCCCTGCTGATGCAACAGAGGTCGCTTGTCTCTGGCTTCTACATCCGAGACTCGCAACACAGGAGCGTATGACGGGTATCGCGAATGCGATTATTGCAGACTGGAATGGACAGAGCGGTGCTGAGACGAAGAAGAATAATAAGAAGAAGAAGGGCTTGATTGCTGTAGCCTTTGACCAACGGAATCATGGTACAAGACTGGTTGATCCGCTCTGTAATGAGGCGTGGAGACAGGGAAATCCAAGACATGCTCAGGATATGTTTGCATGTTTTCGTTAGTTATCTCCTTTCCTTCTTTCTTTCTTTCTTTCCTTCCTTCCTTCCTTCTTCGCTCTCTCTCTATTTATATATATTCGTGCTTTAATATAGAGGCGATATATAATGCTAACGGGTTTGGCTAATTCATCCATGGGAATGCGGCATATAGAGGGAACCGCCCGCGATGTCTCCCTTTTAATCGATTACCTCCCCTCATTCGTCTTTCCGACATCGTCGAGGAATATTACGGAGCACCTTGTCCTGGGTGTCTCACTAGGCGGCCACGCAGCATGGAGCTGTCTCCTCCACGAACCACGAATCACGGCCGGTGTCATCGTGATCGGATGTCCCGATTATGTGAATCTTATGGTTGACCGGGCACGGCTGTCGAAGATTCCATCGTGGACTCAATCAACCCCGCCCGGATCGAATATCCTCGGGTCTGAAGCCTTCCCATCGTCTTTGCTGGATACGATTCAACGGTATGATCCTGCGAGCTTATTCCTAAGTTATCTGGATTTAGAGGGTAGAGGAAAGATTGGGATGGAGGCGCAGATCATTCGAGCTCCTGGGGTAATAATTCCGGAACCGACGGAGCAGGAGAAGGCGCAGCTAAAGCCTGTCATGCGGAGCTGTTTGGGCGGGAAGAAGATTTTGAATTTGTCCGGGGGAGTCGATAAGCTGGTGCCGTATCATAAGGGGGAGGCCTTCTTGGGCTGGTTCAAGAGGGCTATTGCGCAGGATGGTTGGTTTGCTGATGGAGGGGTGGAGTTTGAAGATATTATTGATCAGAGTGCGGGGCATGATGTTACGCCCGCCATGATGGATGAGGCTGTAAGGTTTATTCGAGGAATTTTGGCTGGGGAGGATAGTAATGGGGTCAAGGTTAGGGAGTCGAAGATTTAGATACTAACTTTATTGTATATAGCTTAAATCTACCGTTCAATCTTCTTTACCTTTCTTTCTTTTTTTTTTTTTTTTTTAATTCAGGCGACCTTACGTCAGGAGAAGGAACCACGCGATAGAATAAAGAACCTCAACTATACTCCACGCGAGCAGGTACGAATCATACAAGGAAGAGGCTGGGTGGCAGTAGTGTGTGGATGAATCCTCCATGGTATTTTTGGTTGTTAGGTCATAAGGGCGTCCGGAGGCCATGCTATGCTCATCACAAACAAACAAAATGAACCCCTTTTGTTTTGTAAATACACGGATCCATGCACCCGATCCGCGGCTCCCTTAGTTGAGATATAATCGGTCAATTAGATTACTCTCCTCTATTATGCCGGCCATTGTAGAAGCCCCGGCGTTGCACCTGCTCCATCTTGCTTCAAGAACGACACGATTTTTAATAAGAAGAAAATTTTTTCATATTTCCCGTATCTAAGCAACCAACTCGATGACACCACCAGCAGCCTTGATCTTCTCCTCAGCATCCCGGCTGACGTATCTAGCGCGCACAACGAGGGGAATTTCGGGGAGACGGCCCTTGCCGAGGACCTTGGAGTATCCGAGGGCGAGAAGGTCGATGACGGGAGCGGTGTCGTTCTTCTGGCCGCTCACGTAGGCATCACGCTGTTCAGCGGGGACGAGGGACCACAGCTATTTCGAGCAAAAGATATATCTGTTAGTCAAAATTGCTCTTCCATCCAACTTCTCTTTCCATAATATCATTGTGGTCTTGGCCAGATCCTTTTTTTTTTTTTTTAATTCGAATGCGTAGCAAGCCGCTCTCTCCATCACTTCCTTCTGGACAAGGAAAAACAAGAATAATCAAACGTACCTTGTCGACGTTGATGGTGGGCTTCCAGAACTGCTGCTGGGTCTTGTGGAAGTATCTCATACCAACCTTACCGAAGTAACCGGGATGGTACTTGTCGAGATTGGTTCGGTGGTGGTGCTGACCACCGGCCATACCACGACCACCGGGATGCTTACGGTGCTTGCCAACGCGACCGTAACCGGCAGACACATGGCCGCGGCTAGATTAAAAAAATACATGTCAGTTTTGATTCCGTGTGCTCGAAGTATTTTGTGTCTCCAGTTTTCCTCTTCCACCCCATTCTCTTCTTCAACGTTGGTGAACCATTGAAAGCTCGTAAAATAGGCGTATTCTGCTCATCGCATGCCTCGTCTTCTCCGGTACCACGACAGACTTTTTTTCTCTGGACACTTTCCAACCACTCATTCGGGGGCGATAAATGGGAAATAAAAGGAGCTCAGTTTCGACTCACGCTTTCCTTGTCTTCGAGAAACGGGTAGGCATCTTGTCGACGGTGCTGTGGGCGACAAGAGTTGGCGATGGGGGATGGCGGTCGAGGTTGTGCTGCTGGATCGGATGTTGAATTCAAGGGCTGGGGCCGCTAGAGTGTGCGCTAAACCATTCGCTTGCCCTACTCTAGGGCAAACCCTCCCGCCCTATTCTGTGAAAAGTCACGTGAAATTATGCGACAAATCAAAGAGCCTAAAACTAGAGGTCTCTCACTCTGATTCGCTAATTTTAATTTCCTGAGGTACCAAGGTTCCTACCTCTAGATATACGTTTGGATTAACTTCTAGCTCAAGTTCGATCATACATGGTAATTGATTATCAATGTGAAAGGGCCCTATCATTCTTCTTTCCCCGTCCAGAAAGAGAGAAAAACTTCGAAAGGCTCTCAACGGCTGGCTCTGCTGGCAGATGAGAGTTGCTGCCCATGCTTTGCCTGATCCACCCTGGGAGCTTCCCTTGGATGCCAGGCCGTTCATATCGCCTGTCCATCAAAACAATTGCAGCATAATCATTACGATGTCGGATAGCCCGACCAATGCACTGGTTCACTGCTCGCATACACGAATTCTCATAAAAGTCCCTCCCTGCAGCTTTTGCTACTGAGCGCCGGCTCTCCTCAGTGCCCGAAGTCTGCTTCCGGTATGCTTTCTGCTCGATATATTCGATCTTGGCTTGCCAAACAGGGCTACGTATATTTGGGAATGGGAGCCCAACAATGAACACGCCTCTTCCTAATTGATCGGAGAAGTTGATTCCCTCTGACAACTTCCCACCGACCACAGACAGGAGGAATGCCCCTTTGCCGCCTTCAATGATACCCGCATATTGTTTAAGAAGCTCATCGGTAGTGGTCTTCATATCCCGTGATTCGTATAAAATAGGTTTTTCTTTCTCAATCTGCTGATATAGGCTTGGGCTTTCCTCACCACCAGTTGGCCTTTTCCAGATATTCAATACCTGGCTCAAGTAATCGTAGCTTGGGAAGAAGGCAACAACGCCATCGGGAATTACACGACACAGCCTTAGCAGGGTCCGCCCAAGATCGTTTATCTAGATTGCGTAAGGCCAGTGACATAGAATGCAGAAGGAATACCACTTACAGTCTTCTCAGAATCCCGGCCAGCGTAAGTAAAATCGAAGTCGGTGCCAAGCACGCCGCGTGCAAGAGTATGTACTGTTAGGTTTTCCGGTGGAATGACATGGCCGTAACTAAAAGTCTTTAGTCGGCCACTTGGAAGGTAGGAGAATAGATGGTTCGTATAGTCGGACATCTGCGGAGTATCGTTAGATGGGGGGACGGATTTAAATACTATTGACGGAAAGGGCTATACAGGAGACATTGTTCCACCCGCTAGTATCACAGCCCTTGCATCTTCGACAATCTCACGAAAGTGATGTGTTGGATCCAGGAGCATATAGTTTAGCTGGATATCCTCCTGGTTTTTCACGTAGAATAATCTTCCTTCGGCAGAAAGGTTCATTAGTGGCAGCAGAAAGCTTTGTATGTGAAATAAAACGGGCACCGTAGTTTTGACAGTTTGCTTTTCTGCTCTCTCCTTGGAGAACTCAACGTAACCGTCGACTTTCCTTGCCAACTTGCTCTCCTGTAAATAGCGAGACAACTTATAAGGGTTGATCTGGTCTACGCCCTTCCCCGACATCAAGTCCGAAGCGGACACGGGCCCTTCTAGAGCCTGCTTTTCTTTGACAATAGACTGAAGGTTGTCGGCGATGGAGCTGACTAGACGAATAACCTGAGCGATGTAGCTCCGATTTTTTCCTTTGAGGCGCGTTTTAAACTTGCGCGCATATGTTGTCAACTGAAAAAGTGAGGTCTGCAATTGAGAGAGCGATACGGTTACGGAATGAATACCGGCTATAGCATCCATAAGATTATGCGCCTCGTCGATAATGACAACATGATTCTTTACTGAGAGATCGAGAGCTTCTCGGGCTGAGCGCTGAAGAAGCAAAGGATATGGAAGGGTTATAATCTGCTGAGTATTAAATCATGACTGTCCCAGGTATAAACTGGACAAGCGACCCACCTCACTATTCTTGATTACTGACCGGGATGCGTAGTAGGGGCATACCCCGATCTTTTTTCCAAGTTTTCCAAGGTCTTCAATATCCTTCACCGTAGCTAGTGCATGATCTCGAAAGAGAGAAACTTTCGATTCATCCTCTGATGATGGAAGAAACGGGCATTTCTTTTCTGCCGCTGTGTTGGGCTGCTGCAAATCCAAGCAACGCTCATTTATTGCCGTTGGGTTTCCCAACTCAGCAACTCGATTGTTTATACATAAGTTTTTTCGGGAACCGAGTGAAATATGCTTGAGGCGCTCTCCAAGTTCCTCTTCCGTTAGGTCAATATTTAGTCCCTCTGGAATGCTGGACGGTATAGTGACCCGCCGTAATTCACTTGCGAATTGTGATATCTGGGAATGTGTTCTCGAACAATAGAAGATTTTGATATCATCAACATCCTCTTCTTCATCCGTTATAGAAATAGCCGTGTTGTTACCTGCTAGACGTTCCAATAGCTGAATTGTGCTTAAAGATAATTCATTAGAAGGAGCAGACCCTTTCGCATGTGTTGTCCCTTCGCTTTCGCTCTCGTAATCGTCTAGGACAAAATGATCATCATCTTGCGCATCCGAGCCCATCGACACTCCGCCAACTTTCTGAAAAACAAAAGTGAAACAAGTTAGAAACGATTACTAGTGTTAACTCCCGAGAGATATACTTGTTTCTTTCGTGGCCTTTCTGGATGCTCTAGGGTCCCTCGTTGCTTTTCTTCCTCTCGCCTTATCCTCATCAACCGTAGTTCAAATTCTTTCCTTTTTTCAGTAATAGCGCGACTTGCCTCACGCTTTGCGAATTGTTTCATCCATTCAGGCTCGTTATCGTCACCTAAGAACCCACTGTATTAGAGAAAAGGCTTCTGATTTGCAGGAGGGGAATTTGATAGCCTAACATGTAGCATTATTTACCACTTCCTGTAAAGATTTGCGCTTGTGGTCCCGTAGCCAGGTCAAAGAGCCACATATTAGGCTTAAAGATTTACCCTTGCGCAAAAACTCAGTACTTATAATGAAATAAAAGGATGCCTCATTGACTTTTTTTTAAGCCAAATTCATGAGGCGTCATCCGGATTCTCTGGAGTGAAGGTGGAGGAATTTAAAAAAAAAAAAAAAACTATATAGACTTTTGATGCATCTGGAGTGTTATGCCTTTAATAATTTTCATTACTTACAGTACCTATAGCAAGTCTATTAGCTATAGTTCAAAACGGAAACGGCAATTGCCTTACCAGTGGGCGACTCAAATATAGCAACTTTATTCTCTTCGAGCGAAGTATAGAGTGAGCGCATGAAGTCAAGTTGAATATCATATGGAGAATAAGGATGGTGAAAGTATTCAGCGGAAAGCTCCATATTGCTTTCGCAGCGCTCCACCGCAGGCTCCCCCGACAAGGGATACCGTTTCTAGACATGATTAGTTGGGGTAGAGCTTCAAAGCTATCTCAATCTGCAAAGGTGGGTGTATTTACAATCCAGCCTACGCTTCCTCCAGCAGAGGACGCCAACCTTAATTACCAGGGTCACTAAGTAGTCAGAGCCCGATTCTTACTAAAATAAGAAAGGCAAGAGAAAAATAGAAGGAAGGGCCAATAAGACACCACTTAATGCATGGGTAGAACGGGATTGCTGTCCTTATCAACATCAGCACACAGATAGGTTGTTGTTACTAGGTAGGTAAACATGCTTTTCTGGAAAAGAGAAGAATAATGGCAAGAACTAAGCCAAGAAAGCAGAAGGTTAACGCCAAGTTTCTATCACGAACTTTTCATTTGTCTGGGGGATTAAAATCATCATGTGAGCTAAACCAAACAGAGAAAACCTAAATCAAAACTGGGAATAGTGTCTACTGTGCCCCTCCTGGCACCATCAGCCCTTTTCATGATTCTCATCTCCTTGGATAATCTTTTCTCCTTTAAAACCCTTTCCGCCACCATATTCATAGATCAAAGCTAGCAAAGTTCATGTAAGAACGCCTTTAGCGAGCGACTGAGTACCTACTGATTTATTTTTACCCAATGCTAGAATTTTACCCTAGCTAGGTAATGAATGAGCTTAGAGCCCGGCCGTAACTAGGTATTCCTCAAGATATTTGCAATTCTAATCAATAGATGTATTCTGAGCTGAGTAAAATATCACACACATCTAGCGACCGAGGCAGGACATCTTGGATGCACAACGCCTAATGATATTATTATTTCAGGCTGTGCTCAAAGTTACAAAAAACTATAGCTCCATAAATAACCATCTACAACAGAAAGGATAAAACAGGAGGGACTGTTCTTGGGTAGTGTAAGGAGTACCACTGGTTCCTGTCATTCCCTTTTTTTGATTTGGTTCAACAGCCACTATTCAAGTTGATTTCCCCCCCTCCTTTGTCTCACAGTCCCTTTAACTAGCTAGGCAAGTCAGGTAGCTTTCCAAGTTCGCTGACTGTGATGCTGTTAAAAATAAAACCCTTCATTCCAATAAATAGGGATTTCCAACCGGTACAGCCTCAATAAATGGGGCGGTGATAATTGAATACTAGGATTCCTGTAGACCCCACCATTGCTGATAAACCAGCCTCTTTGCCAATATTCCTTCTCATCTTCCTCGATCTATTTTCCCATCCAAACTATTCCGCTCGCTCCATTCACTAGATTGACCCGCTCTCACTGGGTTGTTGGTTGGCGGGGTTTTCCGAGACGTTATTTTCCCCCCCATCCCATCTTCTTGGATAATGCGCGCAAATCCTTTCCATTTCTTCCCCGATAACTTTTACTCTACTTGATAATATTTTTAAGCCCAAAGTACGCGCCTTTTGATCCATCTCTTGTCTTTTATTTTATTGTATTTTTTTTTTTTTTGCATCATTTTCAAAGAATTTCACGAACCATTCGAATCCAAAATACCAAAGCCAACTTAGAGAGACAAACAATTTATTGACAGGGGTACGAACCGGAAAATAAATAAATAACCCAAACGAAGGAAGGCAGGAAGCATAGCAGAGAAAAAGGACTAGTTTAGAAAACGGAGAATCCTCGCCTGCAATGAATCGGCCACCACAAGGCCGTGGTCAGCCACGCCTGGGTGCTACATGGTATCCAGGGGGTCAAGATGATTTTTACATGCCTGAAGTCATCTCCCCCTCCCCCCAAAGGTGCGACCAAACTTGCTCCAGCAGACAGGACCCTCCCTTCAGGAGAGACAAAAGAGGACAAAAAAATAAAAAATAAAAAGCAAAATCAAATAAAGTCAAGAAAGAGGGGGGCAAAAATAAAATAGTCTCTCGTACTATTATTTTTTGAACTTCCTGCTAACTTGAACAAAATTTTTATTACCGTCTCATAGGGTCATGCCAGAAGTCCCGGAGAATATGCAAGACAATATTGCCCACCTCGAACATGAAGCCCGCGGCCCCCACCGTGGCGTAAATGCACCACCGGTCCAATATGAGCATTCACGTTTCCCTGAACGAACCTCCTCCGCTACTGTAGTTCAGGGACAACCTCTCCCCGCCAGTTACGAGGACAACCATTACGAACAATCCGCTGCCGTCTATGACACAACAATGGATTCGCCCAACTTTTCACCATTTCCCGTCCTCCGCAATCCACCTCCAAATGTCCCCCCAACCGATGAGCAAAGAGAGGAGAGCTTAGAACGAGCCCGAGTGGCAGTATTGTCCTCTAATGATCCTGAGATGCAACTAGCATGGGCTCAAGATGCTCTAGCTTACGTGGAGGTTGCGATGCAAAATGAGGCTCGTTTATCTTTGATCCAACCCCCGCGCCCTCAGACCCCCCCAGCGGAACGTCAACTGAGAGTCGACGCCTTGAATATTGTCAATTTTTTGGCCGACCAGTATCATCCCAAGGCCGAGTTCATCAAGGGTATGTGGTTGGAGTTCGGTAAATTTGGATTTCGAGTGGACAAAAAGGAGGCCTTCCGGGCATATTCGAGAGCCGCGGAAAAGGGCTATGCAAGGGCAGAATATCGCATTGGCATGCAGTTTGAAAGCTCTGGGGAGCCGGAGAAGGCCATCAGACACTACGAAAAGGGTGTTGCCCTTCAGGACTCTGCTTCTTTCTATGTAAGCTACTCCACTGTGCGCAAAGAAATCGGGCTGTACTAACAGTCCACACAACAGCGCTTGGGTATGATGATACTTCTCGGTCAGCATGGGCAGCGCCAGGATTATCAAACCGGCCTCGAGTACATCAGCATTGCTGCACGATCTTGCGACGAGAACGCGCCTCAGGGTGCCTATGTAGGTGCCAGATGCTCCATCATCCCCTATCCTCCAGCGACTGATGTCACACAATATAGGTCTACGGCATGCTTTTAGCCCGAGAGCTACCTCAAGTAAATGTCCCAGAAAGTTATCTTCCGCTCGATCTTAATGCCGCCCGTATCAATATTGAAAAGGCCGCATATCATGGGTTCGCTAAGGCTCAGGTTAAGATGGGTGCTGCATATGAGCTGTGCCAGCTAGGCTGCGATTTCAACCCTGCGCTATCCCTACACTACAACGCACTTGCCGCTCGCCAAGGTGAGCCAGAAGCCGAGATGGCCATCAGTAAATGGTTCCTTTGTGGCCACGAGGGTGTTTTTGAAAAGAATGACGAACTGGCGTTCACCTATGCTCAGCGAGCAGCCCAAAGCGGGTTCCCTACTGCGGAGTTCGCCTTGGGATATTTTTATGAAGTCGGAATCTTTGTCCCGACTGATATCAAAGAAGCCAGAAGCTGGTATGCGAAAGCTGCTGCAAGCGGGAACAAGGATGCTAGCAGTCGGATCGACAGTATTTCACGATCAAAGACATTATCGCGTAGGGATCATGAGCAAGTCGCCATCGCTCGAATCAAATCTCGTTATGGATCCCATCAACGAGAAAACTCTATCCAGCCGGTGCAGGAAACTCTTGAGATGCCTGATCCATCCAGGCTGAGTCTCATGGATAACAATCCACCATCTGCTGCGCCATACCCCGACCGACCAGCGTCTCGTGCTCGGCCTGGGTACCAGTCTGGCTACTCAATGACCGACCACCGCCCCAGCTCCGCGTTCGGCATTAATCCCAATATCCGTTCCAATACCCCCCAATATAACCGTGCCGCCTCGTATGGACCAGGTCAAATGGGTCAACGCCCTCCCGGCCCCGGAACACCATCGGCCTCTCCTCAGACTGCCCCAGCATCAGCCGCTCCCAAACTCGATATCGGCTTCTCGGCACCTCTAGAACCTCAGCCCGATATGCGAAGACGCCCTCAGCGCCTTGAAAATCTTGATCGAAAGCCTATGAGAACGCCCGTTCCGGGTCATGGTGGCCCCATGGGCTCTCCACGGCCTTCTCCCTCATCCGCAAACTTTCCCTCGCGGCCCTCGCCTTCCACCGCCAATTTCCCCCCACGTTCCGAATCAATGCCATCATCAAGCGCTTCCCCAAAACCTTCAACGGCTTCCTCGGCATCTTCTTCTACAGCTCAGAAACCCGCGCCAGCGAAAACCATGCCCGCGAAACCTGGTCTGCCTGGCAAAGGCCCTAAGACCTTCGAAGAGATGGGAGTTCCGACTGCCCAGAAAGACAGCGATTGCGTAAGTCTTCTTAGCCCACATTGGCCCCTTATGATAGAAAACATGAATGCTAACACCGTCCTAGATTGTTATGTGATACCCTACGCCCTTTCTTTTTGCACTTAGCATTAATATTGATTTCTTTGTAAAAACTTCAAGGGATGGGCCTCGGTCCCTCTTTTCTATTTTTTTTTTTTTTTTTTTTTTTTTTTTTCATTGCGAAGAAAAGTGCGGGTTTGGGAAGGAGACGGATCTGTGATAGGTGGATGGATATTGCCTTTATTCCTTTATTCTTTTGCGTTTCCTTGATTGAGATATGTTTAAATTTAACCCTTTGATCTTTACCAATTTAGCCACCATACTCCCTTTCTATATATTTTTCTTTTTGTCTTTTTCTTTTTGGTTTGCTTCATCCTATTCCAGCTATTTACTTTGGCACTCTGAATCTGTATAGACCTTACTCGGCATTTGATTTTGCACGTTAGTTGATATTGATATCCTTTCACGTGATGTCGAGGGAGCACTTCTTCTCTCCGATGGAGTTTAGGTGATTTACAGGCTACTCCCTAAGAATACAATATAGGTTAATTTTTCCTTTCTCCTACAATTCTCCCTAGGCCATATTTTTATCGAGTCTACCAGTCCCATTATGACGCAGAAAAAGGGAAAGAGCGACAAATCAATCGGCAGTGATGGTAAGTATATAGACTGACTATATGATGAACAGCAAAAGATTAATATCAGCAAGCAACTCTTGATGGCCACGCCTTGATCTTAGATTATCTTCGTAAGCATCACCTGGATCTCTTGTTTTTTCCCTAAATAAAAACCTGCCGGGGAGGGGGGTGGTTCTCAACAATATACTGTGATGCATGAAGAGAAGCCCCTGTCATGAGGCCTGAATGAGCTAACACTGTAATCTTCGGGATATATATGAAGGAAAGCAAAAGTATGTTTTATCGAATGCCATCTCTTCATTTCTTCTACTTTCTTTGTTTGTCCTTCGTCGTTGCTAATAGTGTCATTGATGAACCAGCCGCCCATACTCGGTTCGATTTCCATATATAAGATTGTAGTAGACATATTTTCTTACATCTAGTCTGGCCTAGGCAATTGACATTTCAGCAAATTTACATAATAAGGTCAACAAGGGTAAGTTTTACTTATTTGGTTCTTGGTCTTCCTGTTCCTTTCTCAACTTTTTGAAAAAATAAAAAAAAAAGAATGAGGGGAAAAGCTAATGATAGTGATTTCGAAAGCCAATACTGTCAAAGTACTACGTGAATTACATCGAAGGAAAGAAGTTGAATGTCGAGTCGCCGGTGAGTGAGCGGACATTATTCTCCAAACCCTCCCCCCCTTTTTTCTTCCCAACGAGAGGGCAAATGGAAATAGTGAATAGTGAATAATTCTAGTGAATTTTAGGGAAACAAACTGTTTACCATGCCTTACAAGAAACACACGAGGGGGCGAACTCTGAATCTGTCGAGTCCATGGATGAGGAGTTCCAGAAGCTCCAAGACCAGCTAGCAAATCTCCGAGAGAACGAAAAGAAGATACAGGCAGAATTAGGGGCGCTTAACGCCATACCCTTGCTTGCAGAGCTTCGAGACGAGGTCCGGAAACTTGAAGAAGACAAGGAGTCACTATCGACCCGTCTCAGCGATTCACAGGGTGGTACAATGATTATGTCTCCCGAGGAGACAGCAAAGGTCAGGAGTGATTGGAAGGATTGGCAGAAGCATGCTCGAATCCGGGGTAGAATCTGTCGTGATCTGTGGCACAGGTGTTCGGAGGCTGTGCCAGATGGTATGACTCAGGAGGAGCTTTGGGTAACGTTCCTTTGTTTCCATTTTTGGGGAGGGGAGAAAGCCTTGGCCCAGTTTGAAATGACGTCCTAGATGTACTAACATAGCTCTTGTATCACAGGAGCATTTAGGACTAGAAGGTCCCCTGCTGTAGTGGCTTTTTCTTTTGCAATTCTAAAGATTATTGAATCCTGTTCAAAAAAAGGCAAAAAAAAAAAAAAAAAAAAAAGAACAAGGCTCACTTATTATTATGTCAGAGATAAACTTGACAACAAAAGTTCCTATGATGTGGGGAACAGTTGCGATCGACAATGGCCTCCTCTCCACACGCAGCTGGACCAAGATCTTGTGATTTGATGGGCTCGGGAATGGGCCCTGAGGTAAGTCCTAAGCCCATCAGATGAACAATACAACCAAAGTCATCAGGGCAGAATATTAATCGTCTATCATCTAATTATCATGCTCGAGAAATTCTGACGCGAAGGAACAGGGAACCCCATGAAGAAATAAATAGGGTTTCGTCTTCATGTGTCCATCTGGCGACATCATGCGCCATCCCTGTTTTTCCAGTCAATTGATATTTTCTTCTTTAGACAAGCCCAAGAGGCAAAGACTAGTTTAACTAGCTAAATACTAATAAAACTAGGTATCTTGGGAGGATGGTCCAGACTACTCCTCGTCAGGTAGCTAAGCAGCCTTGTAGCATACGCCCAGGTATCCATCCAGAGGAATTACTACCCAAATGCTTTGGAAAAGTACAAGTCATCAAGAGCCGAGAGAATGAGAAGGGCAACGAGAGGAAATGTCATCGAACTCGTGTTCCTCGGCCTTTACATATCCTAATCCTCTCTCTTTTTTTGATTACAAACTTGAAACTATTTTCCCACAGGCAAGGTTCCAAATATATATATATATACTTATATAAGTCGGGAATCCCTGTTCTTATTTTACCCATATAATTATCGTGAGCTTCTCCCCTCCCTCCTTCCCACCAAGGCGTCAAAAAACATCCACACTCCCTCTATTATCTCCACTGTCCGTTATTCACAAATTCCCGTTCAATCGGGGAGGAACGCCTGTGTAATATACTCGAGGAAACTGGGTTTAATTGGGGTGAATCGAGAAACGGCAACAACAACAAGGCTAATATTCATTGAGCATATTTAATGATATCACTTGTAGATCTATCGCATCTGGAAATACTTCTACTTCTTCTTACCTTTTCGTTCATTCATTCATCCTTGTTTAATTCGAAGCAACGAAATCAAATTAAACGTTTATCTCTCCCGGATTTCACACCGCCAACTAGAACAGGCGTTTTCCCCCACTTGTGGAAATCGCCTCCGTCCGATAAACCCCTCCAGATTTTTGCTTCGAACTCTCGTTCATTTTCCCACTCGACTTCGCTTGCGAGATGCAGCTGTCGGCTTCCCGCAATCCCCCCCCCCCTCCTCCTCCTCCTCCTCAACCCCATCCCGCTCATATTCCCAACACTCAAAATCGCCTCTCCAGTGATATGAAAAGCCGCGCTCCTCTCCCGGTCCCATCCGGTCCGCAATCCCTCCAGAACGGTCATTCTCGCAATCCCTCGGGCTTCGATATGGCTGCCCGCAGTCCTCCAAACCAAAGCAGTAAGCTAAACTCCCTATCATTAGCGGTTGTCCAGTCTCTCTTGTTCCAATCAGCTTGACATTGCTTCCCTCGCTCTTCTTTTAAAGCGCATACCTCCAATTTGATTTTTGATCTTTGATCTTTGTGGCGGGTAGTCCCTCATCCTCACACGAGCTAATCTGGTTGCCTTTTTTGTAACTACAGACACAAAACACGTTCCCTGCAAGTTTTTTCGTCAAGGAGCTTGCCAGGCTGGGCCCGCATGTCCATTTCTACACTCCACCGATGCTGCAATCGAGTATGCGCCCTGCAAATATTTCACAAAGGTACAGCCAAATTGTTTCGCCACGATCGTATCTCTTTCTACACCCCCCTCCAAGTGACCACGTGAGGCTAACCACAAGACACTTTTCCTGCTTCCTCTGGGATATAGGGTAACTGCAAATTTGGAACAAAGTGTGCGCTGGCGCATATTCTTCCTGATGGGCGACGAGTCAACCGACCCAACCCAGGGGGTATGGGAATGGGCGGAAGCCACCTCAACTTGGGTGGCCGGGTTAACCCCCAGGCATACGTGAACCAAGATTCTGCTCTGACGAACTCGGTACTTTCGCAACAGCGAATGAACGGCCACGATCCGCGATATGTCTCGCAGTTACCCCAACAAGAGGAATTCTCTGCCTTGCATCAACAGCAACAGCCCCCGTATGACGCCATTCCGTCGATCGACACCGGGCTGGCCTCGGATGCGGGTTCAAAATATGGTTCACCTGTTGACGATCTGCGATTTCCCATGTCTCCAAATCATCATCACCACCTGACCGCTCTAGATGCACCGCTCCCTGCCTCTTTCGATAGCCAAGGCATTTCACATGCCGCCCGCTATGGCCCAGTAGCTGCGTCGATGCCTTCCAAATTTGGGTTGGAATTGTCTCCGCCCACACAAAGGATTGGTGCTCCTTCTGATGCACTCCGGAATCTGCGTGACACTGCTTATGGATCTGACCTGAGGAAGCCATCCTCATCGTTCATCGGATCTTCACCCCCAGGTCTACTTGAAGACGGCCTGGGCTCCCGGTTTTTGCACTCGTCACGACCGGTTAAGCCGCGCATGCTTTCTGCAAGTGTTCCCAGAGCCACAGCTCTAGATGATTGGGACGACAGCAATTTCCCTATGGAGGAGGACTATTTGCCTGTCAATTTGCATGATGATGTTCTTACCCCTCAAGAGAAGCTCCGACGTCTTTCCCGCACAGATCACGATCTAAGTTCCAGCCATCGTGATCTTAGCGGACTAGGCATGTCTAGCACGAGTTTTTCTAAGGTTAATTCTCCTCTCGCCTCTAGCCCGTCTCGATTCGGCGCCTTGTTCGCCAAGCAACGGCAGAGGAAAGAAGAGGAGGCGCACGGAACGACACCACTCACCCAAGTGGGATCCCCTCTCCGTGAATCTTCATTGAACTTTAATTTGGGCACAAGCCCCAGTCTAGGCCCCATCGGAAGCCGACAGATCTCTGGTGACGCATCCTCTTTACTTTCTAGCCCCCCTCGACAACACTCGACATCAATGATATCCCAGCAATTGAGTAGTATGTCTTTGCATCCTTCCTCGGCCCGCCACTCGTCCATCGGCGCGAGTAGCCGCCTAGACCGCACTGTCTCGTCACCTGTTAGCACAAGCAAGATTGACGAGGAGCAAGGCGATCTTGTATTCTCTATGGAAGAGGAAGAGAATAATAAACGGAATAGCTCCTCGTGGAGCACTCATAAAGCAGATTCTAATGATGAGTCTTCAACGCCAGCGAGTAACTCGGGTTTCCAGGCATGATCTGATGGTTTCTTCTTTTTCTTGCTTTTTGCCTTAGAAAAGGCCCCTCTAGTGCGATACCTTCGTCAATAATATAGAAACTTGACAAAACGAAACCTGGTATCCCCTTCTCAAAATTATGAAAGTCACAAACGGCACAAACCAAAGACGAAGGAAAAATGGAAGAGAAAAAAGATCCCCTCCTCCCCCCGCGGCAAAAAGAAAGGGAAAGAAATAATGCGCACCATCAGTCGGTTCCAGTCCATGAGTCTTGTCAATACCTAATGATCATGCAAAAGCAAAAGATTTTATTGAATGCCTCTGCTCAGCTTCCAAACGCCTTATTTTATTTTATAATATTTCTTTGGAATGGGCATTTTTGCATAGAACGGTTTTAAGCGATACCTAGTGAAATATTTTCAACATGCAACCCTTTGGAATTTGTTTTTTTCCCCTTCTTTCATGGGTTTGCACTCTCTTTATTGCCGATTAGACAAACAGATTACTTGGGTTCAATTAAAAGGGGGTTTTCAATGGTCTTCCAGAATGAAATAGTGAAGAGAATGGGAGGACAAAAAAAAAAAAAAAAAAAAAGCACAACAAAAAGACGACCATTGTTTACCGGAGTTATTTTTTTTTTTTTTTTTTATTTTCTCTTTTTCTTTAATCTTTTATTATTATTCATTTTTTGCCCTTTTTTTTATCCCCAAGGTCGAAGCTCATGATTGCCTCTTCTCTTTCCCGCTGCTTGATGATGTTCTCCTTTGGATATACTAGCTCCGCTCTCTGTATGCTGAGAAGACATGAGTGTGCGGATGGAGGAGAACATAGAGGAAAGAGCACAAAAATATTTCTCTAATATTCCACCTTATATATTCTTGTTTGTTCACTTGGGTCCCCAGTTTTGTTATTTCATGTATAATTTGCTTTTGGTTTCATTTGCCTTCCCAAGGCTTACACTTAACCAAACTCATGAGTCAACGATGTGATTTATATAGCTGTATATTGCGTATACTTCTTTTATCTGGTTGCTATTTCTCACCTTCCCCGTCCTTTCATATCCCCACGGACTGATGCAGGTTTATGTATGATGGACAGCAAGAAATATCGGACTCCAATTGAAGGGACTTACAGGCAAGAGAGATAATATCATACCTTCTTGATCACCTAAAAATATACATTTCATATGTGGACAGTGTAATAATATTTTACTGAATAGGGGTATACTAAGTATTAAGGGTATTATTATATGTCATGAATAAGAGTATTTGCACACATTATGATACATCAAGTATAAATAAAGAGCCGTTGAGAAAGCCGGCACCAACAACACATAGGCCTCACTACCAAAGCCTAGATAGATAAAGAGACTACGCCATGATCAAATCAAAAAAGTACATATACCTCCTGTTTTCAATAACCCTTCCAATTTCATAACCGACGGATTAGAAAATAATCGGTAAAAAAAAGGTGAAAATCACAGAGAGCGCGCAAGAAAAAAAATAAAAATAAGTGAAGTGTAGGAAAGGTCATGTGGAATTGAGAAAATAGACTAAAATTGACATATTTGTCCTCTACCTTCAGCAATAGGAAGATAATTAGACTGTAGGATCAACTTCATCCATATACATCGCATTGCCTTTGAGACTCACAAGAGTTGCTTTCCTAGAATGAGCCTGAATCTGGGCAATCTTGTCTTTGGTAATGCGATCGGCTAGGACTCTTTGTTCGCGAGCCTTGATATCGGCAAGTCGGGCCGCTTCAGCCTGCTCCTGATACAGAGATTTATAGATCTCATCTGTGCCAGCTATTATTTCATTTGTCATTACCTCGATTGCTTTGTTGGTCACCGCGTCTATCCTTGCGGTAAGAACTGTCTGCTCATCCGCCCGTTGACGTTTGGCAATTTTCTCTTGCTCTTTCCTTTCATGACTTTCCTTCCGCTTCTTTGCCTCAACAAGCTTTCGACGTTCCTCTTTGGCGGCTAGGTACTTAAGCGAATGTCCGAGCTTCTGGTGAACAGATGGAATAATGTCCAGCGGTGGGGAAGAGAAGAAAAGCACGTGACCTTGATCATCACAGTGAAATTGTTCACGGATATCAGCGGGAATTGCGGTATTGGCCGAGTCACTTAAATGAAAAACTTCGATGGGCCGAGGAGCATTTGGATTGTACACAGTTGAAATAGGAGCTGATACGCGACTGCCTTGTTGATATGGGGTGAATGCGGGTTGAGGGGCAACATATGAGTGAGAGTTTGGCGATGATTGATAGGCTGTTGGGATGGGACTCTGAGGGGGCACAAAGCCACTGGACCGTCTTTGTATCCCTTGCTGGTAGACTTGGGCTGGGGGAACTTGAGATTGATGATAGGGTACCGCAGGAATTGGAGCTGGCGAGTTCTGGGCAGGTATAGCAGGGGCAGCAGGTGAACGAGCTGGAGGGACTGATCCAGTCAACATATTTCCGGGCTGGCCATCGATGCTCTGTCGTGGTTGAGTCAAGGATGCTTGTCGAGGAGCTGGGGGAAGGGCGGGTTGAGGGATCTGTAGTGGTGGTGGAGGTGGTGATGGTGTTGGTTCAGGAGGTGGTGACTCCTGAGAAGCGATATGGTTAACTAAAGTCGAAAGATATTAGGAAGAGTAAAACTTACATTCTCATCTCGCGGACGACGATGAACAGCCCCAACAATTGGTGGCGCGTTCTCCGCACCCCAGGTTGGTTTTGGAAGATCATCTGTTTCCTTTGAATCACGTTTGAGCAGGTGTTTGATGGGACTGGGGATCTTTTTGATCCTACGGGGGACATCAAACAGATCCATTTCATAGTCCTTCTCCCTCACCTCATCTGGAAGACAGCTAGCCCAAGTCTTGATCTTGTTGAGCTTGTGTTTTTCCTCATTGTATCGCGCTTCACAAACGTACACATCTTTATCAGGAGGAAGATCCCTTGGCCGTCCACGGTTGTAGCGGGTAAAGAACATGACAAAGCACCTATCGACTATCTCTTCCACACGATGATCACGATACTGACCGGTTTTCACGACTTCGTTGGGGTAAAAGTGCTTTTCGAAGTGATGAACTGTTTGCTCCGGCCGGTAATACCAACAGGCATTGACCCATTTCTCGCCTTCTGAATCTTGCCAGGTGCGGTAGATCTGAGCTACAATTGGCTTGGTCACATCGTTAGGGTTTTGGATGTGAACCCAATCTCCAACCTTCCATAGCTCTCCTTTGTAGAAGATTCCATCTGGTAGTGGCAGGCGCCCGTCCTCCATTAGGTACTCGCTATCGGGTTTTTTCTTCTCCAGCTCGGCGAGCTTACGTGCCTCTAGCTGCAAATCAACGGCATCCTTGTAGATCTGGCTGTCAGGCTGATTATAGGCCTTGGCATTGTTGAACATAAGATCCATATCTCTCATAAAGTGATCCACCGAGTTATATTTCTTGCGTTTCGACTTTCGCTTGATGATATCGATAGCAATCGGCTCCTTTATCTCCACATAGTAGTCTGGGTAGGCGCTCTTATCGGGTAGGCGTTCAAAATGCCGAACTTTGAGTTGAGTTCCGGGCCCTTTGAGCTTCCTGATACCCTTCAGTACTGCCTTTATCCTTGCTTCCATCGGCGTATCAACGCGCGGCGGTCGACCTCGTTTCTTTCGTTGTTCAGGATCGGCAGATTTGTGTCCATCATCTTTTCCGCCATCGCGTTTCGAGCCCGGTCGAGGGCCCCGTTTCTTCTTGCGACGGCCCTCTTCATCAGAGTCATCTTCCTCTTCATCATCTTCATCATCCTCATCATCTTCCTCCTCTTCCTCAGGTAAAGGATCCGCCTCGGGAATTTCACCGAGATCTGGAAGTTCAGCTTCTTCGGAAGTGATAATTCCCTGTTGAACCAACTTCGCAAACTCTTTGATGAAGACATCCTGTTATTTCACATACTGTTAGTAAAAATAGACCAGAATTTTAGAGAAGAGAGGCGGGTTTCCTACAGACCTTTATCACTAGCGCATCCTCGTAAGCCTGAGATTTGGGACGGTTGTAGGTTTGCGCATTGTGGGGAATCTATACAATGGTTGATATCAGCATCAAATTTTTATCTAAGGATCAAAAAGAATCAAGGAAGGAAGGAAAGAATAAATATATAAATGTAATATAGCAAGAGTAAGGGATGCGTGGTAAAAAAAAAAAGCGCTAACTAACCAGGGCGCAGTCTCTCACAAACTCGGCGAACTTCTTGTATTCCCGCTTGTTAATCCTTTGCTTTAGGATACTCAGGGCCATGGGCTCCTTGATGATATCGTAATAATCGGGGACATTGCGCTTGTTGACGCTACGATGGAACAGTCTCGATGGATCGTGGCCACTGTGATTGAAAGATAAGGTGGATAGTGTGAGCGCCAGTGTTTGCGACCAAATACGGGGGGATTTCCTTTGAAATGGGTTTGTTGCAGCAAGCAGGTAAATACTTACTCCTCTTCTCGAAAATCATAAATTGCCATGACAACATCCATCATTGACCTCCATTGTTCATCAGTGACCATGCCCGTGGAGCCATTGGTTTTCCCATCGTCCTCGATTGACTGGACGGGCTCCTCAGGAGTAGGTTGCGCTTGCGACGGCTCCATCTCGTTCTCCATACTGTGGACAGCAAGGAATCCAAGAAAGAATCACCCCAGGTTCAAACAAGTCAGCAGGAAAGGCTGGGAATATTTTAACAAGCTAATTAAAACAATGAGAGAGAAACAACGAGAGAGGGCGCGCAAACGTGAGCAGTCCACGCAAAGCTATGCTGACTCAGCATTATTATAAGTTACAGTTACCAGGTTACCGTCATCATACAATGTAATTACCACATCCTCAGGACTGGTATAACTGAATCTGTAATTTATTGTGGTAGCGTCTTTCAACAGCCTGAAGGTTTATTAGATACACGGATTGGATCATTATTGGTGATGATGAAGAGAGTGGGGTGAGAGGGGAGCTGGAGGTGATTGGGATAGTGAATCATAATGAACTATTTACCTAACCATTGGGGATAGACATAATGCATATTGTAGTTGACTACTCAAGGAGCTGTTGGTAGCAAACGCGGAGTATCTTACATTTAGGATTGACCCAGAGACTAAAAAATAAAAGAATTTAAATGTACTAATATGTAGCTACCTAGGGGCTGTGAGTGGTTTCAAGAAGACAATGTATGCATGTATTGAATCTACTTTATACTGTGCTTTACTTATACTCCCCAGCTTCAAATAAATGTGATCGTCGTTCCAGATCTAGCTTTGCCTATTATTCTTCGTATTTGACAAGCCCTCAATCAATTGCCGCTAGTATCCCATGGAATTGACATGGGTTTGAATGATAATGGAGAACCTTACCTACCTAGGTACTTACTTACCTGGGTACTAAGCTATATTCTCCCCGCTGTGCGGAGTCTAGCTAGATCTAAAGGTACCTGGGTACCGACATTGGGAGGTACAGTTGTGATAACATCAAATCTGGGTCAATGTAGATACATTTATTTGAGAATAGACTTAACCTTTGCATACTAATAGGCATCACCACTCTAAGAATTGATCGCCTTCAGTTCCTTTAGTTCAATATTCGCCCAATCCCTATTACCCCGAAGTCGATATCCACTGAGTTCGTACCTGATTACCTGCGTCGCCTGCACTTGCCCCACACCTACTTAGTCTATCCCCCCACATGACAAGCATGTGTTGCCCTTTGTTCCTGTTCCTGTTCACAACATCTCGCTGACGCCTCAAATCTTCTTCTAAGCCACCTCGACAATGAGAATTCGAATTCGTGGTCCATCCGGTCAGTCTACCACTGTTTTGGATGACGATGCCACTGTTGGCATTCTCCTGGCCGAAATTAGCTCCAAAACTGGGTTGTCAGTTTACGATGTGAAATATGGATATCCGGATATGAAGTCATTATCTTTACATGATCTGCCGTCCGACGAAAAGCTTTCGGAGCTGGGAATTAACTTGAACGGGGAGCAGCTTATCATAAATCCAAGGGAGGAGCCAGTAGTCTCTAGGGTGACAAAAGATGAGCCCGCTCCCATTGCTACCCGCCAATCCTCCCCGAAGTTGTCTTTAGCACGCAAGCCAAACGAGAGTATTGCGGATGACCCGCCGGAAGTTGCCTCGCCGGAGCACATGGGAACCTTCGTCTTAAGGGTTATGGCGGACGACAATTCGTGCTTATTCCGTGCTGTCAGTGCTGCCGTCATGGGAGACGTAGATACCATGACGGAACTCCGATCGATTGTTGCGCAGTCAATCCAGGAAAATCCCGACATTTACCCTGAGGTGGTTCTGGAAAAGAAACCGGATGACTACTGTCGCTGGATTCAGAAAGAGGACTCTTGGGGTGGCGCCATCGAGCTAAGCATTCTAAGCAAACACTTTGAGATCGAAATTTGCTCCATAGACGTGCAAACTCTTCGTGTGGATCGTTTTAATGACGGAGCTACCAAGCGGTGTATCTTGGTCTATTCGGGAATCCACTACGATACCATTGCGTTGTCACCGTCTGATCCTCCTTATACCCATGCGTATGCTCCTCCTGAGTTTGATGAGAAGGTCTTTGATGCTGCAGACCCGCTAGTTTTGGAGAAGTCAGTGGAGCTCTGTAAGTTATTACAAGGGAAGCATTATTATACCGACACGGCGGGCTTCAGTCTTCGCTGCAATATATGTGGCGCAACCGTTGTTGGGGAAAAGGGGGCCACTCAGCATGCGGAACAAACAGGACATGTCGACTTTGGAGAAGCGAGTTAGTAGCCAGTTACAGTAGCCAGTTAAAGATTTCTTTTGGCTGGAATCACGAACTAATACAATAACTGTTATTATATGCTTCTTAAAGAGAAACATACCTCTAGTTATTGATACAACTCAGGATTCTCGCTTCAAAATCAACGTCTATTTTGGCCGTTTCAAAATGCATACACATGAGCGGACAAAAGCGCGGCGATGATATGAGCAAAAATTATTCTGCATAGATGATTTAGTGGCCAGAATTTCTATCATTGACTTATTGTGAGCGAAATTGGATTTTATATTTCATCATCATGACCATACACTATTATTACGTGAGTACTATAACATCGCTACCTCATCCGCTTCGTCTTCATCCTTTACTCCCTCGTCTTCATCGCCAGTGTCTGCGCTTTCATCAGGTGGGCCGCCCCATGGTACGTCATGATTAATTGGGTCAGTGAAGAACTCATGTTGTAGAGCGTCTTTGGCACTCAGTCTTTTGTATGGATCCAATTCCATAAGCCCTGCTAGGAGACGAGTAGCCTGTTTTTCACTCTCAGTCAGTTCTTCTACGCAACTGGCCCATTTTACGAGCTTCTCCCATCCATATCCCTTCTCGCCAATCGTTGGAATATTCGTTTCAAATATTTGCCCGTGCATGGCTGCGGCGGCTTTCATACGCTTCGTGCCAAAAATGCTCGCCATTTCGATTAGAGCATCAACGTCATCGGCTGAATTAAAGAATGGAAACCGCCGTCCAAGCAAAGTTAGCAAGATAACTCCCGCGGACCACATATCTATCTTGGTCGTCTGCGATGTGCACTTGAAGAGGACCTCAGGGGCGCGAAAACCTCGAGTTCCGGCACGATTAGCGCGTCTTGACGGCCGTGAATCGCTTTTCGGGTAACCTAATGTTGGTGTGGTTCCTGAATTGTGGGTGTAATAGTAACTCTGTAATAGCCGACTTCGCCGGACGTGACTAGCATGCGCACAGAGACAAGTGCCCGTATACTCAGAGCCCTCACGCTACAGCAGGTTAGAGAATGAGTTGAAAGGTAGGGTCGGGGCACTAATCTCAGGCTTACTTCCGCAAGACCAAAGTCAACTAAAACTCCTTCTTTGAGAACTGGGTTGTACAAGAAATTCCTATTAAATGATTCTCGGGTCAGTACCAGGGGATTAAACATAGAATAGCTTTCAAGAAGTATGATCAAGTTTTCTCACGTTGGCTTGATATCCCTATGTAATATATTGTGCTTATGGACTGAGTGCAATGCAGTGAATAAAGATCGGAAATAGTGCCGCATATCGGCGACCATAAATGCGCGATATTGGATCCGAAAGTCGGTATGAGGAAAGAAGGGTAAGACAGCGACAACCTGGTCTTGAAAACGGAAAGCAGTGATTAGAGGGCAAACGGACCGACAACCTCGAAGATCATGTAGCAACTCAAGCTCATTTTGGATACGGAGCGGGCTGCTAGTGACATATATTTTCTTCAACGCAACATATTTTGGTTTCCTTTGTTTATTAGCCACCGGGTGGTCGATATCTCCTTCGATTCGGCGCCGTTTGGATGATGGAGGATTTGCCCACCCATCACTATCATTGTCCTGAAATACGTCCCAATCATTTTTGTAGTGATCGTATAAAAGATCTTCTGCTTTGTATACGGTGGAAAATGTACCTATCCCCCGGAGAAAGGTTAGCCATTTGAATCTAGGCATAGTTGAAGTTATTGACAGTGTAAGATAATCGTTACCTTCACCAATCCTATTTATCAAACGAAACCGTTCCGAAATCCCTGGGAAATTGTCCTCAAGTTTCTTCATATCCTCCTTCACTGAGTCGTCGACATCTTCCAAAGATTCTTCGCGATCATGATCATGGTCAATTTCATTTTCCTCCTCGATATGGTCTAACCGGGGATCGCTGTCTGTAGTAGCACCCGTTTCTTGTGTGTACTTTAACATAGAGTGCTCTGTTTGAGGATTTTGCAGATCGGAGATACCAGCGGCTGCCGCGTGGAGTAGGGACATGACCTAGGGAGGCTGTCTGGGGTGACCTAGCCCGAAGAAGGGTATCTCGATACGATCGCGTAAACTTTCGCTAGGTATGTAGGTACAATAGACCTTAAATGTTGCATAGATAATGATGGTTGAAAGAGAACAGGTGGCGTGGTTCTATTTCCCTTAAATTGTCGCGTGTGGAGAGCTTGGAGTGAAATAATTGCAAAGATAGTTGATGCAAAAAGAGGCGTTTGGAGATCTGCAAAAGGTAGTGTGCAGATTGGCCCAAGTGGGAATAGTCTTGTTTATTTATCTACAAGAACCATATGTTTTGATTTACAATACAGAGAGCTAATACAAAATCTTAGACCTACCTGTAGTTGTAATGCAATTATCATTCTTAATCATCTCTATTATTTCCTTTTCAAACACCCATACATATTAATTACATGTAATACAAATATTTGTTTCTTGTGTCAGGTTACAGCGCTAATCTGACCTAGTGGCTAGAAGAGAGATAACATTAACATGACATTTGGAATATTGACGGTCAAATCAAGTAGCCTTGGTCATAAAGTCTGCATCCATTGATGAGTTCATGGTATCAGGGTTGATGCCATCAATAATATACTAAATAAAATGCCCACACAAGGTTTATACCATAGCCTCCCGTCATTTGAGGAAGACATTCGTAATGCGAAGTCAGGCGTTACACAAATATTCCGAATTACTCTCAAAGAAGAAGGCGGTAGCACTATTATATGGGACCCCTCACTCTGTTGTTGAAATTAATAGATACACAATACATACAAGTTACCTACCTAGGCAGTATTGTGAAATAAGGAAAGTTTGCAAGCTTCTAGCCAATTAACAGTTAGCCTTATGCACATGATGGAGCCATGCCACCGACTCATGTTTGTAATAATACAGCAGGGTCGGGTTGCTGGGAGCCACAACCATCGAAAAGGAAAAATACAAACAAAACCCGCCCACTCTCCCACTGCTTGAGTGGCTTTGAGGTTGCTTGCCATCACCAAACATACCCCATTATTGAATCCCCCTCATCATCACCTATTGTCCCTTGAGGACGCCCTCACATTCATCCATCATGGAGGATAAGATTCAGTTTGATATCAACGAGTCGCTCAAGTATTACTTGAGCGACCCGACCTCCGTGCCAACACCAGACGCAGACCCCGAATTGATGGAATTTGAAACGGAGCCGGACCAAATATCCCTAAACCTGATCGATAGTGTCATGAATCCGATCGTAGATGCAGTTGCGGAGAACCCTGAAGGACTATCCAGGGCTTCCTTCTTTGACTCCCTGCAGTTTCTCTTAAAGTGCGCCCTGGCTCCTAACCCCTCCCCCGATCCCATTCCTGGCCCCTATGGACTCAATTCTGAACGTTTCAAAATTTGCAGATATTCTTCCTTCCTTCCGACGAAATCGCTTAGCAAGCTTCTTGATTTGATTGTATCGGGGCTCTCTGTCGAAGCTGATATCATCCATGGAGATCTCGAGTCTGACGAGCAGGACAGTATCCAACACCATAAGCAGCTGCTGGAAATGTATGGCTTTCTCCTTCAGTGGACTCTCTCTGCTGTTGAAGTAAAAGCTGCGGAGAAGCCTGCAGACTCGGCGCCAGCTCGTCGAGGGACTGGAAAATCGTCCCGAAAAGCTAGCACCAAGGATGGAAATTGGGACGGGACTGCTCAGATTCAGATATCTATGGAGACTATGTGCAAGGTCATGAAGCTCAAATTAAGCAGGATATTTTTGACCACTTCGGACCGCGACACCTTCATCAACCTGTTTACTCGCTCAATCTATCTCATTTTAGAGAGTGAGCAACGCGTGAAGAGTATGGCAATTCGGATGCATGCCTTCAAGGTCCTGTGTATTGCAGTGAAGCACCACGGTCATGGTTTTGGTAAGATTCGAGGTAGCTAGTCGCAAGGTCTACTCAGAAGTCTAATTCTGTTAATAGGTGCCCAAACTTCAATCGTGCAGAGTCTAACATATTTTGAACACTTATCTGAGCCTATGGCTGAATTCCTGCATATTCTTGCAGAACAATATGATTACCCACAACTATCGGATGAAATATTGAAGTATAAATTACTCATTTGTGCTCTCCCTGGCTGAAGATCGCTAATGTTTGCTAGGGAGCTCGGAAACAAGGAATTTAACTCGAATGACACGCGTGGGCCAAAATCTGTGTCTGCATTCATCGTGAAGCTCTCGGAGCTTGCCCCTAGATTAATCATAAAGCAAATGACCCTTCTGGCGAAACAACTCGATAGCGAAGTACTAAATTCTCCTTCCTACTGCACGAGATAAAGCTGACTTTCTCTAAACCTCTAGTCATATACGCTTCGCTGTGCTGTGATCGAAGTCTGCGGGAATCTAATTTCCGACCTCAGTAAGCAGGAGGAGAGAAGCGACAATTACAAAACACAAATCAATGCATTTTTTGATGTGCTAGAAGAACGATTTCTAGATATAAACCCATACTGTCGGTGCCGAGCTATCCAGGTCTATATGAAGATCTGTGATCTGGAGCAAAAATTTCCCAAGAGACGACAAGCAGTTGCCGAGTTGGCAGCTAGGAGCCTTGAAGATAGAAGCAGCAATGTGCGACGGAATGCCATCAAATTACTTGCTAAATTGGTTTCCACCCATCCTTTCAGTGTCATGCATGGCGGTCAACTTTCTCTTAAAGAATGGAGTGAAAGGCTTGATGCTGTGGATTCAGAACTCAACGCACTAAGACCACCTGAGACGCCCGGATTCGACGCTGGAGACATCACGAATGTTGACAGTGAGCTTCTGGATGATGCCACACAGCTCCCTGATGATTCACCCTCCAAGGCACCACGCATGACGGATGAAGAGAAATCTTTAGCCATGAAGAAAGCCGCTGAACAAGCAGCTACGTCAGAACTGCTCGCAAGATTGCAGCTGACCCGAAAGTATTATAACGAGGCCATCCGCTTCATTGAAGTTCTACACTCTGGATCCGCCATCGTTTCTCAGCTACTCTCATCAAGAAACAAAAGTGAAGCCATCGAGGCTATGGATTTCTTTGTTGTCCTGGATGCTTATAAAGTCGAGACCTCTCGCAGCGGAATTCGACGCATGCTGAGACTTATTTGGACAAAGGGCAACAGTGATGAAGGAAAGGGTGTTCAGACTCACTTAATCGACTGCTACAAAGGCCTTTTCTTCGAGGCACCAACATCATTTACACCGAACGATGCCGCTAACTATATCGCTCGTAACATGATTAGTCTAACCTTTGGCGCGACCCCTGCTGAGCTTACATGCTTAGAACAATTGCTCAGCACGATGATGAAAGCCGGTCATATACCAGAAGCCGTTATTGCAAAGCTTTGGCAGGTTTACGGTGTACAGAAGAAGGAAATTTCCAGGACTCAGCGTCGTGGCTCTATCATTGTCCTTGGAATGATTGCCCTGGCAGACCCAGAAGTAGTGGTCAAAGAAATCGAGATAATGCTCCGAATCGGCCTCGGTAGCCTGGGAAGGTCCGACCTTGTCCTTGCCAAATACACTTGCATTGCATTACGACGTATGGTCCCTGGCCGTCAGGCCAAGTCGAAGGAGTCGGGAATCCCTAAGCTTGCGAACGACCATCCCGTGCTAATCAAACTTGCGGCGATTGTTGAGATTATCTCAGATAGCAAGGAGTGGTACGGAGTTGCAGAACAAGCAATCAGTGCCATTTATGCTTTGTCAAAACATCCCGATGTCCTTTGCTCCGACATTCTCAAGAGGAAAACCAAATTCGTTTTCCAGCCACAACTTCAACGACCCCCTTCGAGTCACTCTGGTGACGGCGAGGAGCAGCGGCCTGGGACAGCGTCGACAGATAGTCAGGGTCCGAAGCAGAAAACTTCATCTGCTGCACTCGCTCAACTTCTATTTGTTGTCGGGCATATTGCAATCAAACAAATTGTCCACCTAGAGCTTTGTGAGCTTGACTTCAAGCGTCGAAAAGCCGAACAAGAAAAAAACAAAGCCACAGCAACAGCTGCTCAGAAGAGTAACGAAGGAGCTGAGGATGATGAGTTAGATCTGATTGGAGGCACAACTGAAGATGACTTTACAGATGCTATGGCACATATCCGTGAGCGGGAATTGCTTTACGGTGAACACTCACTCCTATCTAACTTTGGTCCATTGGTGGCGGAGATATGCGCCAACAGCAACACATACTCGGACCGTAACCTTCAGGCTGCAGCAACTATCTGCATGGCTAAATTAATGTGCGTATCCGCAGAGTATTGCGAAAAGAATCTTCCCCTCCTGATCACCATCATGGAGCGTTCTGAAGACCCCATTGTCCGCAGCAATGCTGTCATTGCACTCGGTGATATGGCAGTGTGCTTCAACCACCTAATTGACGAAAACACCGATTTCCTCTACCGCCGGCTCAATGATGACGACGCCTCCGTCAAACGCACCTGTCTTATGACTCTCACCTTTCTCATTCTAGCCGGTCAGGTCAAGGTCAAGGGACAACTAGGCGAGATGGCTAAATGCCTTGAAGATGATGACAAACGTATTGCCGATCTAGCACGCATGTTCTTCACCGAACTAGCAGGCAAGGATAACGCTGTCTACAATCACTTCGTCGATATGTTTAGTCTCTTGAGCGCAGAGCGCAATCTCGAGGAGGGCTCGCTGAGACGTATCGTTAAATTTCTCATTGGGTTTATTGAAAAGGTAAGCCCCTTTTCACAAACTTACTTATATAATTGTGTAGATGCTAACATTCAATTTTTTTTTACCTTTACAGGAAAAACACGCGCGACAACTAGCTGATAAACTTGCTGCCCGACTTCCTAGATGTGAGACTGAGCGACAGTGGAACGATGTTGCATATGCTCTATCTCTTCTTCCGCATAAGAATGAGGAAATAGCAAAGACAGTAGCCACAGGATTCAATAAGATTGTTAATTCAGGTGCGAACATAAATGTGAACTCATCAGTCCAGCAATCAGTTACTGCAAATTAAAGCACATGGCTATATGTTCATATTTATTTTGTGTTTATGTTATAAGCTTGTTTTTCTAGCGCAAATTTGATTTTGATTATGGATTCTGGGTAATGGTGGTTTTATAGTTGGTGATGATTTATGAATTGTCTTTCAGGTAATCCCGAAGGGCTGTGTTCTGTTGTGGAATGTCCATACTTTTCTTGTACTACAAATAATATCTCTTTCTTTTTTCCTTTTAAGATAAGTATTATAGTAATCATGTATTTAGTGGTTTGAATCTATATTTACTAGTGACTAATTCTTAAATCAAACAAGTCTAAAACAATATTAAAATCTTAGCAATAAAGAAGAATTGGGGAATGGGAAAGTACACAAAATATAGCCAAATAAAAAGAAAATACCACACTCGCCCCTAGAAAAAGAACCAAAACAAAAAACAAAATAAAAATAAAAATAAAAATGGAAAAGAGATAAAATTGGGGTCAATTAAACCAAGTCCATGTACGTTGATGACTAGGCAGAAGCCCCTCACCTAACATTAACATTATACGTTCAGCTCTAGGCACCTTTCGTTTTGCTTTCTTCTAATTCATAATTACCACAGTGCAGACCGTCAAGCACCTTAACTCCTTCTTCACTTAGTGTTGGTCTTCCTAAGGGTGTCACAGCACCCGTGAAAAAACGAGGTTGCCACACCTCATTTTTTTCCTGGCGTTCGGCGGCCCGCTGTCGCTGGCGCTCCTCGATCTCCTGCTTAAGTTTGGTCGCCTGGCTGAATCTCTTGTCCAGTATTGCCTCAGTAACGCCAGACCAAAATTTTCGGGACTCGTTAGATATCTGATTTTCTTCAGGCGGTAGGGACTTCGTGATAGGAAATAGTGGGGCGATATCAATCAAAAGCTGAGGCTCACTTGTACCAGCCAAAGTGTAGAAGATTTGGCCATGCCATGACCCACTAATCTTAGCAAGAACACTGCTCTCCGGGACGTCTTTTAATTTCGTCAAAGTATCATTGTCCGGTTCATATCGGAAGATTAAGCCCTCAACCTTATGTTGGGCTCGACCAATCCATCCCTCCTCTAGATACTGAAGAATCACTTTAATTCCTGTTTTGGCGCAAGTGAAGTAACACGAATCCGCGACAGTTATGGAAAGCGCTCCCCTCAATAGTCCACCAAGGTGTGCAGACGGATGAGTCAACTGATACTCTTCATTATCCCTTTTTTCAAGATTGATGAAAATACCAAGATTATGCTGACCAGGAGCAACTCGAATGCTCGTACCTGTGAACTTGGCACTAATTTGGTCAAAGCCACGAGCGGAGACTCCCGTCTCAGGGCAATCTATATAGAAAGCAGATACAGGTGGATGATGGGAGGTTTGCTCGGTCAAATAGCAGACCTTGACAGGTTTGCCGCCGTTATTTTCGACGGTCGAAACACCATTCGCTGAGCTCTTGTTGGGTAGCTTGACCTCAGGGAGCGTTGAATCGATGTTCCAGGTGCACTAAAGTATCAAAAAAGGGAATTCAAAAGGTCAGTTTTACATGATGTAGATTTGATTTTATTTTGGAGAGTTTATCAAATATTTTTGCTCACCCTAAAGAACTCTCCTAACGTAGAATTGTACGGCTTGCAGGGCTTGCCTTTAATGTATTTCTGTCCCATATGTTAGGCCTGAGGAGAAAGAATATATTTAAAGAGTATGTAATACCAAGTCTTTAGTGAACCAAAATCTTAAGACCTCGAGCATCCGGCCCAGCGGATCGTTCGATGTACCAATACTGTAATTCTCGTGTCAGAAAACGAGGTTTGGTGGCTGGTGAGCTATCTTGCTGACCTTGCGAAGGTCTCTGGCCTATCCAAATAGTTCCAGTATTCTAGCAATAGTGACAATGGTTAATAGTCTGCTTAAATCGTCCGCTTAACGTAGTAGTAGGCAAGATAACATACCCAAATTAGGAGTTGGCTCTAGCAGATGCGCAGGCAAAGAGAATCTAACGGAGGCGATGTCGGCTACTCCAACGAATCTAAGAATATCACAATGTTGTGTCAGCCGAAATTGGTCAAAGCACAAGAGGAGTACTTGGACTACAGTATGAGCACCGCTTACTTGCGCAAAATAGACAGGAAAGTCTTCAGCTTCGAGGACTCATCGGGGGCCTTTTCGAAATCTGGTGATGGAAGAGACATGGCGATTGTGATAAGCTCCCTGGGGCAGCTCAAAAAAGATTGAACAAGTAAAGGAGCAACCTGCAAGATTGATGGTAGACCAGCTGTAGCAAAAGACTCGAGAGCTAAGAAGATATAAAAAGAATCGGGAAAAAAGAAAAAAAGAACGGTGAAGTATAATAGGGGATTTGGTGTCCCGACACCAGCGCACACCCCAAGAAGGATGATCAATAAGACAAGGGAGGGTTAGTATTAGACAAGATCGCTGCAACTACCATCCTCCCTGGCCTTCACAAAAAAGAAAGGGAGAGAGAGGGAGTAAAAAGCTGGAGGAATAATCAGCGACGACTGGAATTAGAATTACGCTGGCACAAAGCGGTGGGCGGTGACGTCCTTATTCTCGGTCAAGTCTCCGAATCCAACGTCCCCCGACACTTTGCACGCTCTGCCGATCTCACGGGGGAAGATGTTTAGGGGAGGTGGTGGATAGTTCTAACATGGAAGAAAGGAAATTTAAAGGAACAAGGGAATTGCATAAAGGCAGATTGGAATGTCAGTTCTTACAATAAGAAGAAGAAAAAGTCGAGCAGTAGAGAGAGCGGGGAGGAGGGGACACAACTTCCAGCCTTTCTTGCTCGCCCATCCCATCCCCTGATTCGGTAGTACTATAACATACTAAGTATAGTTGGTTCATAGTGAGTTCATACTCACTCTAGCATAAGACTAATAGTCAACGGGAAGGAGCCTTGGCAAGAGGATGAATTAACCGCCCACGACCATGCATGTGCATCCATCACAGCGTGCGAAGGCCTCCGTCGATGATTAGTTAGTCTCTTGAAATAATAATACTAGCCTTGACACTCAATTACTACTATTTAATGATTCCACTCTCATCATAAGGAACTGGCCCACGCTGATTTAGGGGCCTCCTCTATTCGCTGGTCGCTTTGTAACTAGCTATTATCGTGCAAGAGGAATCTTCCGAGTCTTGTCACAGGGTTGTTATGAAGGCTTAATGGCTCCCCCCACCTTTGCTCTGATTAATTGATTAATTAAGATATCCATCAAGGTGACTAAGTACCTAGCTGTGTCTGCTCTTCGAGAGAAATAAGGCGATCATCAAACAGGGTTCATTTGCCCTTTTATTAAGATTTTCCTTAATATCCCTTCTAAAGTCGATTGGTGGTCTGTTGAAATGGCAGTGCTCTTCTAGTATATATCACTGTGCTAGCAACCGAACAAGAATCAATCATGAGGGAGCATCAAAGCAATGCTTACCCCTCTAGAGTCCAGATGCAAATTTAACTCTGGGTACTATCACATGTTCCCACTCGCGTGATCGCGGAATCGCTTGCCTCCATCAACGGAGTCCGCGTCAGCCCAACAAAGAAATTCTCATCGTTAGCACTTGGGAACGCCAATCAGATTATGCTTTCCCGGTGTATGGTCATGCCGCAATTATCCATAAGCTTCACTGATGCCTTCAGAGCCAGAAATTAAGTCTTCAATTACTCTCTTGCGCGCCAAAAACCGTAGCCACGTCCTCACTGCAGGTCCATAGTCGAATCTCCGTCCAGTCGCGTAGTCCTCGTCTGCTTGACGAGATTGTTGTTCCTCTCGAATTGTTGCCCGAATGTCCTGTTGTGCAAGGCTCAATTCTTTTCGGTGTTCAATCAATCGGTCAACGGGGCAACTAAGATATTTATCCAGGCCCTCCGCAGGATTGACCGCGTTATCAATCGCACCCCTAGTTAATCCATAGGAAGGATCAGGACCAAACAATGTGCCCTCCGGAACATAATCCACAGGGGATGACTCTTTACTAGTCTGTCCTTGGTCATTTGATACTATAGCCTTGTTGATAGCTTCTAGGCACTTGACATTGCTTGCTAGCCTTTCAACTAGATCGAGGACCGGATCTTTACCAAGACTTAACATAGAGAACTCGATTTGGTCCTCCTCATATTCTGCCATTCTAGTAAGAATGTTCGGTCTGACCAAATCTAGCCAGTCGCTGTTCGGATTGCATTCGCCTGTGGCAAAGAATTAGCAATATCATTGCTATTCTTTTGATCTGTCCAACGAACCTAGTGCCTGCGGCTGGCGTTCTAACCCATCGAATTTCCACACTTTACCTAAGGCTGGGACGAATGCAATAAAGTGAAATCCAGCATCAGCTTCATGTTCATCATGGCGAGATTTATTTGAGCGATTTCGTTTTGATGCGGCCTCGTGTTTTAGTTGAAGGTCCGAATTAAGCATGTCCATTTTCCTATTTCCGGATTAGGTTAGAACTACGGGGAATCAATGGGAGGAACCTCGACTTAGGAAGAAAGACACTGTGTTTACCTAGCAAATGAATTATGTATTCTCTTCACAAACTCGAAATTGTTGATCGCGTCACCTCTTAGGGCAGGTGTGAAGGGCATAGTAAAAGCTCTGAAACTACTTAAATTCTCCCCAAGGTCAATTCCTTCGATATTGTTGACAATGTTCAAAAGCGCCACGCTAGCACAGGCGTTGCTAGCAGTCTGCGTTGAAACACTAAGTCAATGAGACGAACTACTATAGAGGTTAGTATCTCAATAGACGCACCTGATTGGCGAACCAAAGTCCCTCTGGGCAGCTTGCTTCCTGTTTATCCGGATCATCTTCTCGCCAGCGAAAGAGGAAGATTAAACCATAAATGGGTTTACTGTTTGTAAGGACTCATTTAGTAGGAGAGGGTTGGGTAATTTCTAGAATCTCTTACCTTAGAAACGCCATTAGCTCTTCATCCAGTGAGACAACTTCTTGTACCTTGACACCTTTCACTCCAAACTCCTGGAGCATCACATTGAAGAGAGCCTGTGGGTGTATTAGTGTTATTATTATTATGGTTGGTGTAGATAGTGTTTTGAAAATGGAAAGGATTAGACAAATACAAGTTCTCCGATAAACATACAGGTTCTGATTCAAGCTCACAAAAGCCATTCCAAGCGCTTTTCTCCCCTTTTGAGGCTGGCCGACTTGGGTCATTGCTAGAATCTGCTTTGGTAGATGAATTTTCCAGCCGCCGTCGTTTGACGCGTTCACTCATTATGAGGGAAAAAAAATCCCGCCCCCTTCTGTGCTCAAAAACGAGCTCGAAAACTAGGAAACTATTTCAAGATTGTATAAAACTTTAGCTCTGAAGCTATAGATCTGTCATTAGCTCTGCTATTTGCCAGGGAAGAATGAAGGTATGAAAGTGGGGTAGGTAGCTGCGGGCCTGTGAAGAATTGAGAAGATATGGAGAGGAGTCAACCACTTTGAAAGGTCCTCTGGATGAATTAGGGGCTTTAAAGGCTTTTGTTATATAAGAAATGTATGGATGAAATGGTGTTTCAATGTTATAGTTCAAATCAGCAGGTGAAATGCGTTAGCTACTTGCCTACCTGGTTACCTGTTGGTGATAGGTAGGTTTGTTGGGGTCCATAGCCGGCAGATACCGTGGGCCTAAGGATCAGCTACGACGCCCCATAGCTTAAGCTCCCTGATTGGGCAAAACTTCTAACGCGATTCAGAACCCTTGATGCTTCAACGAGGTGCCAGGAGAAAGTAAGGTAGTCAGTTAGTATATCTACCTACCTAGATAGCATTGTTCCTACTTGGTCATTATAATAGATAGGTTTTCTGCACAGAAGGATGTGTAGATCAAGTAAGGCCAATTAATGTCGGGACCTTTTTTCAATGTTTAGGTTATCTTCCCAGTTACTACAGATGTGGTATTGCTGCCTAGTTTAAGACACGATTAACTAGTAGATTGGCCAGCTCATAGGCCATGATCAATCGATCGAAGGGTCTTAATTGGATTTTGAGCGTTTGTCTGGACTATTGAGGGTGTGCTTGATACTAGGTATTTACGCATGACAGAGACAAAGTGGAAGAGCTAGATCCACAATGGAATGCATAATTGTCAAGTTTTGTAGAGTGTCTTCATTTTAGTTATTTTAAATGGGGAAAGCGAAAGAATTACCAAAAATTAACGACATTGGTATGTCTCTACATTGATGGCTCAATAATAGTTCGAGTGCCAGGAAAGAGAGCTTCGGTGACTATTCCTAAATGGGAATAGAAAATGGAGGTGGTCCTCCACTAGAGCCGCAGCGGCGCGTCTTTGCGAAGAAAAATATAACACTCAATCTGAAAAAGACACACCATCGGGAATGGCACTGGTTGAGGCATGATCACGGCTTTAATAAAACCCTCTTGGTTCATCTAACTCATAATTACCTTCCCGTTTTCATCTCCCATTTTTTTCTGATTCCTTTTAAGTGTTGGCAGGCAACTCTGTGACTCGTGGTGGAATTCCCACAACCACAGCATGCCATGAGCGACACTCCCCGGCTTCGCTCTGCTTTCCCTCAGACGCCCCGGACGGCGCCGAGGACAAGAGTCCATAGCCGTTCTCCTTCTAAACATACACCTCAACATGTCACACCCCAAAAGCCGCCTTCAAAAGCACCGCCTGCCTCCTCTACTACGGTAGGTGCGCCGCTAATCCCCGTCCGAATAGTCGATGCGCCCTCTCAACGACGGTATGTGGTGGCTTTTTATGTCGCCCTCAATGCGTGGCGAGTCTACGAATCTTTGACTGCTTCCGATGACCTAGATTCCACCTGGCTGTTCCTCAAATGGGCTTCTATCGATGGGGTTTTCCTTTTTGGCCTCCAAGCTCTCCGTATACCCTGGCTGGAATGGGCCTTTCCCACAACTCTTGCGGTATTCCTGATCCATGTAATCGGAAATGCATTCCTAATGTTCCGCATCCCAGTATGTGATATTCTTATATCAATTCGAGATTGTTCTAGCACTGGCTTACTATGGAATAGATTCCAATCCTTACTTGGTTTTCTGCAGCCATCAAAGTTGCCTACGATAAAGAACTTTCAATATTGGGGGACCAAGTTGATCCGGGCACTATCATCAACAATGCTTCTCTCATCCTGGGGAAAACAATTGTGCATATTTTACCTGAGGGGTAAGAAGTATTTCCACTAGCCTCCTATTGAGCTGCAATACTTAACAATTTCATGTAGCTCTGCAATCTTGAACCCGGACCAGGTGCCGCTCTGCCTCGATACTCATAGAACTACTATCGACCTTCCTATCCGCTTTAATCAGACAAATCCTATTCAAATAGAACTCCTTCGCTTCGATTTCGACACCGGGGATCGTGAAACCATTTCTATTCCTTCGAAGGATATCAAGAAGATGAAGGAACAGGCCGAGAAAAATCGCCTCGCCTCTGGCTCCCTTTACCGCGACTTTCACTTCCAGGTCAAGCAACAAGGAATATATCGCTTGCAGAGGGTTGTGGATGAGACCAAACTAGATGTTCGCATACGAACGGCTGACACGCTAGTTGTATCCTGTCCTCGCGCACTTATCAAAAATTCACACTCCCATAAATGCCGAGGCGAGCTATCGAACTTGTTGTTGACGGTTGAAGGTACACCGCCACTAAAAATTAAATATAGCCGGCAGGTGAATCATCGTGACAGAGGTTTTTCCTTTCAAAATATTCAACCCGACCATCTTCGCACTCCGCTGCTAGGCCAGAGATCCCTTGGGCCATTGATCAATACACAAGAACCAGACATCGCATGGGCTCAGAGTCAAAAAATTGAGATTCCCTTGAACGAATCCTTGAATGTCGGAGGAGAGTGGCTCTATATGATAGAAGAAGTTCACGATGGCTGCGGAAATGTGGCCAACTACTCGAAATTCTTGGATGAGGCTGATCGGCAGGCCTCAAAGTCTTTATCTCAATGGCATCAATTTTCCGTTCATGAACCTCCTAGACTATCCTTGTCGGGATGCAATGACCGAAAATTTATCGAAGTGGCTCGGGGAGAAAACGCGCAGCTTCCTGTGAAGTTTCAAAGCTCAGGGAAAGGCTATGAGGATGATGGGCCTTTCTCTCTTATCTATTCATTTGGAGACGATGCCCAGGCAAATGCCGACAGCCAATCAGGGCAAGTTCGACAGCAGTCCCTCAGAACCCTTGATCAGAAACCTCTGATAAAGGAACCGGGATGGTACACTTTAAAATCTATTAATAGCAAATTTTGTTCCGGAGAGATCTTGGAGCCTTCAGCTTGCTACTTGCATAATCCACCAGAACCGGAGCTAGCTATTAAGTATGAAAAAATATTCGATAAGTGTGCAAATAGTCCTGTTGGCTTGTTAGTGGATTTAGATCTCACAGGCTCCCCACCGTTCCGGCTACGTTACATTGTTGAGCATTCAAAAGGCGTTGAAACCAAGTCGCAAAGTATCGAAGGGCTACGTGCTCAACTTGATTTTACACCATTGGAAGCTGGGCATTATCGATATCGTTTCTTAGACATATCCGATTCCGTGTATGGGCCACGACCTTTGGATGGCATGGTACCTGTTTTAGAACAAGATGTGAAACCACCGGCCTCAGCCCATTTTGTTGAGTCTAAAGAAGTTCGTAGAGCATGCTTTGGTGAGCCCATATCTGTTGATGTGGCATTCCTTGGAGAGGCGCCATGGACATTGCAATACGAACTTGTTCACAATGGCAAGAGGACCAAGCATACGTTGGAGTCTCCCAGTGAAATGGCCACCATTGTGACCAGCAAGTTGGTTAGTGGGGGCGAGTATAATCTTGTCTTAACAAGTGTCAAAGATCGATCTAAATGCAAGCGAACCCTCAACGAGAACATCAAGATTGATGCTCGGTCAAAGCCCCCTCATGTGGCATTTGGCCTAATCGAGAAGAGTAGGAAATACTCAGCTTTGCAGGGCTCTAAGGTCGACATTCCCATCAGATTGAATGGCGAGCGCCCGTGGTCGGTGCGATTTAAAAATCTAGATACCGGTTCGACGGTCGCCGAGAAGACTTTCTGGGAGGAGAATGGTGTGTTGTCGGTAAAAGAAGAAGGACGCTATGAACTTGTTAGCGTAACCGATAGCTCGTGCCCTGGATTTGTTGATCAAGCAGCCAGTACTTTCGAAATATCCTGGATTCCTCGGCCCCGAATCACTGCCATTGATGGCTCCCCTGTGAATGCTGATGGCCGCGTTGTGAAACGAGATGTTTGTCAAGGAGACGACGACAGTCTCGAGCTAAAGCTACTAGGTAACCCTCCATATAGCATTCAGTGTGAACAGCAACGCAAGACACCTCGTGGCTCTCCTTCGGTACGAGTGCGAAACATGAAGACAGCTCTCAATGCTCTCACCATGGATCTCGACACCTCTGAGCCCGGAGACTACACATACCAGTTCAAAGGAATCGGAGATAACCTCTACAATCACGATGCCGGAAGCCATCCAGTACTTGTTTCCCAACGAGTCAACTCTCTCCCATCAGCAAGATTCGATTCCCCAGGTCATATATACGGTTTTTGCAAGGAAGACATTAGCGGCGAGGAGTTAATCCCTCTCACACTCCAAGGTGTCCCCCCCTTCGCCCTCGAAATTTCTATCAAACACCATTCGAAGGCCAGACCAGAAATCGTTACAATCCCTAACATCAATTCCAACCGCCACAATCTTCCCATCCCAAGACGCCATCTTGACCTTGGCCAGCATGTTGTCAGCATACATAAAGTACGCGACGCACGGGGCTGCCAACGAACCATCACCGCTGATGCCTCTTCCGTACGTGTTGCAGTGTCAGACGTGCCAACCATTATCCCTCTAGAATCCAAAATCGATTACTGTGTGGGTGAACGTCTCTCTTTTTCGCTCTCCGGCCACGCTCCTTTCGAAGTTCACTATACCTTCGATGGTTCGTCCAGAAAGGCTACCTCGCAGGACAATAGCTTCCGTCGTATTGCAGAACGTGCAGGTGTCTTCACCATCACGGGTGTGAGTGATAATGCTAGTGGAAAGTGTAAAGCCCATAAAAATATCACAAAAACCATTCATCAAATGCCAAGTGTGAGAATCAGCAATGGCCAGGTCTCCCAAGTTGATATTCATGAGGGTGGTGAAGCAGAATTAGAGTTTCAGTTCTGGGGAACGCCTCCATTTGAGTTCGCGTATGCAGTTTGACCCTCAATCTTCCGCGGAAAAAAAAAATAACTAACTATCGTCCTATCTTTTAGGTACATCCGAAGCACAAATTACCAGAAAGGGAAACAGACTGAAGTGCTGGACATCAAACATGATATTTCATATGAACATAAGAAAACTATCAAGACGTCTGATGAAGGTACCTATGAAGTTGTATCCATTAAAGACAAGTTCTGTTCTTTTTCATCGCCAGAGAGATCTGAGGTAAAGACAGGCGGTTCTTGAATGAGCATGATGATTGATTGGATTGCTTAGTGCGAAATAAATAATGTGTATTGGACTTTTTCTCTTTGCTCATCTTACATGTTAATTTATCTTTTGTCGGTTTTGTTTTCATTTTTGTAATCCAATGTTATGGCATTGCAGCGGCGCTATTGGGTATTTCAATTACATACAAAAATATGCACACTAAGCATTCAATCCTGCTTCTTGATCGTTAACCTCAATCCTGCTAACTATACCCATACCTAATCTAGAGATCTCATTCAAAATAGCGTTTCGGTTGATGGAGACATTGTTGGAGTCCTTGACAGGGTTCTTCGATTCCTCTGGAAACGATGAAAACGGCATACTGAGACTCCAACCTTTTGGCCGGAGAGCCTGCGGGTTCCATACCCCAGCAACTAGATTGCATTGTTCGTCTCCATGGAAGAATAATACATTAGGGGCGTAAGAAGCTTGTAAATCGTGTACAAATGCTTTCACGAGTGCAAGTTTTCCGGGCTGGTCCCTGCGCTCCGGTCCACTCAGGTTTTTGAATTTTGCTGGAACCTCAGAGCGATCTCGTAACAACTTAGATTGGAGATGAAGGATGAAATCGTAAGGCTCTAGGGACGGTTGGAAAAGTTCCGGTACTTGAAAGGAATTTCTTTTATCCTGGACTAATTTCATAACTGCCTTGGCGAGAGTGCATACTCGGGAAGCCACAACTTTAGGGGGCATTTCATATTGGGTCCAAGTAATGCCCTCGGGGTCAATATCGGAGGCCACAAAGAGCGAAACACTATTCATTGCCGGATCAACGCTTCGCCAGGCAGAAAACCGAGTACGGATCACTTCAATGGAGCTTTGATCTAGATCCCCACCCAGGTCAACCACCATTGGCTCTTGCTGCCATTCCCATCTTGATATCGAGTGGAGAGTTCTCAAGAAGCCGGTCATAACACTGGATGGGCTATCCCAAGGAAATGGTTGGGTAAAGGACCGCACCACTAATAACTCGACTAATTCTTCATTGACATGTGCATCGAAAAGGTGGCAGCTAAACCAATGTTTAACAAGGCGGATCGTGGGAGAAAGAAGTGGATGGCGCGTACATAACAAGCGGATCGCTTGAGTGAGACGAGGCAAATGAAGGAAATTTCGTTTGTAGGCCGCCAGGGAAAACGCAATTTCTTGCTTTTTTGGGAGACTTGCGCCTGGCTCCTTGAGAAGTCGCTCTAATAAGGTCTGTTCCCGATCATGATGGATACGGAGGCGGAAAATAACACCAGAAACATGGTATATGTCTAAAAACGCGTTGTTGAGCATGTTGCTTTGTTCATTTTCCAATCCAATCTTGCAAGTAGAGGCATTATTAGATTCGGTGAGAGAGTCTCCAATTTTGGTGAGAAAGGCCACTTTCGTAAGCTGGATAGCGGCCAGGTCATCTGGCCATCGCACGGAACTCTCAAATCTGAGAATTATATCCACGGGGTTGTGAGTGCTATTCACACGCAGAGCGGTATACCGAAGAAGAGGGCTAGCTGGCACGAGCTGTCTCACGGTCAACGGAACTTGCGCCATATCCTGAAATGACTTTTCCAGTGAGTTGAAAGCTTCTGTAATCCGTTGGAATTGTTGGCTTGTATAGAAGAGGATGTTATCTCCGTATTGACGAACTTGAGCATCGAATTGGTCCCCAATATAGTTTATGTCTTCTTCCACATAGTTGAAGTGGCGATGCAGGATGTAGGAGATAATCTGATAAACAATAGATGAAGAAGATTGATCTGACCAGACCAGACTTTCTCGAATACTGCCATCTTTAAAACGTCTGAGCTCGGCCTTGTCTCCCCAGAAGGACTGGAATGAGGCTGATTCCTCCTTTTCCTCCGCAGAAGGCCCATGATCAACAACACGACTAGCATTCTCAGAGTTCAAAATTAACCCTACGGATAGACTTCTACTTCCCATTTTTCGATTTGGCTTTGCTTCCACAGACCAAGGGTCAGGAGTGAGGCTTGAAAGGTATATGAGGTGGGTTCTATCTCCAAGGGCCCGAAAGAGAGCCTGATAGATGTCGTTTTGATGGCGGATGGATTTAATTATATCTCCATTTTCTGATACCGGGATTGTGACAAGTCGGTCAAACCTGAGTAACGGTTCGTTAACTTTCAAAATAAACACTCTCTCAAAGTTGTCGTCACGAGACTCATTTAACATGTTGAGCGTGAGGTTCGCCTCATGGCGAAGAAACTTATACGACCAGGTTGTCATCTTATATAGGATATTCAACCCCCGCTCACCATCATAAAGAACGGGGGTGCCGCTTGGAAACGAGATATCGGTGGCGGAAAACAGCAATGGCACTTCTAGATCCCTTCCCGCTAAAAATTGCAGTGTTGCTTTGAATAGCTGATAGCTACTGTATGATTTCAGTAGAACTGGCTTTCCATTTGGGCCGCCACCTTCAAATAGAAGAGACATAGTCGTAGTCCACTCAAAGCCACCAAACCCTCCCGCTTGGAAAGGTGATCCAAACCCGCGTTGTCGCAACCATATTCGACCAAGGAGGCATGCATCCTTAAAAGACTCGCATTTGCGAGAGGCTGTAGAGAGAAACTTGTGATAAGGCGTAACTGCCGCTTCTGAGCGGAGGGATGCATTGTAAAATGGAGAAAATTCGTCAGAATTTAATTCTCCAGCTAAACTCTGTCGTACATTATTCCTCATAGGTAAGGTTCGACTGATAGGAAACAGCATCTCTTCAATTGCAGTAATAATGCGGATTTGGCACTTCGAGGTTTCGAATCCAGATTCTGTAGTGCCCGTTGGCTGGATAATGATAATGGGGCGAAGACTATCCCCGTCATGCAATCCAAACTTTACGTTAACGTCCAGACTTTTCTCCTCTCGAATTCCAGCGGCAATACTTGCGACGTAAAAGGCGCGTTTATGGAAATATCGATAGTTTGTGTAGTCTTTTTCCTGAAAAATAGAACTTGGCATTGTCACTGCCATATCGACTGTACACAACTCCGCCGTTCTCGCACCCGTTCTGAGGGCAAAACTTCCAACAACATTGACGTTTGTAGGCTTGGCGTACGATACAGGGTACTTGGTATCCCTCCCAGGGCGAGGTTCAGGGTAAGGGACAGAAATACCATGCGAAGTGCGTAGCGCCCTCTCAGCCTCCAATGCCTGTTTGGGGTGCCTTTCAGGAATACGCTCAATTATGTCCTTGAGTTGGTGGAGAGTTTCCTTCAGCTTTGAAACTTGCTTGTCATAGTTTGGCTTTGAATTGGCTACCAGTTCGTCCATTTGTAGCTTAAAGAAGCTAGATTTATAAACGCCATTAGCCAGCGCAAGTTCTGCTGAATGGTCATTTTTGACTTGCTTAGTCTGAAGGCTGGTTCCTGTCAATCTGTTTGATCCGTTGAGATTTGAAACATTTGAGGGTAACTCCGACGAAGGACTCAAGCGCCTTCTTTTTACTATGTGACTAGACATTGTGAATGTGTCAAGCCTGAAATTGCTTAGGGATGATTCTGCTATAATCCCAGTTTATGAAAGCTCTTTTTTTTTTTTTTCGGCACTTTAAACTCCGATCCCCGATAATTGTGATCACGTGCTTGCAGATATGTAAATTACAAAAATTGTATTTTTACCACTACGAGTTACTTACCACATACCAATCACTCGAGGGAGGGTCAAGCTGCAGTTGCTCTGCCTTTATTGATTCTATTAGACAAATGAAGGTTTAAACAAGAACATTGTAATAAACATCAAGTTTAATTTACCGGAACCTTACCTGCAACCTCAGATAGAACCACCTGGGTAAACGGTGTAATTGTGGTGTTATTAATGACAAATAATTAGTTAAAATACCTCCAACTTGTCGCCGAGATCGCTTGACCCAAAGGTGACTTCCCATTCATTGCATTACCTTGAGTCATAGAATTCAACCGCTCCGAACAAATCAACATTCAATCATCTAGTTCTACAATCATTTATATAGATATCAATCAGGTCGTGCGATTGATATCATGCTCCAAGATATTGGGGGCTCTGTTCCTCCAAACACTGATCATGTATGTTACCCCGCTAACCCCTCCATATTTATCTAACCAACAAAAGAATTGGCCATGGTCAGACGCTCATAAAACATAGGCAGTTAGCGTGTCGCTCCCCACCTGGAGAGCAAATGTAGGGTACGAAGAAGGAGAGCAATGGGTTATGAATAAGATGGAATGTGGTTATCCTCGATTCTTTATACATCCCATCATCCAAGAGCTTGCCAGTGAGATTGTTCACCGGTATGGGAATACAGAAGAGGCTGCCATCCTATTCCCTTCCTCCAAAAGTGCGTATGTGTGCTATTCTTTCATGGTGTCGAAAATCTCCCCCGAAGAGTCACAAAAAATCCGAGTTATGAACTTCGAACCTGCCCACCAACCAGAAACTGAATCACCCGCTATCGCATCGTTCCTGTCTTGCGTGATTTATCCCAAGGAGTATGCACCAATTGCAAAACAAGTTTGGCAGCACTCGGGTAATGGTATTTCAAGTCGACGAGGCGAATTTTGTCTCTCGGCATTGAAAGATGGGTTCCTTGTGGAGAAGAAGTCCGTTGAAGCAGATACCACGTCACAAAGATTCTGCAAGGGCCCCCGGAGGTACCAGGGAAGATCCCCCACTAATGGAATCAGCCGGGGCGGGTTGCAACAAACAAATTCGGATTCGCCATCATCGGCTACTGGACCTCAAGATGGGCGAGAGTATGTCCAATTTATCGAAGAGCGCTTTGGCCGTAACTTGAGTGTTTCTCTGGCAGATCAAGCAAAATTGGCCGTTCGGAAGCGGATAGCAGGTGTCTTAACTGCAGATGTGGAGCTCAGTGAAGCTCTCGAAAAGACCTCAGGCGAGGGAAGAGTCGCAGGGCTGACAGAGTCAGACGTCTACCTCTTCCCAAGCGGCATGAGCTCGATCTTCAATTCTCACCAAATGCTTTTGAATGCCAGACCTGCTATGAAAAGCGTTTGTTTTGGGTTCCCGTATATCGATACATTAAAGATTCTGGAGAAATGGGGCCCTGGATGCCTATTCTACGGCCACGGATCTACCGAGGACCTAGATGATCTGGAGGCGAGGCTAATCAATGGTGAAAGGTTTCTTGCACTCTTCACTGAATTTCCGGGAAATCCGTCCCTCAAATCTCCAGATCTTAGTCGAATCCGGTCACTAGCCGACAAGTATGATTTTGCAGTAGTTGTCGATGAAACCGTCGGAAATTTCCTCAATATCAACGTTCTATCACATGCAGACATTGTGGTCAGTAGTCTGACGAAGATTTTTAGTGGGGACAGTAACGTCATGGGGGGAAGTGCGGTCCTCAATCCTCACGGACGCTATTACAAGTCCCTAAAGGAGACATACACTAGGGAGTATGAAGATATTCTCTGGGCAGAAGACGCGGTTTTTCTTGAGAGAAATAGTCGCGATTTTGTATCGAGGATTGAAAAAATCAACAATACAACTGAGCATATTACTGCAATGCTGAAAGATTCACCACTTGGTGAGCAATTTCTATATAACACAGGATTATTTACTATTATTCTAACAATCACGTCAGTTAAAAATGTGTATTATCCAAAATATAGCCCCTCGCGGCCCCAGTATGAGGCGTTCCGGACTCAAAACGGAGGTTATGGCGGGCTCTTCTCAGTAACATTCCATTCAACACCCGATGCAATTGCCTTCTTTGATAATCTTGAAGTCCTCAAAGGTCCAAGTCTTGGAACAAACTTTACTTTAAGGTAAATCACAGTAATTCTATATTTTGTTTACTTACTGGATTTTCTTTCTAACAATCTCTTATAGTTGTCCGTACACCTTACTTGCTCATTACGGTGAACTAGAATGGGTATGTTAGCTTTATATATCCTCCAGCTCCCTTTTCCCTTCTTTCTCCAACTTTATAAAAAAGAAAAAACAAGGCCTGTTTCTAATTATTTATGTCTAGGCCGGCTCTTTTGGTGTTGAGTACGACCTAGTCAGGATAAGTGTCGGTTTAGAGGATGTGTCAGATCTCCGCGCCCGCATTCAACAGGCCCTGGATGCAGTTGCAAAGGACAAAAATACATAGAAAGCCTTCCAGTATCGGACTGGTTTTTAGCATGTAAAACCATAATGATATTACTCAGTCCAAGGACCTATATAATTTGTAACACCAAAGTCATTTCAAGCTCTCATTCATCCAATGAAAATTAGGTGCTTATGAATTACTTCTAAAAGATATCTTCTGAATTTAGACTAATAGGGCGAGGAGAACTCATCCAAAAGCAAAAAGTGCATGGTACAAGATTCACCGATAGAAAAGAGATGGCTTTCATGAAGAGTGCAGATAAGAAAATACGAAGTTTAGCCAAGGCCAAAGAATTCAATCATCGTTACCCGTAGTACTTGAAACCTGGCTCCTTGAAGCACTCAAGTCTCCACTACCTGTTCGCCTTAGAGCTTGTCGCATTGTTTCAATATTTAACTCGCCAAATAAATTAGGAGATATCGGTCTCTGAGAGGTGAAAAGTGAACTCTCAGCACCGCGACCCCCACGGTTTGGGGAGAGATCCAGGCCCTTGAAAGAAGTAGATATACTAGTTGGTGGGGAGGTTCCAAATGCATGTGAAGAGGCTGGAGAATGCAACGGCGACGGAGACCTGTTCTGATATAGCATGATTGGCGAATTGGAAGCGCTGCCTGGTCCATGGCTTACATCACGATTGCCTGAGTGTTCACTAGATTCCGCATGTTCAGCATTGACGACATCAGCGAAAGAAATGAAGCTAAGACGTCTAATATCGCTTGTGTCCAATGCTCTACCCCCGAATAAGAGCTCTTCCGAATCACAAGCGTCCATGCCGGCAACCTCAGCTAGGGGGGATGGTAGCGGTTGTTCCAGAGGAGCAGCAGCAGGGTTGGTAGTGTGATGTATACAATGCGTGATTATCTCAACGGAATCTGGGTCAAGTTCATTGTTGGTAATCGCAGCAGAAGAAGCTTCTAAAACAGGGGGTATATGATTCTCAGTCCTAATATGTGAAGGAATTGCTGGGGACGTCTGGGGGAGTAAGATATCCTCCTGTACATTTCTTTCAAAAATTGAGGATGCAGGGGAATGCAGTTTCTGGACTGTATATCCTGGTGACGATGGAGATGTCATTGTTCGTGCTGGCAGAGTAGAGGAAGGTGGGATATTTTCCATGGAGAATGTCAGAGGCTTTGGACGTACAACGGCAGTTGCAATTTTTGGGCTTAAACTCGCAGGTGCTTCAATGTGGGTGTTTAGGCTTTTGTCGAGTTCATTGTTCTCCATAAGGTTGCAGCCACATGGCTTCTGGGATGAATCCGATACACTAGTGGTTCTTTGATCATGCTCCATGCTGTTGGTTTTCGTCTACACTTAATAAGCTCTGACTTCGCTCGAGGTTTTTTAATTCAGAAAACCACAGCCATCCGGTTAACTAGAAGTCCTTTTGAAGTATCAACGTTGGTCCAGCCTTTTTTATGGGGCAGCCAGGAAAATAAAATTCGTTTTTCTAGAGTTTTCTCGAGGGGTAATTTAAACCCTGATGACAGTCCGTTATAGAGCAGGGTACACGAATCAGAGATGATATGCTTCAAACACCAATTTTGATTGGTGTAATGCTGAGAAGAGAATCACCCTAAGGGATATAAGTTATGGGTTATCCAATGTCCATATATCGGTAGCGGAGGTGGTGCCATGAAAAGGAAAAGCACACTGCTCACGTTGAAAGGGGACAGGAATAGATAAAATCTCCAGTTTGGTAAGTAAGCAGTATTAGGAAGCCCTTGGTGGAAGTATTACTATAGAAGGCTGGGTTCAAATTCAGGTTTGGAATATTAAAGGATGATTTTTGAGGGAATAATGATAAGGAACAAAGACTAGCTATAAATATATAAGATATGTATAATTTAAGAGAGAAAAAAAATCAATATGAAGAAAATAAAAATAAAAAGTAGTTTATATTCCTGTAGTAAATATTGATAGGATTCTCAAAAGTCAGATATAACCGTCAATTATATGACCCATGTGGACGTAAGACATGACTTTCAATAATTGGATAGAGATTATCATTGTAAACAGATGTGATATGGAGCCGGAGTGACTTAGCCTAGGTCCTGCGATCATGCGTCGTCAGATTATGTAATAAATAAGTAATCAACCATTTATTATTACCACGTGATAGTTCTTGACATGAAAAAGTTGACTACCTAATTATCTTTTAATAAAGTCTTTTAATTAAGCTAACAACATCTTAAGCGGGCTTTACATTATTTTAGACACCTCAAACCCCATCATTGTTAATATATGGTATTATTTTAACACATATGACACCTTGTTCTTTTTTGAGATCGGATTTACTAATGTTACCTCTGCACCTCCAGACACCTAGTGTGATAATTCTACATGATTAAAGATCTAGCTTTTTCGCAACCCTTTAGAATCCAATTCCGACAAAGCTCGTTTTACTAAGATCTATCAAGATGCGAGGTTTCCTTCTCACGCCCAAAAGGACTTTCTTGACTCTACCATTCCTTCTACCTTCGGGCGACTCAGTCAATCTCGAGTTCCGTCGGTGCCAGTCTTCCTATAGACGTACAAAGCAGCGCTTGCGAGTTAAGCCAGATGCCTCATTTGGTCTATCCCGTGAGGTTTCCCAAGACCACATTATCTACAACCCCCCTTCAAGCACTCCGTCGGTTTACCAAACACCAACAAAGTTCCTCCCACCGGACGATATCCGGAGAACGTTACGCACCACTACCACAGCCAGCTTCGATGATCCCAAACACTTAGACCCCGTTTTCAAAACTCCCAGTGAAAAAAAATATCATTTGAGCCCAACAGATATAGAGGAAATTCGCAGGCTCAGACTGAGCGATCCGATGACTTGGAGCCGGTGGAAACTAGCTAAACGCTTTGAATGCTCTCCAGTTTTTATTGCTATGGTATGTGAAGCTAGTCCACAAAAAAAGGAAATCCAGAAACAGGTCCTTGAAGCCGTACAATCACGATGGGGCTCAAAGCGCAGGATGGCTAGAGAAGACCGAAAGTTGCGCAAGGAGGCGTGGGGAAGGGATGAATGAACTCGACTCATCAAACACGTGCATGTTGCATTGCTTTACAACTTCCTATCAAGCTGGTCCGAATGCCGAGATATAAATGGTAGCTTCAGTTTCACAATTCTGGTTTGCACAGTGGTTTGATCGCTGTAAAATCATGTACACTAGCGTCATTCAAATCAAACAGTATACTTTTAATTTCAGTTGATTTTTTCAAAAAAAAAAAAAAAAAAAAAAATTGATAGTTGTTTTAATGTGTCTGCATAATTCTGGACCCAAGGAGTCATTTTCTAAGTTGTTCTTTGAATTAAAATTTGATATGCTGTTAGTGCCTACAACTACGGCAAAAGGCTACCTACCTAGTCATAGATCATGGGATCGGCACCAGTCAGTACTTATACACTTAAGTAAAAAGTAGGTATTGTAGGTATTTAGGCAAGTAGGCAAGTACCTATCTTATTACAACCAGGGAACTTTTAGTATAAGTCAGTCACGTGGATAGACGCCTCAATGCGAAAACGCGCGGAACGCGTCTACATTATTTCCTACTTAGGTAGGTAGTATTCACATACAACAAAGAACCGTTAAATAGAGGGGTTGTGGTTCTCGCCCAAAATACTAAGGTTTGAAACACTAGATGATACTTGAACTGATTTACTATGTAATGAAGACCTAGAAAAGGCTTTACAGTTCACTTCCCTAATCTTACGGAGGTTGGGTGTCAGCTGCTTGTCGACTTCTGGAGCCTTCACATTTTGATATTGTTGGTTTCTCAAGATGTCGGCCCGAAAGCGCTCACAGGAGACCCGGGACCCTTATGACCCAGATTCCGAGCCTTATGAGGCATCTCAGTCTCCAGAAACGCTTCAATCGGTGTGTGCAACTTCCAATTTTTAAATTTTAGGAATCTAATGTATAATAAGAGAAAACGTCCTCGTACGTCGCATTCTACATCTCCACGGGGAAGCACGGAGGATAGTGATAACACTGGTGCAAGAGGGGCACAGAGATGCGTGACCCTTGCGCTTGATGAAGACGAAGAAGAGCTAGAACTACGCGCAACACAAGTGATTCAGGAAAAGTACTCATTCACCAGTGATGAACCTAACATAGCTGCTGAACATGGAATCCTTGAACGCATCGAATGCTATAATTTCATGTGTCACGATCACCTTCAGGTGGAGCTTGGGCCTTTGATAAACTTCATTGTCGGAAAGAATGGTAGTGGCAAGAGTGCTGTACTCACAGCCATTACTCTCTGCCTGGGCGGTAAGGCATCAGCCACTAATCGTGGCCAGAGTTTGAAAAGTTTCATCAAAGAAGGAAGAGAGTAAGAAATCCATATTCTTGGTGCGAGGCTGTGGTTTGACCATTGTCCATAGGAATGCAACAATTGTTGTACGGATCAAGAACCAAGGTGATGGTGCCTATATGCCTGACGATTATGGCAAATCAATCATTGTAGAGCGCCATTTCTCGAAGAATGGCACCAGTGGTTTCAAGCTCAAATCCGAGAACGGCCGCATTATTTCAACCAAAAAGGCTGAACTAGACGCTATTATTGACTACTTCACGTTGCAGTTTGAAAATCCCATGAATGTTCTATCACAAGATATGGCCCGTCAATTTTTAAGCTCTTCGAGTCCTGCAGAAAAATACAAATTCTTCGTGAAAGGTGTCCAACTCGAGCAGCTTGATCAAGACTATCGACTCATCGAAGAGTCCGCTGATCAGATTGAGGAAAAGCTTAAAAGTAAGGAGCAGGATATTAAGATTTTGAAAGGTCGACGAGATGCAGCGAAACAAAAGCTTGATATCTCTGATCAACACGAAAGCCTGAGAAACAAGGTTAGAAATCTTCGAAACCAAATGGCATGGGCTCAGGTAGAAGAACAAGAGAGGGTAAGGTACCATGAGTTAAATGTTAGTGCATCCATTATCTAATATACCTAGATGAGAGACGCGCTGGAGAATGAACTGGCAAATGTGAACGACAAAGTAACCGAGGCCGAGGCGGACCTTTTCAATTACGATGACGCAATTCGAGAGGCTGAGAGTGAGTGTGAAGCTGCAGCCGAGTATGTAAAACAAGCTTCTATCAATGTCGAGAATGCTCAAAATGCAAAGGCTGAAGTCAAAGCCCTATGGGATGAGCAGATGGGTGAGCGTCATGACCTACAGGTATTTATTCACAACTACTAAACCAGAAATTCTGTCTCTCACATACCTTATCTAGGCCCAACAACGCCAAATAAAAGAGAATATAAAAGCTACGGAATCTAGGATAAAGGAGACACAGCATAAGATCGATGAGGAGAATCAGCGTTTGGCCGACCTCAGTGGAGGTAGCTATACTCGAAAACAAGAGGAACTTGAGCGCGCAAAACAAGACGCGGCTGAGACACGTAAACTATACGAGGAACACAAAGTAGATGGGAGTCACTTGGAGAACTTGGGAGACGCTGGGGAAAAAATAAAATCTATAAGAAATCTGGTCGACAAAGCCAAAGCCGATGTTGACCAGGCAGAAGCCACTCTACGGAACCTTGACAAAGAAGGAAACGGTAAAAACTCAGGGTTCCATGAAAAGATGCCAGCTCTTCTCAAAGCCATCGAAGAAGAACAGTCCTTCACCCGAAAACCTGTTGGGCCTATTGGCCATTTTATCAGCTTGCTCAAACCCGAGTGGTCATCGATTCTGGAAAATTCTCTAGGGGCCACACTGAATAGCTTCATCGTGACTTCAAAGAGAGATATGAATACCTTGACTAAAGTCATGCAAAGAGTTAATTGGTAAAACCGCCATGTGTTAATCTATGCATTCCTCTTTAACAATCTTTCAGTGTGTCCCCCATTTTCATCGGTAGCGAAGGGCGTCTAAATACTTTACACGAACCAGACTCGCGATTTGATACAGCCCTAAGGGTTCTACGGGTAAATTTTGTCCCCCATGTGAACGGCCAGCGACTAACATCAACTGATTAGATTGATAATGAGTTGGTTCAACGACAGTTGATTATTAACCATGGTATTGAGCAAATGCTCTTAATTGAAAACTTGGAGGAGGCGTCGTCTGTCTTATTTGATGGGCAGCGGCCTAAGAATGTGAAACGGTGCTATAGTATTAATGAGCGAGATAGACGGCGAGGAATTCATCTTTCCTTTAGTCGCACTGGTGAACCCAGCCAAGCGCCTGTTCCTATCTACAACGGCCATCCCCGAATGAAAGCAGACCGCGCTTCTCAGATTAGGTAAATGTTCCCCACCTTTTAAGCTATGTATCGCAGTGAAGCTTACATTTACGTAGAGTTCAACGCAATGTGGTTGCGGATCTTAGAAGAGAGCTGAGCAATCGAGAACAAGAGCTTTCTTCAGCAAAGTCCCATTTTGAAAGCTGTAAGCAAGCACGTGCACTATATGACAAGCGAACAAATGAACTTCGTATTGAGGTTCAAAAAAAGCAAGACCATGTCGAGGAGCTCGAAGATGCACTTGAAAGACAAACCAGAGAGGATGGAAACCTTGATGTGCTCCAGGCAACTCTCAGAGAGCTTGAAGAGGAAAAGCAAATCAATGAGGGCTCATTGAAAGATAGTGGAGAGGCCATGAGCAACATGATGAAGGCCCTAAAAAACACTAACCAAATGATTTCGGCGAAAGATGCAGAGATTTCTACACTTCAGGAAGAACTTGCAGTTGCTCAGAGTGAGGAACTTAGATTTACAGAAAAACGGCGGCAGAGGTTCAGTGATAAAAATATCGCAATTGACAACATTGACAGCATCAAGCGAGACAAGGCTAGGATACTTCAGAAAAAGGAGGAAGTCTCAGCACGTATCCTTGAGTTTATTCAGATGGCCAGCTTGGTTTCACCGCGTGTTCCAATTACCTCTGGTGAAACCACAGCTAGCCTTGACAAGAAGCTTGAACGGCTTAATAAAGACATTCAGCGCTATAATCGAGAGTATGTCAAAACAGATCCCTTTCTTCGTTATGCCGCTAAGGAAGTATTAGACTGGGAGCTTCTCGGGATGAGATTGCTGCAGAGGCGACAAAAACAAATAATGATTACGAACAAGCACTTAAGCAGGTGGAGGAGTTTCGATTACTTGCAGATGTATATTCATGTCTATCTTTTCCTCCGGTAGTACTTGCTAACAACTAATATCAGGTACTTAAAACAACACTTAAGCACCGCAAAAAACGCTGGCAAATCTTTAGGTCACACATATCATCCCGTGCAAAAGCCCAATTTACATACCTCCTCAGTGAAAGGAGTTTCCGCGGCCGACTATTGACTGATCATGACAACAAACTTCTTGACCTCCAGGTACACGTCTCTACTCGCAATGTACGTCGTTATCTAACACGCTCGATAGGTGGAGCCCGATATTACAAAAATTAGTGAAGGTCGTGGTGCAAGGACTTTGTCTGGGGGTGAGAAATCTTTCTCACAAGTTTGCCTTCTACTAGCCCTCTGGGAAGCCATGGGTTCTCCCATTCGATGTCTAGACGAATTGTAAGTAAAACAACCCTATTATGAGAAAACTACTAAACCCTCTTGTCAGTGATGTGTATATGGACCACATCAACAGGAAAATGGCTATTGATATGCTTGTAAGTTTCTATTTTATATGAGTTATCGACCGAGGTCGTTAAACAGAAGAATAGATGCTCGCAGCCAGACGATCAATCGGACGACAATTTATACTTATCACGCCTGGATCAAGAGCTGAAATCACACTCGCTCCTGATGTTAGGGTGAAAGAGTATGTATCTCTTTCGACAATAATTCTTAGTCGTTACTTACATGTCTTTTTAGGTTAGCAGAACCGGAGCGAGGACAGACACGGTTAACGTTTCGATAAAATTCAGATTCCATCTCTATGGGAGCATAGAGCCTACTAAAATTTCGGTTTCTCGCTTATCAATCGTTTGCTTTTCTGTTGATGGTATTGATAACTTGAAAGTTAGTTATGTATGCATGCTAGGCCCTCCTAACCTTGAGTACGAAGTTATTTCATATAAGAGTATAGCGTAGTACAATCAGCAAAGGACTTTATTCGGGTGAATAATAAAAGCAAGAAGAAATAAAACTTAGGAGAGGGAAAGACAGGGAGAATTCATATTAGTGAATCATCGTAGTGTGTGTAGAGAAATTATGGGTCGGGGATGTAGAGTACTTGATTCGAGAGACAGGCAGAAAGAATTGTGGAGAAGCACCAGCCAACCAACCTTATGGAGCACATGCGAAGTGGTGAAATTAATTCCTGCCCAGTTCCCACAAGAAGTTTTTGAGCTTCATCTTAAACCGACACTTGCCTCCGTACATGCTCACAAACACACAACAATTTTCTGAACAAACCATTCTCGAATTTATATCCGTAACTTGACCTTGCCTTTGAACCCCGATTTTGCCACTGATATCCCACCTCAACTGGTGTCAGATTTTTTACCGCCTTGGGACTTCCTGCTTGGTCAAGAAACGAAACTTCCTTGCCTCCAGTGATTATCACCACAATCTCACCCTCAACCTTCACCTCTATTCAGTCCACTCGATCTTTCTTAGAAGAAGACCTCCTCCTTAATCACTCCACTGCTTCCTATCACCTTGCACTGCCTACAGTAACGCATTTCGTTCTGGGCAAGGTTTACGCTTCCATCATTTGTCAACTTCTCCCTAACTTTACACCTTTCTGAGTCACAAGTCAGCAAACCAAATTGTTTACACCGGAATTAACTACATTGCCTTTAGTCCGAAGCTTGGCTCCTTCGCGAAAGGACATAACTCAATACTCTTGCGTTCACTTCTTATTTGCTACTTGATCACAATGGCAGACGCTCTCGCGACACAGCTAAACAACACGAGCTTGGGGTATGTAAAATTGAGATATATATCTCTAGGGAAGCTTACTTAGTTTTCTCCAATAGAGATGCAAATTCAGATACCAAGTGGAAGGAACAATTAAACCTCCCTGCCAAAGATGCCAGACCACAAACTGAGGTTCGTTTCCCACGTCTCTGTCCCTCCAATTTTGACACGGCATTAGTTTATGCTCACAGTTTTATAGGATGTGACCGCTACAAAAGGACTAGAGTTCGAAGATTTCTATATTAAAAGAGAGCTTATGATGGGCATTTTTGAAGCCGGGTTTGAAAAGCCCTCTCCCATTCAAGAGGAAACGATACCAGTCGCCCTTACCGGCAGAGATATCCTTGCTAGAGCAAAGAACGGTACAGGGAAAACGGCAGCTTTTGTTATTCCCACATTAGAACGCATTAACCCGAAGAGTACCAAGACCCAGGCACTTATACTCGTCCCAACACGAGAACTCGCGCTCCAAACTTCTCACGTTTGCAAAACCCTAGGAAAGCACCTGGGCATCAATGTTATGGTTACCACTGGAGGAACCGGCTTGATGGACGATATCATTAGGTTAAATGATGCTGTCCATATTCTCGTCGGCACCCCAGGAAGGGTGCTGGACCTTGCCAGTAAGGGCGTCGCAGACTTATCTGAATGTCCAACATTCGTCATGGACGAAGCCGATAAATTACTATCCCCTGAGTTTACACCTGTCATTGAGCAATTGCTTTCGTTTCACCCCAAGGACCGCCAGGTCATGCTCTTTAGTGCCACCTTTCCGTTGATTGTGAAGTCGTTCAAAGTACGTTAGTGAACATGATAAATGTTTAAGCTACTAACAAATTTACAGGATAAACACATGCGCAATCCCTATGAAATTAACCTCATGGATGAACTCACTCTCCGAGGTATTACTCAGTATTACGCTTTTGTGGAGGAAAAACAAAAAGTTCATTGTCTCAACACCCTTTTTTCCAAGCTCCAAATTAACCAGTCTATCATCTTCTGTAATTCAACGAATCGTGTCGAACTTCTCGCGAAGAAGATAACCGAATTAGGCTATTCCTGTTTCTATTCTCATGCAAGAATGCTCCAGCAACATCGGAATCGGGTATTTCACGACTTCCGGAATGGCGTCTGTCGCAACCTTGTCTGCTCCGATTTGTTGACTCGCGGCATTGATATCCAAGCCGTCAATGTTGTTATAAATTTTGATTTCCCTAAAAACGCGGAAACTTACCTCCACCGCATTGGCCGATCTGGTCGTTTCGGACATCTCGGTCTCGCGATCAATCTTATAAACTGGGATGACCGCTTCAATTTGTACAAGATTGAGCAGGAACTCGGCACTGAAATACAGCCTATTCCACAAAATATCGACAAGAAACTTTATGTATATGATTCTCCAGACACCATCCCACGTCCGATCTCGAATCCTTCACAACCGTTCCAAGGATCTGCCGCTGCTCCAAACAACACAACCCCTAATGATCGTCGTCACAACCATCACCCAAATGGCGGGTATCAATACAATAGAGGACGAGGTTCGTATCGTGGAGGCCGGGGCCAAGCCCAACGTCGCAGTTTACAAAATGAATCAAACAAATTTGGACCCCCTCAAACCCAGCCAAGCGGAAAATCCCAGTCAACAGCACATACTTCTTAGTCTGCAGCCACAGTTCTTCCAGGATCCCAACGTGTTCTCAATCCCATAATATGATCACCCCTCTTATTTGTTTCCTAGACTCGATCTGTTTGGCACGGAAATCGCCAATTTAAGGGTTTTCTTCTTCAACCTTTTAGCCTCGTTGATTGCCTGCCTTCTTTGAGTTCTTGCTCATTTGTTTTCCCGCTACTTGATAACGTTTCGAAATCTGTATCACCCCCACATGTTCTTGAGGTTTATCGAGAAATATCTTTCTACCTCTAGATCATCTCATTAACGCATACCCTATCGCCTTCGCTTCCTCGACCTGATTCATGGGTATCGGATCAATTTTATGCCCACAATTTTTTTTTTTTTTTTCCTTCATCCTTTTCCTTGTTTTTCATTGTACATAAATCCTCTCACGCCTTTGCATCCGGGTTTTTTCTTCCAGGGCACAAGTTATGGAGTTTCAGGGTACGGTTTATTGGAGGGATGTGTTTGGTGACTCCCTACAACTCACGAGCTATTTTCCTCGCCCCTCTATGAACTCTTTGTTGTCACAATTGCAGTCATAGTAGCCCATCACCATTATCTATGCATCGCCGATTCATATTTCGCCTCCACCATTATCCTCGCTGCTAATTTATCGCCTTGATCTCATGCATTTATAGGTGGTGTTTCAGTGTTTGGCGCCCTTTTTTCTCCTTTTCGGTCGGGTTACTTGCTCCTTTCTTATCTATATCCTTAATCTTTTTTGTTCATGGTGACCTCCCTCCCCCCCCTCCCCCCCCAAAAACATTCTTCAGCCTTTACTCTTCAGCCCTCACGCACGCAATTATTTGCTTGGAGCTTAGAGCCTGCCAAATACTTATTTGTGGATTTGCCCTCCATTGCCGTTCTGAACCGGATCAACCTATCCTCCCAGGCAATGAAACATTCTTATATACTCGTTCGATCATCCTACTCCTTACCATCCAAAATTCGCCTATCACCTATCAAATACACCAAGCTCACTTATCCTAACGTCTCTGGTCCGTGGCGGTTTCTTCGGAAGAAATTTGATGTGGGGTAGATCCTTGATATCTGCTTAAAAGCCGGGGATAAGGCAAAGATAAAGAAAGATACAACAGGGCTAGCTAAGCTGGGGAGACCAATAGGCCAAAATAAAAAGAAAAAAAAAGAAAAAAGAGAAAAAAAAATGAGGAGGATTCTAGGTGCTACAGGTACCTTCATTGTAAATCTCTATCCAGCACCTAGCCAATGCCAATTTTATTTCCTCCACATATTAAATCTAAATCTAGAAAGAGATTATAAAACGCCTCCAAAGATTATTCCTAAGCAATAATGAAGTGGTACCTAAGTCGTGGACCATACCTAAGGCAGAATGGTTTCTCCGATACCGCAATAATTATCTAGGTTTAGCCTATCAGAGAGAGTGGTGGAGATGTCCTAGGTAAAAGTAGCATTTAATATTAATGTGCTTACTTCCGAGGAACACGACTTTGTTAGCGAGTGAGTGTCAATACATTTAAATATTTCCCAAAGCTCTAGCTATGGCTGCTGTGGAAAAAGACCAACGCTCGAAGGTTCGTCGTATTTAATTTGCGCATAATCAGATCACTAATTCCATTCTAGCCCAGCAGTCTTCGGTCTATTATTGCAGGCTCCACTGCAGGTGCAGTCGAGATCGGTAACTTTTTAGCCCCTCTTATACTGAATTATATACTAATTGAATCCCAGCAATTACCTACCCAGCCGAGTGTATAACCTTCCTTACCTTCTCCCTACCTTCAAGCTAAACAAAAACTAGTCGCAAAAACCCGCTCACAACTCAATCGGAGGCTACCGGATGGGCAGAAGCTACCATGGCCACCATTTGGAAAGCAATGGTACGCCGGGTGCACAACATTAATCATAGGCAATTCTCTTAAGGCCGGAATTCGTATGTTTCATCTTTTGGGGATTGCTCATGGGCTGTGGTGTAAACCGGATGCTCATCTTCACCGCAGGATTCGTCGCTTTCGACAGGTATAAAGCTCTTCTCCAGGACGAGAATGGTAAAATATCTGGCCCCAAGACAGTCATCGCTGGCTTTGGTGCTGGGTTCACTGAGTCACTTCTGGCAGTGACACCCTTTGAGAGCATTAAAACCCAACTGTTCGTTGCATCCATTTCCCCAAAGATCTTTATCTCAGCGTTCAACCTAGAGGTCCTGGAGAAACTAAATCTATGTTTTCTACCCTTGTAGGATTGATGATCGGAAATCTCCAAACCCGCGTATGCGTGGGTTCATACATGGAAGTGGAATGATATTCAAGGAACGAGGCATCCGTGGCTTTTTCCAGGGATTTATTCCCACAACCGCGAGACAGGCTGCCAACTCGGCTGTGAGATTCTCAAGTTACACAACATTAAAGCAATTGGCTCAAGGCTATGTTGCTCCCGGCGAAAAGCTAGGAACCGTAAGCACCTTTGCTCTTGGTGGAATTGCGGGTCTTATCACTGTGTATGTCAAATACAATTACTCCTATTACCTTATTTCTTAGAGAAGATACTAATTTTTTGTTCAACGCAGATATGTTACTCAGCCCCTTGATACTATCAAAACCAGGTTCGACTCAGATATGCAAAGAATTAAAATTACAATTGAATTTCTAACAGTATAATAGAATGCAATCACTTGAAGCGAGCAAAAATTACAAAAACAGCTTTGTTTGTGCAGCACGGATTTTCAAAGATGAGGGTGTGTTAACATTCTGGTCTGGGGCTGTTCCTCGACTTGCACGATTGATTATGAGTGGTGGGATAGTATTCACAATGTCTGTGCACCTCCAATGTTATCTAATATAAACGAACTAAATGCTAACAGTTCGACTACAGGTATGAGAAAACTATGGATGCTCTTGACTCTCTCGACCCTGAGAGAAAATACATTTGATGACTGTAAGGCAATTTATTCATGCAATAATATTCCGATGGAATAAAAAGACGGGTAATTGAAACAGCACATACATTTTGATCTCATGGGCGCAATGTTAAGTGTCAAATTATGTACATATATGGTGAACATTGAAAGCCCAACTCTGATCATGAGTTGAAGATATTTGTCTTTCTAAGATTTAACTCCCATTTCCTCAGTTACTCTTCTCCGACTCTTCCACACTAATAGCCTGTATCTCGCGATCCACAAGCCAAGATCGCACGCTGTCCATCACTGTTTCTAGACCCTCACCCCCTTGAAGAACATCATCCAAGTTATGGATGGTGATGCCACTTCGATGATCCGTACATCGACTTTGACCAAAATTATATGTACGAATTTTATCACCCCGGCCCATCCGCGCGACACCACCCAGAACTCCTCTCCGAAATTCTGCCATTTCATCCTCTCGAGCCTGTTGTCGAGCCTCGGCCAATTTAGCCCTTAAAACTTGCCAAGCCTTCTTCCGGTTTGCATGTTGAGACCTTGAATCCTGCATTGAAACCACCGTACCAGTTGGTATATGGGTCAGACGAATAGCTGATTCTGTCTTATTAACATGTTGCCCGCCGGCACCGCTAGCTCGCATCTTCTCAGTACGCACGTCCTGGGGATCAATGTAGTAGTCGCTGTTTGGGTCCTCAAAATTAAGCGCGCTATCCATTGCAGCACTAGTATCTGGAAAACTAGGAAGTACCATTACGCTGACAGCACTTGTGTGTGTACGTCCTTTGGCTTCTGTAGCTGGAACCCTTTGAACCCTGTGTACTCCCGACTCTGTTCTTAGAAGGTCATAGGCCCGATCTGCCTCAACCTCTAATACAGCCTCGCTCAGACGGTCTTCTGCGGAACTATCTCCAGTTTCCAACTTGATGATCGAGCAACGAAGTCCATGGCGAGAACAAAAGGTCATGTACATCCTCAGTAACTCGAATGCAAATATTCCAGCTTCATCCCCGCCAGCACCGGGCCGAATCTCGAGCAAACATGGAAGGTCAGCAAAAGGATGTTTGGGAATAAGAGCCCGCTTTAAACTCTCCGAGATATTGAATAGGGCAGATCGGCTACTCTCTAACTCATCGACAGCAAGAGATCTCAGATCAGGATCGGTGTCCGGGTCTTTCAGCAAGGATTCGAGCTCTGAGGCATTCTAACCTAATCAGCAGAATGGATAAGATCAAGGATCGAGAGCAAGGTACCTGATTCGCATGATTCCATTCTCCCAAGACACTCGTTATTGCACCTAGCTCCCCAACTCGCTTTGCAATTTTAGAATCAAATGATTTTTCAAGCTGAGAGGAGAGTTTCAAGTGTTCGTTTGCTAAGGAGCGAGCGCGCGCTAATAGAGCTGGAGAAAGACTGGTATCTGTACATGGAGAAAAAAGAAAAGAAAGTAAAAGAGAAAAAAAAATTCAATTCATCAGCCTGATTACTTCTACATAGAGGAAGATATACAACTAAGCTGGAAGGGGAAAACATTGGCATTCCATACTGTTATGTAGCTTCCGCCGTTGACCAACGAGCCGCTGGGTTGGCCCGAGAATTGCAGACCGTGCAAGGCACCTTGAGCACACCCATTGGATGTTATTCATCCCTTTATTCTGGAAGAAGGTAGCTCGTAAGTAGGCAATGAGGGTTGAGGTTTGGATTTATCTCCCGTCGGCTCCAAGGCATCCCTAGGTAGTTGGAGAATGAGACTCAAATAATCTCCGCGATAAACTCAATAGTTATTGTCACGTGTGTGTTGTAACTTACCGGTATCGTATGTAATAAGCGGTAAAGGCCAGACTGCAACTTAGGAGTATGAAACATTTATCAATAAATTCATAATGGCTACCTATTCCTATCTCAATCATGCCAGTTTGTCGATGACCTTCAAGGTCAAGCCAGTAATTTTTCTGTGTGCTTCATCTTTTCTACTTTGCATACCTTCCTTATAAAAAAATATTATGCCATTCCTTCCTTATTTTCTTCTTATCGCCCAATACTAATTAGTACATTGTATATCCCACTCGTCCAAATATGCATGTGTCACTAGGGTCATTGACTATTTTACTTGCCTGTTTGTCAGGCAGTTATGGTCTACAGTCAGAGATACCGTCCGATATACCGCTATCGTCCTTGATTGCAACCGCAAAGACACACCTCTCAAGTGGCTCACCTCGCGAGGCTTTGTTATACCTCGACGAAGCTATCTCACGGGATCCCACGAATTACCTTACTATTTTCCAACGGGGCGCAGCGTACCTCTCACTGGGAAAACGGTCGCAAGCTTTCGACGATTTCGATCGAGTGCTTCATCTCAAGCCGGACTTTGAGAGTGCACTTCTGCAGAGAGCTCGATTGAGATCTAATTCCGCTGACTGGCCCGGCGCATTGAGCGACCTTGACAAAGCCGGCAAGAAGACTTCTTCGGAATACAAGGATATTGAGGATGCGCGAGATGCTGCGCTCCGGGCACAGGAGGCAGAGAAAGCTGGCGCTTGGGAAACGTGCGTCGGTGAAGCAAATACAGCTATAATGAAGGCTAGCACATCTCTAAGCCTCCGGAAAACTAGAGCGCATTGCCGCTTCGAGAAAGGGGACATAGAGGAGGGTATAAGTGATCTCGCGCACACCTTGCAGATCTCGCCAGGGTTGTTAGAGCCTCATTTGCAGATGTCATCGATGCTCTTTTATGCACTGGGGGACACCGATCGGGGTGTCTCACAAGTTCGCAAGTGTCTGCATTCAGATCCCGATTCCAAGCCATGCAACCATCTTTATCGACAAGAGAAAAGGTTGTTAAAGACTTTGAAGAAATTGGACGATACAATGGCTTCCCGGAAGTTTAATAACGCAGTGAATTTACTAGTTGGAGTTGATCGAGAGGCCGGTCTAATAGATGATGTCAAGGCAGATATAGAACAAGCAAAAAAAGCTGGTCACATTCATCCTGCGTCTCCAAATCAGCTCTATGCCTCTCTAGTGGAGCGAGCCTGTGAGGCTTTCAGTGAGGTACGCACTCCAAATGCCACAATAGGTCACGGACCGGCTAATTATTTTATAAATATAGTTGCGTATGCCTAAGCGAGCCGGTCCTTACTGTTCCGAGTCGCTTGATTACAATCAACACTCACTCCCAGCTCTCCTCTTCAAGAGCCAGGTGGCTTTGGACGAAGACCGATTCGATGATGCTGTGACAATACTAAACCTAGCCAAAGAACACCATGCCAATTCAAGAGAGGTCCAGAACCTTTTGCAAAAAGCTATGGTTTTACAGAAACGTTCTAAGCAAAAAGATTACTATAAGGTTTTAGGGGTCGATCGAGACGCCGATGAAAGGACAATTAAGAAAGCATATCGTCAGTTGACGAAACAGCATCATCCTGATAAGGCAATCTCGCAGGGTGTTACAAAAGAGGAGGCTGAGAAGAAAATGGCTGCCATCAATGAAGCTTACGAAGTCTTGTCTGACCCCGAGGTTAGGACTCGTTATGATAACGGTTTTGACCCAAATGATCCAGACTCTCAGCGACAAAATCCTTTTCAGGGGAATCCATTTGGAGGAGGCAACCAACAATTCTTTTTTCAACAAGGTGGTCCACAGTTCAAATTTACTCATCAAGGATTTGGTGGTTTTCCCTTTTAAAAACACACAGGAGTAAATAGGTTAATCATCAATCAAATACTCCCATTTAAAATTTTGTTTTTCTACTTCTTCATTTTCATTATCTATGCTCACTGCCCCATGGTCCGTCTATCTGCAAATTTTGTGTCGTAGTATCAACTACTTATTCACCAATTTAGGATGCAGGTATTCCACCGCAGGGCCCGGCACAATTAACATCGACAGTTTACTTTTTGGGCGGTCACCTCTCTGCTCATCTGCTCGGTGGGTCTGTTAGGGGGACGTAGCTAACACGAAACACTTTCTCCTTCCGAATTGAGCCATCCTCCATTTTGTCCACTATCCAGATATACTGCCCGCTATTCAGGCTACTGTGTGGTGGTGCCTCTTCGGCATTGACAGGAATAAACATCCTACCTGGCGCCTTCAGTTGCTCGACCAATTTAGGATGAAGTTCTTGTGCTGCCGCGCCGACATGTATAGCGTCATAGGGTGCTCCCGGTGCCCATCCCAGGCGACCGTCCGAAGATATAAACTTCACCATTTTGGATTCTAAGAGTTTTCTGCCATCTTTAGACCTTTTCATGTTTTCTTGAGCCAGATCAACCAGTTCCTGGATGTGGTCAATCCCAATAACTTGTCCTGTTGTGCCTCCTGGTAGGGATGGGTCTATCACCAAGTTGGCGATCACATGTGTTAAGTATCCGGAGCCTGAGCCAATGTCAAGAACTCTGGCTCCTGGTTTGAGGAAATCAATAAGATACTCGCATGCATGGCCATGCATGTGGGGTGCGGATATAGTCGCACCATGCCCGATCGGCTGCGGTGAGTCTAGATACGGCATCGACGGGGCATAGTGAGCGCGGTCCACCTTGGAGAGTAAATGTTAGACACTCATACCAATATTCCTAGGCTTGTTGTATCTTTCCTACTAGTTATGGTATTTAAATTCATCACGCTTCTAGGGTAATAAAGGTTTGGGGGGTTCATATGTTAACTTGTTAGTGGTAGCTTGCACTTACTCCCAGCATGGCCCTTTTCACTCTTTCATTCTTGATCAGACCAGCCTTGTATAGGTTTTCAACCATTTCATTGTTGGTTGAACCAGAGCAGTACCATGCCATGGTAATCCTTCGAATCACAATCTGGCTTGGGAGAAATTCAAGTGATGATAGTTTTTTAAATGTCCTTTTAATCATGTGAGACACTGGTTGTGGATATGTTTCTTCGAGGCATCTATATAGTAATGGTCTGAGTTCATCATCTACATGACAACATTGTTGCATCAGAATCATCACGTGGCGTATTAAATAATACTTCGGCCATCTTCCTAGGGAATTTGGCGCTGTTTAAGTTCGCCTACTGTTTTGCTAATATAATGCCGATATGGATTGTGGTTTTTAACATGGATACTACTAGCGTTCCTGTAAAAGAGCCTGTGCTAATAACACATCACATATATATATTCACCCCCAAAGTATATGTATCCTTCCCACAAGCTTAAACTTATGTACCTCAACGCATCCCGCTCACCACATGCAAACAGGCAGCCATAGATGGACTGATAATATACAACCGTACAGGGAATACTAGAGAAATACTCACGATACAATGGATGAACCAGAAGCGGATTCACATACACGGGTAGATGTTGATATTCTAATTCTCGACTACCTACTATGCATCACAATCGACAAGATTATACACGCACAGGCCCTAGAGCGCGAAGACTTCGATATATGTTGGTTGAATAAAACGCTAAAATGCAAGTACTCCAAACGGATGTGGATGTGTAGACATCTAACCACCAAACACCTCACAAGCAGCTTTTATGACGATACTTCCGGCGCCAACATTTCTTGCAAGCGACATCCAAACCAAGCTCCAGTTGCTCGACTTCGCCAACGACTACAACAGTCACAAGAATCAGCTAATACCGACATCGTGGGACCTAGAAACAGAAGGGAGCGGCCGAACGAAGACGAACACAACGACTAAGATAGCAGAACAAAAAGAAACAAATTTGCAACCTAATGTCGCGGCAGCACGATTATTATCCATCTGTGATGCAGTAAGAGGAAATATTGTATTCCAAAATCACATGGCGAGACTTGCTGCGGACGTAAGTTTAGAGCCACGAATGAGGCACGAAGTTGCAGAGTTTGTAAGGTGCCTACTACCGCCCCCTGGAATCTCAGACGATGCGCGTATGGTAGTCATCGACGCAAAACTATCCATACCTCAACTGAGGCCCGTTATCTTAACTACACTTGCCAATATTATGGGGGCTCTTGACCCTCCAATACTGATTCAGGTCGAAAGAGGAAAGATTGAGGGACTCAGTCGCAAAGAAACGCGACAACTGAGAGACAGGGTTGGACTAAAGTAACCTTCGTTATGCACTAAGACGAGGAAATTTCCACCACTGTATCGAACCACCCGAGTGAATCTTGGGCTCCGACGAGGTCATAAGATGGCGGGAGGGGGAAGAAACCAAAAAACTCCCATATTCGATGTACATTCAAATCTGAATCTTATATAGTTTGCATAACAATAGTAATCTACAATACAAGCAACGTAAAATGCAGGAAACTAATACCGACATTGATTACATCTAACCAAGGAGCATGCGGCGGGGATCCTCAATATATTCCTTAACCTATATATAGTTGAGTTAGCGTTATATATGGCAATTATCAGGAGGGGGGCTAGAGATAATAACCTTGACAAGGAAAGTGACAGCTTCCCGGCCATCTAGTAGGCGATGATCGTAGGTCAGGGCAAGGTACATCATCTGGTAGAAATATTAGAAAGTGCTAGCACAGTACCACAAGATAAGGCTTACCGGTCGAATTTCGACTTTGCCATTGATAGCGACTGGTTTGTCCTTGATAGCATGGAGACCGAGAACGGCTGCGATAATCAGATACAAAATTCCTATACAAACCCAGAGGATAAACGAACCTGTTTGTGGGAGATTGATGATTGGGGTTCCCATGAGCGAACCGAAAACACCGCCCTGTCAGATAATTAGCCTGCGATAATTGACATATGAAAGAGCTCGGCGCATACATTGCTAATTGTGAAAGAGCCACCCGCCATGTCTTCGATTGTCAGCTTGTTGTCACGTGCCTGGTGAAAGCCAATGGTCAGCATATCTTGTTGAATGGGTGATGCATTTCGAACCTTCTTTCCGAGATCGGCAATAGCCTTTTCAATTCCAACAAGGTCCATGGTTTCTGCGTTGCGAACAACTGGGGTCACGAGGCCCTTTTCGGTAGCAACAGCAACGCTAATATCTACATAATCACGGTAGACAATAGTATCACCACCATTGGGACCCTCGATAGATGCGTTGACAGCAGGGACATCCCTCATAGCGAGAACGCAAGCACGGGAAAAGGCGCTCATGAAGCCGAGCTTAACACCAGTCTTCTTCAGCACATCGTCCTTATACAGTTTCCGAAACTCCATCAGCGAAGACATGTCAACTTCGTTAAAGGTTGTAAGGGAAGCAGCTGTGTTCTGAGACTGTTTCAGGCGCTCTGCAATCCGCAGTCGCATTCGGTTCATTTTTACCTAAATAGAGACAACATCATTAGCTTAAACTACATAGCAAAACACGAGATCTTGTGTTTTCTTACCCTTCGCTCCTCGCGCCCGCCGATGACAGCTTTAGCATCCTCAGGTGCCTGGGCCTTAGGTGCTGCAGGTGGTTGTTTTTTGGGGGGTTCAGGCACGGGTGCTGCGGCTTTTGGGGGAGAGGGATCACTTTGTGGTGCAGTGTTTGATGGGGCGGATTCAGAGCCTGAAGGAGAGCTGACAGATGAAGTCTCCTTTGACTTTTCATTCGACCCTTCGGGCTTTCCTTCTGGGGCACCACCGAGCTCTAATTTAACAAGATCCTGGCCAACGGTAACGGTGTCCTCCTCGTTTACCAAAAACTCTTTGAGGATTCCAGATTCAGGTGCATTGACTGAAACATCAATCTGCATCACGTAAGTAATTATCGAAGCTATGCTCTAAAAAGACTTCGAAGCATATTAATTTACCTTGTCTGTCTCAATTGTAGCGATCTCTTCATCTCGTTCCACGAAGTCTCCGATCTCTAGTGCGCGTGCACATTTAGCAAATATATATATAAACACATAGCAATAGGGAGGTACGGCTACCTACGCTTTGAAAACTGCTTCAATGTTCCTTCGGTAATCGATTCTGCCATTTGTGGGACTTTGACAATCGTATCGGCTGTGACGTTGTCAGTTAACAATCACATCAAGAGCAGAAAAGAAGGAAACTACCATAAGTTCGAACCTGGAAGCTACCAAAGGCAAGAGGTTTAATATTCAAGAAATTGGTTCTATGGCTGCGTTAGCCACTTCCTTAGCAGAGTCATGCTAGCAAATGGATAATACCGTAGTGCCGGAATCGATTGGGCGCCAGAGGTTAGCCTGGAACCAATTTTGATACCTCCCTGTGAGGAGATGGAGCCAAAACTCCTCCGCCCACCTGCGTATGCATTACCAGGAACCCGGGACACGCGAGGGACAGTCCTCATATTTTGTCCAGGCAACCGGCATAGCGGTAATCGAGAAGCCATAGTGACCTGAGATCGGGGATCGCGGTGCAAATTTTGTAATTTATTAGTAGTTGACAAAAAAGGTGACCGTATAACACCAGGAACTAGCAAGATGACAGGCGATCTCTTTAAGAAAGCTTTGTCAGTAGTGCGATATGTTACCTAGGGAGTAGGAGAAAGTAATTATTGGCCAAGTTATACTAGGGTAGAAGAAAGCTGGTCAAGTCCGGGCCGAAAGAACCGGAAATTCCCTCAACGGCACCATGACATCTGCTGCACACGGTAAGTGACGGAATATTATTACTACGCCTGTAGGGATACCCATATATACCAAACTAGCAGATTCCATCCTGTTGAACACCAATTCCAAAACTACCGACTATAAGGAAAACTTCGCATCAGTAATTCAATACACTTATAATTCTCACCAGAACCGTGGTGTAATCAAAGAGAAGTTACACCAGATCATTACTTACTGTTAAATATCTCTATACCATGTCTGTCAATGCTGTCACGTAAGTTTGCTGCCATTGAAAACAAAAAGCCCTCACCTTACTTGATATCATAGATCACTCTATAGGCGCTCATTGAAACTTGCGCTGGACTGGGCTGTTCACAGACAAGTATGGAGAGGACAGGCAGTGTATATTCGGTCCCTTTTTGATGCGAACAAACACGTTCGCGATCCTCGGCAACAACAGGTACATATCCACCCTTCGATTAGGACCCAAAGATCAAGTTGACAAATATAACTGCAAGGTTTTGCTACGAGAGACGGAAAAATTGTTAGAAAACTGGAAGCATCCTGACCCATACCGCGCACCTACAGCTCCAGGGGGTGAGTTGGACTAAATTTCCAGTTGTTAAGATCATTATTAACCCTATTCTAGGCAGCAAGTATGAAAGAAATCTACCTGCTCGTCAATTGCCTTGTGAGTATTCATGCCTACTGGTAGCTAGATTGGCCTGTTAACAAATTCTAGATGCATCGGGTGCAGGAGGCCATTGAATGGGACAGAATTCGCATCTCTTGACTTTTTGTATTTACTAGATAGACTGCGATATCAGGGTTGAATCGCGAACACAGCTGTTGTGTGAATTATAATATTAAAATCATCTATAGCGAGGACCAGAGATGCAAATACTAGAGGTTACAAATAATATTGTTAGAAAACTTTAGAGTAAAGATAATAGTTTAAGTCATTCAAAGATGTCGGTATCATTCCATGCCCTTAGGCATAATGTACAACAATAACAGTTTAAAACAGAAGCATACAATTAAAAAGAGCCATAAACGTGCCCAGTCCAGAACCCCGTTATCACATCATGAAGAGAACCAAACCACGCCAGATGACAAACCCCAAGCAAATAAAATGAAAGAAAAGGAAAAAAGAATATCAAAGCGGGAAACTATCGGTTTACAGCTCCTGGCTCTTTGCCTTCGGGGTCTTCTTGGGAAGAAGGTCTAGACGCGAGATATTAGAAAAAGGACTGTAACACTCAAAGCTTACTATAATCAACTTACTTTGATGAATGTTAGGCAGAACACCACCCTGGGCAATGGTAACGTGTCCGAGGAGCTTATTCAACTCCTCGTCGTTGCGAATAGCAAGCTGAAGATGGCGGGGGATAATACGGGTTTTCTTGTTATCGCGGGCAGCATTTCCAGCTAACTCGAGGATTTCGGCAGCAAGATATTCGAGGACAGCGGCCAAGTACACGGGAGCACCTAAAAACCATATTAGTATATTATCTCATGTTGGTCTGTGAATATGACCGCTTACCAGCACCAACGCGCTGGGCGTAGTTTCCTTTGCGAAGGAGACGGTGGACACGACCGACAGGGAAAGCAAGACCAGCTTTAGAGGAGCGCCTAATGATAAAAGAGGGTCAATACACGAATTTTAGTCTGAGCATTAAAAAAAGGTGTCCTTACGACTGGGCATTCTTGCTGCCGCTGGCCTTGCCTCCGGATTTTCCTCCAGTCATTGTGATGGTTTTAAGATGAAGATGCTGAGATTTGAGTGTTGAATAGGTTGAAAGTCAGTGTTGAGGGACACGTCGCGGCTAGCAAGGTACAGTATGGGTAGGGTGGTGAATTACGCAGGACACGAACTGGAAGTCAACGACATATATAACGACGCGGTGCAGGTGACGTTGGGCTACCTAGACGCCTTTCGGATCACGCTCTCGCTTAGCGGAGATGGCCAATCATAGTGGAGATCATCTTCAAATACACCTCTGCTAGAGGGTCTCTATAGTATCATGCCAAAATCAGTTAAGCCCAGTAATTTATGATTGTCAATTACAATACGGTAATCTTGGCGTGATCTTAATGAAAGCTCTGCCGCATTGAGAGCATTTTTTACAATCTAATCATACAAATCATACGTTAGTGTTACTGTATTGAAATTCTGCCTCTTTTGTGCTCCTGAGATCAACTGACGTGTGTGAGACTAGTATAAGTAGCGCGCCTTCCCATCACCGCGTAATTTTGATTCTTAATCCCTTCCTTATTCCATCTTGCAGTCTACCAACCTGTCAGTTTTTCCTCACGTACCGATTTAATCGTTCTCAGTCTACTTCAAACACCAACTTCAAGTCTCAACCTGAAAATAATCCGAAATGGCTCCCAAAGCTGCTGAGAAGAAACCTAGCACTGGTGGCAAGGCCCCTGCTGGCAAGGCTCCCGCTGAGAAGAAAGAAGCTGGCAAAAAGACCGCCGCTGCTGCCTCTGGTGATAAGAAGAAGCGTGGCAAAACCAGGAAGGAGACTTACTCCTCTTACATTTATAAGGGTTAGCTTTTAAATTTTGACATGAAGTACCGCGTCTATACTAACTTGAAGCAGTTCTCAAGCAAGTTCACCCAGATACTGGTATCTCAACTCGTGCCATGTCCATTTTGAACTCCTTTGTCAATGGTATGTCTGGAACTTGATGGGTTTCCATATTTAGACCGGAACTAATATGCGTTGGTAGATATCTTTGAGCGTGTCGCAACCGAGGCATCAAAGCTTGCTGCTTATAACAAGAAATCTACCATCTCTTCTCGAGAGATCCAAACATCGTAAGTCCCGCTGCTCACATTTTTTGGGGATAATACTAACGCCATCCAGTGTACGATTGATCCTCCCTGGTGAATTGGCCAAGCATGCGGTGTCCGAAGGCACCAAGGCCGTCACCAAGTATTCTTCTTCTGCTAAATAGGCTTTATCCTTTTTGTTTCTTTTTTTTTTTTTTAATTTGCGGGATGTCTTTTTGTTTTGCTACCTCGTTATCTTGATCGGTTTTGAGGCGGCGGGTCAAGGGTGTTCGCGGGATTTCTAACGTGTTATGGGATGGTCTAATTTTTCTTTTCTATCGAATTTCTTTTTTCTTTGTTTTTTTTTTTTTCAACTCATTGTTGAGACGAATGCGGTGTAACATAAGTTGGATTTCATGGGGCTGGCAGTGCAATACCCCCTCCTAGGGTTCGAAATTCAATGCTTTCATGAATATCTTACAGTTTAATACACGACTAGCACGTGGTTTATGTTGCTATTTAGCATCGATGTCATTGGCATTCTATCTCTTATTCGGCATCGTCTATGGCCTCGACTTCATCCAATGCTTCCATGCGGCCTTGGGGCATATCAGGATTTGAATTGCTTAAGACATGAATTATTGGCCTTCCTGGAACCAACATTACCCTTGATTTCCAATCGTTCCAATCTTGCTCGTTTCGTATTAAGAACCCTATCAGCATGCTTGGGTCCATATCTTGAATATGAATTCTTCTCAGCCGTCGGGTGTGGTAGCTGTCAACTTCTTCTTTACTATATACATTGTCAGGCTTACAAGGTGGTAACGCAGGGCGTGTATTGTGCGGGTCGAGGTAGAAAAGGTGCGAGCCTTGGACTCCGACAAAGTAGTGGGAAGCAGACGGGCGTCCTCTTTGCTGGGAATCAGCATATACTCGCAATGCGAGAAATATTCTTGTGAAGGAGAACATACCCGGCAATTCCTACGGACTGAGGAGACTCTAGGGCTGCTCTCAGACCATCCCAGTAAACGGGTGTGATACGATCAATTCCTAAACGTATGCCCATAAGGATAAGCGTTGGTTGAACAACACCCAGCTCATCTCGAGATAGTTTCATGAATTTATCTTGGTAGACATCTGAGGTGTCGTCTGTGACATATACTTTGAGGGGTGAATTTTTAAACTGTGCCGATAATGCTCTGTATATCTATGAGTAACTCGCTCCGTGGATTTTATAGGACAAACCTACTGTATACATCTTGCAGTTGCAGATGGGCCAAACCATTCTCCCGGGTATTTCCCACATGCCTCTGCTCCGTGTCTAACAAAGCGATGGATAGAAAATGGAGCATCCGGTGAGTCAGCAAATATCGATAGCAATCGTGCCTCTTCCTCGAATCTATCCCCGCGTCGCCAGTCTGCAGATCTAGGCATTAGCGACCATTAGGACTCCATGCTATTGCAGTAGCGACACAAGACACATAAGGTTAAAATTAAAAGAAATACCGCGACCGAGTGTCAGTATGGCCATTGCATTGGCCAGTAGACTCTGTCCAGACCTTATCATACATCCCCATCCTGTATCGGAGGTAAATCCCTGGGGTTCCAGAAGCTGGGTCCTAAGGCGCACTCCGAGTGTCGTTAGTGCGTTGGCATCATGGCTATCGATCCTAGCTATTGGTGCAAAGTTCGATCGATATGTCATCCAAATCTTAGACTCTAGATCGTGTAGAAAGGCCTCCGGCCAGCCGTTATGATCCGTTTTATACGCGGTACTATGCGGGTCTTGTGGTTTGTGTTCACTGGGCCTGCATCGATCTACATCTGGGTTGGTTAGTTTTGTTGTGTCTATGGAGGCCTATGCCTCATTTAGCCACGGGTCTATCATAAGCCTTACTGGCTTTATTGGAAGCATCGGCGACTGCTCTCGGTGGGTATTCTACCCCAAGGCACCAGATAGATGTCCCTGGTTGTTCATCGTTCTTGGGCTCGGGATCCCAAATATACTGTACAATCCGTTTCCTGCATCGCTCTATGTCTGCACCGTTCATGGTTTCTTGTGGTTGTCTATGTTTCCAGTGGGGGGGCTGTGTGTGGCGATTTGGTGTTGTGCTTTATCACAAATATATGACGTTTGATCTCAGCTTTGGTGGTATGCTGCAGATTATCTAGGAAGTTTATTCCATAATAAGAATAATGAATAGATCTTTTGTGGTATCTCTTGTTGATATCCTTTGTCAATCTCTATGGGGGGTATTCTTGCCACGAAGTATTAACCAGCCTGTTTTGGTGGTGTCTCAATATACCTGGTATAGTTATCAACTTAAGGGTGAATAGGTCACAAGTACATGCTTAGTAATCTAGGTGGGGTTTTGCAGCGACTTGCCTAGAGAGGTATGTAGCACACCTTGTGGGTATAGATCCTCATTATATCTGAATAATATACTGCTTGTTACTTTATGGCCTTTATATATTGGTGTAGTTGATGGTGGCTTAGTAGCTCAGCTGGCTTAGTGTCTATAAATATAAAGACTTTGGCTTTATTTATTCTTTCTAATATTATTCAGATGTGGGTGTAGTTATCATGCGGGTATATATATAATCTACGAACACATCTATATACACTGAAAATAAAATCACTACAGTCTAGTAGTCCAACCATCATCCAATTGACTACATAATCACTGGGGTAAAAGACAGGGCGCAATACCAAACAAAAATATATTGAATAGGAGGCAGAGGCGGGGAGACACCAAAAAACCCACGGAGTAAACTAGAAGAGGTGTTTCGTGGAACAGTAAAAGACTAGCACAGCAGCAGCAGCAGGTATCTGGGTCTTTACAACATAATATTGAAAGACAGGGATACACCCCCCTTAAACAGGAAGATTATTAAGAATACCACATATTAATACCTGATAGGCAGCTAGACAATTCTCTGTCAGATAGGTCGGGTAAACAAGGCTACAAATCAGCCAACTATGATTGTGTACAATTGTGGATAGATACCATCTCTAGCTTGGTGTCTCACCACTACACGCATGTAGAATGCCTAAAATATCTTGAATATAAATTAAGTAATAAATAGACATAGGTAAATTAACAACATATTTTTGTTTCAGGGAGACACTCAGGCAATACCCCATAGTAATATCCCTACACCCCCAATGTACTACAACAGCCATATATGACTTTTGCAATCTGGATAACAAACCATATGACCATTTATTTTGATTAGGTGTATCCTTGTCAGGGACAACACATGACTCCAAACTGTCCAAGCTACAGCAGGAGAAAAACCAGCCAGGTAAGGGAACTGACAGAATCAAGGAGTCAAGTAGGATGCATAATATCCTCCAATATAGTAGAACAAAAAGGTTATATTGATCAGGGTAATATTGGTGGGCGGGCTATATACTTTAATATATTTAACATTATAAATGAAATAATAATTCATTAGGAGTCTTGTTTTCAGGCAGACTCCCAAAAATTACCGTAGAATTAAATATAATAGGAAGCTGGAAGTGCTCTATTTATCCATACCAGGGTGCTTAGACAAAGTACTCTATTCATCCATATTAGGGTGCCTCATTCATGAAGTTAGATGTCCATTATGGAATCAGTCTCAATCCTATTGACAACATAAAGGTATTAAGCCACCTCTAAGAGATTCTGGATATGATGTTGGATCAACATTAAATAGTACCAGATAAAGATATTGTCAGATAAGGCCTGCTGATCCTTCTTAAGGTCTAAGAGGTCGCCTAGATCTTAAGGTATTTTATCAACCAAAGGAAGGAAAGATAGAGATATATAATATAATTATAGCTTTAAAGAGTAGACTATCTTTACTACTAAAAATTTAATATAGTAAATTAAATTAAAGTATAGTAATAATAATACTTATATATATAATAGAATTATAGTATCTATATTACTTTACTATACTTACTCTTACTTTCTTAATTATATTATTCTAATATTCTTACTATAATAATAATATCCTAATATTATATTAATATATCTGTATTACTATAATTAGATAAAATATAGTTATCTTATATTTATAATAATATTAATTATAGATTATATAATCTATTAATATTTAATATTTAATCTTTTAATAATCCTCTTTTTTTATATTCTTTATCTTTATAGAAAATTGTCGAACAGAGCAGTGCTTTTCTACAGCTAAATCTGGATGCTTTAAAATTGCGATATTAAAGGCCTTATTCTCCTAAACTACCTATCCTAGAGCTCACTTAAATATATAAAGCTTTATAAAGCTATCCCATACTAGTATAAAGTTATATTGCTATATTTAGATAATAAATATTCTATATTTTAACTTATTATTCTATATTTTAGAGTCAAAGAATTACACTATTATATTAAAATATTGATATATTATATTTAAAATAAAATTAAGATGGCTTTACTTAGAATTCTAGTATTATTTATTTTAATAATATCTTATCTAATATTTTATTATTTTAATACATCCTCCCAGCAAGGCTAATATATATATTAACTAATTAAATAATAGTATTTTATTACTAATATTAATAAGATTAAGCATTCTAATAAACTCTTTATATTATAGCTATTCTAAATTCTTTATAAATCTATTAATAATTATTTTCTTTATTAATATCTAGTTAATTTATATATATCCTACTTAAACTTCTTATTAAAGCTAAAGATATTATATATTAATATACTATAAATTGATTTTTAGAGTTAAATCTTTCTTTATAAGAATATTAATAATTTATTAATTATTATACTGGATGAAGAGGTAATACTTAGAGTTAAATTATATAATAGTAAATAATTAATTTTATTAAAATATTAACTTTATAGTTTTAAATATTATTAGTAATTCAGCTTTAATAATTAAAATATTTATTATTTTCTACTTACTTACTAATCTATTAATTCTCTATATAATTAGTAGAGATACCCTTTAGAGTTCTTTTTATTAATATTATTTATAAATAATATATTATTAAAATAAAGGAATAAGTTATTTTATATTAGTATTTTCTATAAATATTAAATAGTATAGAACTAAATTAAATAAAGAAAGAATATTATCTAATCTATCTTTAAAAAATATATAGAGAATAGATTTATTAAATACTCTATTAATTTATTAATAGTAAATATAATATTAAATTATATAATAATAATAGTATATAGTAATAACTCTATTTTTTATTAAAATTATTTTATATTATTAATAATTACTATTTCTAGATTCTATATAAGCTTTATAGTAGGATTAAGTAGTATTTTTAGATATTTTAATAGATTATTAAAATAATATTAGACTACTATAACTTTAATATATAAATCTTAATAAAGTTATGTTTTTCTAGCTTATTAGTTATATATAATATAAATTTTTAAAAATTAAGATACTTTACTTATATTTTATAATTTATATCTAGTATTAAGAGCTTACTTAAAAATATTAATTATATTTTAACTCTCTTTTATTAACTTATTAAAGATAATTATATTATTAATATAGAATAATATAATTAAATAATTATTAAAAAAGAAATATTTATCTTCTATAATTAATTTAAGTCCAAATATTTTAAGTATTAAAGTTAATTCTTTTTATTAAAATTAAAAGAATCTTTATAATTTATATAGTACTTTAAAAAATAGTTATATCTTTTCTTTTTTATTATATTTATTAGAGATTTAATAGTATATCTTTTTATCTATTAAAGTATTTAGAAATATATTTATAGTATCTTTCTATAATATATTAAATCTAAATATAGTAGCTAGTATTATTATTATTTTAAATATTCTTATTATAAGAGTTACAGCTCTTTTTTTTATATAACTTTATATTTAGAGATTACTTTATATATATAATTATACTTTTATCTTTATATAATATTTATCTTTATTAAATTTATATATAAATATTTATTTAATAGATAATATTTTTAACTCTTTTACTTTTAATTTATTAATCTTCTAATAAATTTTTTTATTTTTAATAGTCTTTACTTCTATTATATATACTTAAATAAATTTATCTCTTAATAAATATTTAAATATAGTATTCTATATTTCTAATACTATTAGTAGCTTATTTTAATAATAATATTATTATTAGAATTACTATATTATATTAATATTAAATATTATAAGAATATTTATAGGCTCTATAGACTCTCTAGTATAATATATTATATAATTAAAATTATTTTACTTTATATAATTTTATCTTTTTTATATAATATTTAAAATATCTACTTTATTTCTAGATCTTTAATAAGATTGCAGCTCTTTATTATTTTATATTAATATAAAATTTTTATTTTTATCTCTACTCTTTATAAACTTATAGTAACTGGCATACTTATATTTTAATTTTATATTATTAATATTTTATTTTTAATTTCTTTCTATTCTCTAGATAATTAATACTATTTCTAGAATAATTTATAAAAGACTTTTATAGGTCCTTCCTACTCTATTAAATTTTTTAATAAGTTAAGTAGTAAACAGCTTAATAAATTATTTTATTAATAATTTTTAATAACTCTTTTTTTTATAGCTTTAATATACCTACTTTTAATTAGCTTTAATATTAATATTAATCTAGATATAGATAAGGCTAGTAGTATAATTATTTTAATTTCTATTTTAATTTATAAGACTTTTATTAAAGGCTTACTTTATAAAAATTATATTAAATTATTCTTTTTAATTTTATCTTCTAACTTATTAAATAGCTCTTTATTAATATTCTTATACTATTATTTTTAATAGAGTAATATAAATAGTATTATTATTTATATATAAGACTTTAGTAATTCTACTATAATTAAATTCTTAATAAATAACTATTTTAAATTATATAGATAATCTTTATTAAAGGTAATATCTTTTAATTTATCTATTTTTTATTATTTAAATATTTATATTTCTTATATATTTAATACTTTATATCTTACTAGATAGTTAATTAATATCTATAGTAATATTTTATCTCCTTTTTTAATATCTAAATTTCTTATATATATATTTATTAGATTCAGCTTAATTCTATATATTAATTTATATAAGGTCTTCTACTCTAGAGTCTTTATTAAAGTTTAATTTAATAAATAAATAATCTATTTTATTATATATAACTATATATCCTATAGAAACTTTATTTTATATAGAAAATATTATATTCTTATTAAAATTATATTATTAAATTACTTTACAGGGCTATTTTAACTAGATATTTTATAGATAAATTAATAATAAAAAATACTTTTTTTATAAATTAATTATTTTTATTTATTCCTTAATATCTATTCTCTATTAGATTTAAATACTTTAATCATGTAATTTTATTAATTCTTAATTATATTAATAAAGTCTTTAATTATATAGATTAATATGCTTTTTATAGCTAATATATAGATAAATTATATTTAGCTATATTTATTATAGAAATAAATAATCTATCTATCTTTATTATATTTAGTTTATATATAGATTAGATTAAAATATATCTTTTTAAATAGAGTTTTTACCTTTATTTTTATTTTTTAAAATAATTAAATAATTATATTTAATATTTTATATATTTTATAATTTTTAAAGATTTTAAAATTATCTTAATTAGTAATTACTATATTTTTAATAACTTTAAATAGATATTTTAATACTTTATAATTAATATATTCTAATTATTTATATTATTACTTTATATCTCCTACTAGTTGTAGTAGCTTTATTAACTTTCTTTTAATTTATTTAATTATAAATACTTTCTCCTATTATAGTTAATTTAATATATATTTAATTATCTATAATTAATATATATTCTTTAATTTAAAGACTTTTTATTTATTCTTTTAAATTATATTAATATTAAAATCTATATTAAATCCTACTTTTTTTAACTTATATAATAATACTAAATTTATATAGAATCTTAATATATATACTATATTCTATAGAATTATTTTTAAATTTAATATTCTATAATTTAATTATATTACTACTATTCTAATATTTTATATATTAAATATCTCTTTATCTATTAATATATTTAATTAATTGCTATTTAGGATATAATTAGTAAAATAGAATATATTATTATAAATATAGATTATTACTTTTAAATCTAATATAAAGCTATCTTAAAGTTTATATACTATCTTTAATATAAATCCTATATAAATTAGTAGTAATTTATTAATAATTATTATAATAATATCTTTATCTTTATTTTTATTTTTATTCTTATCTCTATTTAGCATGCTTTAAAGCTTTCTTTTAAAAGATATAATATATTTTATTATTCTTTTAATTTTTTATTTTAATATCGAGCTATAATTCTTATATTTTAAACCTTTTAAAGTTATTTAAATAATAGTAATTCTTTAACTAGTATTTTATTTTATATATATATAAATAATTATTATTTTTATTAAATTCTTTATTTAAATTCTTAATAATTTTTTTACTATTCTCCTTCAGATTATTTAACATTCCTTTAAATATAATATATGTAGACTCAGAGTGGTGTTCTTTATTTATTATTAATATATTATTAATATATCTTTTAAAAAGGACTATTAATTTTAGTAATATTATATTTTTATCTCTCTATAAAAGATTAATATAAATATTTATCTATACTAAAGTATATTAACTAACTATTAATAAAAAATTTTATATAGAATTTTATTTACTAATCTTTAGAATTCTTTAATCTACTTCTTTATAATAAGTAGCTTTAAAGGCTATTACTTATTTAAATATATTTTAATTTTTTATTAATATTATTTTTACTATATTATATTTCCTCTATATAATTCTTTTTTATTATTTTATTAATAGAGCCATCTGCTCCTTAAGTAATTATAGATTTTTATAAATTATTTTATTAATAATATAATAGTATAATACTCTATTAATTATTATCTAAATTATTTATATATTAGTAATTCCTTATTAATATTTTTAATACTCTTTCTTTTAATAGATATATAAACTCTATTAGTTCTTTTCTTATTCTTTAGATATATTATTTAGAATTATTAGATATTTAAAAGCTACTAGTAATTTATCTACTTTAATATTTAGATTAATATACTTTTATATATCTCTTATCTTTATAAGAGTTATTATATTATTAAATTATATCTACTAATTATCTTACTCTAAGAATATAACTTAAACCTTTATAGTAGTAAATTTTATATTGATTTTTATAGAATATTAATATATTATATTTATAATAGATTTAAAGGTGTTTTAATACTATATTAATATTAAGATACTTTAAAAAAGGCTTTTCTATATATACTAGAAAAGATATAAATAACTTAGAAATATTTAGTAATTTATATAATTAATTAAACTTATAATTATTAAATAGGGCAGTACTTTTCTATAGTTAAATCTAGATACTTTAAAATTATAATATTAAAGATCTTATTCTTCTAAACTATCTATTCTAGAGCTTATTTAAATATATAAAGCTTTATAAAGCTATCTTATACTAGTATAAAGCTATATTACTATATTTAGATAATAAATATCTCATATTTCAACTCATTATCTCATATTTTGGAGTTAAAGGATTGTGCTGTTGTATTGAGGTGTTAATGTATTATATTTAAGATGAAATTAGGATGGCTTTACTTAGGATTCCAGCATCATTCACCTTAGTGATTGATATCTTACCCAGTATTTCATTATTCTAATAAAAATAAATAATATATATCCCTAATAGGTATTAAGAGGGAATTATCTTTCTTTATTATTCTTATAGATATATAATAATTATTATAATTTTTAGATCTTTTATTTATAAGAATTTACTTTATTAATATATTTATAATAGAAATTTTATTATAGCTATTTTTTATACTTAATATAAAAAATTAGATTATTTAAATATATATTAAATTAGAAGAATCTATTTATTATAATAAGTATATATATATATTATAAAACCCTTTAGGAAACCCTAAGGTTTCTAATCCTAGTTTAATCAGGTGAGTTCTATAATTAGTTTGATATTTAGATTAAGGATAAGCTTTTTAAAGTTTTAATATTTAACTACTGTAGTATTCTATACTTTAGATAATTCTTAATTTCTAGAGGGCTAATAGAAGTATATATATCTCTACTATTAATTATAATATAGATAAGTTAATCTAGTAAAGTAGCTTAATAGTTAATTTAGTAATTAAATTATAATTATAAATTAAATATAAATAATTAAAATCTATTTATATATAATAATAAATATTCTTATATATTCTCTAATTTTCTAAATAATTTAAGTAATTTAAATAGCCTAACTATTTATTAAATAGCTAAGTTATTTATAAATAACTTTATTATTTATTTCTTAACTAATTATTTTATTATATAACTTTATTTTATAAACTATTATTTAAGATATTTATTTTTTATATCTATCTTTTTATTAATTAATACACTGATTAGCTAGAATCTATAGAAGATAACTTTTAATATAATTATAATATTACTTCCCCTCTTTTAAATCTTTATTTTTAAAGATATATAAATTATAGTATTATCCTTTTTATATCTATAAGTTATATTTTTATAAGTAATATTATAGTCTCTAAAATAATAAGATCTACTATTAATAGAAATAAGTAAATAAAAGAAAATTATTATCTTTAGATTTTTTAAATTTATTTCTTTAATTTTTCTATATTTTCTTATACTTATTATAAGTTGTTTGATATTAATTATATTATAATTTTAAATAATAAAAAGTATGCTATCTATACTGAATATAGTTATTTTTATAAAAGATAATTTTATTCTAAAAATAAGTAGAAAAAGTTAGAAAATATTAAAAATAAAATAAATAAAGATTTTAAAAAAGTTTTATTTAAATAAGCTTATCTTTTTATTAAGATTATATAATTATTTAAATAATAAAAAATATTAAAATAGTATGATATAAAGATATTAAATTATAATAATATAGTATTAAACTATATAAAGAAAGATAATAAATAATTTAATAATTTTTTAAATATAACTATAACTTTTAAGCCTACTAACTCTATAAATTATTTATTTAATAATTTGTCTTCTAATTTTTTAAAATAGTTTATTAGTAAAATTTCTTTATTACTTAATAATAATTTTTAAAGTTTTTAATAAATTTTTAAGTATTCTCTAAAATATTATATTTTTTTTATTTAATTAAGTAATAGACTTTACTATTAATTTTTTATTAAATAGAATCTTTTTAATCTTATATTCTTTTTTAATAATTTTAATTTTAAAATATTTCTAGAATTTAGTATTATCTAGTACTAATTTTAATAATAAAATATAAAAGATTAAATGTACTTTTATTTCTTTAAATAATTTTAAATAATAATTAATTAATTCTATTTTTTCTTTAATTTTAAAAAGTCTTATTTTAATATAATTAAGTTTATTATTTAGTCTCTTTATTTAAATATAATATTATAAAAAATATATTTTTTCTTCTCTTTTTAAATCTAGTCCCTCTAACCTATATTTATTAAAGTAGATTATTATTTATAAATTAATAAATTTAATTTTTTTTTACTAAATTTTTATAAATCTCTTTTAACTTTACTACTATCTATATTATACTTTTTACTTCTAATTTTTCTTTAAATAGATTTTCTAGTATTCTTATATTATATCTATAATTTATAAAGAATAGTAATACTTTAATTATTAAGTAATATTTATATTATTATATTAATTATATTATAGATAATAACCCTATTTAATTATTCTATTAATAATTAATATAATAATATAAATATTACTTAATTATTTAATTAGTACATTCTATTTATCTATTAATTTATAGATAATATATTATTAAGTATTTCTATTTTATTTTAATTTAATTTACAAATAATTTCTATAATTTTAATATAAATAATATTCTTTTATTTATTATAATTTTTACTAGAAATCTATATTATATAAATATATTTCTAAGTAATATAATTACTAATTTATATATATTATTTACTTCTTTAACTAATATTATATATATATATTTAGTAAGTCTATTAATTATAATTAATATAAAGTCTTTTCCTTCTAATATAGATAATTTAATGATATAATTTATTATAATTTATTTTTATAATCTTTTAAATACTTCTATTAATTATATTTCCCTATAAAGTAAATATTATATTATTTTATTTTTATTATATTCTTTATATTTTTTAATATATACTTTAATCTTTTATTTAATATTTAATATTTAAAATATAGAAGTATCTTCTAATTAATTTAATAATTTTATTAATTTCTAAATATTCTCTTATTAAATTATTATAATATCTTATAATAATCTTTAATTCTATAGTTATAAATATTATAATATATTCTTTAATATATATAATATTATTATCTTTTATTAATTCTTAAATATTATCTATATAACTTAGTAATTCATTATTTTATTATATTATTTTAAATTAATTATAGAATTCCTAATCTCCTTTAATAATAATAATAATAATAGAGACTAGTCTTATATTATATTATTATAATTATACTAGAAGTCATCTCCTGCAGACCCTAGCTAATTAGTCTACTAACCAATAGGAAGGTAAATATAGGAAATGGGTACTTTAAATAATAGCTTATAAGATAAGGTTATATAATAAAATAATTAATTAAGGAATAAATAATAGAGCTATTTATAAATAATTTAGTTATTTAATAAATAGCTAGGCTATTTAAGCTACTCAAGCTACTTAGAGAATTAAGAAATATATAAGGATACTTATTATTATATATAAATAGATTTTAATTACTTATACTTAATTTATAGTTATAATTTAATTACTAAATTAATAATTAGACTACTTCACTAGATTAACTCATCCATACTATAATTAATAGTAGAAGTATACATACTTCTACTAACTCTCTAAAAATCAGGAGTTATCTAAAGCATAGAATGCTATAGTAGCTAAATATTAAAGCTCTAGGAAGCTTACCCTTAATCTAAATATTAAATTAATTATAGAACTTACTAATTAAATCAGGGTTAGAAACCTTAGGGTTTCCTAAAGGGTTTTATAATATATATTTAATAATCTTATTATTAATATATTTTAAAATTACTATTTATAGCTTAACTTAATTTTTTTTGTATAATTTAATCTTCTATTAAATATATCTATATATCTATTTTTAATTTCTTTATAATATATAATTCTATAATTATATTATATTAATATTTTAATCTATCTTACTTATCTTCTTATTAACTCTTTAATTATTATAAAGTAGGTAAGATTTTTATAGTTTAATTTTATAATAATTATTTATTTAACTTCTTTAAAATAAACTCTCTAGTATTTAAATACTATAACTATAGTAAGTAGTTTTCTTATTATAAATATTATAATTTAATTCTACTAATATAAATTTTTATAAATAAAATACAATTAATTATATTCTTTCTTATTTATCTTTTTAAATTATTTATATATCTATAGTATAATCTAATATATCTATTTTAAGTATTATTTCTAACTCTATATTATAAATTATAAATATTAATATAATTATTATTATATTTTTACTTATTTTAAATACTTCTTTCTACTACTTTATTTATATAAACTTAATATTTTTTTATATAAATTTAAAGAAAATTTTTATTATTTTTAAATAGTCTTCTATAAATTACTAGTAGTAATTTAGTAATTTAATATATTATTATAGTTTTTATAAGTTTATTAATATAGATTAATTCTTATTTATTTAAATTTTATTTTATTTAGTATATATTCCTATTAAAATTTAATATTCTAGAAACTTTATTTCTATAATATAAAATTTATATTTTAATAATTTATACTATAATTTTATAATTTATAATTTTTATAATATTTCTTTTATATATCCTATATAAATTACTTCTATTTTTAAAAAGATAAGTATATTATCTAAATATATTAATATATAGACTTTTTATATTTCTTCTAGTACTTTATTAATAAACTTTTAGAATAATATAGATATATTAATAACTTTAAAAGTTTAATATTTTCTTTAATAAGTTACTTATTAATATATTTTTTAAATATTTCTAACTCTTTTTTTACTCTAATAAATAAAAAGATATACTATTAAATCTTTAATAAATATAATAAAAATGTAATAGGAAGCTGAAAAGTACTCTATTTATCTGTATTAGAGTGCTTGCTGAAAGTGCTCTATTTATCTATATTAGAGTGCTTTAGATCTGGACTATGGGAATTGGATAACTGTTATATAATATATTGATATTATAAAGGTATTAAGCTACCTCTGAAAGGTCCCAGATATAATATTAGATTGATATTAAATAACTAGTAAGTAAAGGATATAAAAGGATATAGAAGCTCTATTTAAGTTAGAGAGGAATCTTTTTAATTCTATAAGAATTAGTCTCTATATTTAAGAGATAAAAAGTTTTAAATATTTAAGCTCTCTAATTAGCCTCTTTAAAATAATTTATTCATTCCAATTTATACTAGTACTATTTCTTATTATAGATTTATATCTAATTTCTTATCTAATTAATAGAATATCTGTCTAATAACTAGATATCTCTAATAATTTTAATTCTTTATTTCAGCTACTTAAGGAATCAAGATGTTATTATTTAAAATTATTCTAATAGAGAATATTATATTCTAATAGAATTACTCCCTATCTAGAAGGGCTTTAATTTTAAGTTCTATAAAATTAGTTAAAATACTGAAATAGAAAATTAACTAAATAGTTAAACTACTAAAAAAAATAATAAATAAGAATCTTAACTGGCTTAAAACTCTTTATAATTCTAAATAAGAAAATAGAGTTAAATAAGGACTCTCTAGCTTATAGAATAAATTAAAGCTAAAAAATCTATAACTCTATAAAGATCTTATATTAAAGAATATGCATGACTTATTTATAAATATTAATATTTAGAAGAGATTTAAATAATTTAAGGAATTTTAATTTATCTTCTATAATTATTAAGAAAGTATTAATATAGATAAAGATAAGATTTAAGTAGCTTTATTAAAGATAAAATTTAAATATTAAGTAAAATAGTACTACTACCTATAAGAGAAGGAGTCAGATGAGAAATTAAAGATAAAATAATTATAAAATAGATTTAAGAAATAGATTATAAATCTTTTATAAAATAAGGCTATATTAGCTTTCAATCTTATAAAGAAAATTAATTAAATTTATTAATTAATTAGCTAAATCTCTAGTAATTTTACTACTTATTTTAAATTATTAGAAGATAATTTTACTTAAAAATCTAAATATAAATATATTTTAAGCTATTATATTAAGCTGCTCCTAAAATTTAATAAATATATTAAAAAGTATATAACTAACCTACTATAAATATAGAATAGAATAATTATTTTTACTATCTATTATTATAATCTCCTAACTTCTAAATATTTTAAGTAGAAGGATAAGAGTATAAGTAAGGAATTATTAAAAAAATTTTAATACTTCTATAAATTATTCTTATATTAGAGGTATCATTATATAGAAAGTAAGGATAAGTCTTAAGAGTAATATAAAGATTATTATTAATATAAGAAAAAAATAAAAGAATATTAGAAAGTAAGTATTAAAAAGATAGAATATAAAAAAGAAGATTAAAATTCCTTAATAAAGATACCCTATTAGAACCCTATTAGAAAGAATAGAAATTCTTTAATCTATAATATTTATAAAAGTAAAAATTATTTTATATAAGACTATTCTTAATAAGCATCTATTTAAGAAGTATATATAAAGAAATCTATAATTAGAATAGTTATTTAGAAGTTACTTATTTAATAATTAAAAGATTTATTCTTTTTAAAAATATTCTTTAATTATTCTAATTCTAACTCTAACTATATTCATCTTTCTTTTAAAAAATTAATAAATTATAGTAAGTTAGAGTAGAAGTTCCTACTATCTTAATTTATTTAATTATAGGAATAATACTTAGAATATATATAAAAATTTATATCTAAAATAATATTAAAATATATATAGATCTAGATATTAGTACTAAAGTAGATATAGTTAATTAGAAATTTATAAAAAAATATTACTTCTAATAAGTTAAGCTATCCACCTTAATTTTAAAAGTAGTAAATAAATTAAAGACTTATATTTATAATATATAGAATATTCTACTTATTCTAATTAATTTATAAGAAACTAGCTGTAATATTGAAAGGCCTTATATTATAATTAAATAAAATTCTAATAAGAAAGAAAGCCTAATTCTATTATCTATTATAATTTTAAAAGACCTTTAAATCTATCTAATCTTATAAAGAAATTAATAATAATTTAAAATAATCTCCTTTAAAGTATTACCTACTTAAAAATTTATAAAGAAATATTAAAATGAGGTATATATCTTTACTATAGTAAGAATATTAAAAGATATATAAATCTTTAAAGAAGAGAAAAAAGTTAAATATAACTTAATATCTATCTTACTATTTAATAATATTCTAATTAAATTTACTATCTATTATAATATTTTCTTTATAGATTAAGTATAAAGCATCCCTACTTTAAAGAAAGTAAAATATCTAATAGAGTTAAAGAAAGAAATAATAATACTTTATAAGTTAATTTATCTATTATTTTAAATTAAATTAAAGATACTTTAAAAGTATCTAGATACTAATTTTAAATATAGAAGAATCTAATTATTAAAGAGTTCTATAGAAGTATCTATACTCTTTATCTCTAAAAAGAATAGTAATCTTTACTTTTATATTAATTATAAAGGCTTAAATAAAGCTATAATTAAAAATTATTATTTATTATCTCTTATTTTAGAAATTTTAAATAGAATATCAAGATTTAAATACTTTATTAAGCTTAATTTAATAGATATATATTATTAAATCTATATTTATAAAGGAGATAAATAGAAGATAGTATTTTATATATAATATAGCTATTTTAAATATATAATTATATTCTTTAATCTTATTAATACTTCTACTATCTTCTAAAATTATATTTATACTACTCTATATAATATATTAAATGATTTTTATATTATCTATTTAAATAATATCTTAATATACTCTAATAATAAAGAAACTTATAAGAAATATATTAAAGCTGTATTAAAATAACTTTAAATAATCTAATTATATATTAAATCTTTAAAGTATAAATTTTATAAGAATAAAATAGAATTTCTTAAATATATTATCTCCTATAAAGAGATTACTATAAATTCAAGTTAGATTAAGACTATAATAAATTAGAAGAAGTTAAATATATATTATAATTTATAAATTTTTCTTAGATTCTATAATTTCTACTACTATTTTATTACTAATTATTTAAAAATTATATTATCTTTAACTAGCTTGCTGAAAGATATAAAAAATAGAAGGAAGTTAGAATCTATAATTATAGAAGAAAGAGAAATAAAGATATTTTATATATTATTTAATACTTTTAAAATAGTACCTCTACTATATTACTTTAATCTTAATCTTTTAATTTAATTAGAAACTAATGTATCTGATTATATAATATTTAAAATTTTTTTATAATTAGATTTCTAAGGAGTATATCATTCTATTATCTTTTAATTAAAGAAGTTCTTTAGAGTAGAAATTAATTAAATAATATTAAATAAGAAACTATTTACTATTATTTACTTCTTTAAATATTAATAATAATATCTTAAAGAAGTATAATATACTATTAAAGTTCTATCTAATTATAGTAATCTCTAAATTTTTATAAAATAACTCTAGTTAAATAGTTAATAGGCCTATTAATATCTTTTTTTAATATTATTTAATTTTATTATTTAGTATAGACTTAATAAATTAAACCCTATTAATAGATCTTTTAGAAAGATTTCTAAATCTAAGAAGAATACTTTTAAAATTAAAATTAAAGAACCTCTCTTTAAAAGAATAAAGGAAATTTCTATTCAAGCTTTAATTAAAAGTAAATTAGATAAAAAGTTAAAGAATCTAGATAGATTATCTATAGATCTAAAAAGAATCTTACTAAATAATATATCTAAGGCCTTTAAAGGGACTTTATTAGATAAATTATTTAAAATTTTAAAGTAGATTAGCTACTTAAAGAATAATAATTTTAGATTAATTAACTATATTATATAAAGTAAATTAAGCTATAGACTCTATATTATTAATTTAGTAACTTTTTAAAAATGTAATTTTAAAAATATATACTTTAAAAATATAAATAAGAATCTATATAATCTTATTATTAAAATATAGGGGAAAGACCCTGATGTAAAGTTTAAAAAAATTAAATTAAATAAAAAAGCTTTAAAAAATTAATCTCTAGATAACTAGAATATATTATAATTTAAAAATTACTTATTTATATCTTCTTTTAAAGATTTAAAGTAAAAATTTCTATCTATATACTATAATAATCTACTTATTAGATATTTTAATTAAAATTAAATAGAAAATTTATTAAAAAGAAAATTTTATTAGATAAATCTTTATAATAATGTTGCTGAATATATTACTAATTATTTTATTTATTAAAGAATAAAGTCTTCTAAATATAAATTATATAAATAATTTAAATCTCTATCTATCTTATTACAACCCTGAAGTAAATTATTTATAGACTTTATTATTAAATTATCTTTAGTACTATTCAAAGACTATCTAGTTAATAATATTTTTATTATTATTAATTAATTTATAAAGTATTCTTTATTCTTTTCTATATTAATTTAAATAAATGCTGCTAAGCTAGTTAAATTATTTTATAATAAAGTAGAACTCTAATATAGAGCCCCTAATAAAATTATATTAGATAGAAGAAGTCTCTTTATAAATAAATTTTAATTAGAATTATATTACTATAATTATATTAAATTATAGCTCTCTACTATATTTCATTTATAAATTAATAGTTAAATAGAAAGAATAAATTAAATTCTAGAATACTATTTTTAATACTTTATTAATAAAAAGTAAACTAACTAACTAAAATTACTCTAAATTATTAAATTTACTTATAATAATATCTAGAATTCTACTATTTAAACTTCCCCTATTAAAGCTTTATTTAAATATTTACTAGACTTTCATCTATATATTAAAATTAATATTATTTAGGGAGAGGTTTCAGCTATATAGATAATAATAAAGAAATTAAAAGATATTTATATAAATTTAAAAAAATACTAGTAATAAATAAGTAAAATATAAGTAAAGTATTATAATATAAAATATATTTAAAAGATATTAAAATAAGGAGACCTAATTACTCTATTTATAAAGAATTTAAAATTAAAGCTACTATTATTAAAACTAGCTTTAAAATTTATTAATCTATTTTAAATATTAAATACTATTAAATTTTAAGCATATTAACTTAACCTTCTAATTAAATATAATTATATCTATAATATCTTTTATATCTTACTATTAGAACCCTAAAATAATAAATTAATAGATAAGCTACTAATGCCTAAGCTAGCTAATAATAATAAATAGAAAGTTAAAGAAATTAAAGATAAAATAATCTTTTAAGGTAATCTTTACTATTTAGTAAAATAGATAAGATAGCTGATAGAATATAATTAATAAGTTATTAAAGAAAATATAGAGAATATATAATAAAAGATATATAATTTTAAAAAATAAGAATTAAAAAGAAAATAGATATAATAATAAAATTATTTTAAATTAACTCTAATACTACCACTCCCCTATAAATAAAGGAAATTTTAATTTATTAATCTTTATTCTATTATATACTACAAGCATAGCCTCCTTAATAGTATTATAGAATTATTACTTAATAAAAGTTTAAAGAATATATTCTATATCTTCTAGTAAAAGATAAAGTAACTTCTTAGATTAATACTTATAAATCTTATTATTAGTTACTTAAGTATCTAGATATTAAATATATAATAAGTTCTACTGATGATGAGATATATATATATTATAATTATATTCTATATAATACTTCTTCTAGTTATTTATAATAAATTCCTCTATATAAGTGCAATTCATCTAATTAAATATAGCTAGAAGAATTACTATTAATTTAATAATAATTATATAGACTATTATATTTTAATTAAAATTATTAATATTATTCTAAGTCTAAAATTTCTTATTCTAATTAAGAACTTTAGATAGATTATAAATATCTTTAATTATTCTAATATAGGTCTATCTTTAAAAAAATTAATTATAAATCTATAAAGGAGCTCCCTAGATACTTATTATTTTATATAACTTTTTATATTAGAAATACTACTTATATAAGATTAACATCTAAGTATTATATTTATATTTAATCTTAAATAACTTATTTATAGCAGGATCATAATTCTTTTGAATTAAATAAAAGTAAGAAAGATATTAAAGATATTTAAATTTATAAGAAAAAGTAGTTAGAAGATGAATTATTAGCTATATTTAATTAATTAATTATATTATTAAAATATTAATAAAATTAAATTAGATATTTAACTCTTTTAACTTAGTAAATCACCCCTCTATATATACTAATTTAATAGTATATTATCTTACCAACTTATTATTAAAATATATAGTACTTTAAAATCACATTCTAAAATAACTCTTTATTTACTAATAATAATAGCATTCTTTAATAATACCTAATATAATTATAAAGAATAGCAACTAATAAATAATTATATAGTAATAAAGGATAAATATAGAAGTAAATATTAGTATAATAAAAAATAATATAGATTATATTATTGATTAAGGTCAGCTAATAAAGGGAGGAGGTATAATTATAATAGAAAGTTAAAAAGTATTTTATTTATCTATATTAAAGTACTTACTGAAAGTACTCTATTTATCTATATTAGAGTGCTCTAGATCTAAGCTATAGAAATTAGATAACTATTATATTATATATTAATATTATAAAGGTATTAAGCTACCTCTGAAAGGTCCTAGATATAATATTAGATTAATATTAAATAGCTAGTAAATAAAAAATATAAAAAAATATAGAAGCTCTATTTAAGTTAGGGAGAAATCTCTCTAATTCTATAAGAATTAGTCTCTATATTTAAGAGATGAAAAGCTTTAAATATTTAAGCTCTTTAATTGACCTCTTTAAAATAGCTTATCTATTCTAATTTATACTAGTGCTATTTCCTATTATAGATTTGCATCTAATTTCTTGCCTGGTTAATGAGATGTCTGCCTGATAACTAGACATCTCTGATAAAAAAAGAAAAGATATAGCTACTTTTTAAAATACTATATAAATTATAAAGATTCTTCTAACTCTAGTAAAAAAAAATTAGCTTTAATATTTAAAATATTTAGATTTAAATTAGTTATAGAAGATAAATATTTCTTTTTTAATAATTATTTAATTATACTATTTTATATTGATGATATAATTATTTTTAATAAGTTAATAAAAGAGAGTTAAAATATAGTTAATATCTTTAAATAAGCTCTTAGTACTAGATATAGAGAATACTATTATAAGATTTATTAAAAGAGAGAATACTTATAATAATTATTCTACTAATTTAATAAATTTTTTAACTCTTAAAGACTTTTCTAGCTCTAAAGAAGAGAAAAGCTAAATAATAAAATAATATTATAATAATAATACCTGTTTTAAATATAGAAAAAAGTAGTTATTTATAAAGAAACTATAAATAGAAGAAGGGAGTAAAGAAATTAAAGAATAAAGAGAATTATTAAATATAGAGATATTAATAATTACTTTATAAAAAGTCTCTATTATAGATAAAATTAAAATTTATAATATTTTTAAATTATTAAAGAATATAGAAAAGAAGATAAATTAAATATCCTCTTTTAAAATTATATTTATAAATATCTCTATACTCTAGAAGATTAAATAATTTACTATAAAGAAGAGTTAAGAATAAAGTAAATAATTAAAGTAAAGATTTTAATTAATTTTAGAGTAATTTATTACTTTATTATTTAATAAATTATAGACAAAATAATAAAGAAGTTTTAATTTATTAAAAGTAAAATATTTTATATAAAGCTGCTGAATAATAAATATCTAAATATATAAAAATAAATAGTAATACTACTATAAATAGATAAATAAATAAATCTTATTTACTTTTAAATATTATAGAAATAGATAGGTATAACCTAATTCTAGAATAGAATTAATTAGAATAGATAGATTTATATATTAATTAAAAAATATCTTAAATAAAGATTAAAAATTTATAGAAAAGATATATTTATATAATATACTCTATAGATATTTAATAGTAAATTAGAGGAGTATTAGATCAATTAAATTTAATATTAATAAAGTAAGCTTATAGAATTATTTAGAAGTAAAGAAGAAAAATATTTCTCTATACTATTTATTTATTAATAAAAAAAGAATAAGATAATCTATTAAATAGTCTGGATAATATTAAATAACTTTAAAAATATATTTTAAAAAGAATTATTTCTAATATTTCTACTTAAGAGGGGAATAGCCTATATAATTAATATAAATAGAAATATATTAATTAATATTTTATTATATCTATTATTAAAGAAGAAAATAGATAAATTATAAGTCTAATTAATAGAATTATTAAAAAAAATATTATTTAATTATTATTAAGTATATAGGGCTTCCCTATAATATTTATAAGAAAATTAGAAGATAAGTAGTAAATATATATTAATTATTAGATTTTAAATAAAATTATAATTAAAAATAGATATCCACTTCTAAGAATATAAGATATAATTAATTTTATTAGAAAAGTTAAATACTTATCTAAAATTAATCTTTTAATAGAATACTAGTAAGTTTATATAGAATTCTTATTAATAGAAAAAATAATCTTTAATATTATATTTGGAAAGTTTAAATATTTAATTATACTATTTAAATTATATAACATTCCAGCTATATTTTAAATATTAATAAATAAGATTCTCTTATTATTTTTATTTAAATTCTATCTAGTATATTTTAATAGTATTTTTTTATCTTTTTAAAAATAAGAAGATTAAAATTAATTTTAATAAAGTTTAAAATTATTTAAGACTAGCTCTAATTAAGAAATATATATAATATATAGTAATTTCTAAAATTAATAATATACTATTAAAGATATATATAAGAATTTATAGATATTATTACTTTAATATATAAATTATTTAAAGAGATAGATAAAATATTATAAAAAAGAAAATATTAGATAATTATATAGATAGCTATTTATAAATAAATCTTTTAAAAGTTAAAATTTATATTTACTAGTATTTTAATACTATTTATTATAAATCTTTATAAATAATTTTAAATTAAAATTAATATATCTAAATAGACTATAAATATAATATTACTCTAAGAGAGATTTAATAATCTTTAATATTTAATAACTTTTAATAAAAGAAAGCTAAATATAGTAGAAAGGAACTATTCTATTTAAAAAAAAATTTTAATAATAAAAGAAAGTCTTTAAGTTTAGAAATACTATATTAAAAATAAAATAAGAATAATAATTATTATAGATTATAAAAGTTTAAAGTATCTAGCCACTATATAGATGTATTTTAAATAAATAATTTAATAAATAAATAAAATTTAAATATATAATCTAGATATATAGTATTAAAAAGAGAGTAAAGCTATAATTTTAAATATAATTAATAAATATTTTAATTTAATAGAGAATAAATTAAAAAATAAAGTTAAAAAAAAGAATCCTATAATATATATATAATATAAATAATTAGAAGTATTTTTTAAACTATTAAAAAGAAATATAGAAAAAGAGTAACTCCTAACTATAATAATATTTCTTATAAAGAAGATATTACCTAAAAATAAAAAGTTAGTATAAATAATTAAATAAATAGACTTTAAATATTAGATTAAATACTCTATACTATAATTAAATAAAAAGATAATAAAATTTAATTAGCTAATATAAAAGAGAAAAAATAAGTAAAAGAATAAGGAGGTATTACAGCTTTACAGCTATACTAGCCTTATTCCTACTATACTAATTTTACTTCTACTATACTAGTCAGGCTAGTGCCACACCCTTTTATATATATTTACTTATTATTTAGAGCCCCAGGCCTTTAAATATCTTACTAGATAAGATAGATTATAAAATCTATAATTATTAATTAGAATTTTTATTACTTAGAAGCTAGATAGCCTCTATAATAAGATTTAGAAGAAATTCTCTAGAATATTTATTTAGGTATCTTTTACATGCAGTTATAAGTTAGATATTATTAATTCTAGTTATTAATATTGATTCTACTTATTAATATTAATTCTATATATTGATGTTAATTCTACCTATTAATTATAATTATTAATTCTAACTATTAATTCTAACTATTATTATATTTATTCTTACTATAATATTAACTCTAATTATTAATTTGAGTTCACCCAATATACTGGGTTATCTATATAGTAATAACTTTATCTTTAAATTATTAGATATCCTATAAAAAGATAATCTTCTTTAAACAAATAGTATAGCATCAACCTAACTAGTATAGTAGAAGTAAGGCTGGTGTAGCTGTAGCACCTCCTAAAGAATATTCTTTATTTTAAAAATATTCTTTTAGAAAGGTTTTATAACAAAAAAATTTATAATTTATATAGATATTTTAAATATCTAGAATTTATAAATATTATTAATATAAGAGTATAGTAATCTAATATATAGTAGAATATTTAAAAAGTTATAAATAAATATTTAAATTATTAAATTTTATAAGATTTTAAGAAAATATTTAAAAGGGAGAAATAATATTACTAGATAGATTTAAAAATTAAAGCTTTTAAAAGATAAGATATTAATCTAATTAGATATTTATTAATAATATTTAATAAAAATAAATAAATTATAACTACTATAGACTATACTATTAAATAAATAATAATAAAGATAACTTTAAATATTATAAATAAGATGGTTATAAAACTTCTATATAAAAAAATATTTATTAATTATAGAGTAATAAAGGAGCTTTTATTAAATAATAATTTAAATATTTTATTATAAATTATTTAATATTATATATAACTACTATAAATAAAGTACTAGATTATAATATTATATTATTTTAAAGTAAATAAGAAGATTAAATGCCTTAATAATATTATAGAAATAATAAAAAATTTATAAAACTATAAAATAAATACTTACTATAAGCTATCTTTATAGTCTAAGTATAAATATATAATATTTTAAAGATTAATTTATTTAAATTTTTTTTATAGAATCTCTCTATAACTTCTAGAAGATCTAATTAAAGGAATAAAAAATTTAAATAAAGAATAGATTATATATATATAATATATATATAAATTCTAGTAAATAAGTAACTATTAAATTATACTATTAAATAATAATAAATTTATAATAATCTTATTAAAGAATATAGATTTAAAAAAGATAATTAAATATTAATTAAAATAAATTATTAAAGAAATTTAAGTAAATAATTTAATTTATATAGAATATTAAAAGTATATCCTTTAGAAATATATATTATTAAAAAACTAAATAAAAGAATTATATAAAATCTAATTAATGAATAGAAATTTATTAAAGTTAATATTATAAATTTTAAAAGATTATAGATATTAATAGCCCTAAATTAATATCTATAAAAGATTAGACTAATAATTTATTAGCTAGAAGAAATTTAATAAGTTTTAAAAGTTATTAAATTAGATTCTCTTCTTTATTTAAACCTATCTATAATAATTAAGAGAAAATAGAAAAAGTATAAATATATAGAAATATATTTAAAATAGATAAAAAAGAAATTAATTATAAGGAGAGTATTTAAAAAAAGAATAAATAAATTTATAATAATTAAATAGACTACTAGATAAGATAGATAGCCACCTAGTATAAAATATAGAGAAATTATTAGAAAGTAATTAATTATTAGATAATTTAATTATTTTAAATAATAAGTTAGTAGAGGAATTATTAGATAATAAAAATAAATTAAATTTAATTAAGGGAATACTCAAAGCTCTAAATAAAAAAAAATATTTTTTATAGTAATTCTAATTTATTAGAAGTAAATAGAGTAGGATAGAAATCACTATATATTAGAATTATTAATTATAGAAATAAATAAAGTTATAAAAAATAATTAATTACTATTATTATTATCTTTATTATTATTATTATTTTTATTATTATTACTATCTCTACTATTACCTCTATCCCTACTCTTATTCTTATTATTATCTTTATTATTAATAGATAAGTTGCTAGTATTAGAATCCTTATTCTTATTCCTACTAAAATTATTTTAGGGGAAAGATAAATTAGCTATAATTAATAGAAAATAGAAATAAAGAATATAAATAAGAGTAAATTTAAGATTTAAAAAAATTATTTTAGTCAGCTAGAAAATATAATTATTATTAAAAGATTATATATAATAAGTTTTATATTAATAATTAATATAAAATAAAATAGATTAGTATGAGTAGTCTATAAGTAAATAGAAATTAATTAAATTATTAAAGGGATAGACTACTATATTTTATTATTATTAAAATTAGAGTAAGGAGTATAATAAGTTAATTTAATATTTATAAAATTAAAAGTTATAGAGATAATATTAAGAATTATATTTATATTTAATCTAATAATAGTAATCTTTATAGACTTAAAGAGAGGATTTAATACTATTTTAGATATTAAAATGGTAATTTAAGAATTAAGAATAGTACTATAAAGGCTACTCTATTAACTAATAGGAAGGTAGATATAGGAAATAGATATCTTAAATAATAACTTATAAGATAAAATTATATAATAGAATAGCCAGCTAAGGAATGAATAATAGAGCTATTTATAAATAGCTTAACTATTTAATAAATAGTCAGATTATTTAAGTTACTTAGACTATTTAGAAAATTAGAAAATATATAAGAATACTTATCATTATATATAAATAGATTTTAATTACTTATATTTAATTTATAATTATAATTTAATTATTAAGTTAATTATTAAACTACTTTACTAAATTAATTTATCTATACTATAATTAATAGTAGAAGTATATATACTTCTACTAGCCCTCTAGAGATTAAAAATTATTTAAAGTATAGAATACTATAGTAGTTAAATATTAAAGTTTTAAAGAGCTTACTCTTAATCTAAATACTAAATTAGTTATAAAATTTATCTAATTAAACTAGAATTAAAAATTTTAAAGTTTTTTAAAGAATTTTATAATACATTAAGCATTAATTAATATAAGTTAAGTTTAAATTAAAATTAAGATATTAATTAATTAATATTAAGTCTAGAGATAAGAGATATAAATAATTTAAAAATAAAATAATTTTATAAATACCTCAGTAATTAACATCTAGTATATAAAAGTTTATTAATATTATTAATTAATTATAAATAAAAATCAGCAAGTTTGAAGCATCTAATAATAATTAAATTAAATAATTATAAAAAGAACTTATTAATATAAGAGATTAAATAAGTAAAAAGAAATTAAAATTATAATTATTAAAATTATTTAATAGAAATTAAGAAAAACTATAATACTTTTTTATATAATTTAATATATATATTAACATTAATAAAAATAAATTTAAAATTAAAGTAGAAAATATTATATTTATCCTTATATATTTAAAAGGATTAGTATATAAATAATTTAAATCTTTTATAAGAGACTATTTTAATAATAAAGAAATTAATAATATTAATAATATACAGCTATAATCTTTAAAAGCTATAAAAAATTTAAAAAAGAATTTAAAAATATATAGAGATATTAATACTATTAAATAAATAGAATAGAATTTATAACAGCTATATAATAGAAATAATATTATAAAATATATTTTAGAATTTAGATAATTTATATTATAAATAGAATAAAATAATAAAGTACTAATAATATAATCTAAAATAAAAATAAAGTTAAAAATATAGAATAGAATAATTATCCTTAACTAATTTAAAATATTTAAAGATTTTATTAAAACTTATAAATAAATCAGCAGTTAATTAGAAGACTTTAAAAGAAAAAATAATATATAAGAAATTAATAGCCTTAAATTAATAAATAATAAAATATTAAAAGAAATAAAAATCCTTATAGATCTAAATTAATAAAATTTAATATAATATTTTCTAAGAAGAAAAGAGAATAGTACTATAGTAATAAATTATACTATAATTATAAAAAATTAAATTATATATTTAAAGATTATTAATAAGAAAAAAGTAATAAATTAGAAAAATATTAATTAAAGTTAAGTTAGAAAAAAATTAAAAAATTTAAGAAAATTTAAACTATATTTATATAAATTTATACTATAAATTATAAAATAAGTAAAATATTTAATAAAGAATTAAAATATAAAGTTATTAAAAGAATAGATAATATTAAATAATAAATTAATAAAATAATTAAATAAATTATTATTAAAAGTAATAGTAGAAATAATAAAAGATTAGAAATTATAAAATTAAAGGAAAAGCTAAAATTTATAGTAATTATTAATAAAAGTAATTAAGATTTACTTTTAAAAATAGTATATAAATAATAATAGAGTATTAAAATATAGCTAATTTAAAATAGAAAGAATATATATAATAAATTTCTAGAAATTATTATAAATAAAGATTCAGGTAATAAGAATTTTTAGTTAATAAAGAAATTTAATAATAGAATACTAGAAGAAGATATTGATAATTAAATATAATAAATTTTTAAATAGTTTAGAGATAATCTCTTATAATATATTAAAAAATTATAAGAAATATTAAAATAATATTTATATTAATTTATATATTATTAAATAAAAGATAAGTATTAATTAAACTACTTAAAGCAGTATAAAAATTATCTAAAGTACTATTAAATCTATTAATAAAAAATATAAATTATTATTAATTTACTAAAGAAGTATTTAAAAAGTAATAATAAGATAGAAATTATAGTATATATAATAAAGTATAATATAAATATATATATTATAATAAATATAAATATTATTATATATTTCTATAAATAGTTTATTACTTAATAAAATATAAGAAATATTAGAAAATATATAAAATTATAAAATAAAGAATAATTATACTATAAATAATTAAGATAAGCTAGATATATTTATATAGAAGAAACAATTATATATATAGAATTTATAACTTATTTAAAATATAAAGAAATATACTAGAATTTCTACTATAAAGATAAATATTCAATATATTATAGTAGTAAAATAGATATAGAATAATTTCTATACTATTTATAAAATAGGCTATTAAGATAAAAAGCTATAAATAAAGAATTATTTAATATTTAAAATTATAAATATTTAAAAAATATACTAGAATAAAATTTAGCTATAATAAGATATAGTTATTATTTAAAGAAGTAAATTAGAATTAATAAATATAAGATTAATATAATAATTAATTTAAGAGCTATAGGAAACTTTATTAGTCTATAATATATTAAAAATTATAATCTTTAATTAAAAAGAAAAAAGAGACTAGTATTAATTATAGTAATAAATAGAAAATTAATTCTTAAAGAAGAAATAATATATAAGATATATTTTATTATAATTAAAATTAAAGAATATTTTAAATAATTAATTCTTAATATTCTATTAATTAAATATAATATTATACTTAGTATGCTATAATTATAAATTAGAAATCTAATTATTAATTAATATATAGATAATATTTAAATAAGAGATAAAGAGATAAATTATAAAAAATAAGAGAATTTAGTAGAAGCTATACTAACTATTATTAAATAATTATTAAAATATATATAGATTATTAATTAGAAAGATTAATAGAAAGGAATCAGTATAATAATATTTAATATAGAAATTAAATAGTTAATAAAGAATAAAAAATATAAAATAATAGTAAGGGAGGTGCTACGGCCACACCGGCCTTGCTCCTGCCACACCGATCTTGCTTCTGCCACACCCTTTTGTACATGTTTGCTCATTATTTGAGCCCCAGGCCTTCAAACATGTTGCTAAGGAGGTCATATAACCCACAACCAGGTGCCTTGTGTGTGACCTCACTTATAATAGATACTGTCAATTCTAACTGTCAATATTAATTCTACTATCGATGTCAATTCCCCTATGAATCCTAGCTATCAATTCTAACTGTTGATTCTAACTGTCGATTCTAACTGTCGATTCTAACTGTCGATTCTAACTGTAAATTCTAACTGTTGATGTTGATTCTATTGGCAAGTCTAGCTGTTGGTTCTAGCTGTTATAATATTTATTATTGCTATAATATTAACTCTAACCATTAATTTAGGTCCACCCAACACACTGGGTTATCTGTGTAGTGATAACTTTATCTTTAGATTATCAGATATCCCCACAAAAAGATGATCTTTCCCAGAAAAATGGTGTGGCAGGAGCAAGGCCGGTGTGGCCGTAGCACCTCCCAATAGTAATTAATAAAAATATTATAGTTATATAATTAATATATTATAAAAGATTTAAAGAAATCTTTAAAAAATTAGAATAATTAAAGCTATTTAAAAAAGAAGTATATAATTATACTATACTACTTAAGAAAGATATTATATTAATTATAAAGATATTATATTCTATATTATTTAAAAATATATTTATAATATCTTTTTATAATATATTAAGCCTAAATACTATAGCTAGTATTATTATTATTTTAAATATTCTTATTATAAGAGTTACAGCTCTTTTTTCTATATAATTTTATATTTAGAGATTATCTTATATATATAATTATACTTTTACCTTTATATAATATTTATTTTTATTAAATTTATATATAAATATCTATTTAATAAATAGTATTCTTAATTCTTTTACTTCTAATTTATTAACCTTTTAATAAATTTCTTTATTCTTAACAGTCTTTACTTTTATTATATATACTTGAATAAATTTATTCTTTAATAAGTATTTAAATATAATATTTTATATTTTTAATACTACTAGCAGCTTATTTTAATAATATTATTATTATTAAAGTTACTATATTATATTAATATTAAATATTATAAGAATATCTATAGGCTTTATAGGCTCTTTAATATAATATATTATATAATTAAAATTATTTTACTTTATATAATTTTATCTTTTTTATATAATATTTAAGATATCTACTTTATTTTTAAATCTTTAATAGAATTATAGCTTTTTATTATATTATACTAGTATAAAATCTTTATCTTTATCTCTATCCTCTAAACTTATAGTAGTTAATATATTTATATTTTAACTTTATATTACTAATATTTTATTATTAATTTCTTTTTATTCTCTAGATAATCAATACTATTTCTAGAATAATTTATAAAAGACTTTTATAGGTTCTTTCTACTCTATTAAATTTTTTAATAAATTAAGTAGTAAATAATTTAATAAGTTATTTTATTAATAATTTTTAATAGCTCTTTCTTCTATAACTTTAATATATTTACTTCTAATTAACTTTAGTATTAATATTAGTCTAGATATAAATAAGATTAGTAGTGTAATTACTTTAATTTCTATTTTAATTTATAAAGCTTTTATTAGAGGCTTATTTTATAAAAATTATATTAAATTACTCTCTTTAACTTTATCTTTATTTTTTAACTTGTTAAATAGCTCTTTATTAATATTTTTATATTATTATTTTTAATAAAGTGGTATAGGTGATATTACTATCTATATATAAATTTTAATAATTCTACTATAATTAGATTCTTAATAAATGGCTATTTTAAATTATATAGATAATCTTTATTAAAAATAATATTTTTTAATTTATTTACTTTTTATTACTTAAGTATCTAAATTTCTTATATATTTAATATTTTATATTCTATTAGATAGTTAATTAGTATCTATAATAATATTTTATTTCTTTTTTTTAATATTTAAATTTCTTATATATACTTAATATCTGAATTTATATATATTTATTAGATTTAGTTTTAATTTTATATATTAATTTATATAGGATCTTTTACTCTAGAGTCTTTATTAAAGTTTAATTTAATAAATAAATAGCCTATTTTACTATATATAGTTATATATTCTATAGAAACTTTATTTTATATAGAAAATATTATATTCTTACTAAAATTATATTACTAGATTATTCTATAGGGCTATTTTAATTAAATATTTTATAAATAGATTAATAATAAAAGATACCCCTTATATAAATTAGCTATTTTTATTTATTTTCTAATATTTATTTTTTATTAGATTTAAATACTTTAATTATATAATTCTATTAATTTTTAACTATATTAATAAAGTCTTTAATTATATAGATTAGTATACTTTTTATAGTTAGTATATAAATAAATTATATTTAATTATATTTATTATAGAAATAAAAAATCTATCTATCTTTATTATATTCAGCCTATATATAAATTAGATTAAATAAGTTTTTTTAAATAAAATCTTTATCTTTATTTTCACCCTTTAAAATAATTAAATAATTATATTTAATATCTTATATATTTTATAATTTTTAAAGATTTTAAGATTATTCTAATTAATAATTATTATATCTTTAATAGCTTTAAATAGATATTTCAATACTTTATAATTAATATATTTTAATTATTTATATCATTACTTTATATCTCCTACTAGTTATAGTAGCTTTATTAACTTTCTTTTAATTCTTTTAATTATAAATACTTCCTCCTATTATAATTAATTTAATATATATTTAATTATCTATAATTAATATATATTCTTTAATTTAAAGACTTTTTATCTATTTATTTAAATTATATTAATATTAAAATCTATACTAAATCCTACTTTCTTTAACTAATATAATAATACTAAATTTATATAGAATTCTAGTATATATACTATATTTTATAGAATTATTTTTAAACTTAATATTTTATAATTTAATTATATTACAACTATTTTAATATCTTATATATTAAATATCTCTTCACCTATTAGTATATTTAACTAATTATTATTTAGAATATAATTAGTAAAATAAGATATATTATTATAAATATAGATTATTACTTTTAAATCTAGTATAAAGTTATTTTAAAATTTATACACTATCTTTAGTATAAATCCTATATAAATTAGTAGTAATTTATTAGTAACTACTATAATAATATCTTTATTTTTATTTTTATTTTTATTTTTATTTCTATTTAGTATACTTTAAAACTTTCTTTTAAAAGATATAATATATTTTACTATTCTTTTAATTTTTACTTTAATATCTAACTATAATTCTTATATTTTAGGCCTTCTAAAGCTATTTAGATAATAGTAATTCTTTAACTAATATTTTATTCTATATATATATAGATGATTATTATTTTTATTATTAAATTCTTTATTTAAATTTTTAATAGTTTCCTTACTATATCTTATATTATTAAGTTTTAAATATACTAGATTTAATAGTAATTTAAATTATCTCTCTAATTATTAATACCAGTCTTTAATATTCTATAAATTAAATTATATTTTATTATTTTATCTAATTTAATATTCCACCATCTAGTGGCTTTACCTCTAAAATAAGTATTTAAATTTTATAATATTTATTAAATATTCTTTAATTATACTACTACTCTTAATTAATTTATAAATATATATATAGATCTATAGTATTATTTATTATTATTATTAATAATATTACTTCACCCCAATCTACTGGTGCATTAGAATAAAAAAAATCTATATTTTATACTCTCTAATAATTATCTATATTATAATTATATTCTATATTATTATTTCTATATATATCTACTATATTAGCTATTACTATATAGAAGTTATTAAAAGCTTATATAATTTAATATATTATAGTAACTATTTTAGCCATTTATTATATATTTAATCCTACTTAGAGAACCTCTAGTATATTATCATCTATATTTAAGAATATTTCAGCTTTTATACTAGATAAATAATTAAATTACCTAATATTTTCCTTAATATATTATAAATCCTCCTATTTCTTAGTAATTTATAATTTAATCTCTACTAATAATATAATGTACTCTATTTCTATAGTTAGAATTATTTATTCTATTAATTCTTAATATTTTATAGAAGATAAATTTTAGAAAAACTTCTCTTACTCTTCTTCTATTGAAGAATTATTCTTTTATAGGGATTAATATGATGTTAATCTTTAGAGAGATTTATAAAATATTAATCTATATATTAAATTTAGTACTTATAGAGTTGTATTTAGAATATTTATTAATAATAAAAATATAATTAATATTAATTAAATTAGATTAGAACTTAATATTATTTATATTTCTTATTCTACTAACTTCTCTATAGTTATCTCTAATGCATTCTATAATATAAAAGGATTTGTTAAATCTTATACTATTTAAAATATAGTAAGTATAAGAGAAAGCTGAAAGTGCTCTATTTATCTATATTAGGGTGCTCACTAAAAGTGCTCTATTCATCCATATCAGAGCATTCTAGATCTAGGCTATGGGAATTAGATAACTATTATATAATATATTAATATTATAAAGGTATTAAGCCACCTTTGAAAGGTCCTGGATATAATATTAGATTGATATTAAATAGCTAGTAAGTAAAGGATATAAAAGGATGTAGAAGCTTTATTTAAATAAGAAAGAAATCTCTTTAATTTAGTAAGAATTAGTCTCTATATTTAAAAGATGAAAAGCTTTAAGTATTCAAGCTCTCTAATTAATCTATTTAAAATAACTTATCTATTCTAATTTATATTAGTACTATTCTCCACTATAGATTTGCATCTAATTTCTTATCTAATTAATAAGATATCTATCTGTTTAATAACTAGATATCTCTAATAATTCTAATTCTTCATTTTGACTATTTAAGGAATTAAGATACTATTATTTAGAATTATTCTAATAAAGAATCTTATATCTTAGTAGGATTACTTCCTATCTAGAAGGGCTTTAATTTTAAGCTTTATAGAATTAATTAAAATATTAAAATAGAAAATTAATTAAATAATTAAATTACTAGAGAAAATAATAAATAAGAATCTTAACTAGCTTAAAACTCTTTATAATTTTAAATAAGGAAATAAAGCTAAATAAGGACCTCTTAATTTATAGAATAAATTAAAATTAAAAAATCTATAACTCTATAAAGATCTCATGCTAAAAAATATGTATGACTTATTAGTAAATATTAATATTTAAAAGAGATTTAAATAGCTTAAGAAACTTTAATTTATCTTTTATAATTATTAGAAAAGTATTAATATAGATAAAGATAAGATTTAAGTAGCTTTATTAAAGATAGAATTTAAATATTAAATAAAATAATACTACTATCTATAAGAAAAGGAGCTAGATAAAAAATTAAAGATAGAATAATTATAGAATAGATTTAAAAAATAGACTATAAATCTTCTATAAAATAAGGTTATATTAACTTCTAATTTTATAAAGAAAATTAATTAAACTTACTAATTAATTAGCTAAACCTCTAGTAATTTCATTACTTATTTTAAATTATTAAAAGATAATCTTACTTAGAAATCTAAATATAAATATACTTTAAACTATCATACTAAGTTACTTCTAGAATTTAATAAATATATTAAAAAATATATAACTAATCTATTATAAATATAAAATAGAATAATTATTCTTATTATTTACTATTATAATCTCCTAACTTCTAGATACTCTAAGTAAAAGAATAAAAGTATAAGTAAGAAATTATTAAAAAAATTTTAATATATTTATAACTCCTTATACTAGAGGTATTACTATATTAAAAATAGAGAAAAATCTTAGAAGTAATATAAAGAATATTATTAATATAAGTATAAAAAAAAAATAAAGAAATATTAAAAGTTGAGTATTAAGAAAATAGAAAATAAGAAAGAGAATTAAAGCTCTTAAATAAAGGTATCTTACTAGAATCTTATTAAAAAAGATAGAAATTCTTTAACTTATAATATTTATAAAAGTAGAAATTATTTTATATAAAGATGTTTCTAATAAGTATCTATTTAAGAAGTATATATAGAGAGATTAGTAATTAGAATAATTATTTAGAAGTTATTTATCTAATAATTAGAAGATCTATCTTTTTTAGAAATATTTTTTAATTATTTTAATTCTAACTCTAACTATATTTATCTTTCTTTTAAGAAATTAATAAATTATAATAAGCTAGAGTAGAAGTTTCTACTATTCTAATTTATTTAATTATAGGAATAATATTAAGAGTATATATAAAAATCTATATTTAAAATAATATTAAAATATATATAGATCTAGATACCAGTACTAAAGTAGATATAATTAATTAAAAATTTATAAAGAAATATTACTTTTAATAAGCTAAATTATCTGCTCTAATTTTAAAAGTAATAAATAAATTAAAAATTTATATTTATAATATATAGAATATTCTACTTATTCTAACTAATTTATAAGGGACTAACTATAATATTAAAAGGCTTTATATTATAATTAAATAGAATTCTAATAAGAAAGAAAGCCTAATTTTATTATTAATTATAATTTTAAAAGATCTTTAAATCTATCTAGTCCTGTAGAGAAATTAATAATAATTTAAAATAATCTTCTTTAAAGTATTACCTATTTAAAAATTTATAAAAAAATATTAAAATAAAGTATATATCTTTACTGTAGTAAGGATATTAGAAAATATATAAATTCTTAAAAAAAAGGAGAAAGTTAAATATAGCTTAATATCTATCTTATTATTTAATAATATTTTAATTAAGTTTACTAATTATTATAATATTTTCTCTATAGATTAAGTATAAAGTATCCCTACTTTAAAGAAAGTAAGATATTTAATAAAATTAAAAAAAGAAATAATAATACTCTATAAACTGATTTACCTACTATTTTAGATTAAATTAAAGGTGCTTTAAGAATATCTAGATATTAATTTTAAATATAGAATCTAATTATTAAAGAGTCCTGTAGGAGTGCTTATACTCTTTATCTTTAAAAAAAATAATAATTTTTATCTTTATATTAATTATAGAGGCTTAAATAAAGTTATAGTTAAGAATTATTATTTATTATCTCTTATTTTAGAAATTCTAAATAAAATATTAGAATTTAAATATTTTATTAAGCTTAATTTAGTAGATGTATACTACTAGATCTATATTTATAAAAGAGATAAATAAAAGATAGTATTTTATATATAATATAGCTATTTTAAATATATAATTATACTTTTTAGTCTTATTAATACTTCTACTACCTTTTAAAATTATATTTATACTGCTCTATATAATATATTAAATAATTTTTATATTATCTATCTAGATAATATCTTAATATACTTTAATAATAAGAAAACTTATAAAAAATATATTAAAATTATATTAAAATAACTTTAAATAATCTAGTTATATATTAAGTCTTTAAAGTATAAATTTTATAAGAATAAAATAAAATTTCTTAAATATATTATCTTCTATAAAGGGATTACTATAGATCTAAACTGGATTAAAATTATAGTAAATTAGAAGAAGCTAGATATATATTATAATTTATAAATTTTTTTTAAATTCTATAATTTTTACTACTATTTTATTACTAATTATTTAAAAATTATATTATCTTTGACTAGCTTATTAAAAGGTATAAAAAATAGAAGGAAGTTAAGATCTATAATTATAGAAGAAAAAGAAATAAAGATATTTTATATATTATTTAATACTTTTAAAATAGTACTTCTATTATACTATTTTAATCTTAATCTTTTAATCTAATTAGAAATTAATACATCTGATTATATAATATCTAGAATTCTTTTATAACTAGATCTTCAAGAAGTATACCATCCTATTATCTTTTAATTAAAGAAGTTTTTTAAAGCAGAAATTAATTAAATAATATTAAATAAGAAATTATTTATTATTATTTACTTCTTTAAATATTAATAATAATATTTTAAAAAAGTATAATATATTATTAAAGTCCTATTTAATTATAGTAATCTCTAAATCTTTATAAAATAATTTTAATTAAATAACTAACAAGCCTGTTAATATTTTTTTCTAATATTATTTAACTTTATTATTTAATATAGATTTAGTAAATTAAATCCTACTAATAAATCTTCTAGAAAGATCTCTAGATTTAAGAAGAATATTTTTAAAATTAAAATTAAAGAATCTCTCTCTAAAAGAATAAAAGAAATTTTCATTTAAGCTTTAATTAAAAGTAAATTAGATAAAAAGTTAAAAAATCTAGATAGAATATTTATAGATTTAAAAAGGATCTTATTAAATAATATATTTAAGATCTTTAAAGGGGCTTTACTAGATAAATTATTTAAAGTTTTAAAATAGATTAGTTAATTAAAGAGTAATAACTCTAGGCTAATTAACTATATTATATAGAGTAAATTAAATTATAAGTTCTATATTATTAATTTAGTAACTCTTTAAAGGTATAATTCTAAAGATATATACTTTAAAAATATAAGTAAGAATTTATATAATCTTATTATTAAAATATAGAGGAAGGACTCTAATATAAAGTTTAAAAAAATTAAGTTAGATAAAAAAGCCTTAAAAAATTAATCTCTAGATAATTAAAATATATTATAATTTAAAAATTACTTATTTATATCTTCTTTTAAAGATCTGAAGTAAAAGCTTCTATCTATATACTATAATAATTTATTTACTAGATATTTTAACTAAAATTAAATAGAAAATTTATTAAAAAGAAAATTTTATTAAATAAATCTTTATAATAATATTACTAATTATATTACTAATTACCCTATTTATTAAAGAATAAAATCTTCTAAATATAAACTATATAAATAACTTAAATCTCTATTTATTCTATTATAACTCTAAAGTAAATTATCTATAAACTTTATTATTAGACTATCTTTAATACTGCTTAAAGACCATCTAATTAATAGTATTTTTATTATTATTAATTAACTTATAAAGTATTCTTTATTCTTTTCTATATTAACTTAAATAAATGCTGTTAAACTAGTTAAATTATTCTATAATAAAATAGAATTTTAATATAGAGCCCCTGATGAAATTATATTAGATAGAGGAAGTCTCTTTATAAATAAATTTTAATTAAAATTATATTACTATAATTATATTAAATTATAGCTCTCTACTATATTTTATCTATAAATTAATAATTAAATAAAAAGGATAAATTAAATTCTAGAATACTATCTTTAATACTTTATTAATAAAGAGTAAACTAACTAGTTAAAATTATTCTAAATTATTAAATTTATTTATAATAATATCTAGAATTTTACTATCTAAACTTTTCTTATTAAGACTTTATTTAGATATTTACTGGATTTTTATTTATATATTAAAATTAATACTATTTAGAGAGAGGTCCCAGCTATATAAATAAGAATAAAGAAATTAAAAGATATCTATATAAATTTAAAAGAATACTAGTAATAAGTAAGTAAAATATAAGTAAAGTATTATAATATAAAATATATTTAAAAGATATTAAAATAAGGAAATCTAGTTACTCTATTTATAAAGAATTTAAAATTAAAGTTATTATTATTAAAATTAACTCTAAAATTTATTAATCTATTCTAAATATTAAATATTATTAAATTTTAAGTATATTAACTTAGCCTCCCAACTAAATATAATTATATTTATAATATCTTTTATATTTTACTATTAGAATTCTAAAATAATAAGCTAATAAATAAACTACTAATATCTAAGTTAGCTGATAATAATGAATAGAAAGTTAAAGAAGTTAAAGATAAAATAATTTTTTAAGATGACCTCTACTATTTAGTAAAATAGATAGAATAGCTAGTAGAATATAATTAATAGATTATTAAAAAAAATATAAGGAATATATAATAAAGGATATATAATTTTAAAAAATAAGAATTAAAAAAGAAATAAATATAATAATAAAATTATTTTAAATTAATTTTAAAATTACTACTCCCCTATAAATAAAGAAAATTTTAATTTATTAATTTTTACTCTATTATATACTACAAGTACAGCCTTCTTAATAGTATTATAGAATTACTATTTAATAAAAATTTAAAGGATATATTCTACATCCCCTAATAAAAGATAAAGTAACTTCTTAAATTAATATTTATAAATCTTATTATTAATTATTTAAATATTTAGATATTAAATATATAATAAGTCCTATTAATAATAAAATATATATATATTATAATTATATCCTATATAATACTTCTTCTAATTATTTATAATAAACTTCTCTATATAAGTATAATTCACCTAATTAAATATAGCTAGAAAAATTACTATTAATTTAATAATAATTATATAGATTATTATATTCTAATTAAAGTTATTAATATTATTCTAAATTTAAAATTTCTTATTCTAATTAAAAATTTTAGATAAATTATAAGCATCTCTAATTATTTTAATATAGATTTATTTCTAAAGAAATTAATTATAAATTTATAAAGGAACTCCCTAAATATTTACTATTTTATATAACTTTTTATATTAGAAATACTATTTATATAAGATTAATATCTAAGCATCATGCTTATATTTTATCTTAAATAGTTTATTTATAGTAGGATTATAATTCTTTTAAGCTAAATAAAAGTAAGGAAGATATTAAAGATATTTAAATTTATAAAAAAAAGTAATTAGAGGATGAATTACTAGTTATACTTAATTAATTAATTATACTATTAAAATATTAATAAAATTAGATTAAATATTTAACTCTTTTAATTTAGTAAATCACCCTTCTATATATATTAATCTGATAATGTATTATCTTACTAACTTATTATTAAAATATATAGTACTTTAAGGCTGTATTCTAAAATAATTCTTTATTTACTAGTAATAATAGCACCCTTTAATAGTATCTAATATAGCTATAAAGAATAGTAACTAATAAATAATTATATAATAATAAAAAATAGATATAGAAGTAAATATTAGTATAATAAAAATTAATATAGATTATATTATTAATTAAGATTAATTAATAAAGAGAGGAGATATAATTATAAAAGAAAATTAAAAGTACTCTATTTATCTATATTAGAGTACTTACTAAAAGTACTTCATTTATCTATATTAGAGTGCTTTAGACCTAGGCTATAAGAATTAAATAATTATTATATAATATATTAATATTATAAAAGTATTAAGCCACCCCTAAAAGGTCCCAGGCATAATATTAGATCAATATTAAATAGCTAGTAAGTAAAGGATATAAAAGGATGTAAAAGCTTTATCTAAATAAGAGAGGAATCTCTCTAATTTGGCAAGAATTAGTCTCTATATTTAAGAGATGAAAAGCTTTAAGTATTTAAACTTTCTAATTAGTCTATTCAAAATAGCTTATCCATTCTAATTTATACTAGTACTATTCCTTACTGTAGATTCACATCTGATTTCTTGCCTAGTTAATGGGATGTCTGTCTGACAACTAGACATCTCTGATAGTAAGGGATTATAGTATATTTATTTTTATTATTCTTAGAAATAAAAATAAGATTTTAATTCTTAAATTCTTTTTTTTAGTAATTTATTAACTACTCTTCTATAACTTTGTAAAAATTATATATAATATTATTAATATTTAGGATATTATTTTACTATTTTATTATTTAAGAACTTTCTAATAATTAAATTAAATATTCTTTTACTATATTTACTATATATTCCATTACTTAGATACTTAATTTTTAAATTAGTTGATCTAGATTTAAATCTAATATTTATTTATTTTTCTTCTTATTATTGATCTTATAGTTTATTAATTTTATAATATTATGTTTACTTTAGCTATTATTTTATTATTAAAATTATATATATATCTATAACCTGAGTTAAGGAATTATATAATCTGCTTAGTAGGTATCTTTATATATATTAGAATCTCTGTTGTTATTTATTTATTACTAATAATATAAATTTTTTTTTTTTTTTGTTTTTAAAGTTAAACAATAAAGAAGAGGTGAAAGAAGAAAAAATAAAAGAAAAAGATATAATATATAAAATATAAGATGAAAAAAGTTGGTTGTATAGTATATATGATAGATTATATAATTTTTAAGTGGGAAAAATTGAGAGATTATAAGGTAGGGGTGGACTGGATGTGTTAGAGGAGACTAATAAGAACTGATAAATTAAATCTATTTTATTAGTTTTTTTAATATTATTTTAGCACTAGAAACCTGTATTCTAGATGTATAGATATGCTATTATTATAATAAGTTTATAACTTAATGAAGTCTGATGGAAGTAATAATTATTCTAAGTTGTCTTTCTAAACTATATTAAACTGAAATATATATATGTGAGTATGAGGCAGTATATAGATAATAATAGAATAGCTGAGATATATATAACTGTAATTAGTACTGTTACATACAATTTAAAATAATTATTAAGAATCTAATAATTATAGTAGAATTACTAAAGCCTTATATATAAATAGTAATTTATTTATACTACTTTACTAAAGATAATAATATAAAAAATATTAATAAAGAGCTATTTAATAAGTTAGAAAATAAAGTTAAAAAAGATAGTCTAATATAATTTTTATAAAGTAAATCCCTAATAAAAGCTCTATAAATTAAAATAAAAATTAAAGTAATTATACTATCAGCCTTATCTATATCTAGATTAATATTAATATTAAAATTAATTAAAAATAAATATATTAAAGCTATAAAAGGAAGAGCTATTAAAATGATTAATAAGATAATTTATTAAGTTGTTTACTATTTAATTTATTAAAAAGGTTAATAGAATAGAAAGAGTCTATAAAAGTCTTTTATAAATTATCCTAGAAATAATATTAATTACCTAAAGAATAGAAAGAAATCAATAATAAAATATTAGTAATATAAAATTAAAATATAAATATATTAACTACTATAAGCTTAGAGAGTAGAGATAAAGATAGAGATTTTATATTAATATAATATAATAAAGAGCTGCAACCCTATTAAAGATTTAAAAATAAAGTAAATATTTTAAATATTATATAAGAAAGATAAAATTATATAAAGTAAAATAATTCTAATTATATAATATATTATACTAGAAAGTCTATAGAGTCTATAAATATTTTAATAGTATTTAATATTAATATAATATAATAATTCTAATAATAATAATATTATTAAAATAAGCTACTAGTAGTACCAGAAATATAAAATACTATATTTAAATATATATTAAGAAATAAATTTATCTGAGCTTATATAATAAAAGTAGAGACTATTAAGAATAAAGAAATTTATTAAAAGATTAATAAATTAAGAATAAAAGAATTAAAGAATACTATCTATTAAAGGATATTTATATATAAATTTAATAAAGATAGATACTATTTAAAGATAAAAGTATAATTATATATATAAGATAATCTTGAAATATAAAATTATATAGAAAAAAGAGCCATAATACTTATAATAAGAATATTTAAAATAATAATAATATTTACTACTATATTTAAGCTTAATATATTATAGAAAGATATTATAAATATATTTTTGAATATTTTAAATAATAAAAAGATATACTATTAAATTTCTAATAAATATAATAGAAAAGAAAAGATATAGCTATTTTTTAAAGTACTATATAAATTATAAAAATCTTTTTAACTTCAATAAAAAGAGATAGCCTTAAAGTATTTAAATTTAAACTAGTTATAAAAAATAAATATCTCTTTATTAATAATTATCTAATTATACTATTCTATATTAATAATATAATTATTTTTAATAAATTAATAGAAGAGAGCTAAAATATTATTATTAATACTTTTAAATAAACTCTTAATACTAGATATGAATTATAAGATATAGATAAAGTATTCTCTAATTTTTAGAAATTTATATTATATATAACTAATAAGTTAGAAAAATATAATTTTATTAGAATTTATATATTAAAGTTATAGCAGCCTAATACTATCTTAATAATTTATTAAAATATTCTAAAATACTGCTTAATCCTACTATAAAGCTTATATAAAATCTAGAAATAGTGATTATTAAAGGTATAAAATAATTTTAATAAAATATAGTGTTATTATTATATACTGTTATTATTATTTAATTTAATATTATATTTATTATTAATAAATCAATAGAGTATCTAATAAATCCATTCCTTATATATTTCTTAGAAATAGATTAGATAATATTCTGTCTTTATTTAATTTAATTTTATACTATCTAATACTTGTAGAGAATGCTAATATATAATAACTTATTTAACTATTTTAGTAATATATTATTTATAAAATTAATTATTTATTACTATATAATTTAACTTTAAGTATTATCTCTCTATCTAGTATAATAATTAATAAATTATTAATATAAAGAAAGATTTGACTCTAAAAATTAATCTATAATATGTTAATATATAGTGCCTTTAATTTTAATAGAAAGTTTAAATAAAATATATATAGATTAATTAGATGCTGATGAAGAAAATAACTATTAATAAATTTATATAGAATTTAGAATAATTATAATATAATGAGTTTATTAGAATGCTTAATCTTATTAATATTAGTAATAAAATATTACTATCTAACTAGCTAATATATATATTAATTTTACTAGAAGGGTGTACTAGAATAATAAAATATTAAAAAGATATTATTAAAGTAAATAATACTAGAATCTTAAGTAAAGCTATTTTAATTCTATCTTAAATATAATATATTAACACCTTAATATAATGATGCAATCCTTCAACTTTAAAATATAAAATATTTATTATCTAAATATAGTAATATAGCTTTATATTAGTATAGAATAGCTTTATAAAGCTTTATATATTTAAGTAAGCTCTAGAATAGGTAGTTTAGGAGAATAAGGCCTTTAAGAATATGATTTTAAAGTATATAGATTTAGATGTAGAAAAAGCTGCTCTATTTAATAATATTCTTTTTTAGCTAATTATTTAAGATATATTTCTTACTAGCATATTCATACATTGCAAAGTATTATTTTTTTATTTCTTAAATAACTATTCAGCTCTTTATCTATACTTCTTACTTTTTATTTATTATTTTTTCTTATCTTAATATCTTCTTTTTCTTTCTCTTTCTCTTTATCTCCTTCATCCTCTTTATTCTCTTTATTCTTAATAATAATTACAACTCACTTAAACAGCTCTAATTTAAAAACTATTAGAGGCTCCATCCCTAATATAGATTAAGTAATTAATAATAGTAAGTCTATTTTAGATATAAAGATTTATATTATAGTTATTACTAATTAGCTTAAAATTAAGTTCTTAAAAGTTAGAGATATATATTTTTAAAATTATCTATAATTATAATTAGTATTTCTATTTAAATAGTACCCCCAATATTAAGCTTTCTAAAAATTTAATTTAATAATTAAGTTTAATTCTTTAATACTATATATAATATTATTATAAATATAGCTTACTAAATCTATTAGATGAGTAGTATTTTTATTAATTATATAATATATTCTAAATTTAGTAGCTATTCTCTCTAAAGTAGTATATATATAAATTATCTCTATAATAAGAAAGTAAATAAATGTATTTTTTATATAATTATTAATTTATTTATTTAATTATTTACTTATAATTTATAAATTATTTTTCATTCCTTTCTTTATACTTAACTAACTATTTATAGTAATATTATTATCTTTAACAATTTCTATAATATTATTATTAATCCTAAGGCTGCTACTTTAATATTTAAAATAATATTAAATCCTCCCTCTAAGCCTATAAAAGTTACTATTACTATTAAATTAAATATAAATATAATTTTTAATGTTATCTCTATAACTTCTAATTTTATAAGTATTAGATTAGTCTATTATACTTCTTAATCTAATTTTAATAGTAATAAATTATAGTGGTCTATCCCTTTAATAATTTAATTAAATTCTATTTACTTATGGACTACTCATACTAACTTATTTTATTTTATATTAATTATTAATATAAAATTTACTATATATAATCTTTTAATAGATAATAATTATACCTTCTAATTAATTAAAATAATCTTCTTAAATTTAGATCTACTCTTATTTATATTTCTTACTTCTATCTTCTACTAATTATAATTATTTCATCTTTCCTCTAAAATAACTCTAGTAAGAATAAAGATAAAGATCTTAATATTAGTAACTTGACTACTAATAATAAAGATAATGATAATAATAATAAAGATGATAATAGAGATAATAATAAAGATGAAGATATGAATAATAGTAGAGATAGAGATAATAATAGAGATAGAGGTAATAATAAAGATTATAGTAATAATAGAAATAATAGTAATAGTAGAAATAATATATTATAATCATGCTAGAAGTTATCTCCTACAAACCCTAGCCAATCAGTCTACCAACCAATAGAAAGGTGAACATAGGAAATGGATACCTTAGGGGATAGCTTATAAGATAAGGTTATATAATAGAATAGCCAGCTAAGAAATAAATAGTGGAGCTATTTATAAATAGCTTAATTATTTAATAAATAGTTAGGCTATTTAAGCTATTTAAACTATTTAAAATATTAAAGAATATATAAGAATACTTATTACTATATATAAATAAGCTTTAATTACTTATACTTAATTTATAGTTATAATTTAATTACTAAGTTAGTAATTAAACTACTTTACTAGATTAATTTATTTATACTATAACTAATAATAGAAGTATATATACTTCTATGAGCTCTTTAGAAATTAGAAGTTATCTAAAGTATAGAATACTATAATAATTAAATATTAAAACTCTAGAGAGCTTATTTTTTTAATTTAAATATTAAATTAGTTATAGAACTTATTTAATTAAATTAAAAATAGAAATCTTAGAGTTTCCTAAAGAATTTTATAATATATTAAGTATTAGTTAGTATAAGTTAAGTTTAGATTAAAATTAAGATACTAGTTAATTAATATTAAGTCTAGAAATAAGAGATATAAATAATTTAAAATAAAATAACTTTATAAATACCTTAGTAGTTAGTATTTAATATATAAGAGCTTATTAATATTATTAATTAGCTATAAATAAGACTTAGCAAGTTTAAAGTATCTAGTAATGATTAGATTAAATAATTATAAGAAGAATTTATTAATATAAGAGATTAAATAGATAAAAAGAGTTTAAAACTATAACTATTAGAATTATTTAATAAAATTTAAGAGAAATTATAATACTTTCTTATATAATTTAATATATATATATATTAATATTAATAAGAATAGATTTAAAATAAAAGTAAAAAAGATTATATTTACCTCTATATATTTAAAAGAATTAGTATATAAATAATTTAAATCTTTTATAAGAGACTACCTTAATAATAAAAGTACTAATAATATTAATGATAATACTATTATAATTTTTAAAAATTATAAAAAATTTAAAAAAACTTAAAGATATATATAGAGATATTAATACTATTAAATAAGTAGAATAGAATCTATAATAACTATATAATAGAAATAATATTATAAAATATATCTTAGAATTTAGACAACTTATATTATAAGTAGAATGGAATAATAAAGTATTAATAATATAATTTAAAATAAAAGTAGAGTTAAAAATATAGAATAGAATAATTACTTTTAATTAATTTAAAATATTTAAAGATCTTATTAGGACTTGTAGATGAATTAATAGTTAATTAAAAGATTTTAAAAAAGAAAGTAATATATAAGAAATTAATAATCTTAATCTAATAATAGTAGAATATTAAAAGAGATAAAGATTCTTATAGATTTAAATTAATAAAATTTAATATAATACTTTTTAGAGAAGAAAGAGAATAGTACTATAATAAAAAGTTATACTATAATTATAAAAAATTAGATTATATATTTAAAGATTATTAATAAGAAAAAAGTAATAAATTAGAGAAATATTAATTAAAGTTAAGTTAGAAGAAAACAAAAAGTCTAAAGAGATTTAGACTATATTTATATAGATTTATACTATAAATTATAAAATAAATAAATAATAAGAAATTAGAATATAAAGTTATTAAAAGAATAGATAATATTAAATAATAGATTAATAGAATATATTTTTATATTTTACTTTTATTTTAAATAACTTTCTTAAATAAAAAATTACTAACTATTATTTTTATTTCTTTACTTAATTTATAATTTTAAATTATAATAGAATATCTATAATTATATATTCTAATATATTTATTATAAATAGTATCTCCTCTACTAAATTATAGTATTATAGAATTAGTAATCTATAAAATATCTTTTTAAGTATTTTAAAGACTTTTTATATTATCTTTAATAAATAAAATAACTCTATTTTCTATTCTTTATATATCTCTTTTAATAGATCTATAAGTAGTATAGTAATATATATATAATTAAAAATAAATTTATAAAAATATTCTATAAATTCTAGAAATATCTAGATATCTTAAAAAAATTAAAATATTAATTATTTTTATATAATTTAAATATATTTAGAATTTATATATTTTCTATTCCTTCTAACTATAAAATTAAGAAAGAATATCTTTATTTAATAAAATATATATTTTAATAGTTTAATATATAAAATATAATACTTTAACTAATTTAATATCTTATTTATATATTATATATACTCCTCTTTCATTTAAGAAAATATAAAAATATTATCTAGATAGATTATATAATAATTATTTAAAATTCTCTTTATAACTTTATTAATATAGACTTAGAATATTATTAAGATATTATTTTAATTTATAATTTATATCTTTAATATTATATATAAATATAGTATAATATTATTCAATTATTTCTAATTTTAATAAATAAAAGTATCTTCTCTACTAATATTATATCTTTAAATTTTATTATAAAGTAATATGAAATAAAGTTATTATTAAATTCTATATTAATTAATATTTTTACTAAAATTTATATATCTTCTATTTTTATCTTTATATAAATTAGAATAGAAGGACTCTAAATTTTTTTAATCTTTTATAATATTATTAATTTTAAAATTTATAATCTCTATTTATTTTATATAATATCTTTTATTAGAATATCTATTTCTAGCTTTTTAAAATAGTTATATAAAATATATCTATATTTATTATATTAATAATAATAATCTTTTCTATACTACTTCACCCTACATACTTCTTTTCTCTTTTAGAAGTTATATTATTTCTTTTAAAATTTATTAAATTAATTAAATAAATCTTTTTATTTATTTTTAATTTTAAAGTAATTCTACTTACTTTCTACTTAATTATTTTACTAATTTCCTTAATTAAGTATAGTAGTAAATATATAATTTATATTAAATATAATTATTTATTTACTTTTATTTTAATATTATAGATTTTTATATCTAGTATCTATCTTAATAATCTTATTAAGAGGGTAGTTTATAAATTATATAAAATTTTATATTAAAATTTTAATTAAATAATTTAAATTATAATCTAAATTAAGAATTTTTATAAATCTTTCTTTATTAAAGAAGTAATCTTCTTTAACTGTATAATATAAATATAGAAGTTTTAATTTTTTATTTATTTAAAATTAAAAAGATAATAAACTATAATTTATTTATAGTCTTTTTTAAATTTAATATAATTAAGTAGAAACTCTTAGAATTCTATATATATATAATATTAATTAGTAGACTAGTATATTTAATATATTAAGTTTATTTAATATTATCTTTTAATTAATTTATATTATATTAAATTTTATTAAGCTCTATAGTATAAAATACTAGTTTTAATTTATAGTAGTTATCTAAATCTTATATAAAGATATTATATTCTTATTAACTCTTTCCTTTAAAGAGATCTAGTTTAAAAATTTTAATAGAATTAACTTTTATATAGAATACTAATATTTTAAATATTTTCTAAAAAACTTTTATTAATAATAAGAGATTTTATAATATATTTTTCTTTTTTACTTAAAGACTTACTATAGTACTATTATATTTTTTAAATAGATATATTTTTAAATTATTTAATATTTATAAAGTACTAATTAGACTAAGTTTAATCTAAATATTATCTTTTTTAACTATAAAAGTTAGTTTTAATATATCTTTAATTACTATCTTTTATATAAATAATAGTATATTTAAAGTAGGGCCTTTATAATTCTTACTTATTTTTTAAATTTATTTTTCTCATGCCACCTTATAAAAGGATTAAAAGATAAAAAAAGTAATTTAAACTATAAATAGCTATTATAATAATAAATATAGATAGCTTACTAGAGAATAAGTGTCAGAGATGTCTAGTTGTCGGGCAGACGTCCCGTCGACCAGGCAAGGAATCGGATGCGAATCTACAACGGGGAATAGCGCTAGTATGAATTGGAATGGATAAGCTATTTTGAATAGACCAATCAGAGAGCTCGAATGCTTAAAGCTTTTCATCTCTTAAATATAGAGACTGATTCTTACAGAATCAGAGAGATTCCTCCCTAGCTTGGACGAAGCTTCCACATCCTTTTATGTCCTTCGCTCGCTAGCTATTCAACGTCGATCCGACGTCATGTCCGGGACCTTTCGGAGGTGGCTCGATACCTTCCTGATGTCAATATGTCGTACGACGGTTGTCTGATTCCCATGGCCCAGGTCTAGAGCGCTCTGATATGGATGAATAGAGCACTTTCGGCTTCCTATTACAATAAGATATAGATCTTTAAATAATATCTACTATAAAAGAATATAAAGAAGAAGTATTTAATATTAATAAAATAAAATAAATTATTTAAAGTTCTTTAAGTATTCCTTTCTATTTATTTCTTTTATATCTATTATTAGAGCCTCTATAAGGCTCTCTTCTATCTACTAAATAGGAGTTAGAGGACACTCTATTAAATATAATTATAGAAGTTATATTATATCTCTACTATATTTAGAAGATCTCTTTTCTTATTTAGAGTAGTATATATTTTATAAGTATTCTATATAAAGGCCAGCTATTAGATATAGTAAGAGAAGATCTACATGACTTTAATAATTGCAATGATCAAGGTGGTTACAACAGCCGTGTCAACTGCAATGATGGTGGCGGTTATGTTGGCCGTGACACTACCCATATCTCTTAAACTCAAGATGCACTAGGCGGGCACAAGCCCCATCCAGGCCATCTTAATTGTTGCATATTCCCGAAGTTTTGACAAAGGCAAAGAGAATTAATCATTGGCATTCTAGCCCGCAACTAAAAACTGGCCAAATAGTTGCTGCCGTGTCAGCATGATTTGATCATTAGCAGTTCTGGCAGTGGGTGGTGAGGGGAAAACATTCTAAGTTAAATATTAGATTCAAACCATTCTATTACAGAAGTGGGATACTTGCCATGGTCTGCAAAGTAAGAGCACCCGCACCCCAACCCCAGATTTCGGCGACCCCTTTAGCTCTATTCCTTATAAGTTTCAACCATTTTAAGAGTATTACAAGGGTCATATCAGAGGTTCCACCAAGCCACAAATTTTTATCTTATTGGAGGCGGGGCCAAGACTCAGACCAACCACTTTCAATGACAACCTGGGGTAGTGCAGACATTAACGGCCGGATAAATAGGTCCAGTTAGATGAATTCACGTAGGCTCCAGTAAACCCTTCGAAGCCTAGTACATATTATTAACCCCCTGGAAGTCAGCTATAAAGGAAGAAACAGAAACATACAGGTGCCTACTCCAATCTCAAGATTATCAATTTCAGCGGCAGTTAGCATCCCATGGTTTAGTGCCAATATATATCCAGCTTTAAAACTATTGATTATCAACTAGTTGATTATCTTAAAAATTATCGATTATCTGGTTGAATAGGTTGATTATGTAGCTTGGAAATGATGGATTATCTAGCTTGGAAATGATTAATTATCTGGCTTAGAAATGATCAATTATCTAGCTAGAGCCTTAGGCAGTAACCTCTGTAGTCACATGATGCTAGTTTTTATGAACCAATAGATTTGCATGAAATGGTATCCACCAGCCTCTTCTAATTCGTCAGCCATTTTTGAAGTTTCCCATATATATCTGCTTCGCTTCGCTCTGCAAAAAATTAAATATATTAATCTATTAAAGAATATTATATATAAGAAATTCCAAGAATTTCTATTTAATTATATTAAGTTTGAAAAATATTATAGATAGACTATAGTCTATAGACTTCTTAATCTTAAATAAATAGAAAATTAAACTTTTTATATTTATATAGTATAATTAAAGGAGCTCACCCCTCTTATTAAAAGAGATTTCTAAAAGTTTTTAATTTAGACATGTAATAGGAAGCTGAAAGTACTCTATTTATCTCTATTAGGGTGCTTGCTGAAAGTACTCTATTCATTTATATTAGAGTACTCTAGATCTGTATTATGGGAATTAGACAACCATCATATAATATATTAATATTATAAAGATATTAAGCCATCTCTGAGAGGTCCTGGACATGATATCAGATTAATATTAAATAGTTAGTAAGTAAAAGATATAAAAGAATATAGAAGCTTTATTTAAGCTAGAGAGGAATCTCTTTAATTCTATAAAAATTAATTTCTATATTTAAGAGATAAAAAGCTTTAAATATTTAAACTCTTTAATTAATTTATTTAAAATAGCTTATTTATCCCTAATCTATATTAGTATTATTTCTTATTATAGAATTATATTTAATTTCTTATCTAAGTAATAAAATATCTATTTAATAACTAGATATCTTTAATAATTCTAATTTTTAATTTTAACTATCCAAGAAATCAAGATACTATTATTTAAAATTATTTTAATAAAGAATATTATATCTTAATAAAATTACTTCTTATCTAGAAGGACTTTAACTTTAAGTTCTATAAAATTAATTAAAATACTAAAATAGAAAATTAATTAAATAGCTAAACTATTAAAAAAAATAATAAATAAAAATCTTAATCAGTTTAAAACTTTTTATAATTTTAAATAAAGAAATAAAGCTAAATAACAATTCTTTAATTTATAAAATAAATTAAGAATAAAAGATCTATAATTCTATAAGAAAACTATACTTAAAAATATATCTCACCTTATAATAAATATTAATATTTAAAAAAGATTTAAATAGCTTGAAAAGCTTTAATATATCTTTAATAATTATTTAAAAAATATTAATATTAATAAAAGGAGAATTTAAGTAGCACTCTTAAAAATAGAATTAAAATATTAAGTAAAATAATATAACTATCTATAAGAAAAGGAAAAAGAAAAATTAAAAATAGAATAATTTTAAAGTATATTTAAAGAATAGACTAAGAAACTTCTATAAAATAAAATAATATTAATATCTAATTTTATAAAGAAGATTAATTAAGCCTAATAATAAATTAATCAAACTTTTAATAAATTTAATAATTATCTTAAATTATTAAAGATAAATTTTTTTAAAAAAATTTAAATTAGAATATACTTTAAACTTCTATATTAAGCTGCTTCTAAAGCTTAGTAAATATATAAAAAATAATATAATAGATTTATTATAAAATTAAAAGAAGATAATTATTATTATAATCTATTATTATAATCTTATAACACCTTTATACCCTAAATAGAAAAGTAAGAATATTTAGAAAAATAAGAAGTCTTTAAAATAATCTAGATATATCTATAATTTCTTCTTATATTAAAGATATTATTATATAGAAAGTAAGAAAAAGCCTTAAGAGTAATATAAAGAATATTATTAGTATAAATATAAAAAAAGAATAAAAAGATATTAAAAATTAAATATTAAAAAAATAGAAAATAATAAATAAAGATATTTTATTAAAATCTTATTAGAAGAGATAGAAATTCTTTAACTTATAATATTTATAAAAGTAGAAATTATTTTATATAAAGATATTTTTAATAAGTATTAATTTAGAAAGTATATATAGAGAAATCTATAACTAAAATAGTTATTTAGAGATTACTTATTTAATAATTAAAAGATTTATTCTCTCTAGAAATATCTCTTAATTATTTTAATTTTAACTCTAACTATATTTATCTTCTCTTTAAAAAATTAATAAATTATAGTAAGTTAGAGTAGAAGTTTCTACTATTCTAGCTTATCTAATTATAGAGATAATATTAAAAGTATATATAAAGATTTATATTTAAAATTATATTAAAATATATATAGATCTAAATACTAGTATTAAAATAGATATAATTAGTTAAAAATTTATAAAGAAATATTACTTTTAGTAAGTTAAGTTATTTATTTTAATTTTAAAAGTAGTAAATAAATTAAAAATTTATATTTATAATATATAGAATATTCTACTTATTCTAACTAATTTATAAGAAACTAGCTATAATATTAAAAGGCTTTATATTATAATTAAATAAAATTTTAATAAGAAAGCTTAATTTTATTATTAATTATAATTTTAAAAGACCTTTAGATCCATCTAATTCTATAGAGAAACTAATAATAATTTAAAATAATCTTCTTTAAAGTTTTATCTATTTAAAAATTTATAAAGAAATATTAAAATAAGGTATATATCTTATTATAACTACACTAGAGGTCATCTTCTACAAACCCTAGCCAATCAGTCTACCAGCTAATAAGAAGATAAATATAGGAAATGGATACCTTAAGTGATAGCTTATAAAATAAGATTATATAATAAAATAGCCAGTTAAGAAATAAATAGCAGAACTATTTATAAATAGTTTAGCTATTTAATAAATAGCTAGACTATTCAAGCTACTCAAGCTATTTAGGAATTTAGAGAATATATAAGAATACTTATTATTATATATAAATAGATTTTAATTACTTATATTTAATTTATAGTTATAATTTAATTACTAAATTAGTAATAAAATTACTTTACTAGATTAATTTATCTATACTATAATTAATAATAGAAGTATATATGCTTCTACTAGCCCTCTAGAGATTGAAAGTTATCTAAGTATAGAATAACTATAGTAGCTAAGTATTAAAGCTTTAGAAAGCTTATTCTTAATCTAAATATTAAACTAATTATAGAACTTACTAATTAAATTAGGATTAGAAATCTTAAAATTTTATAATATATTAAGTACTAATTAGTATAAGTTAAGTTTAGATTAAAATTAAGATATTAATTAATTAATATTAAATCTAGAAATAAAAGATATAAATAACTTAAAATAAAATAATTTTATAAATACCTTAATAGTTAGCATCTAGTATATAAAAGCTTATTAATATTATTAATTAACTATAAGTAAAAATTAACAAGCTTAAAGTATCTAATAATAATTAGATTAAATAATTATAAGAAGAATTTATTAATATAAGAGATTAAATAGAAAAGAAGAGATTAAAACTATAATTATTAGAACTATTTAATAGAATTTAAGAAAAACTATAATACTTTCTTATATAGCTTAATATATACATCAATATTAATAGTAATAGATTTAAAATTAAAATAAATAAGATTATATTTATCTTTACCCAATTTAAACCTTTTATAAGGGACTACTTTAATAATAAAGAAATTAATAATATTAATGATAATATAGCTATAATCTTCAGAAGCTATAAAAAGTTTAAAAAGGAATTAGAAGATATATATAAAAATATTAATATTATTAAATATATAGAATGAAACTTGTAATAACTATATAATAAGAATAATATTATAAAATATATCTCAGAGTTTAGATAGCTTATATTATAAGTAGAATAGAATAATAAAGTATTAATAGTATAATTTAAAATAGAAGTAGAATTAAAAATATAGAATAGAATAATTACTTTTAACTAATCTAAAATATTTAAAGATTTTATTAAGATTTATAGATGAATCAGCAGTTAACTAGAAGACTTTAAAAAAAAGAAGTAATATATAAGAAATTAATAATTTTAAAATAGTAAGTAATAGAATATTAAAAGAGATAAAGATTTTTATAGATTTAAATTAATAAAATTTTCAATATAATACTTTCTAAGAAAGAAAGAGAATAGTATTATAGTAATAAGTTATATTATAACTATAAAAAATTAGATTATATATTTAGAGACTATTAATAAGAAAAGAGAAATAAATTAATAAAATATTAATTAAAGTTAAGTTAAAAAAAGATTAAAAAGCCTAAAGAGGTTCAGGCTACATTTATATAGATTTATATTATAAATTATAAAATAAATAAAATATTTAATAATAGATTAAAATATAAGATTATTGATAGGGCAGGCAATATTAAAGAATAAATTAATAAAATAATTAAATAAATTATTACTAGAAGTAATAGTAGAAATAATAAAATATTAGAAAATATAGAATTAGAAGGAGAGCTAAAAATTATAGTAATTATTAATAAAAATAATTAAAACTTACTTATAAATATAGTATATAAATACTAATAGAGGATTAAAATATAGCTAATTTTAATTAATAAAGACTTATATAATAAATTTCTAGAAATTATTATAAATAAAGATTTAGATAATAAAGATTTTCAGTTAGTAAAGAAATTTAATAATAAAATATTAAAAGAAGATACTAGTAATTAAATATAATAAATTTTTAAATAGCTCAGAAATAACCTTTTATAATATATTAAGGAATTATAAGAAATACTACAATAGTATTTATATTAATTTATATAATATTAAATAGAAGATAAATATTAATTAAACTACTTAAAGAAGTATAAAAACTATTTAAGATATTATTAGATCTATTAATAAGATAATATAAATTATCATTAATTTATTAAAGAAGTTTTTAAAAAATAATAGTAAGGTAGAAGTTATAATATATATAATAAGATATAGTGTAAATATATATATTATAATAAATATAAATATTATTATATATTACTATGAATAGTTTATTACTTAATAAGATATAAAAAGTATTAAAATATATATAAAATTATAAGATAAAAAGTAATTATACTATAAGTAATTAAAATAAATTAAATATATTTATATAAAAGAAATAATTATATATATATAGAATTTATAACCTATCTAAAATATAAAGAAATATATTAGAGTTTCTACTATAAAGATAGATATTTAATATATTATAGTAGTAAGATAGATACTAGATAATTTTTATACTATCTATAAAGTAGACTACTAAAATAAGAAGTTATAGAAAAAGAACTATTTAATATTTAGAATTATAAATATTTAGAAAGTATATTAAAATAAAACTTAGCTATAATAGAATATAGTTAATATTTAAAAAAGTAAATTAGAATTAATAAATATAAAATTAGTATAATAATTAATTTAAATACTATAGAAAACTTTATTAGCCTATAATATATTAAAAATTATAATCTCTAATTAAAGAGAAAAGAGAAATCAGTATCAATTATAGTAGTAGATAAGAAATTAATTTTTTAAAAAAAAATAATATATAAAATATATTCTATTATAATTAAAATTAAAGAATATTTTAAATAATTAATTCTTAATATTCTACTAATTAGATATAACATTATACTTAATATACTATAGTTATAAACTAGAAATCTAGTTATTAATTAATATATAGATAATATCTAAATAGGGGATAAAGAGATAAGTTATAAAGAATAAGAAAATTTAATAAAAGCTATATTAATAGCTACTAAATAATTATTAAAATATATATAAATCATTAATTAAAAAGAATAGAAGAAAGAAATTAATATAATAATATTTAATATAAAAATTAGATAATTAGTAAAAAATAAAGGATATAAAATAGTAGTAATTAATAAAAGTATTATAATTATATTATTAGTATATTATAAAAGATTTAAGGAAATCTTTAAAAAACTAGAATAGTTAAAATTATTTAAAAGAGGAGTATATAATTATATTATACTATTTAAAAAAGATATAGAATTAATTATAAAAATATTATATTCTATATTAAAAAAGAAGTTAAGAATACTTAAGAAATATATTAATAAATAACTTATTAAAGAAAATATCAGACCTTTAAAGTCACTAATAGGATTTAAAATATTATTTATAGTAAAAAAAGATAGAATACTTAGATTATATATAACTATTTAACTATTTAATAATATTATTATTAAAGATTAATACCCATTATCACTTATATAGGAAATATAGAATATAATTAAGAGAGTAAGAATCTTTATTAAATTAGATATTTTAAAAGTATACTATTAAATATATATTACTAAAGAAGAAGAATAAAAGATAGTATTTAGAACTAAATTTAAATATTATAAATATTTAATTATACTATTTAAACTCACCAACATACCTATATTATTTTAAAGATTTATTAATAAAGTATTAAAAAAAATATAAAGAGTCTATATATTAATATACTTAAATAATATATTTATCTTTTTAAAAATAAAAGCAATCTATATAGAATATATAAGAAAAGTACTATAGAAACTATAAATTATAGAATTATAATATAAACTATTAAAGTATAAATTTTATATTATAGAAATAGAATTTTTAAAATACTAGATTTTAATAGAAGAGATATATATTAAAAAAAATAAGATTTAGATAATTAGAGATTAATCTATATTAATAAATCTATAGAAATTATAATAGTACATTAGGCTATTAAATTATTATTAATAATTTATAAAGGGTTATTCTAAAGTAATAAAGCCTCTTTTTAAATTTATATAAAAGAATATTAAGTTTATATAGATAAAATAATAGAAAGAAATATTTAAAGTAAGTAAAAATATAATAATAATTATATTAATATTTATAATTTATAATATAGAATTAAAAATAATACTTAAAATAAATATATTAAATTATATTATAGATATATAAATAATCTAAAAAGATAAGTAAGAAAGAATATAATTAATTATATTCTATTTATAAAAGCTTATACTAGTAGAATTAAATTATAATATTTATAATAAAGAATTACTTACTATAGTTACAGTATTTAAGTACTGAAGAGTTTATCTTAAAGATATTAAATAGATAATTATTATAAAATTAAATTATAAGAATCTTACTTACTTTATAATAATTAAAGAGTTAATAAAAAGATAAGTAAGATAGGCTGAGATACTAATATAATATAATTATAGAATTATATATTATAAAGAAATTAAGAATAAATATATAAATATACTTAATAGAAGGCTAAATTATAAGAAAGAAAATTAAGTTAAATTATAAATATTAATCTTAAAATATACTAATAATAAGATTATTAAATATAATATAGGACTAGTCTCCATCACTATTATTATTATTAAAAAAGATTAGAAATTTTATAATTAATTTAAAGTAGTATAGTAAAATAATCAGTTATTAAGCTTTATAAATAATATTTAAGAAATAATAAAAGATAATAGTATTATATATATTAAGGGATATATTATAGTATTAATAGCTATAAAATTAAAAATTATTATAAGATATTATAATAATTTAATAAGAGGATATCCAGAAATTAATAAAATTATTAAATTAATTAGAAGATATTTTTATATCTTAGATATTAGATAAAAAGTTGAAGTATATATTAAAGAATATAAAGAATATAATAAAAATAAAATAATATAATATTTATTTTATAAAGAAATATAATTAGTAGAAATATTTAAAAGACTATAAAAATAAATTATAATAGATTATATTATTAAATTATCTATATTAAAAGGAAAGAATTCTATATTAATAGTAATTAACAAACTTACTAAATATATATATATAATATTAATTAAAGAAGTAAATAATATATATAGACTAGTAATTATACTACTTAAAAATATATTTATAAATTATAAATTTCTAGTAAAAATTATAATAGATAGAGAAATATTATTTATATTAAAGCTATAGAAATTACTTATAAATTAAATTAAAATAAAGTAGAAATACTTGACAGCATACTATCTATAAATTAATAAATAAATAAAATATATTAATTAAATAATTAAGCAATATCTATAATATTATATTAATTATTAATAAAATAACTAGATAGGATTATTATCTACAGTATAATTAATATATAATAATATAATAAGTTTAATAATTAAAATATTATTATTCTTTATAAACTATAAATATAATATAAGAATGCCAGGAGACTTATTTAAAGAAAAATTAAAAGTAAAAAGTATAATATAAATAATAGTAAAGTTAAAAGAGATTTATAGAAATCTAGTAAAAGAGATTAAATTTATTAATTTATAAATAATAATCTATGTTAATAAATATAGATTAGAAGAATTAAATTTAAAAAAAGAGAAAAAAATATATCTTTTATAATACTATATTTAAATAAAGAGATTAAGCAATAAACTTAATTATATTAAAATAAAATCTTTTAAAATTAAAGAAAAAATAGGACTAGTTAATTACTATTTAAAATTATTTAAAGAAATAAAAGTATATTTAATCTTTTATATTTTATTATTAAAATTAATATTAGATAATACTAAACTTCAGGAACACCTTAAAACTAAAATAATAAAAAAAAATATAAAATTAAAAGAATTCTATTTAGTAAGAAAGTCAATAATAAAGTCTATTATTTAATTAAATGGAAAGGATATAATACCTTAGAAAATATTTAGAAATTTATTAAAAATCTTAAAAACTATCAATAGATAATAAGGGAATTTTATTAATAAATTACTTTAAAAAATTAGAAGAAAAATTATTAAATAAATAATTTATAGAGTTAGTAGGCTTAAAAGTTATAATTATATTTAAAGAATTATTAAACTATTTATTATTATTTTCCTCTATATAGTCTAATATTATATTATTATAATGTAACATCTTTATACCATACTGTTTTAATATCTTTTATTATTTAAATAAATATATAATCTTAATAGAAAGGCAAGCTTATTTAATAAGTATTTTCTTAAAATCTTTACTTATTTTATCTTTAGTATTTTCTAACTTTTTCTACTCATTTTTAGAATAAAATTATTTTTTATAAGAATAACTAGTTATATTTAGTATAGATAGTATACTTTTTATTATTTAAAGCTATTATATAATTAATACTGAATAATTTATAATAAATATAAGAGGATATAAGAAAATTAAAGAAATAAATTTAAAAAGTTTAAAGATAATAATTCTCTTTTATTTACTTATTTCTATCAGCAGCAAATCTTATTATTTTAAAATTATAAATATTATTTATAAAATATAATCTATAAATATAAAAGAAATAGCACTATAACTTATATATTTTTAGAACTAAAGATTTAAAAGAGGGGAAGTAATATTATAACTATATTAAAAATTATCTTCTATAAACTCTAGCTAATCAGCCTACCAGCCAATAAGAAGATAAATATAGAAAATAAATATTTTAAATAATAACTTATAAAATAAGATTATATAATAAAATAATTAGCTAAGAAATAAATAATAAAACTATTTATAAATAACTTAATTATTTAGTAAATAGTTAGGCTATTCAAGCTATTTAAACTATTTAGAAATTTAAAGAATATATAAGAATGCTTATTATTATATATAAATAGATTTTAATTACTTATATTTAATTTATAATTATAATTTAATTACTAAGTTAGCAATAAGGCTACTTTACTAGATTAACTTATCTATACTATAACTAATAGTAGAAGTATACATGCTTCCACTAGCCCTCTAGAGATTAGAAGTTATCTGAGTATAGAATAACTATAGTAGTTAAATATTAAAGCTCTAGGGAGCTTACCCTTAATCTAAATATTAAACTAGTTGCAGAACTTACTAATCAAATTAGCATTAGAAATCTTAGAGTTTTGTAACATATCTTTACTATAATAAGAATATTAAAAAATATATAGATTCTTAATAAAGAGAAGAAAATTAAATATAGTTTAATATCTATCTTACTATTTAATAATATTTTAATTAAATTTATTATTTACTATAATATTTTTTCTATAAATTAAGTATAAAGTAGGGATCCCTACTTTAAAAGAAGTAAGATATTTAATAGAATTAAGGAAAGAAATAATAATACTTTATAGACTAATTTATCTATTATTTTAAATTAAATTAAAGGTACTTTAAGAGTATCTAGATATTAATCTTAAATATAAAAAAATTTAATTATTAAAGAATTTTATAGAGGCATCTATATTTTTCATCTTTAAAAAGAATAATAATTTTTATCTTTATATTAATTATAGAGGCTTAAATAAAATTATAATTAAAAATTATTATTTATTACCTCTTATTTTAAAAATTCTAAATAGAGTATTAAAATTTAAATACTTTATTAAATTTAATTTAGTAGATATATATTATTAAATTTATATTTATAAAGAAGATAAATAAAAAATAATATTTTATATATAATATAATTACTTTAAATATATAATTATACTCTTTAGTCTTATTAATACTTCTACTATCTTTTTAAATTATATCTATACTACTCTATATAATATATTAGATAGTTTTTATATTATCTATTTAAATAATATCTTAATATACTCTAATAATAAGAAAACTTATAAAAAATATATTAAAGGTGTATTAAAATAATATCAGAAATGATAAAATATTGGGTAGATATCACCAAGATGAATGATGCTGGAATTCTAAGCAAAGCCATTCTGATTCCATTTCAAATATGATATATTAACACCTTAATATGATGGCACAATCCTTTAACTTTAAAAATATAGAATAATGAGTCAAAATATGGGATATTTATTATCTAAATATAGTAATATAGCTTTATACTAGTATAGGATAGCTTTATAAAGTTTTATATATTTAAACAAGCTCTAGGATAGATAGTTTAGGAGAATAAGATCTTTAATATTATAATTTTAAAATATATAGATTTAGTTATAGAAAAGTACTACTCTATTTAATAGTTATAAGTCTAATTAACTATATAAATTATAAAATATTCTAAGCTATTTATATCTTCTCTAATATATATAAAATAGTCTTTTCTAAAGCATCTTAGTATTAATATAGTATTAAAATACCTTCAAATCTATTATAAATATAATATATCAATATTCTATAGAAATTAATAATAGAATCTACTACTATAAAGGTTTAAGTCATACTCTTAGAGTGAGGTGATTAATAGATATAATTTAATAATATAGTAACTCTTATAAAGATGAGAGATATATAGAAGTATATTAATCTAAATATTAAAAATAGATAAATTACTGGCAGCTTCTAAACATCTAATAATTCTAGATAATATATTTAAAGAATAAAAAAAGAATTAATAGAGTTTATATATTTATTAAAAGAAAGAGTATTAAGAATATTAATAAGAAATTACTAATATATTATAAATAATTTAAATAATAGTAGATAAGATATTATACTAATATATTATTAATAAAATAATTTATAAAAGCCTATAGTTACTTAAGGAGTAGATAAATTTATTAATAAAATAATAAAAAAGAATTATATAGAGAAAATATAATATAGTAAAAATAATACTAATAAAAAATTAGAATATATTTAAATAGATAATAGCCTTTAAAGCTGCTTATTATAAAAGAGTAAATTAAGGAATTCTAGAGATTAGTAGATAAAATATTATATAAGATTTTTTATTAATAATTAGTTAATATACTCTAATATAAGTAGATATCTATATTAATCTTCTATAGAGAGATAAAGATATAATATTATTTAAATTAATAATTCTCTTTAGAGGATATATTAATAATATATTAATAATAAATAAAAAATATTACTTTAAGTCTGCATACACTATATTTAAAGAAATATTAAATAATTTAAAGAAGAGTAGTAAGAAAACTATAAAAGATTTAGATAAAGAATCTAATAAAAATAATAATTATCTATATATATATAGAATAAAATACTAGTTAAAGAATTACTATTACTTAAATAACTTTAGAAGGTTTAAGATATAGAAATTATAATTAGATATTAAAGTAAAAATTAAAAGAATAGTAAAATATTTTATATCTTTTAAAAGAAAGCTTTAAAGCATGCTGAATAGGAATAAAAATAAGGATAAAAATAAAGATAAAGATATTATTATAATAGTTACTAATAAATTACTATTAATTTATATAAAATTCATATTAAAGATAATATATAAGCTCTAAAATAACTTTATATTAAATTTAAGAGTAATAATCTATATTTATAATAATATATCTTACTTTACTAATTATATCCTAAATAGTAATTAATTAAATATACTAATAAATAAAGAGATATTTAATATATAAGGTACTAGAATAGTAGTAATATAGTTAAATTATAGAATATTAAATTTAAAAATAATTCTATAAAATATAATATATATATTAAGATTCTATATAAATTTAATATTGCTATATAAACTAAAAGAAGCTAGATTTAATATAAATTTTAATATTAATATAATCTAAAAGAATAAATAAAAGTCTTTAAACTAAAGAATATATATTAACTATAAATAATTAAATATATATTAAATTAACTATAATAGAAGGAAGTATTTATAACTAAATAAGTTAAAAGGAAGTTAATAAAGCTACTATAATTAGTAGAAGATATAAAGTAATAGTATAAATAATTAAAATATATTAATTATAAAATATTAAAGTATCTATTTAAAGCTATTAAAGATATAGTAATTACTAATTAGAATAATTTTAAAATCTTTAAGAATTATAAAATATACAAGCTGTTAAATATAATTATCTAATTATTTTAAAAAGTAGAAATAAAGATAAAAACTCTATTTAAAAGGGTTTATTTTAATCTAATCTATATATAGACTAGATATAATAGAGATAGATAAATTATTTATTTCTATAATAAATATAACTAAATATAATTTATTTATATATTAACTATAAAAAATATACTAATCTATATAGTTAAAGACTTTATTAATATAATTAAGAATTAATAAAATTATATAATTAAAGTATTTAAATTTAATAAGAAATAAATATTAGAGAATAAATAGAAACAGCTAATTTATAAGAGGGGTATCTTTTATTATTAATCTATTTATAAAATATCTAGTTAGAATAGCCCTATAGAGTAATCTAATAATATAATCTTAATAAGAATATAATATTTTCTATATAAAGTAAAGCTCCTATAGAATATATAATTATATATAGTAAAATAGATTATTTATTTATTAAATTAAATTTTAATAAAAACTCTAGAGTGAAAGACTCCATATAAATTAATATATAGAATTAAACTAAATCTAGTAAATATATATATATTTAGATATTAAATATATATAAGAAATCTAGATATTAAAAAAGAGAATAAAATATTACTATAAATATTAATTAGCTATCTAGTAGAATATAAAGTATTAAATATATAAAAAATATAGATATTTAAATAATAAAAAGTAGATAAATTAAGAGATATTATCTTTAATAAAGATTATTTATATAATTTAAAATAGTCATTTATTAAGAATTTAATTATAGTAGAATTATTAAAATTTTATATATAGATAATAATATTACCTATATTACTCTATTAAAAATAATAGTATAAAAATATTAATAAAGAGTTATTTAATAAATTAAAAGATAAAGATAAAGCTAAAGAGAGTAATCTAATATAATTTTTATAAAATAAGTCTTTAATAGAAGCTCTATAAATTAAAATAGAAATTAAAGTAATTATACTATTAGTCTTATTTATATCTAGATTAATACTAATATTAAAGCTAATTAGAAAGTATATTAAAGTTATAGAAGAAAGAATTATTAAAAATTATTAATAAAATAATTTATTAAGCTGTTTACTACTCAATTTATTAAAAAATTTAATAAAGTAGAAAGAATCTATAAAAGTCTTTTATAAGTTATTCTAGAAATAGTATTAATTATTTAAAGAATAAGAAGAAATTAATAATAAAATATTAAAGATATAAAGTTAAAATATAAGCATGCCAGCTACTGCAAGCTTAAAAAATAAAGATAGAGATAGAGATTTTATATTAATATAATATAATAAAGAGCTATAATCTTATTAAAGATTTAGAAATAAAGTAGATATCTTAAATATTATATAAAAAAGATAAAATTATATAAAGTAAAATAACTTTAATTATATAATATATTATACTAGAGAGTTTATAGAGTCTATAAATATTTTTATAATATTTAATATTAGTATAATATAGTAATCCTAATAATAATATTATTATTAAGATAAGTTATTAGTAGTACTAGAAATATAGAATACTATATTTAAATATTTATTAAGAAATAAATTTATCTAAGCATATTTAATAGAAGTAAAGATTATTAAGAATAAAGAAACTTATTAAGAAGTTAATAAATTAAAAGTAAAAGAGTTAAAAATACTATCTATTAAATAAATATTTATATATAAATTTAATAAAGATAGATATTATATAAAAGTAAAAATATAATTATATATATAAGATAACCTTTAAGTATTAAATTATATTAAAAAAAGAGCTATAACTCTTATAATAAGAATATTTAAAATAATAATAGTACTAACTGCTATATTTAGATTTAATATATTATAAAAGAATACTATAAATATATTTTTAAATACTTTAATAGATAAAAAGATATACTGTTAAATTTCTAATAAATATAATAAAAAAGAAAAGATATAATTACTTTTTAAAATATTATATAGATTATAAAGATCCCCTTAATTCTAGTAGAAAGAATTAGCTTTAATATTTAAAATATTTAGATTTAAATTAGTTATAAAAGATAAATATCTCTTTTTTAATAATTATTTAACTATACTATTCTATATTAATAATATAATTATTCTTAATAAATTAATAAAAGAGAGCTAAAATATAATTAATATCTTTAAGTAAACTTTTAATACTAGATATAAATTATAGAATATAAGTAAAGTATTCTAATTTCTAGAAATTTATATTATATATAACTAACAAGCTGAAAAAATATAGCTTTATTAAGATTTATATATTAAAGCTATAGCAGCTTAATATCATCTTAATAATTTATTAAAATACTCTAGAATACTACTTAATCCTACTATAAAATTTATATGGAATCTAGAAATAGTAATTATTAATAATATAAAATAATTTTAATAAAAAATAGGATTATTATTATATATAGCTATTATTATATAATCTAATATTATATTTATTATTAATAAATTAATAAAATATTTAATAAATCTATCCCCTATATACACACCTTTTAAAGATAGATTAGATAATATTCTTTCTTTATTTAATCCAGTTCTATATTATTTAATACTTATAGGGAATATTAATATATAATAACTTATTTTTTTATTCTAATAATATATTATTTATAAATAATACTAATAGAAAGAACTCTAAAGAATATCTCTATTAATTATATAGAGGACTGATAGATTAGTAAGTAAGTAAATAAAAAATAATAAATATTTTAACTATTAAAGTTAAATTACTAGTAATATCTAAAGCTATAAAGTTAATATTTTAATAGAATTAATTATTTATTATTATATAATTCAATTCTAAGTATTACCTCTTTATCTAGTATAATAACTAATAAACTATTAATATTCTTATAAAGAAAGACTTAATTTTAAAAATCAATCTATAATATATTAATATATAATATCTTTAACTTTAATAGGAAGTCTAAGTAGGATATATATAAATTAACTAGATATTAATAAAGAAAATGATTATTAATAGACTTATAAAGAATTTAGAATAGTTATAATATAAAAAGTTTATTAGAATACTCAACCTCATTAATATTAATAATAAAATACTATTATTTAACTAGCTAATATATATATTAGCCTTACTGGGAGGGTGTATTAGAAATAATAAAATATTAGATAAATATTATTAAAATAAATAATATTAGAATTCTAAGTAAAGTTATCTTAATTCCATTCTAAATATAATATATTAACACCCTAATGTGATAGTGCAATCCTTTAATTCTAAAAATATAGAATAATAAGTTAAAATATAGAATATTCATTATCTAAATATAGCAATATAGTTTTATACTAGTATAGAATAGCTTTATAAAGCTTTATATATTTAAGCAAGCTCTAGAATAGGTAGTTTAGGAGAATAAGGCCTTCAACATCATGATTTCAAAGCATACAGATTTAGCTGTAGAAAAGTGCTGCTCTGTTCGACAAATAATTTTAAATAGTTTAATTATATATTAAGTCTTTAAAGTATAAATTTTATAAAAATAAAATAGAATTTCTTAAATATATTATCTTCTATGAAAAGATTACTATAAATCTGAGCTGGATTAAAATTATAATAAATTAAAAAAAGCTAGATATATATTATAACTTTGTAAGAGCACGTGTTCGGGCGCCGTACTCCCCATTGAGCTAAAAAGGCTACTTTGACCAGACTCCATGTCTGGTCTGCCCGAATCTCATCTTATATACTACTAGCTAGCCATGACAAACTTATAAATTTTTCTTAAATTCTATAATTTTTACTACTATTTTATTACTAATTATTTAAAAATTATATTATCTTTAATTAACTTATTAAAAAATATAAAAAATAGAAAAAAGCTGAAATTTATAATTATAAAAAAAGAGAAATAAAGATATTTTATATACTATTTAATATTTTTAAAATAGCATTTCTACTACACCATTTTAACTCTAGTTTTTTAATTTAATTAGAAATTAATATATCTAACTATATAATATCTAGAATTCTTTTATAATTAAATTTTTAAAAAGTATACTATTCTATTATCTTTTAGTTAAAAAATTCTCTAAAGTAGAAATTAATTAGATAATATTAAATAAGAAGCTATTTATTATTATTTATTTCTTTAAATATTAGTAATAATATCTTAAAGAAGTATAATATATTATTAAAATCCTATTTAACTATAGTAACCTTTAAATCTTTATAAAATAATTCTAATTAAATAATTAACAAGCCTATTAGTGTCTTTTTTAATATTATTTAACTTTATTATTTAATATAAATCTAGTAAACTAAATCCTATTAATAAATCTTCTATAAAGATCTTTAGATTTAAAAAAGATATTTATAAAATGAGAATTAAAGAATCTCTCTCTAAAATAATAGAGAAAATTTTCATTTAAACTTTAATTAAAAGTAAATTAGATAAAAAGTTAAAGAATCTAAATAGAATATCTATAGGTTTAAAAAGAATCTTATTAAATAATATATTTAAAGCTCTAAAAGAACCTTTATTAAGTAAATTATCTAGAGTTTTAAAGTAGATTAATTAATTAAAGAATAATAATTCTAAATTAATTAATTATACTATATAAAGTAAATTAAATTATAAACTCTATACTATTAATGTAAGGCACTATAATTAAGACTTGTATATAACTACTCTCACAAAGGGTGGGCTGATTAGGTAATCAGCCCACAGAGATAAAAGAGTCTTTGTAAGGAATATTTCTAGAATTAGTAAGAATCTTACTTATAAGGATACCTCTATATTTTATCCTCTTATAAATAGTTATCTTATCTATTATATTAATTATACCTCTAATTTAAATTACTATAAGTATTTTATAATTTTCTCACTCTAAATCTTATAACTAATCTAATAAGTAAGATATCTACTTATAAGGGCTTATAGATTTCTATAGCTAGAGAATTAGAAGTTTTATAGAATAAATTAGATACTTTATTTAAAAATATAGAGGCCTTATAAAAGAATTAATTAAAGGAAAGTAACTCTAATTCCTTAAAGAATTTAAATTAATTTTATAAAAGAATTAAGCTACTTAAATAATTCTGATATCTAGAGAAGAAGGTTGATTTTATGAAGAGAAAAAACTTTAAAAATATATTAAATAGATTTAAATCACCATCTATAAAATGGCTAACTATATAGATATATCTATTAATTAATATTAAGTAATATAGTACTTGTAATTATATAATTTACTATTTATTTATTACTAATTAAGATGCTACTATAAAGATAAATAGATAGAATAAATAATAAAAAGTAAAGATTATAATAGCCTATCTAGATTATATCTTTTATAATTTATAGGAATGAAATGAGTTGCAGATCTATTATAAGAATAGTTAATTAAAATTCTATAACTTTTTAGAATCTTAATTAGATAATCTATAAAATTAACTCTAAGAGGCTTGATTAAAACTACTAAAGCTTAAATCTTATAAAGAAGAATCTTATTATACCTATCTTTAATAATAAAATAAATAATACTTTGAACTAGAGAAGAAAGGAAAGAATATAGAAAGTCTATTATTATATATATTCTTTAAATTTTATATAAATTATATAAAGAAGAAGGTTTGTAAATAATTAGAATTTTTAAAAATTTAATAAGATTTAATAGTATTACTTATAAGGCTATAGTCTAATTTTAAATAATTATTCTTATAATATAATATTACTCTATATTATAAGAAAATTAAAGAAATAATATCTACCTTATTATTACAGCCTCTTGTAGACTGTATTATAGACTATTATAAGAAAAGAAGATTTATTTACTTATAAGAAGGATTCTATTATAGAAATTAATTTTATTATAATAGAGATAACTCTTAGGGGTCAACTTATAATACTATAATAAGAGTAAGATTTAGTAAAATCTCTTATTTTTACTATAAGAAGAAAGGATACTTTAAAATAGAGTATTTAAAATTTATAGATATTAAAAGAATCTGATTAATAAGGGTAATTATAGAAGTAGAGATAATTAATATAAGATTTTATAAATTAGATTTATTTATTTATTTTAATATCTATCTCCCTATAAGGATCCCCCTTCTAGAAGGGAAGATAGTATTGTAGAGAGCTTTAATAAATAGTAAAGTAGAGATAAATATAGTATCAGTCCTATTTATAAAGTAGGTAGGCTAGAAGAAGTATCTATAAAATATATTTTTAAAGTTAGTTATAAAATATAAATTTTGTAATAAGAAAGTAGTTATAATATATATAAAATTATAGAATATATTAAAAAAAAGAAAGTTATTTAAAATAATTATAGTGGTAACCCTAAATATAGATTATTTAATAGTAGGAATGTTATAGCTTATAATATATAATTCTTTTATATAGTAGGGATTAAATAAGATGAAATTTAAAGATAAAGAGTTAATCTAGATTAAATTAATATTTAAAATTAAATTTATAAAGAAAGAAAAAGTAATAAAAGTCTTAATATTAAAGATAGATAAAAAGAAGGATTCTATCTTAGATTTAGAACTTTTAAAATAATATATAAACTTTATAATAGTATTTTTAAAAGAGGAGTCCATTTAACTACTAGAGTATTATAAAGATATAAATCTAGAGATTAATTTTAAAGAGAATAAAATATTTTTATTTAGCTTACTATATTAATTATCACCTCAAGAACTAGCAGCCATCTGTAAATATATACTAATAATATTTATAAAGGGCTGAATTTAAAAATTTAAGTCCTTTATAAAAGTACTAGTAATCTTTATACTAAAGAAGGATGAGAATCTATATATTTATATAGATTATTATAACTTAAATATTATTATTATTAAGAATTAATATTTATTTCTACTTATTAAAGAGATAATTAAATAACTCTTTTTAGAATAGATCTTTATATAATTAGATCTCTATAATATTTATTATATAATTTATATTACTTATAGATATAAATGGAAAATAGCCTTTTATATAAAATATAGATTATTTAAATATCTAATTATATTATTTAGGCTAATTAATGTACCTATAATATTCTAGATATTTATAAATTAAATATTTTATAATCTACTAGATATTTATATTATTATATATATTAATGATATTATTATTTACTTATAAAATATAAATAAGTATAAAAAATATATTTATAAAAGTATTAAAGTACCTGCAGGAAGTAGGACTCTATATAAAATTTAAGAAGTATATATTTATAATATATTAAATTAATTTTTTAAATTATATTATCACCCTATAGAGTATTAAGATGGAGTTATTATAAATAACTGTTATTATAAATTAGTTAATATTAGAAACTATCTATAAAATATTAGTATTTTTAAACTTTATAAACTAATATTAATAATTTATTAAATACTACTTATAAATTACAGCTTCTTTAATAAATTAGCTATAGAAGTTTAAGGAAAGAAAGAAACTCTAGAAGAAAAAAGAAAACTTTTTAATAGAAGATTTATAAAGAGTAGTTTAAGAGCTGAAAGATATCTTTATAGAGATAATTAGATTAAATTATTTTATTAAGAATTAGTCTATTAGGATGGAAATTAATATTTTAAGATTTATAATTTTAGAAATATTAATTTAATTAAATAAGAAATTAGAGTAATAAGTACTAATTATCTTTTATTTATAGAAGATAATTACTGTAGAGAGAAATTATATTATTTATAATTAGAAACTCCTTATAATAATAGATATACTTTATAAATAGAGGTACTATCTAGAAGGTAGTAAGTAAGTATTTAAAGTTATTATAAATTATAATATTCTATAGAATTTTACTATAAAGAAAGAACTTTTATAGAGATAGATCTAGTAGATCTAATATTTAATTAAATTCTAGTTTAAAATAATCTATTATATAAGAAAGTTAAATCTTATAAATAAATCTTTATAGAGGTCTAATTATAAAAAGAAGGCTTATAAGAAAGATTATTCTCTTTTAAAGAAAGAGACTCTAAATTATCTTTAGTAGCTTCTCTACTTATTATTACTCTATAAAGATAAACTAAGTATAGAAATAAGGAGTCTGAAGGTTAAAATATTTTTAATAAGTTTAAAGAAGATATTAATACTCTAGTATAAGAATAAAACTATAAAGTAAAGTATTTATAAAGAGGGGTTATATAAAGAGGACTCTTTATAAAAGTTATTAAAGATAATTTTACAACTATTAAAAAAAATATATTTATAAAAAAGATATTTTTAGAGTTTAAAGACCTAAAGTTATTTCTCTTTATAAAAGAGAGGAAGAAGAATAAAATTTTATTCTAATAGTACTATAAAGAACTACTATATAGAAATAATAGATTATATATATCTAATTAATATTAACTATAGCTAAAATTACTTATAAAAATATATAATAACCCCTTTATAAAGTATTTTATATAAGTAAGGATTCTAGAATTAGTTAAAAGATAATTTTAATAGAGGGATCTTCTAACCTTTATAAAAGATTATTATCAGGCTTGTGGGGTATATTAAGATTTATAAATAATAAAAGAAAAATAGTATAAATTATTAAAATCTCTAGAGATTCTTATAGAGCCCTAGATTTAAATTATAATAAATTTTATTATAGATCTGCTAGCAAGCATGTCTATAAATAGATATTTATAAAAGGCTTATAATATTATATTAATAATAATAAATTAATTTAGTAAGATAGTACATTTTATTTCTATATAAAAGTCTCTTTTAGATAAAGCCTTAATTTATCTTCTTCTTTATAAAGTCTTTTATCTATATAATATCTTTAATAAAATAATTAGTAATTACAGCTCAGTCTTTATAAAGGGGTTTTAATTAGATATGATATATTATTTAAAAATTTATTAAGATATTAATACCTTCTACTACTTATAGAGTAATAGTCAAATTAAGTGGCTTAATAGTATATTTAAATAGTATTTATAAGTATATATTAATTTTAATTAAGAAGATTAGATAGATTATCTTCTAATAATAAAATTTATTTATAATAATACTTATTAAATATTAATTAAAAATATATTTTTTTATATAGTTACTAAAAGTAACCTATAAGTGATTATACTGAATATTTATAAGAATCTAATTATAGAAGAGGAGATATATAAATAGATAAAGTATCTCTATAAAATTTAAGAGAGAATAGTAGAAGTATTAGAGAAGGTCTATAAATATTAAAAGAATTATTATAATTAAAAAAAGATTATAAAGACCTTTAAGATTGGGCAAAGAGTCTAGATAAATATAAAAAATATATTATAAATAAGGTTAAATAAGAAGCTAGATTAATTTAATATAGAATTCTATAAAATTATAGAAAGAATTGGGAAGTTAGCCTATTATATAGAGTTTTTAATAAGATTAAATATCTATAATATTTTTTATATTTCTATACTTTGCAAGTACTATAAAATAAAGAAAGTTAACTTATTAAAGAGATTTTCTTTATAAATAATTAATAAAAAATCTTATAAATATTATCCTGAAGTAATTCTAGAATTATAAGGGGAAGAAAGAGAGAAAACCTATTAAATTTATTAAAAGAAATATATTATAGAGAATAATATATAGAAATTAATATTAAATTTAAGATATTTATATATATTTAAGAAGTATATTTATAAGAAGAATAAGTCTATTAAGGGAAAGAAGAGATAAAGATAAATTAAATTTTTATAGTATAAATTTATATCTAATACTTTTTAATTTTAAATGCTGAGTAATGATTAAGCTAGATTATAAATATAATTTTATTATAGAAATTAGTAAATAACTATCTCTCTATAAAAATTATTCTTACTATATTAAGGAGTAGCTCTAGTATCTATAAAAGAGATAGTTATTATACTTCTAGTTATATTCTTTTAATATATAAATAGAGAATACTAGTATAGTATTAAGATCTCTATATATATTATATTTTATATTTATAGAAGGCTGGGTATCTATATAAATTACTAGAAGTATTTTATAGAGTTAAGTCTATATAGTTAATTATATTAGGTGATTAAATCTATAGAATAAGATAGACTGTAGGACTGGCTTAAATATTTAATAATATTTATAGATAGATAGAGGTTACTAGTCTATTTAGAAAGATAAATCTAGAATTATTATTAATTATTCTTAGTTATATAGAGTGAACTATATATCTATAGATAAATTAATAAATTAAGTATTAATTTAATTTTAGATAGTAATAATAGTTGGAGGCTATCTATTCTAGATAACTCTAGAAATGCCTGCTGTAGGTAGGGGAGATTCTAAATTAATTAGATTTTATTAGACTAGTGCTATAAGAATATTAATAAGGATAATATAAAAGTTCTAAAAATTAATAATTATTATCAGGCTGATAGAGATAAGTAGAGGTTAGAGGGTAGAAATAATAATAGTAATTATAGAGGTGGGGGTAATAATAGTGACTATAGAGATAGAAGTAATAATAATAGTAGTAGTAATAATAGTATTTATAGAGGGAGAAATAATAATAATATTATTATTTTCTTTCTCCTCTATAAGGAGAGCCTATATATAATATAAATTAATATATTTTATAAGGGGGGAGAAGAGAAAATTATTTATATTATTATTCTTTATAAAGAATCTAGCTTCTCCTTTATCTTTAATAATTAATTTATTATATTTTATTAAAGAGGGGAGCTTCTAATCTAGAGGGAATAAAGAATTATATAAAAGAAAGGAAAGAGAGGAACTAGTTATAAATATAGTAATTAATAATTAAAAGAAAATTAAGAGGAGAAAGATAATTTGAAAAATTATTATAGAAGAGAGAATCTATTTAGAGGAAGTTATTATACTTATAGCTTTAAATAAGAGACTTTATAAGATAGTAAAGAAACTTTAGTAAATAAAATTATAAAAGAGTAAATAAAGACCTATTTTAAATAAATAAAGATCTACTATAGTAAATAAGAAAAAGAGAATAAAAAATTTATAAGAGTTAGAAAGTATTACTACTAATATACTTATAAGATGAAATAAGTTAGTAAATGAAGTTTAGCAGGGTATTATAAAATAATAAAGTAAATAATATTATAAAAGAAACTTATAAAAAGTAATTAGAAACTTTAATAAAGGGTCTTTATAGAAGAGCTTAAATAATTTTAAAGAAAAAAAGATAACTTAAGAATTAAGCAGCCTTATAATAAAGAAATTATTTCTAGAAGATCTATAAAGTAAATAGAAGAAAGACTTTTTTCTTTATTAAAGTTTTTCTCTTATAAGAGAGATTTTATTTATAAAGGTTTTTACTAGTTTTTTATTATAAAAGAGATCTTGAGAAAAGAAATTATCTACTAGAATAAGAAATAAAGAGCTATAAAAGATCTTAAGAGATTAAAATCCTTTAGAGGGGGGGGTAGTTATAAAGTACTATAATTAAGATTTATATATAATTACTCTTATAAAGGGTGGGCTGATTAGATAATTAGCTTATAGAGATAAAAGAGTCTTTATAAGAAATATTTCTAGGATTAGTGAGAATCTTACTTATAAGGATACCCCTATATTTTATTCTCTTATAAATAGTTATCTTACCTATTATATTAGTTATATCTCTAATCCAAGTTGCTATAAGCATCTTACAATTAATTTAATAACCCTTTAAGAGTATAATTCTAAAGATATATACTTTAAAAATATAAATAAGGATCTATATAATCTTATTATTAAAATATAGAGGAAAGACCCTAATATAAAGTTTAAAAAAGTTAAATTAAATAAAAAATTTTTAAAAAAATTAATCTCTAGATAATTAAAATATATTATAATTTAAAAATTATTTATTTATATCTTCTTCTAAAGACCTAAAGTAGAAGCTTTTATTTATATATTATAATAATCTATTTACTAGATATTTTAATTAAAATTAATAGAAAATTTATTAAAAAGAAAATTTTATTAGATAAATTTTTATAATAATATTATTAAATATATTATTAATTACCTTATTTATTAAAGAATAAAGTCTTTTAAATATAAATTATATAGATAATTTAAATCTCTATCTATTTTATTATAATTCTAGAGTAAATTATTTATAGACTTTATTATTAGATTATCTCTAGTACTGTTTAAAGACTATTTAATTAATAGTATTTTTATTATTATTAATTAATTTATAAAGTATTCTTTATTCTTCTCTATATTAATTTAAATAAATGCTGCTAAGCTAGTAAAATTATTCTATAATAAAATAGAATTTTAATATAGAGCCCCTAATAAAATTATATTAAATAAAGTCTCTTTATAAGTAAATTTTAATTAAAATTATATTATTATAATTATATTAAATTATAGTTCTCTATTACATTTTATCTATAAATTAATAATTAAATAGAAAAAATAAATTAAATTCTAGAATATTATTTTTAATACTTTACTAATAAAGAATAAATTAACTAGCTAAAATTACTTTAAATTACTAAATTTATTTATAATAATATCTAGAATTCTACTCTATCTAAACTTCTTCTATTAAAATATTATTTAAATATTTACTAGACTTTTATCTATATATTAAAATTAATACTATTTAGAGAGAGGTTCCAGCTATATAGATAAAAATAAAGAAATTAAAAAATATCTATATAAATTTAAAAGAATATTAATAATAAGTAAGTAAAATATAAGTAAAGTATTATGATATAAAATATATTTAAAGAATATTAAAATAAGAAGACCTAATTACTCTATCTATAAAGAATTTAAAATTAAAGCTGCTATTATTAAAACTAGCTTTAAATTTATTAATCTATTTTAAATATTAAATATTATTAGATCTTAAGTATATTATAATTAGAATTATTTTATAATAATTTAAAAATTACTATAATTAAATAGGACTTTAATAAATTAATAGATATACTAATAGAAATAGACTAAATACTTTATTTATTATTAAATTATATAAAAGAGACACTATAACTTATATATAATAAATAAGGCCATCTAGGAATTAATAGAATTATATAAAATCTAGATAGAGTAGTCTTTTTAAAAATAAAAAAAAATATTAGACTCTATATAAAATATTATATAGAATATAGAAAGAAGTATATATTAAGATATAAATTATATAAAGTATTATAACTAGTATTAACACCATCTATTATTTTTTATATAATATTAATAGACATTATTATTAATCTTCTATCAGGAGTGATTATATTACTAAATAAAGATAGGATTGGGGATATATATAATATAATTATATTAATTATAGATATATATAATAAGATAATAAAAGTAATTCTAGAAAATATTATATAAATAGCCTTAAACTAAATAAATATATTACTAGCTAGCTTAGCTGAAGCTAACTAAAGATTATTATAAGTAATTATATTTAACTAAGATATAAAATTTATATTAGAACTATAACAAGCTATATTTAATAAGTTAAAAGTTAAAATAAGATATACTATAGTATATTATATATAAGTAGATAGACAATTTAAGTAATTTAATTAAATAATAAAAATATTTCTAAGATATATAATTATAGCCCTTAATAAATTAAAGAATAATTATTAATATTATTATAATTATAAAGTACTCTAAATACCTCTATAAATATATTAATTAAATAGTCACTATATAAAGTCATGTATAGCTATAGATTAAAATTAGTATTAAATCTAGATCTATAAGATATAAATATTATATAGTTTTTTATTTTAAAGATTAAAGTAAATAAAGTATTAAAATTAGTATTAGTTATAATAAAATATTACTATAATTAAATATATAAATCTGTAATAGAACTTGTAAGATAGTCAGGGAGTAATATTTAGAGATCTATTAAATAATTCTAAAACTCCCACTCCTCTATTTAATTCTCTCTAACTAGCTGCCTATCTTCCTATAGATAGTTAGAGACTTATATACTAATTTTTTAGCTAACTATAGAATTCTTTTCCTATTAAATATTTAAATAATCTTTTAATACTATATTTAATCTTAATAAATATCTATACTACTAGTCCTATATTATTTAATATTAATATTAATACAGCTGTTATCTTAATATTATTTATTTATAGCTGCTAGTCTATTCTAATATTTATTTAATTCTAGATAATTATATTCTTTTCTACTTAAATTAAATACTATCCTGGCATTTATATAGAGTTTTTAACTATATTAAATAGTTTTAAAAGTGATTATTTTAATATTTATTTTTCTTATATTATTTATTATAATTATTATAATATAATAATAGCCTTAATTTTATAGTATTCTTTTCAGCTAATTACTAAAATATATTTCTTACTAATATATTTATATATTATAAAGTATTATTTCTTTATCTCTTAAATAACTATCTAACTCTTTATCTATACTTCTTACTTTTTATTTATTATTCTTCTTTATTTTAATATTCTTTTTTTCTTTCTCTTTTTTCTTATCTTCTTTATTCTTTTCATCTTTAATATCTCTTATAATAATTATAATTTATTTAGACAGCTCTAGTTTAAATACTACTAGAGATTCTATTTCTAATTTAAATTAAGTAATTAATAATAATAAGTCTATTCTAGATATAGAGGTTTATATTATAGCTATTATTAATTAATTTAAAGTTAAGTTTTTAAGATTAAAGATATTATATATTTATATTCTTGAGGTTATTTATAATTATAATTAATATTTTTATCTAAATAATATCTCTAATATCAAGTATTCTAAGAATTTAACTTAGTAGTTAAATTTAATTCTTTAATATTAAAATATTATTATAGATATAACTTACTAACTTTATTAGATAGATAGTACTTTTATTAGCTATATAATATATTCTAAATTTAGTAATTATTCTCTATAAAATAATATCTATATAAATTATCTCTTTAATAAAAAAATTAATAAATATACTCTTTATATAACTGCTAACTTATTTATTTAATTATTTATTTATAATTTATAAATTACTTTTCACCCTTTCTTTATACTTAACTAACTATTTATAGTAATATTATTACTTTTAATAGTCTTTATAGTACTATTTTTAATCTAGACTATTATTTTAATATTTAAAATAGTATTAAATCCTCTTCTTAAGCCTATAAAGATTTCTATTATTATTAAATTAAATATAAATATAATTTTTAATATAATTTCTATAGCTTTTAATTTTATAAATATTAAATTAGCTTATTATACTCCTAACTTTAATTTTAATAATAATAAAATTTAGTAGTTTATTCTATTAATAATTTAATTAGACTCTATTTACTTATAGACTACTTATATTAATTTATCTTATTTTATATTAATTACTAATGTAAAACTTGCTGCATATAATCTTTTAATAGATAATAATTATATTTTTTAATTAATTAAAATAATTTTTTTAAATTTCAGACCTACTCTTATTTATATCTTATCTTCCCTCTTTTCTTTTTTATTAATTCTAACTAATTTATTTTCTTAAAATAACTTTAATAAGAATAAGAATAAGGATTCTAGTACTAATAATTTAAATACTAGAAGTAAAGATAATGATAATATTAATAATAAAAATAATAGAAATAGTAGAGATAATAATAAAGATAAAGATAATAATAATAATAATAATAGTAATAATAAGGGAGATAATAATAAGAATAATAATAAAGATAATAATAGAGATAATAATAGAAATAATAATAATAATAACTAGTTATTCTTTATAACTTTATTTATTCTTATAATTAATAACTTTAATATATAGTGATTTCTATTCTACTTTATTTACTTCTAATAAATTAAAATTACTATAATAAATAACTTTTCTTACTTAAAATTTTAAATATTTTCTCAATTAGTTAAGCTTAATTTATTCTTATTATTTAATAATTTCTCTACTAGCTTATTATTTAAAGTAATTAAATTATTTAATAATTAATTATTTTTTAATAATTTCTCTATACTTTATATTAAATAGCTACCTTATTTAATAGTCTATTTAATTATTATAGATTTATTTATTTTCTTTTTAAATACTTTTTTTATAATTAATTTTTTCTCTATTTATTTTAAATATACTTCTATATATTTACACTTCTTCCATTCTTTCTTAATTATTATAGATAGATCTGAATAGAGAAGAGAATCTAATTTAATAATTTTTAAAATTTATTAAATCTCTTCTAACTAATAAATTATTAGTTTAATCTTTTATAAATATTAATTTAGAACTACTAATATCTATAATTTTTTAAGATTAATAATATTAACTTTAACAAGTCTTTATTTATTAATTAGATTCTATATAATTCTTCTATTTAATTCTTTAATAATATATATTTCTAGGGGGTATATTTTTAATATTTTATATAATTTAAATTACTTACTTTAAAATTTCTCTAATAATTTATTCTATACTAGTATCTAATTATCTTTTTTAAATCTATATTTCTTAATAAGGTTATTATAAATTTATTATTATTTAATAGTATAGTTTAATAATTATTTATTAGCTAGAATTTATATATATATTAAATATATAATTTATTTATTATTTAAATCTTCTATATCTTTAATTAAATCCTTTAAAAGTTATAGAGGGACTCTATAAAAAAGTTTAAATAGATTAATTTTTAAAATATTATATATCTAGATTTAAACTATAAAGATAGTTTATAGTAAATATTTATTTTATAGTTTTATAAATTTCTTTAAAAAGAATTTTATAAATATTATTTCTATAATTTTATTAAGGTACTTAACTTTTTTATTTATTTTAAAATAATATAATATTATAATCTAGTACTTTATCTATAGTAACTATATATAATATTAAATAATTTATAATAAAATATTTAAATTATTATTTAATAGGAGCTCTTTTATTACTCTATAATTAATAAATATTTTTTTATATAAGAATTTTATAATTATCTTATTTATAATATTTAGAATTATTTTTACTACTACTTATTTAGTAGTATAGTCTATAATAGTTATAATTTATTTATTTTTATTAAATATTATTAATAGGCATTTAATTAGATTAATTTCTTATTTTTTAAAAGATTTAATTTTTAAATCTATCTAATAATATTATTTCTTTCTTTTAAGTATTTTCTTTAATTCTTATAAAATTTAATAATTTAAATATTTATTTATAACTTTCTAGATATTCTACTATATATTAGATTATTATACTCTCATATTAATAATATTTATAAATTTTAGATATTTAAAATTTCTATATAACTTATATATTTTCCTTATAAAATTCTTTTAAAAAGATATTTTAAAATAGAGAGTATTCTCTTACTTATATTTATTCTTTTATATTAATTAATTAAATTTTATTACCTTCTTATTTAATTATAATATAAAGTATTTAACTTAATATTTAGATTTTATTTATTTAATTATTTATACTAGTTTCTTATTTTTAAATAATATTTCTTTTATAAGAAATATGTCAGATAAGGCCTGCTGATCCTTCTTAGGGTCTAAGAGGTCGCCTAGATCTTAAGGATATTCTGCTAACTAAGTAGAAAGAGTTGGAGAGTAGATATAAATAAATTTGTAAACTAAAAGGTAGGCTATCTTTATTATTAAAGATTTAATATAGTAAGCTAAATTAAGGTATAGTAATAATAATACTTATATATATATTAAAATCATATTAATTATATTAACTTACTATGTTTAATTACTATCTAGTTATAGTAATTATAGTATTATAATAATTCTACTATAATAAGATATCTTAGTATTATATTAATATATCTATATTACTATAATTAGATGGAATATAATTATTTTATAATCTTATAATAATACTAGCTACTGATTATATAATTTATTAATTATAAATACTTAATCTTCTAATAATCTCCCTCTTTTATATTCTTTATTTCTAAAGAAGATAAATAGTGCAATATCCCTAGTAGGTTTGAAGAGGTAATTATCTTTTTATTATTATTTTATAGATATATATTAATTATTATAATCTTTAAATTTTTTACTTATAAGAATTTACTCTATTAATATATTTATAATAAGGGTTTTATTATAGTTATTTCTTATAATTAATATGAAAAATCTAGTTGTCTGTATATTAAAATAGAAGGTTTTATTTATTATAGTAAGTATATTTGTTTAGGGAATGTAAAATATATTAAAATAAAATTTTTTAATAATATTATATAGAAATATTTAGTTTGGGCTTAATAATAGATTTAAAATAATAAAAATAAGATAGAATAGGATCTTGAGCTTGCATTAATAAAGATAAAATAATTATAGAAATAAAAATAATTACTTTAAAAGTATATTAATGACTTTATTGCTTGTGATATAAAGGAAATTAAGAAGTTAAAAAGATTAAAGAAAGAGAAATAAAAATAGAAAAAGTTAAAGATAAAAAATAATTAGCTTCTTAACTTATTAATTAATAATAATTAACTAACCTTTTTATCTTCTAATCTTAATTCTTCTTTATTTCTTAATCAACTCCTATCTAGAATATCTAAATCTTTTTAGGGTAATTTAAATTCTATATAGATTTCTATAAATTCTTCTTATATAAATATCCTTTCCATTTTATAAGATAGTGAATTTATTCTTTTATTAATTATTAATTTAGTATCTCTTTAATTTTATATTTTTTATTATCTACTTTATCTTAATTATTCTCTTCATTCTTTATTAATTCTAATAAAGAGATATAAAATACTAAATGTATCTTTATTCTTACTAATAATTTTAAATAGTAGTTATTATTATCTTACTTTTCTTTAATTTTAAAAAATCTATATTTTATAATATTAAATTTATTACTTAACTACTTATTTTAAATATTAAAATTTTTCTATTCTATTATTTATTATAATAGGTAAATCTTCTCTTCCTTCTTTAAGTAGAATATATTCTTATATTTTTTATTATAGTAATATTTTATTTTTTCTTCTACCTATTTAATATCCTTTAATATTATTTAGTATAGAAATAATAAATTAATAATCTATAATAATATTTTCTCTAATCTTTCTTATAGTAGTAATATTTTCTAATCTAATCTTAAATATCTTTCTAAGTTTATAAAATATAGAACTTATTTTATTATTATATTCTATATATTATTAATTATAAATTATACTAGTGGTAGCAACTCAACCTAATTTTTTTAATTTTAATCTAGGTAGTACTATAGATACTATTTAATTATCTAAATTATTTATTTACTTTATCTATTAATTTATTAATAATAGATTATAAATAGTTTTTACTTAACTCTACTATTTTTTATAATAGTTTTTTAAAACTTTAATATAAATAACTTATCTTAATTTAATATAATCACTTTCAGTACTTCTATTTATATAAATATTCTTTATAATATTAATATTATAAGATCTGCTATAGTAGTATCTTTCTTTACTAGTTCTAGAATTATATATTTTATTAGTTTATCTACTATAATAAGTATTTTAATATAGTTAATTCTAGTAATAGAATCCTTTAATATTAGTAGTCTTTATATAAAATTAATAATAATATATTTCTATATTTTCTCTAGTATCTTATATAATTATATTTTTCTATAAGATTTATATCTTACAGGTTTATTTCTGTTATATTCTTTATATTTATTAATATATTTAGAGACTCTTTAATATATTTATAGAAAGAAATAAATTTTTTATATTTTTTTAATTATCTTATTAATTTCTAGATACCCTTTATTAGATAGGTTGTAATACTATTTAATTACTTTTTTAATTATTTTATTAAATATTATAATTAATTTATTCTAGTATTATATTCTATTATATTCTTCTTATATATTTATATTATAAAATACTTAATTCTAGATTTTCTTATCTTTTAATTATAATTATTTAATTCTTTTAAATAGCTCTTCATTCTTTATAATAATAGCTATTATTAATTATATATCTTAATTAAATCTTAATCTATCTTAATTTTATTATAGAATATTAGTCTCAAGATTTTTAATATCTATTATATAGTTTAATCTTCAGCTTAATATATTTATAGTAATGTTTCTTTTCTCTTTAATATATTTAATTCTAAATTTAAATCTAGATAATTCTTATATCTATTATATTTATCTTTCTTTTAATTCCTTAAAGTTGGTGAAGTAGGTGAGATTTTTATAATTAATTTAAATAATTATTTCTTCTAATATATCTTATAGATAGTATTTTTAATATTTAAATCCTTTAATTATTGCAAGTATTTCTTAATTATAAATATTATAGTTTTATTTAGCTTGAATTAATTATTAAGAATAAAATAAGATAGACTATAATTTCTTTTTATTATTTCTTTATTTTAATATTAACCTAATTACTCCCCTTAAAGTATTAATTTTTATAATATTTTACTTATCTGACTTTTATAGCTTGAATATTGATACTTTAATAATAATTTATTTTATTTTTTTAAATACTTCCTACTGCTTATTTATTTATTTAAATAGTTTATTATTCTTAAATAATTTAATTAATAATCTAATATTTTTTATATATTTAAATAGGTATTTTTAGATATATTCTATTATTTTTAAAAATTTCTAAATATCTTTTTTATCTTCTAGTACTAGCTAGTTAATAATTATATCAACCTTTTCTTATAGGATCTACTATCCTTCTAGTAAGTATATTATTTCTAAGTATTTAATTTTTATTATATTAAATTTATATTTTTTAATACTTAGTATTAGTCTAATATTTATTATTATAATTATAATTAGTTATACATGCTAATTATACTCCTTAATATTTTTTAAATAAATAATTATATTATTAAAGTAGATAGTAATAAATTTATTTAAGTATTCTTATAGTATATAAGTTATATATCTTATAAATTTAGTTAATAATTACTTTAATTCTATAGATGTTATAACTTATTTATATAATTTTTTATTAATTAAAAATATAATTTTCTATTAGTCTTCTAGTTATATATTTAGGTTGAAATAACCTTAAAGTATATTAAATATAGTTAGGATTTTTACTTCTTATAATAAGTCTCTCTTTTATTTTATATATAGAGCTTTATTAGTATTGTCTTTAATATTATTATTTAGATATTAATAGTTAATAATTATTTATAGATTCTTATCCTTCTTTAATATAAATATACTTTTTAAAAATATAGATGACTTTAATTTTATAATATATTCTATAATAAGGAATTTCTTAATAAATTTATTCTTAATTTTTAATTTATTCTATAATTTCTAAAATTATTTTACTTACTATAATATTATATTTTTTATTAGAGATATTTTTATATTATAGCATTCTTTATACTATAATAGTTAATAATCTAATTTTATAAATAGTTTAATAAAGTCTTAATATTTTATAGATAGTTTATTAAATACTTTCTTAAGTTCTTTTTTATAAAACTTTTATAGCTTTATCTATATCTTACTTTTAGTAATTATAACTTCCTTCTTAATTAATTTAATTTCTTGAGGTAATATTATTATTAATTTCTTATTAATAAGGATTTTTTTTAATTTCTTTTCTATATATTTAATATCTAGCTCAGCTGGTGCTTTTTTTCTAATTTTTATATATTATTCTTTAATACTAACTATTTCTTTTATTTAATTAATTATAGATTCTTATTATAATAACTATTCTATTTTAAAGACTTTATTATATATTTTAGTCCTTGTAGGGGCAATTTTAAAGGTAAGTAAGTATTAATATTCTTTAATTATTAATATAATAGATTTTATTCTAATATAGGGCCCTTTATATAAGATCTTTTTATTAATTCTTTAGATTTTTTTATCAGATCCTTTTAATTATATTAATATTTTATATTTATTTATAAATTCTTAACTAATAAAATTCTCTAATACTTCTAAATTAATTATAATTTATATAGGATGTCTATTAATTTTTATAAGTATAATTAATAATTAATAATTATTAGTAGCTGCTAGTTATATATAATTATAGTATTTATTATAATATCTTTACTAAATAGAGAAGTATTTATTTTAATTATCTATAATTCTTTATCTTCTCTTATTATATATAGTATAATCTATTATCTTATAATTTTTTACTTTAATCTATATATAATAGGGGTGTATAATTTCTTTATATATATAATTATAATTCTTAGACTTATTAAGATATTTAAACTTTAATTTTCTTAGAATTTTTAATATTTTAGATTAATAATTATAATTTATTTTATTAAGAATATATTTAATATATTTCTTATTATAGTAGCATATTTAATATACTCTATAATATTAATATTAACTTAATTATAGATAATATTCATATGTATAGTTTAATATATAATCTATAATTTTATTATAAAATTAAGTTTCTCTTAAATTTAAAATTTATTTATATTTCTTAATAAATTATATATTAATTTATTTATAATATATATAATTATAGAATATTTATTTTCTATAATACTAATATTTATTAATATAGTCTTATTAGATTTAATAAAACTTTTTCTAATATACTATCTTTATTAGTATATAGGTATAAAATTTATTTTTTTAAAATAATTTTTTCTTATCTATAGTTTTATATACTACTTATTTACTTTATAGAATTTTTATTTATTCTTAATTTAATTTTATTTAATTTATTATTATTTTATTATCATCCCAGAATATTAACTGTGGGAATTCTTTAGCTAATAGAGAATATTTATTATTATTATTAAAATAATTTTCTTAATTATATTAAGGTTATCTTATAAATAATTTTTCTTTTTAAGATATTTCTTTTCTTAGAATTTCTTTAATTACTTTATTATTTTTAAAATTCTCAGTCTTAGAGAACTCCTGATATTTTTAATAATATTTTTAAAATTCTTTTTTATTATTATTCTAGTACTAGTTGTAGGCTATCTTTCTTAAATTCTCTTTTTTCTATAGATTAATCTTATATCTTACTTCTCTTATCTTAAATTTATTAAATTCTTCTATAAATACTTATAAGAACTAATATTCTAGTTCTTTATTATTATATATAATTATAAAAATAGTAGTAATTATTAAATGCTAAATAGCTAGTTTATTATTTTTAGACTTTTCTTAATAATTTTTCTTAATATATCTGATTTTTCTATAATTAAAGTATTTATTATTAAATTTCTTTTTTTATTATTACTTATCTTTTTTAAAGATAGTATTTAATTATATTTTAACATCTCTATTTTTATCTCTCTTATTAATTTACTTCTAGACTCCTTTATTCTTCCATCTACTTTAATAATATTAATTAAGTAATTAGTTTTTAATTTTTAATACTTAATTAATAAGTTTATCTAATATCTAAAGAGTAGATTCCTAATATACTAATCTATTTTTAATATTATTTTATAGATATTAATAAAATCTTACTTAAAGGGTAGTATCATTTTATATAAGATTTAATATAATTTAATAAAACTTTATAGTAAGTTCTCTAATTAATATTTTTTTTTAATATAATATATAAATTTATTATTCAGCAGTTTATTTAGTATTAGGGTTTTTAAAAATAGTATTAATTTATTATTTAAATTCTTTATAATTAGTAAATATATTCCTTACTACTATATACTATTAATAATAGGGAATATTCTAGTATTCTCTTATAAAAAATTTAAATTAGTTAAAAGCTGCTTTAGTAAGATAGATTTCTATAAATATAATTTTATTATATATATTAATATTCTTAAGATTATTAATCTATATATATATATCTATAGAGATTAGATATCTTTTTAAAATAGATTACTTATCTTTAAATACTTCTATTTTATTTATCTTAATTTTTTTAAATGTTTAAAGAGCTCTCATCTAGATTAAGAGGTTTATAATAATTATTTAAAGTTTATTAAATTTTTTATAAGGGGTTTAAGTGCTACTAGAGGTTATATTAATTATTAAAGTTATTATAATAAAAGATTACTTCTTTCTCTTAAGTTATAAGGGTATTAAATTATTAAATAAAATCTATTAATTCTTTTTAGAGTCTAAGAGGTTGCCTAGATCTTAAGGATATTTTATTAACTAAATAGAAAGAATTAGAGAGTAGATATAAATAGATTTATAAATTAAAAGGTAGGCTATTTTTATTACTAAAGATTTAATATAGTAAGCTAAATTAAGATATAGTAATAATAGTATTTATATATATATTAAAATTATATTAATTATATTAACCTGCTATATTTGATCACTATCTGATTATAATAATTATAATATTATAATAGTTCTACTATAATAAAATATCTTAACATTATATTAATACATCTATATTACTATAATTAGGTAGAACATAATTATTCTATAATCTTATAATAATACTAGCTGCTGGTTATATAATCTATTAGTTATAAGTGCTTGGTCTTCTAACAAAATATTATTATAATTAAAAGCTACTTCTTTTCTATATTTTACTTTAATACTTTAAAAGATACTTCTAATTATTTATATTATATATATATTATTAAATTCTCTTTCTTAACTTTATTTTCTAATTTATTTTTTATTAGATTAAAATATTTATTAATTATATCTAGAATTATAACTTTCTCCTCTTTTTAATATTATATATTTAGATTATATATCTAGAATTTATTTATTTATTAGACTATTTATTTAGAATATATTTATATAATAATTAGATATTTTAGACTTTTATAATTTATAATAATTATTATTTTTATTCTATTTTTAATATAGTATTTCTAGACTTAGAGACTCTCTTTTATTATTAAGAGTTTTTTTTTTATATAAAATAATTTTTTTCTATTATATTTAACTTTCTTTTATTAAAAGTTACTAAATACTAGAGATTATTAAATTTTTTTTAAAGTAGTATTATATTTATAGCTTATTTAAATATATTAATTTTAATCTAGAATTATTTATAAAAGTTTATAATAAATAGTATTAGAATATTAATAAATATATACTTTAATTTTTAAAAGGCCTATTTATAGATAGTTATTTATATAATTATTTAATATTTTTTTTATAGTATTTTATCTATCTTCTTAAGTAATTTATATATTAAAATAATAATATCTATAAATTTTTATATATATCTTTAGTAGTATATTATTAATTCTAAAAATTATTAAATCTTATATATATTTTTTAACTGGGATTAATTTTAAATAACTTTAAATTTTATTAGAATTAATTTAATCTTCCTATTTTTAATAATAAAGCTATAAAACTCTAGTTTATTAATAATAAATATATATTTAGAGTTTTTTATATATAGCTTTTTATATCTTAATATTTTTAATACTTTTTTAATATACCTTTCATACTCCTTAAGTATCTTTAAAAAGATAAAAATATTATTAAAATATATTAAATAGAATTTAAATAAAAATAATAAAAAAATTTTATTTATTAAATATTTAGAATATAGCTGGAGTATTATATAATCTAAATAATATAATTAAATATTTAAATTTTTTAAATATAGTATTAAAGGCTATTTTCTTTATTAATAAAAGCTTCATATAAACTTACTAGTATTTTATTAAAAGATTAATTTTAAATAAATACTTAACTTTTTTAATAAGATTAATTAAATTCTATATCCTTAAAAATAAGTATTTATTTTAACTATAATTTTATTTAGAGCCTAATAATTAATATATATTTATTATTTATTTCTTAATTTTTTTATAAATATTATAGAGAAGCCCCATATATTTAATAATAATTAAATAATATTTTTTTAATAGTTCTATTAGTTGAGCTTGTAATTTATTTATTTTTTTTAATAATAAATAGGGTAAAATATTAATAAATATACTTTTATTTATATTAATTATATAGATTATTTCTTTATTAGATAAGAATATTAAAAATAGTTCTTCTTAAAATATATTTTTAAAGTTATTTAATATTATCTAGATAGTTTAGTAGATTATCTTACTCTTTTTCTTTATTAATAAATAAATAATATAAAGGAATACCTTTCTTCTTTATTTCTAAATAATTTTATAGGCTTACTTTATTAATATTAGACTTAATTAATTCAATATTCTTTTAATTTATTATTAAATATCTATAAGATGTATATTATATAGGTGTATTCTTTCTATAAATTTTTAATTTTTATTTAAATTTTTTTATTAATTAATATATAAATTTATATATTCTAGCTAGTCTTATTCTAGAATTAGATTATAATTATTTATTTTTAATATTTAAAAATAAATAAGACTTATCTATTTATCTATTTATAATAATATTACTATCTATTTTTATATTTTTATATATTTATTATTTAGTAGCTTTATATGAAGTATTTTATTTTTAATAGATTAAGACTTCTTTATTATTTTATTTATAATTTATTATATAATAAAGTAGTAAATTATTTTTAAATTAATTAAAATTTTTACTTTAATTATTTAATTTATTTCTAACTTTTCTTTATAGTAGATTATTCAATCCTCTAGAATATAAAGATATTTATAAATATAATTTTTAAAAGAAAGTATCTTATTTATCTTCTTCTTTATATTTTTTAATAGTTTAAAAGTATCAGGAATATTAATTTTATTAATAGTAGAGACTTTTTATAGAGTAATTATTAATATCTTTATATTTAATAATCTTCTTTATTTTTTAATTTCTCTACTTCCTTCTTTTATTTATAATTTCTTTATAAATGACTACTCTTTCTATATTTAAAATAGATATTATTATAATAATATTATTTTTATTATTTAGCTATCTCCTTCTTTAGAGCTAGAAAGTCTTTAAGGATTAATAAATTTATTAAATTAATAGAATAATTATTATATATATTTACTCTTTTAATAAATTCTATAATAGTATTTCCTTATTTATATTAAATAAATTTTTAAATTATTTTATTAAATTTTTTTAATTAATTCTTTTTCTTTATCTACATTCCTTAAAGGTATTTAAATACTCTAATTATAAATTTATAGATAATTATTTTCTCTAGAATAATTAATTATATTTAAATAATAGTATCTACTAGATAGGTAGTATATATTTATATACTAGAATTATTCTATTTATAAATTTTATATTTAATTTATCTCTTCTTTTTACTAAGATATTCTTAAAAGTTTTTTCTAATTTAATTCTTAAATTCTTTTAAAGTAATAATCTCTATTTCTAGTTTTTTTTTTATATAAATTTTATTTACTTTTTATTATTTATATATACTCCCCCTTAATCTCCTTTTTATTATAATTATTTATTTAAGTTCTATAGAATTCTTCCTTATAAAAATATATTTATCTTTAAAGTAGTAGTCTAGATATTTAATCTACTTTTAAATAATATTATCTTTAAATTTACTATAGTAGAGTGAGATAAATTTAAAATTAATTATTTTTTAATATAATTTATAATCTTCTTCTTCTAAGATAATTATTACTTCTAGAATTGGGATTTCTTTATTAAATATAATTATTATAGGAATTCCTTCTAATAAATAATTTATTATTAAATATTTATTAAGCTAATTAAATACTATATAGATAATATTTAAATTTCTATTCTTATTTAGAATAATTATTATTTAATAAATTTACTAGAGATTATTATCTATATCTTCTAGTATAGATTCTTCTAGATTTAATAGAGGAGTTAATTTATAAAAAATTTAAATATTTAAAGTTATTACTTCTTTTTTATTTTTTATTTATAGTTATTAATTTTATTTATCTCTAATTAATTCTTTAAGATATTCTATTTCTCTTCTTTTATCTTTAAATTTATTCTTTCTTTTATATAATTAACTACTCTACTATTCTTTTATTATATTTTATTATATATAAATAATAGTCTGGATTTTTATATAATTAAAGAATTTTTAATAAATATATTAAAGATTATTCTTAATAATTTATTAATTAAGATATGCTACCAGATATAATAGAATTTATAAGATAGTTAGAAAGTAATATTTAAAGAATTATTAAATAATTTTAAAGCTTCTACTTTTTTATTTAATTCTCTCTAACTAGCTGCCTATCTTCCTATAGATAGTTAGAGGTTTATATATTAATTATTTTAGCTAATTATAGGATTCTTTCTTTATTAAATATTTAAATAACCTTCTAATACTATATTTAATCTTAATAAATGCCTACATCACTGGTCCTGTATCATTTAATATCAACACTGATACAGCTGTCACCTTAACATCACTTATTTACAGCTGCTAGCCCATTCTGGTACTTATTCAGCCCCGGGTGATCACAAATCAATTTAATTTTCTAAAGGAGATAGTGTCATACTATATCTATATAAGGGTTATAAAGTTTTAATTATACTTAAGAGAAAAATTAATAATTAATTTATAGGACTATTTAAGTACTCAAGAAAGTAGGTCCTTTAACTTATAAGCTTGACTTTCTAGAAGAATGAAAAATATATAATATAATATTAATAGTATATTTAGAATTATATTTAAATCCTGCTAAGGATTCTTTTAATAGAGAACTATTAAAATCTAGATCTATTTCTAAAGAAGATAATATAGAAGACCCAGATAGCTATAAAAAAAAAAGTCATTAGATAAAGAGACAAAAGGGCGCAATATAAAATATTTAGTTAAATAGAAAGGTTATAGGGATGAATATAATAGGTAATACTATATTAGAGACTTATAAAATATAAAAGAGTTAATTAAGAAATATAAAAATAGAATATCTAAGGGTATATAATTAATAAAAAAGTAGAAGAAAATAAATAAAAAGATATAAAGCTATATTTAAATATTACTAATTTATTTAACTACCTCAAAATTATTACACTTACTACTTTTCTTATATTTTATTTAACTAGCTTAATGTCATGCTTTCATTAAAATAGGGGAATATATAATAGTACTAATTAGGTGATTATTATATCTCTCAGTTATTCTATCATTATCTATACACCACCTTATACTCACATATATATATTTCAGCATAGTATAGTTTAGGAAGATAACTTAGAATAATCACTACTTCCATTAGACTTCATTAAGCCATAAGCTTATTACAGATAATGTAATCTTTAAATAATTAATAATAAAATAATAATAAAAATTATATAATTTAAGAAAGATTTATAGATTATAATATATATTTAACTTTTTCTAATTTATTATAATTTTAATCCAGCTTGAATCTATAGTAATCTTTTTATAGAAGATAATAATATATTTAAGAAATTTTATTTTATCCTTATAAATTTATACTTTAAAGATTTAATATATATTTAGACTATCTAGAGTTATTTTAATATAATTTTAATATAGTTTTTATAAGTTTCTTTATTATTAAAGTATATTAAGATGTTGATATATTATATAGAATAATATAGATATAATTTTAGAAGATAGTAGAAATATTAATAAGGTTAAAGAATATAATTATATATTTAAAATAATTATATTATATATAAATTACTATCTTCTATTTATCTTCTTTATAAATATAGATCTAATAATATATATATATATATATTAAATTAAATTTAGTAAAATATTTAAATCTTAATACTCTATTTAGAATTTTTAAAATAAGAAATAATAAATAATAATTTTTAATTATAGCTTTATTTAAGCCTTTATAATTAATATAAAGATAAAAATTACTATTTTTTTAAAAATAAAGAGTATAGATACTCCTATAGAACTCTTTAATAATTAAATTCTTTTATATTTAAAATTAATATTTAGATACTCTTAAAGCACCTTTAATTTAATTTAAAATAATAGATAAATTAATTTATAAAGATGTTATTATTCTTTTCTTTAATTTTATTAAATATCTTACTTTCTTTAAAGTAGGGATGCTTCATACTTAATTTATAGAGAAAATATTATAATAATAATAAATTTAATAAAGATATTATTAAATAATAAATTAAATATTAAGCTATTTTTAATTTTTCTCTCTTTTTTAAAAATTTATATATCTTCTAATATTCTTATTATAGTAAAGATATATATTTTATTTTAATATTTCTTTATAAAATATTAAATAGATAAAATTTTAAAAAAAATTATTTTAAAATATTATTAATTCCTCTATAAAATTAAGTAGATTTAAAGGTCTTCTAAAATTATAATCAATAATAAAATTAGACTTTCTTTTTTATTAGAATTTTAATTAATTATAATATAAAATCTTTTAATATTATAATTAATTCCTTATAAATTAATTAGAATAAATAGAATATTTTATATACTATAAGTATAAATTTTTAATTTATTTATTATTTTTAAATTTAGATAGATAACTTAATTTATTAGAAGTAATATTTCCTTATAAATTTCTAATTAATTATATTTATTTTAATATTAGTATCTAGATTTATATATATTTTAATATTATTTTAAATATAAAATTTTATATATATTCCTAATATTATTTCTATAATTAAATAAGCTAGAATAGTAAGGATTTTTATTTTAATTTATTATAATTTATTAATTTTTTAAAAGAAAGATAAATATAGTTAGAGTTAGAATTAAAATAATTAAAAAGTATTTTTAAAAAGGATAGATCTTCTAATTATTAAATAAATAATTTTTAAATAATTATTATTCTAATTATAGATCCCTTTATTTTAAATAAATACTTATTAGAAATGTCTTTATATAAAATAATTTTTACTTTTATAAATATTATAGATTAAAGGATTTCTATCTCTTTTAATAAGATTTTAATAAAATTTTTTTCTTTATTTTCTATTTTTTTAATACTTAATTTTTAATATCTCTTTATTTTTTTTATACTTATATTAATAATATCTTCTATTACTTTTAAAAATTTTTCTTACTTTCTATATAATAATATCTCTAGTATAAGAAGGAATTATAAATATATTTAAATTATTTTAAAAATTCCTTATTACTTTAAATATTCTTACTTTTCTATTTAGAGTATAGGGGTGTTATAAGATTATAATAATAAATTATAATAATAATTATCTTCTTCTAGTTCTATAATAAGTCTATTATATATTTCTTTATATATTTATTAAATTTTAAAATAATTTAATATAAAAGTTTAAAGTACACTCTAACTTAGATTTTTAAAAGAAATTATTCTTTAAATAATTTAAGATAATTATTAAAATTAATAGAAGTTTAATTAATATATTATTAAATTTAAATAATCTTCTTTATAAAATTAGATATTAATATTATTTTATTTTATAGAAATTTCTTAATCTATTTTTTAAATATATTTTAAAATTATTCTATTTCTAATCTTTCTTCTAACTTTTCTTATAAATAACTATATTATTTTATTTAATATTTTATTTTTATTTTTAATAGTACTGCTTAAATTCTTCTTTATTAATATTAATATTCTTTAAATAATTATTAAAGATAAATTAAAGCTCTTTAAGCTATTTATATCTCTTTTAAATATTAATATTTATTATAAAATAATATATATTTTTAAATATAACTTTCTTATAGAGTTACAAGTCTTTTATTCTTAATTTATTTTATAAATTAAAGTATCCTTAATTAACTTCATTTTCTTATTTAAAATTATAAAAAATCTTAAATTAATTAAGATTCTTATTTATTATCTTCTCTAATAATTTAACTATTTAGTTAATTTTTTATTCTAGTATTTTAATTCTATAAAACTTAAAATTAAAGTCCTTTTAAATAGGAAGTAATTCTATTAAAATATAATATTTTTTATTAGAAAGTTCTTAATAATAATATCTTAATTTCTTAAATAATTAAAACAAAGAACTAGAATTATTAAAAATATCTAGTTATTAGATAGATATCTTATTAATTAGATAAGGAATTAAATATAAATCTATAATAAGAAATAATACTAGTATAAATTAGGAATGAATAACTATTTTAAATAGATTAATTAAAGAGTTTAAATATTTAAAGCTTTTTCATCTTTTAAATATAGAAATTAATTCTTAAAGAATTAAAGAGATTCTTCTTTAACTTAAATAGAGCTTCTACATCCTTTTATATTCTTTACTTACTAGCTATTTAATATTAATCTAATATTATATCTAGGGCCTCTCAGAGGTGGCTTAATATTGTTAGAAGACTAAGTGCTTGCAACTAATAGATTGTATAATTAGTAGCTAGCATTATTATAAGATTATAGGATAACTATATTCCACCTAATTATAGTAATATAGATGTATTAATATAATGCTAAGATATCTTATTATAGTAGAACTATTATAATATTATAATTACTATAACTAGATAGTGATTAAATATAGCAGGTTAATATAATTAATATAATTTTAATATATATATAAGTATTATTATTACTATATTTTAATTTAGTTTATTATATTAAATCTTTAGTAATAAAGATAGCCTATCTTTTAATTTATAAATTTATTTATATTTACTCTCTAACTCTTTCTATTTAGTTAATAGAATATCTTTAAGATTTAGATAATCTTTTAAACTCTAAGAAGAATTAGCAGGCCTTATTTAATAATTTAATATTTTTATAATTTAAAAGAAAGAAGTAATCTTCTATTATAATAGCTCTAGTAACTAGTATAATCTTCAGTAGTATTTAAACCTCTTATAAGAAATTTAATAAACTTTAAATAATTATTATAAATTTCTTAATCTAGATGGGAGCCCTCTAAATGTTTAAAGAAATTAAAATAAATAAGATAGAAATATTTAAAGATAAGTAATCTACTCTAAAAAGATATCTAATCTTTATAGATATATATATATAAATTAATAATCTTAAGAATGCTAATATATATAATAAGATTATATTTATAGGAATCTACCTTACTAGAGTAGCTTTTAACTAGTTTAAATTCTTTATAAGGGAATATTAGAATGTTCTTTATTATTAATAATATATAATAATAAGAAATATATTTATTAATTATAAAGAATTTAAATAATAAATTAATGCTGCTTTTAAAGATCTTAATATTAAATAAATTACTAAATAATAAATCTATATACTATATTAAGGAAAAATATTAATTAAAGAATTTATTATAAAGTTCTATTAAATTATATTAAATCTTATATAGAATAATACTACTCTCTAAGTAAGATTTTATTAATATTTATAAAATAATATTAAGAATAGATTAGCATACTAGGAATCTACCTTCTAAATACTAGATAAATTTATTAATTAAATATTAAAAATTAAGAATTAATTACTTAATTAATATTATTAAAGTAGATAGAAGAATAAAGGAGCCTAGAAGTAAATTAATAAGAGAGATAAGAATAGAGATATTAAAATATAATTAAATATTATCTTTAGAAAAGATAAGTAATAATAAAAAAAGAAATTTAATAATAAATACTTTAATTATAGAAAAATTAGATATGTTAAAAGAAACTATTAAGAAAAGTCTAAAAATAATAGACCAGCTATCTAATATTTAATAATTATTACTACTTTTATAATTATATATAATAATAAAGAACTGGAATACCAGCTTTTATAAGTATTTATAAAAGAATTTAATAAATTTAAAATAAGAGAAGTAAAATATAAGATTAATTTATAGAAGAAAGAGAATTTAAGAAAGATAGTCTATAATTAATATTAAAATAATAATAAGAAAGAATTTTAAAAATATTATTAGAAATATTAAAAGTTTCCTAAGACTGAGGACTTTAAAGATGATAAAGTAATTAAAAAAATTTTAAAAGAAGAAATATCTTAAAAAGAAAAGTCATCTATAAAATAATCTTAGTATAATTAAAAAGATTATTTTAATAATAATAATAAATATTCTTTATTAGCTGAAGAATTCTTATAGCTAATATTCTAAAATAATAATAAAATAATAATAAATTAGATGAAACTAGATTAAGAATAAATAAAAATTCTATAAAGTAAATAAATAATATATAAAATTATAAATAAAAAAGAATTATTTTAAAAAGATGAACTCTATACCTATATATTAGTAAAGATAGTATATTAAGAAAAATCTTATTAAATTTAGTAAGACTATATTAATAAATATTAGTATTATAGAAAATAGACATTCTATAATTATATATATTATAGATAAATTAATATATAATTTATTAAAAAATATAAATAAATTTTAAACTTAAGAGAAATTTAATTCTATAATAAAACTATAGATTATATATTAAATTATATATATAAATACTATCTATAGTTAAGCTAATATTAATATTATAAAGTATATTAAATATACTACTATAATAAAAAATATGCTGAATATATTTTTAATAAAATAAATTATAATTATTAATCTAAAATATTAAAAATTCTAAAAAAATTAAAGTTTAAATACTCTAATAAGTTTAAAAATTATAATTATATATATAAAGAAATTATATACTTCTATTATATATAGATTAAAGTAAAAAATTATAAGGTAATAAATTATACTATATATAATAAAAGAAGATAGAAAATTATAGATAATTAAAATAAATACTTCTCTACTTAATAAAGATACTATAATAAATACTATAATTATATATAATTAACAGTTACTAGTAATTACTAGTTACTAATTATACTTATAAAAATTAATGAATATTCTATATAAATTATAATTAATTTAGGAGTATTAGAGAATTTTATTAGTTAAAAATTTATAAATAAATATAAAATATTAATATAATTAAAAGGACCTAATAGAAAAATTTAGAAAATTAATAAAAAAATCTTATATAAGGGGCTCTATATTAGAATAAAATCTATTATATTAATAATTAAAGAATATTAATACTTACTTATCTTTAAGATTGCCCCTATAAGGATTGAAATATATAATAAAGTCTTTAAAATAAAATAATTATTATAATAAGGACCTATAATTAATTAGGTAAAAGAAATAATTAATATTAAAAAATAATATATAAAAATTAGAAAAAAAATATTAATTAAGCTAGATATTAAATATATAGAAAAGAGATTAGAGAAAACTCTTATTAATAAAAAATTAATAGTAGTATTATCTTAAGAAATTAGATTAATTAGAAAGAAAATTATAACTATTAAGAGTAAGATATAGATAAAACTATAAAAACTTTATAAAAAAGAATTTAAAAAAGTACTTAATAAACTACCTATAAAATATTAAGACTTTATTAAATTATTTATAAAATTAGATTATTAACTACTATAGTATAAAGAATACTATAATATAAAGATATTTCTAATAGAAAATATAATGCTATAGTAAGTAAAATAATTTTAGAAATTATAGAATAAATTAAAAATTAAAAATAAGTTTATTAAAAAATTCCTTATTATAAAATATATTATAGAATTAAAGTCATTTATATTTTCAAGAAGTATATTTATACTAAAGAAGAATAAAAGCTTATAAATAATTATTAACTATTAATATTTAAATAATAATACTAAAGATAATATTAATAAAGCTCTATATATAAAATAAAAGAGAGACTTACTATAAAAAGTAAAAATTTTAACTATATTTAATATATTCTAAGATTATTTTAATCTAAATATATAACTAGAAGACTGATAAAAAACTATATTTTTAATTAATAAAGGATTGTATAAATAGATTATAGTATCTATAGAATTAAAGTAATTATTAACTAAATTTATAAGATATATAATTTATATATTATAAGAATATTTAAATAAATTTATTACTGTCTACTTTAATAATGTAATTATTTATTTAAAAAATATTAAAAAGTATAATTAGCATATGCAACTAGTTATAACTATAATAATAAATATTAAATTAATATTAAGTATTAAAAAATATAAATTTAATATAATAGAAATTAAATATTTAGAAATAATATACTTATTAAAAGAATGATAGATCTTATAAAAAAAGATTAATATAATTATTAACTGGCCAGTACTAGAAGATAAAAAAGATATTTAGAGATTTTTAGAGATAATAAAATATATTTAAAAATATCTATTTAAATATATAAAAAATACTAGATTATTAATTAAGTTATTTAAGAATAATAAACTATTTAAATAAATAAATAAATAGTAGGAAGTATTTAAAAAAATAAAATAAATTATTATTAAAGTATTAATACTTAAGTTATAAGAGTTAGATAAGTAAAATATTATAAAAATTAATACTTTAGAGGGAGTAATTAAATTAGTATTAAAATAAAGAAATAATAAAAAGAAATTACAGCCTATCTTATTTTACTCTTAATAATTAATTTAAGCTAAATAAAATTATAATATCTATAATTAAGAAATACTTATAATAATTAAAGAATTTAAATATTAAAAATACTATCTATAAGATATATTAAAAGAAATAATTATTTAAATTAATTATAAGAATCTTACCTACTTTACTAGCTTCAAGAAATTAAAAGAAAGATAAGTATAATAGATATAAGAATTATCTAGATTTAAATTTAGAATTAAATATATTAAAGAGAAAAGAAATATTATTATAAATATATTAAGTTAAAGATTAGACTATATAATAAATATTAAAAATTCTAAGATTAATATTCTATAATAAGATTAAAATAGACTAAGATTCAATTAAGATGTATAATTAATAATAATTATTATTATAAGAAATAAAGAGCTATTTAAAAGAATTAAATAATTATAATTAAAAAATAAGAAAATCTAGAATTAGATATTCTATAGTATAAATATATAAAAAGAATATAATAGAATATAATATTAGAATAAATTAATTATAATATCTAATAAAATAGTTAAGAAAGTAATTAAATAGTATTATAATTTATTTAGTAAAGAATATTTAAAAATTAATAAAATAATTAAAAAAATATAAAGAATCTATTTCTTTCTATAAATATATTAAAGAGTCTCTAAATATATTAATAAATATAAAAAATGTAATAGAAATAAATTTATAAGATATAAATTTTATAGGAAAATATAATTATATAAGATATTAGAGGAAGTATAGAAATATATTATTATTAATTTTATATAAGGATTATTAATATTAAAGAATTCTATTATTAGAATTAGCTATACTGAAGTACTTATTATAATAGATAAATTAATAAAATATATAATTCTAGAATTAGTAAAGAAAGATGCTACTATAGTAAATCTTATAATATTAATATTATAAAGAATATTTATATAGATAGAAGTATTGAAAGTAATTATATTAGATTAAGATAAGCTATTTATATTAAAGTTTTAGAAAATTATTATAAAAAGTAATAAAATTAAGTAAAAATTATCTATAGTCTATTATTAATAAACTAATAAATAAAGTAAATAAATAATTTAGATAATTAAATAGTATCTACAGTACTATCTAGATTAAAATTAAGAAAATTAGATTAAGTTATTACTGCTAGTATAATTTATAATTAATAATATATAGAATATAATAATAAAATAAGTTCTACACTTTATAAACTTAGAAAGATATCTAAAATTAGACTAGAAAATACTACTATTATAAGAAAGATTAGAGAAAGTATTATTATAAACTATTAATTTATTACTCCTATACTAAATAATATTAAAGGATATTAAATAAATAGAAGAAAAAATAAAATATTACTATAATAAAAAATATAAGGACATGCCCCACTTGAAGAAGGAAGAAAAGATTTATTTATTATAATAAATAATAAAATAGAAAAATTTCAATATTTAAAGTAAGTGACTAAATAATAAATTTAATACTATAAAATATAGATTCTTTAAAATTAAAGAAAAGTAAGATAATAATAATTACTATTTAAAATTATTAATAAGAATAAAAATATATCTAGTATTTTATATCTCTCTATTAGAACTAATAAAGAATGAAGAGAATAATTAAGATGAAGTAGATAATAAAGAATATAAAGTTAAAGAGATATTAAATTAATAATTAATAAAAGGATAAATCTATTATTTTATAAAATAGAAAGGATACTTATATAAGAAGAATTTATAAAAATCTATATAGAATTTAAATTATTCTAAGAAGATTTAAATATTCTAGATAGAAGTTAATTAAGAAATAAAAAAGAATTAAAATTAGAAAATAAAAAAACCAACTAATTATTATTAATTAATAAGTTAAAAAGTTAACTATTCTCTATCTTTAACTTCTTCTATTTTTACTTCTCTTTCTTTAACCTTTCTAACTTCTTAATTTTCTTTATATTATAAGTAATAAAGTTACTAGCATGCTTTTAAAGTAATTATTTTTATTTTTATAATTATTTTATCTTTATTAATATAAGCTCAAGATTCTATTCTATTTTATTCTTATTATTTTAAATCTATTATTAAGCCTGAACTAAATATTTTTATATAATATTATTAGAAAGTTTCATCTTAATATATTTTATATTTCCTAAATAAATATACTTACTATAATAAATAGAACCTTTTATTTTAATATATAGATAATTAGATTTTTTATATTAATTATAAAAAATAGCTATAATGAAATCCTTATTATAAATATATTAATAGAGTAAATTCTTATAAGTAGAAGATTTAAAGATTATAATAATTAATATATATCTATAAAATAATAATAGAAAGATGATTACCTCTCTAAATCTATTAAGAATATTATACTATTTATCTCCTTTAGGGATAAAGAATGTAAAAGAGAGAAATTATTAGAAGATTAAATATTTATAATTAATAAATTATATAATTAGTAGCTAGCATTATTATAAAATTATAAGATAATTATATTCCACCTAATTATAGTAATATAGATATATTAATATAATATTAAGATATCTTATTATAGTAGAACTATTATAATGCTATAATTACTATAATTAGATAGTAATTAAATATAGTAGGTTGATATAATTAATATAATTTTAATATATATATAAGCACTATCATTACTATATCTTAATTTAACTTACTATATTAAATTTTCAGTAATAAAGATAGCCTATCTTTTAATTTATAAATCTATTTATGTCTACTCTCTAACTCTTTCTACTCAGTTAGTAGAATATCCTTAAGATCTAGGCAACCTCTTAGACCCTAAGAAGGATTGGCAGGCCTTATCTGACAAATATCTTTATAATATTAATATGTTGTATGACAGTTGTCCCATTCTCATGGCCCAGGTCTAGAATATTCTGATATGGATGAATAGAGCACTTTTGGCTTCCCATTATAGATAGGTAGTTAGGAAGAATTAAGGCCTTGAAACATTGTAATTTCAAAGCATAAAGATTTAGATATAGAAAATGCTGCTCTGTGCAACAGAATCAATCTCTATATTTAAGGGATGAATAGCTCTATACATTCTTATTCTCTAATTAGTTAATTTAAAATAGCTTGTCCTTCCAAATCTATACTAGCACTATTTCTTACTGTAGATTCACATCTAATTCCTTGCCTAGTTAATGGGATGTCTGCCCGACAACTAGACATCTCTGGCAGATAGGTAGTTAGGGAGAATTAAGGCCTTCAAGCATTACTAATTTGAAATATATTGTTTTGGGTGCAGAAATCGCTGCTACATATTTTCAGATAGATTCAGGGTAGCTTTGCTTAGGATTCTAGCGTCCTTCGACTTGGTGATAATTCCCCGATATCTCGTCATTCTGATGATATCTCTCCATTCCAACAAATCTATATTATTAGTTTTTTTAATATTATTCTAGTGCCAGGAATCTATATCCTAGATATAGATATGCTATCATTACAAAGGGACTTTAATTTAATGAAGTCTAATGAAAGCAGTGTTCATTTTAAATTATTCCTTCTGAACTATCTAGAACACTATAAAATATATAGATGTATACAAGGCGGTGTAGGCAGATGGCAGAATAGCCAAGGTGTGTCATAGTAGAACTATCATAATTAATTTAACATCTAGAGCACATTCATCATTTAATATTATTATATTATTTTCATAGGATTCATTATCTGGGCTTATATAATTAATCCATAAACAATAAACATGTGACTAGAACTTCAAGAGAAGCCAAGTCCCTCAGGGGTATTTATGTGTCTCTAAGCACCCTGCCATTCATTACCATTATAACTGCCCCTCAATTAGCCCCACATAATTTTTGCCGGTGTGAATATATTGGGCATTTGAGAGTCTGGAACAATCAATGGATCAGGACTGTATACCTCTAAGTATCTTTCATTACTATTTTCTCTTATTCCAAGCCATATTATTCAACCACAAGAAATGACACTGGAGGCAATTAAATATGGAGATGGAAAACTCTCCATTCTGGATCAATTACAACTACCTTTCCTGGAGCACTACATCACAATCGAAACCAGCGAAGAAGGATGGCGTTCCATAAGAGCGATGCAAGTACGAGGCGCCCCAGCTATTGCTATCGTAGCTGCACTCTCGCTTGCGTCAGAACTTCATAAGCTTGTCCAATGCAACAGTCTTCCAACCAATCCCAATGATGTTAAAAAATTTATCACTGAAAAGCTTCACTATCTTGTGAGCAGCCGACCAACAGCAGTGAACCTGAGTGATGCCGCGCGCAAGCTAGAGGCTATTGTGTCCAAGTCAGCAGCAATGCCCCAAGCAACTGGAGAGAGCATTGCGAAGACGTTTATTCAAGCTGCCGAAGAGATGTTGGAGAAGGACGTGCAAGACAATAGAAAGATCGGTGCAAACGGTGCTAAATGGATTGTTGAAAATGCTCTATCCTCGGAGCAGACAAAAGCTACAGTATTAACACACTGCAATACAGGGCAAGTTGTTCCCTACCTACGATATCAAGGTATATCTCTTACTGATGGATACTAGCTCCCTCGCAACGGCCGGCTATGGAACAGCACTGGGGGTGATCCGTTCTCTAGAATCGACTGGCAAACTACGGCACGCGTTTTGTACTGAAACAAGGCCATACAACCAAGGTTCCCGCCTCACAGCGTTCGAGCTTGTCCATGATAATATCCCCGCGACAATGATCACTGACTCGATGGCCGCTGCTCTGTTGGCAAGGCCCGAAAGTAGCGTGGACGCAATTGTTGTTGGCGCAGATAGAGTGGCAGCCAATGGGGATACTGCAAACAAAATAGGTACATATGGTCTTGCTGTCCTTGCAAAGTACCATGGTGTGAAGTTCCTTGTTGCTGCACCCCTCACTACCATCGACTTGGCCACCAAAGCTGGTAGTGATATTATCATAGAAGAGCGTCCTGCTTCCGAGGTTACTAAGATAAGAGGGCCACACGAGAAGATCGGCACCAGCGAAAATATGAAATTTGAAACGATTAAGATAGCAGCTGATGGGATAAATGTTTGGAATCCAGCCTTTGACGTTACCCCATCTGCTCTTATCGATGGAATAATAACGGAGAAGGGGGTTATGGAAAAGGGAATGGATGGACAATTTCACTTGGCAGAGCTATTTTGTTGATTATACTTTTGTTGGCCCCCTCTTTCCCCTCGAATATTGCCGTCCTTCTCGGGCATGTTAAGTAACTCGTCAATCTTGCTCTCTAAGCCGCTTAGATGCTTTTCTAGCTCTGACGCTGCCTTCTCGCCACTATGTTCAAAGTGAGTTAAGGGGGCGTGGACTTTGGGTATAGACCAGAAAGACTACCTAGCAATGTCCCTCAGTATCTGGTGTCCATTGGAAATAATTAGCAAGCAGCTTACTACAGATGATGAGAGGTTTATGGGATGTTAGGGGGTTCAGTTAAAATTCAGCCTACCTGTGCAATGTTTAAATCCGCCATTTGCTTATAATTAGGTTCTGGCATGGCGAGTGAGATGACAATAGTTGTTGGATAGGCTTGATGGTGCTTGAAATAGAAATATTTATATTCAAAGGCTTTCAGCAAATTGGCTGGACTGGCAGCTAACAACAGTCTTTAAAGGAGAATACCCAATCGTACTTTAGCACTAAAAGGCTATACTGTGTGGGGCCAAGGCACTTATGTAAGATTGACAGTTGATACAGGTTGAAAGTTGATTATCTATGAAACAGTATCAAGACCTATTCAAATATATCTAAGTAATAATTTCTATTCAGCTATCCCTTTTATTAATATAATTATATCAATAGAACTGGTATTATCTAATTAGTATTGGTAGGTAAGGTAGTTAAGGAAAGCAGATCATATGATGAAGATCAGGTGGTCCATTCCCTAATTTAGAAGATGTGATCTGCAGTGCAGTGAAAGGAAGGTATTTCCTGTCATGTCTTAGTTTTGTTTAACCCCTCCAATAGTAATTACTTTACTATCTGGTGTTTTGTGGGGTATCTGGGTATTATTCTCATCACCCCACATATATGAGGTCATGAGTCTGTCGAGTCCTGGGAAATAAGATACTAGTATTTAAGCTGCATATACCTCTGCCAATCCTTTGAGGTTTTGGGTTATTATCGTCCCAATAAACAAGTAATTGGAGAAACATCAAGCTGACTAACTACTACTACAGACGCCCTGTGTTATCTGTATGTCCAATCTCACCCCTTGATGAGCTACAACTTCCAAATCATAATTTCAATATTTGATTTGCACTTACCCTCAAGTCCTATTTTTCTTGTCTTTTTTGTGTTTTGCGTGTAAAAGGATATCAAGGTTACAGGACCACTATTATCCAAATCACCACCAATCAACTAATTAAGCTCTACAACTACGTTAGCTCTTTCATCTTATTTCATAATATTCCCCTTATAAGCTAACATAGTGTATTCTAGGTGTCTTACATTCTCTAAATAACAAATTGGAAGCATCTATATCGATCCTTTAGGCCTGAAATAGTAGGCACATACCCCATTCCATCTCCTTTACTGTATAATGCCGTCTATAAATAGCGAGATTTCGGGTTGATAGGTGGCTTGAGGCGTCCTCCAAAAGATTACTGACAGCGTGCCAGTGACTCGCTCACATAAAGTTAATGATCGAGACCACTCAGCTGTCCAGAGTGGGACGTCTGTTTCAAATGAACATCTTCCTCGTTATTTTTCAAAGTCCGGCCCTGTTGATGCTGACCCTAAGAAAACAAAGAAGAATGGTGGTGGCAAAGGGAACTGGTAAGTGTCTAATATAAACATATTGCGTGAATGACTATTTACTAATAACTTCAAGGGGCCGCTCGGGGGACGAAGTCCATGATTATGATTATTCATTTATGAACTCCCGGCGCCATTCAAATAGCAGCAACCAGGGCATTTCAGGTTTTAAAACCAAGTTCGAAGCTCTTGAGCCCGAACCTGTTTTCGAGGAAGATCTGCATGGCCCGACGAGTGAGGCTAGCGTGAACGGTGATCTTGTTACCAAGGTTGATAGTGTTAGTAGCGGAATAAGTGTGAATGATCAAATTCAGGAGACTGCCATTCACAGGACTGGTGTCAACTGAGCTGAATCATATTTGTTAACTTGAGCATAGCTACAGTTAATTACGTGACAGAATGCTGGACAGCTTCTCATAGTCTTAAGAAGATTTGATAATAAACATAGTAAAGTTAAATTATATGGTACATAAACGGTAGCTCCTAAAAATTAAGCTTAAACTGGTTTATGCAAACACTAGCGGCCTGGTTCGGAAATAAATAAAATAAGCGTCTTGTCTGAAAAGCCTATCGCCTCATTCGTGCTGGCCACGCGAATGTTTTATGCAAAGTTAAAAAGGATCCTCAGAGCCTCTCTTTTGGGGTGATTTTAAAGCCAATTTAGACGCGCCTTTTCAGTCGATGCTTCTGCTGATTCGTTCAGTTGTTCGATATGAGCTTCGTCATTCCGCTGGGTATCATAGCTGATTCGATGAGATGTTGTCTTCTCCGCAAAAGTAATAAGATTCTTGAACCAAAACCCGAGCCCCACTTTTTCAATATACTGTGAAAGGATTGCATTTTCTCGGTCAAGATCACGAGATATCCGACTTCGTCGCTCTGTGCGAAAGCGTGAAACGAGAAGCAGCGAATCAGAGTCACTCATCAAAACATCGTCAGGGGATGTGGGAAGATAGAGCGAGGGATAATTGGGATCCTCGTTTTGTTCTGTGAAAACTTTAGTACTTCTTTTGCTCAGTGACATTTTCAGAAGGAGAGCTTACTGTCTTTGAGACACGAAACAAGTGTACGGAAGAGCGAGGTATTATGCAGGAGATCTTCAGATTCACTCCCCATTTCTTCCACTGCCTTTCCAGTAGCATCCCAATTGTCCCTAATAATACATCTTCGCCATACGAGCTTTTGTACGGCAATATGGTACTGAGGATCACGCTTAGCGTATGGACCCAACTGAATGACCCGTAGAGCAAGATAGAATTCCCGGCCAAGAAGCTCATTTTGGCCATAATCTGGAACTTGGACTGGATCCATGAGTGTCAAGAGATCAACTAGCTGGTCAACGCCGATTACTTTTCGAGACACTATGTTAACAAGGGCTTCACTTAGAAGCTCTTGTAGTGACGGCCAATCTTGAGTAGTCAAATTTGCAAGATGATCAAGTGCAAGATCAATTTCAGCTTTTTCATCAATGGCATTCTGGAATACAGGAGAGATGGAGGCATAAATGACCTCTTGAACGGCACCAACCTCCCCAAAATCATCGAGACGTCTAATATCATCCTGAAGGGCTGGAAAGCTCGGGGATGGGATTTCATCCCATGCTGCTAATTTTGCTAGTTTTGCCAATGAGAGTTCAACGCGGTGGCTCCATATGTCCGTTTCATGTTCAAGAGCGAGATTTTCAAGAGTTTTAGAAGCAGTATCATAGTCGCCTTCACCAACCACGTCGTTAATCCAGCCCAAACGTGAAAAACCTGGGTTTTTATGTAGAAATCGAGTGATAAAGGGCTGAAATTTCTTCATTGAAAATAATGTTCCAGCCTGCCCCATGTTAATCAGACGCTTAAAGAAGGCGTCTGCCCATGAATCGCCAAACTTCTCGAAATAATGAGATATTTTTCCGTTAAGCTCCTGGGATGCACCATTTGTACCATTTGGAACATTCTCAAAAGGAGATTGAGTAAGGATTTCGACTTTGGTTTGGTCTTGAAGCTCAATGATCAGCTCAACTAGTGCAACCATATCTCTGAATTTTTCCGCTAAAGATATCGCATCATCCAATTGCCCAATACCAGCTAGCTTGTAAAGCTGCCATCTGCGTTGCTCAACATGGGATTGTTCTATTGCAAGGCTCTCATCAACTAGCTTTGGGTCCTCTTGCGCAGATAACCATCGAATGCGTTCGGAGTGTATTTGACCCAACACATATAGATGCCTAGAACAATTTCGGGCGATTTTCCCAATCACCTTGTGGTCGGACGCCTCCGTGGTAGTTGTTGCTTCTTTAATCCAGTCTCTGCATTTATCAAGCTCCAGATTCAATAGATGACTAGTTTCACTGTAGCCAATGCTCCGCGAAGTCCAGAACTCTGGGAGATCCTCGAACCCGGATATGAGAACTCCATCTTCTATATAGCCATCACCAATCCCGAATTGACTAGCATGCTCATCTCGAAATTGAAATGCTGTTTCTAGTACAGCTAAGGACAATTCGCTGGCTTCGAGTAGATACTCTGACATTCGTCGTATTTGCTTCGAGGCATTGCCTTTTTCCAACTTGATAGCATTGTAGATCCATGGCACAATATGTTCCATTTGGAAAGTATCATATAGGAACCAGTGGCGTACAGGGTCACTCGTGCCTTCATGCATATCTGGCCTGGTCTTAAATTTCTCATTCATTAGACCAAGGACATGGCCCAGGAACGTTGGGCCTTTGCCATGGGATCTCCTAGAGTTTTCTTCTAATTTCCACATGGCTTTCTGCGCCGCTAACTTCTCCGCGCCCCATAGAAGCTCCCACCAAACTCGACGATCAAAGATTTTACCTTGTTGTAGCAAGAGCTGGGAGAGGTCGTCTAAAGCTTTTGCTCGTAGTTTCAGATTCTGGTCGATAGAGATAGCTGCCGTGGGAATAAACTTCAGCTTGGATTGGAGCAGCTGTTTACATATCTCCAGAGCGGCTTCTTCAATTTCCTTGACTGGATAGTCTAGCCCACTTTTACTTGCCAAATTCAATGGATTCCCTTGCATTGTACCGTAAAATACAGCCTGTTCAATTTTGTGCTGGGCAGTGATTTGCATGTCTTCGATATTGCTGATCGGTTCTACTCGTGGTAGCAGCGAGACACGGACAACACCAAACCGTCGAATCATAAGAAGACAGGCAGGAAGTGAGCCATCAGCATTTTGGTCTTCGAATCCGGTGCCTAGTATCTCATAATCTCTTCCAGTTCGAATATGTATGGAGTCATAGAACGTTTGTGGTTGATAGTTATCAAGTAGAGTTTGTGAATTTGGTAATCCTTCTCCAGATGCTAAAGACAGCAATGTTACTGACTGACCGATCACAACAAATGCTGTCTCCCCGGGATCTGGTACAAAAATTTTGGGTTGTGGTCCATCTAAAGTCGTAGGGATAGTGTGAGGGCTGATTGGATTAAATGACAGGAGCTGGGTATCTTCAGAAAGCTCCACTTGAACGACCGATATGCGTTGGCACGATGTACCCGTAGTTAAAGCAACAAGAAGTGTAATTTTCCACGATTTTCCGCTATTTACTTGCGAGTCGCTCATATTGATAGCTTTGGAGTCGGTAAACGCAAAATCTAGGACTTTGATAGCGTCATCGGTAGGCCGATCCAAATCGCGAATGCCGAAGGAATTGCGCATCTCATGTTTGATGTCAAACTGCCTTTTCAGCATACTCCCATTGTTCCAATGTGTGTCCCATATTTCGACCAAGCCAGTTGAAGTGGCAATTATGATATCGCGCTGCCCTCGTTGGTAGGATGCACCGGCTCTGACAGCAGCAACGTCCTTTCTCCAAAAGCCACCACCAAGAACATTTTTAATCCCACCAAGCAATCCAATCCTACTGCTGCTTGACGAATTTTTTAAAAAATTGACTGTGATAGCTGGCTTACCTTGGGGGTCTCTAACAGTTATATGAGCAACTCGCCCCGATGAGAATGTGACGATAATGCCAGCAGGTTCGCCATTCACTATATCTGTTGCGTATTCGCCCGATAGCATTCCAGGGATGCTGCCAAGTATTCCGGTTTGTTTTTGCCGTGGGAGTCCCAATGATGTAGCATTCGACATTGTTTCCCAGTATATGATTTTTCCATTGCAAGGCATCAAGATCATCAGCCCTGGAATGGCGCTTGTTGCGGTTGATAATATAACCCCCAAAGGAACTCGATTATTGCTCTCTCTACACGACTCAGGTATTGAAACACGAAAAACGTCAGAAGGGGAGAGTGACGAGGCTAGAGCAGAATATGGCCATATAATTGCGTGCGAGAACGAGACAGCCAATGCGTAGCTAGAGGTGGATGTAAAGAAACATCTTAAAGACTCTACGGCCCAGTTAATTGTTTTGAAACTTGACGTACGGCGAGGCCTTACCTGATTGTAGACTGCGAATTTGGTCGGGTAAAGAAGGTAGCTGTGATACGGTATAAAAATCTGTTTTTGACTGTGATCAATCTCGTCAGCATAAGTAGACGGTGAGACATATAGAATGATAGTTAACTTACAAGCACAATTGTTTCATCGCTTTCAGTCCTGCGCTTTTCCGGGGGCTTTGAAGTTCTTATTGGAATACTTCGTCGAGGTTTACCATCAAGCGAATCGATAGGATCAGAGTCATCTTGGGAAGCAGACGTTATGGGCTTTAGTGTTTCAGCCTCAATTTGGTGCTCCGGTAAGCCTGCTGGATTTATCTTAGGATTTTCCTCACGAAGAGTGGATCGTTGTCTTTTAGCACTTGGTGGTTTCATGGACTCATCGGAGCTCGTTCGCTGGCGCCTTCGTGGATTACGCAAGGACGCCGCTGACGAGAGCGCGGCTTTAGGTACAAACATCTTCGAATGTGATCGGGGAAGTCTAATCAAATGAACAGGCAAATTATGTTGCACATTTGGAAAGCCGCTTGCGCTGGTAAGCTAGGTATTGTTGAGTAGAGATGGATCTTTTTTGTCTGCTACTAGGTGTATCAATGTTGATCTGAAGGCGGTAAGATATCAAGATAAATTTATTGATGTTGATCTAGCCAGGAATGGGCAACAGTTCACTAAGGTCAGCACTGGAAATCAGGAACCTGCCTTACTAATTGGCACTAGTCTTTTTTTTTCTTTTGGCACATTTCTTTTAAACATATGTGTTTATTATGTAGGAACAATATTTTTTTCTTTGTTTACTAATATATACTATCTAGCACTATGAGGTTCAAAGGGGAAACAATAACATTTTACACATTTATTATTTCGATTTTCGATTGTCGACATTAGTCACATGACCTACGAGGTGCTTAATCCAATATTATAACCTCCCAACATCTTCCGAGCCATTGAATATGTTACTTCCAAATCTATGCTTGGATCATATTCTCAACGGGCATTATTTCACAATGCCAAAAATTTACCCCGGTAATGTTTCCAGATCTGACGGCCCCAAGGGTAGTATTGTCTATGATATCTAAGAAAAAATGCGTTCATTTTATAATTTTAAACCAAACCTTGCTTGGCGTATAAGAATCCCCAGGTGCTATGAACACTTTTCATCAAAGTTAAGACTAAAACCAGCACAGCGACGTGCAAGCAGTTTATCTGCTCAAAAACCCTTGCGTACCGCTCTTTTCTTCCCTGGTTCGTTGTTTTCCTATATAAGTTATCCTTACAACTTTTACTCACTGTGATTATAGGTCATGGAGTACAACGGGTTGGCATGGCCGCCCCATGGATTAATAGATTTCCAGAAGTCGCTGGAAATTTTTTAGATGAAATGGATTCCATCCTGGGGTTTCGGTTATCTAAAATTATCGCTGACGGCCCTAATTCGGAACTGAACAAAACGGAAAATTCACAGCCAGCTATAATGGCCATGTCAATATTGATCCTTCGAGTGTTGGAGGTTGAGTTTGGGTTTGAAACGAGATCTCGTGTAGACGTTACACTTGGTCATAGCCTTGGTGAATTTTCTGCCCTGGTTGCTGGGGGGTATCTTGATTTTAGCGACGCACTTAAGTTGGTACGACGACGGGCCGAAATCATGTCACGCTGCACTCAATCGGCTTCTAAGGAATCTGGGGGGCGATATGGAATGGTTGCATTGGTGTGTGAACCTGAGCACCTTGATGGATTGCTTGCAACCATCCACGAATTTCTTGGACACACATCGTCCAATGTACACGATGATTCATCAAATTACGGTATACCGGTTATCCAGCAGGTGATGGTTGCAAACATAAACTCTAAAAACCAGATTGTCCTAAGCGGTAGTATTGAAAAAATAAGGACCCTTCTGATACAGCTTCGGCAATTCGGCGGTCATGACCCACGTGCCGTGAAATTGAAAAGCGAAAGCCCTTTCCACAGCCCAATCATGGCACCGGCTGCAGATTATATGAGGCGCGCCCTTGAACATATTCAAATAAAATTTCCTGCACATATACCATGCATATCGAATGTTACTGCTCTTCCATTCAAATCCAGGGACAGTTTGAAAGAGTTGTTATCGCAACAATGTGTTGAAACAGTGAGATGGTGGGATAGTATTCGATATCTCGACCAGGAGCAAGGTGTCAAGCGATGGATTGGGATAGGTCCAGGAAAGGTTGGGAGAAACCTTGTTGGAAAGGAGGTTGGTAAAGTCATGGGTAAAGGCGGCGGCGTTTGGGCCATATGTGATCCTCGAGAGCTTGAAGAAATCATAATTGCACTAGAACAGACAGAGGTTGATATTTTGACAGACTAAGCGATCTCGCCAGTCTTTCGAGATACTAAACTTGTCTTCTCACTACACATAATATTTTCCAGTGGGTTTGCGGGGTCATGTTGAGTCTCACATTAACTCTCTATCGATTCTGCCACACTAGATCCTATCTCAAATAAATTGCGTTAGAATTATCTATGAATATAACCGAGAATATCAACGTGAGTCAAGCTGGATCCCCCAAGTATCTCTTAGCCGCTCAAATAGCTAGGTATAGTCTGGAAGCGTGTCGGAAAATGATAATAGAAGAGAATAAATAGCAGCTCCATATCCCTTTGCATCAGGAAATAACCCGGCTATTAGGGCAGATGATTCTGCCTTTAGCGAACTTTCTCAGCACAAGTTACCGCTTTAAAGTGCTGTTAAACCTGGGACCCAGGAACTGCCTATTCTTTTGACTTCTGTAATAAATTTTTGGTCTGAGATCGGTTGAGAGCCAGCTGCTGGTACAGTCCCTCTGGATATCGACATTTGATCAGGACAGTAAAATGGGTTTTGCAATAGTTGTATGTAAGCGGTTTGTACCGCGCGAAAGACCTTAAGGGTGGGCGGTTAGCACACTGCTAATAATGCAAGCCTTGCACTTATGTTGGGGAGGGGGGTGAAGAGAGAGAGATATTAAGTTTACAAGCTGAGAAGTACAAACATACTGGCTTTAAGTCAGAGTCCTTGAGTGTGGACTTGTTATGCTTTCGAATATCAGAAGCACCATCAAGCATCTGCTCTCCAACCAAGTCAACAATCACTAGGATCTTCACTCCAGTGGTCGTCAGCCAGCCATATGATGCAAGCTTCTCGTCAACTGCATGTAATAGGCCTAGGTCCTGATCAATCGATGTTTGCTTTTGTCGAGTCTCAAATATATCCAAGGATGCGTTCAATAAAAAGGAGAACTCTAGATTAGAATTCAAATAAGGTGGAAAAAGTGATATGTGCAGCGGATTATCCTTTAATGCTCTCAGCTTTCAGCTCACTTTGAGAGTTGGGGGGTCCTACAGCTTTCCCGATTACACTAATGCAAGCGATTTTGGGCACTGCCATTGTGCTCGAGTTCTTTCTGTAGTTTAGGAATTAACTGCCTAGGTATCTACTCTTCGTTATCTTGGGGCCCTGAGCTTGGTACCTCGGTTACATAAGAAAGCCAAATAAATGTCTGAGTATCCAATCATATGTTTACAAATTACTGTGACCATGCTAGTAAGAAAGCGTATTCATATGTAAGATTACCAAACATAAAAATTACTAAAAATACGCCTGCCCTGGAGAGCAAACTTACAAAACTTAGTAAGTCTCAGTACAAGTATTATATTGATGTCAATTGAGCATTCTAATTAGACCATCAACGCAGAACGTTCACTGAACTTCGAACTTCAAACCAGAAAGATTCAATGATCTTACAAAACTTAACACTGCCATCTAGAACACATTGGTATTAAGAAATCTGTGACAATGATGCTCACACCAGCAGGCCGCGTGCTCTCTCGCGGCCTTCAAGGTAAAACTTTCACTTCTGTATATTCTCTCAAGTGCTCACCTTAAGCAGTACCCCCATGTCGATTCGTCTATGCTCCTCAAATCCAGCGAGCAGCATTTCTTTCGACATCCTCGATCAGATCGGCGACTGCACTTGAACAGCAAGGGGCGAATAGTCAGTCATTGACTGCATCCGGCAAAGTTCGGAGCGAAGTTCCCTTACCCAGCCAGGAGAAGAAGGAGGGTGCTATGCAATATGTTCTGTTCGTGATATGAATGAAATAATCTCCCTTATCTTTCGTATTTGAACTAATCCTATCCTGCATGAAAGGACTACACTGGATCAAGTCGCCAATTGGGCGCGCCAAAGTTCCCTGTGGCCTATGACATTCGGACTCGCCTGCTGTGCTGTTGAAATGATGCACTTATCCACCCCCAGATACGATCAAGACCGCCTTGGAATCATTTTTCGAGCTTCCCCACGACAGTCTGATGTGATGATTGTTGCTGGAACATTGACGAATAAAATGGCCCCAGCTTTGCGACAGGTCTATGATCAAATGCCGGATCCGCGCTGGGTCATCAGCATGGGCAGCTGCGCAAACGGTGGCGGCTATTATCATTACAGCTACTCCGTTGTTCGTGGATGCGATAGAATAGTCCCCGTTGATGTCTACGTTCCCGGGTGTACGTTACAATCCCAATCTATTTGTCATGGAGGATAATACTGACTAATAAATAAGGCCCACCTACTTCAGAGGCGTTGATGTATGGGATCTTTCAGCTTCAAAAGAAAATGCGACACACAAGAATAACTCGCATGTGGTATCGGCGCTAATTTTTGTTTTTCCGGCTGTGATTTCCCCTTTGAACAAATCGGAGCCAGGGCTCTGAGAGGGTTACTGTGAAAATAGATTTCTGCTGCCAAGATGCTGTATAACTTCTGTCCAAATAAAATTACATGCTCCTATTTTAGTCCAAGCTTTCCTTACAAAGAATCTGTAATTGGTGTGTTCAAAATCTGCCATGTTCATCTATTGGCAATCATGTAGGTATTATAGAACATAACAATTGATCAAGTTCCTTATGTCGGCAATGATATCCAGAATCATAATTGCACACTTCCTAATTTTGTAATTAGATGAGGGATGAAAAGTAGACACTTTCTGAGCTGCATGACATTCGTTAGGCCTAGTCGCTCTCCATGGTTTCACCGCTACCTAGCAATATCTCAAGCAGTGTATGTAGGAGCAGTTACATGCTTAGGACTATTTTCGTTGATGTCTCTTTTTTCTTATTTTTTTTGCCAGGGAAGGCGGTGTGCTCTAGCCAACCGCAAAACTGAGAATTTTTTTTTAGGTTCTTGCTCGCTAATATATCTATAGAGGAAAAAAAAAAAATAACTAAGAAAAGGACGCCTGATTTATCTATTGAGGATGAAACAACTTGGTCACTCCGATTCATGCACAATTAATCCAATGACATTACCAATTGCTTCAACACTGACTACCCCCTGGGAATTTATATGCCCATCAGCAGAGTTGCACAGCGCGACACGAGACACTGCAAAGATCTTTTTGGACTCTCTCGCGCTTTCAGTTAGCAACTCCCAATCTGATCGCCAAAATATCACCCGCAAACGTAAGAGAGCGGAAGACGATCAAGATACTTCTCTTGTCCTTCGTCTTAAGCAGTTGTATGTGGATGGGTTTACATCAGATCAAATCTGGGAGCAAGCCACAAGAATCTTCAACTCTGCTCGCTATGAAATTGAGCGAGATTTCTCGTTGGTGACAAAAAGTCATATACAACATCATTCTGATAGCCAATACTCGTCAACGCACCCATATATAGAGTCTAGTGACTCTTTAAGTGATGCCGGGACTTTTTCGGAACAATCAAATATCGGAGACGAATTGTCTGATTCAGAGGAATTTGTGGAAACCGAAGATATAACACAAGTTGAATCACTTTCAGAGGAAGAGGAAGAACGTTTGTTTGATGAAAACTCGGCAGTAGAACAGTCGGATGACGAAGAAAACAAGACTGGCACTTACACTGCAGACCGGTTCGGTTTGAATGATGGGTTTTTCTCCATCGATGATTTCAATAAGCAAACTGAAAATTTTGAGAGACAAGACAACCAAGGAAGACCTGATGAGGAAAGCGATGAGGATGAAATCGATTGGCACTCAAATCCTCTTGCTACAAGAATATTGCAGGTTTCTTCCAAAGATACTCCATTGTCGGGGGAACAAGAGAGTTTGGAAGATAGTGATGAGGAAGACGGCCCAACCTTTGATAATATTGGCTCGAAGGATGGGCTTGGATCGGACGACGAAGACGGTACTGCCGCCTATGCCAGTGGCTTAGAAGGATCAAACTGGATAAATACAAGCGATATTATGTACGCCGACTTCTTCGCGCCACCTCCCCGGAAGGCTTCAACTAAAAGACTACGCCCCTTACCAAAGACTCAGCCACATGATACAATTTCTAACCATGATATTGATCGTGCAATGGCTGATGTGCGCCGTGACCTATTCGAAGATGAGGTATCAACTGACGGCGGCGACAATGGTGTTGATGATTCTCATAACTCAGAAATCCAACGCTCGAGCCATGAGAAACAACGCGCCCGCATTGCCGATGAGATTCGCCGCTTAGAGGCGGCTAATGTTGCTAAGAAGGAATGGATGCTTTCTGGCGAGGCTAGGGCAATTGAACGGCCCGTTAACTCACTAATAGAAGAAGACCTTGACTTCGAGAGAATCGGAAAACCGGTGCCAGTTGTCACAACAGAGCTATCTGAAAATATCGAGCAACTGATAAAACGCCGGATTATTGCAAAGGAGTTTGACGAAGTCATGCGCCGCCGTCCTGGATTTCCTGATCGACAAGGCACCCAGAAATCACGCATTGAACTAGACGATAGCAAGCCTCAACAAAGCCTCGCGGATCTTTACGAAAATGATCATCTTCGTGCTACAGATCCTAAATACGTCGACCCCCAGAACCAGAAGCTTACGAAAGAACATGCCGATGTCTCCGCTTTATGGAGAGAGATAAGCTCCCAGCTGGATACGCTTTCGAATTGGCATTACAAGCCTAAGGCTCCACAGGCCAGCATCAGTGTTATTACAGATGTGGCAACAATTTCAATGGAAGACGCACAGCCTACAACTGCTGGTGCTGTTCGTGGATCCGCAACACTTGCACCACAGGAGATTTACGCGCCCGGGGACGAATCTAGGGCAGCGGGAGAGTTGGTTTCGAGAAGCGGGATGCCGGTTACGAAGGAAGAAATGTCTCGTGAAGACAAAGCCAAGCTGCGACGTCGGCAAAAGAAACAAAACAAGGCAGCCACTAGCAATCCCAAACAGCACAGTGGAAAGCCTTCTGAGAAACAACAGATAGTGTCAGACCTCAAGAAGGCGGGCGTCAAGGTGATAGGAAAGGAAGGTGAAGTTACAGATATCCACGGCAAGAAAATTGTTGGTGTAAGCGCCAAAGCTGGCGCACAAACGATAAAATTATAGATGCATCTACCGTGTTTATTGATAGGATGAGTGTGGGTAAGGTGTATCGTCTCTCTAATATAAATGTACGTTTATATATTGGTTTTATACTCTCTTGCCCACCTGTAAATGCACGCTTGTTTTTATTCGTCCCCGGCTCCCGGTCTACCGGAATTTGATCGTATGGAGTAAAGGAAGATATTCTCACGTTTATAAGTCCCCATATCAGGGTCTTCGATCTCAGTCACATTAAAAATCTTCTTAGCTGTTTTCATAAATCGTAGGTCTGCTCGTCTACGCTTTTTGAAGCAAAAATAGCAGACAGACTCTGGGCCCAAAAGCGCCTGTAGCGTCGATATCAAAAGAGGGAATGCGGGTTCAAAGTAGACGCAGTCGGCGGCTAGGATAATGGCTGGGTGTTTCGGAATATTTGCTGGAAGAGGTTCTCCCCAGTTCAGTTCCATAGCTGTAACGGTAGAGGAGAGATGGTTGAGTTCGATATTAGCTTCCATCAGGGGAACCATGGGCGCTTGATCGGTGATGTGTAAAGGACATGGGCCAATCTGACAGCCGCGTGCCACTGCGAGACCAACTAGACCACCTCCGGCCCCAAGTTCAACTCTAATTAAAATTGTTAGCATGCCTTTTCATTGAGGGTGTCCCCTGTCCCTTCGTTGTAACCCCCGCAAGATACGACTGTTAAGGACACAGGGGAATGTGAGCGACATGACGATAGAGGGGACAGACATCGTTTTATCAGAAAGATCTAGGTTATGGTGTCGAAGCAAGTATTTAGCCAGGACCATGCCAGCAGGCCATAGTTGGCCGCCGCAACCTTCTTTCAGATCTTCTTTGAGAATAAGGGGTTGCTCGAGGAGACCATCAAAGGAAATGGAGCTCTGACTAGCAAGCTTGAGGTCCCTTACAGGAACCAATGACTCGCTGACGTTGCAGAGATCGTTTAGATCATCTGAGCTGTGACTGATCTGTTCCATAACCAGAGCACAGAAAATGACGCTGTGTTACGGAATGTGTTGTATATAGAAACAGCCTAACGCAGGACGTGATCTTTAGAAACAGCTTTGTGAATCTCTTCGTAAGATATGACTAGATGGATAGCTTCTTACCACGCCTCCTTGACCATTAGAAGACATAATTATTATTGCGAGGAAAACTACCTCAAACTATGTGGGGGGAGCGGTATATGATTGGTTGAATATTGAAAATTTTCTACACAGGCTAAGATCCCAGATAACGTGGGAAATTACCTACATTTAGAAATAGAACTAGTCTCATCTGGTTTAAGCGCTAGCTATTTAGCGCATAGGATGAACTGCTTCGGCAGTAGTTAGTGCTTGTAAACAAGCCAAGTCCCTGGAAGTCCTCTCCATAGCATCAGGCCATTGATAAATAGTTACTAGGTATCTAATACCTACCCATGTTGGATAGGTCTAGGACTTACCTAGTATGCCTTAAATTTTGAAGGTGTGTGGAGGATGATAAATAAATAGCCATTTTATGTCAGAATACCAGCCGTTGGGGCAAGTACCGCATTATATTACATTCTACTACTGCGTCTTTGAACCTGCAGATTTTCATGTTCTAGAATCTGCAAACAATTTCATGTAAGATTTGGTAATTGAAAGAAGCCGCAAGTATCCTGTCTTTGCCATGGATAACCAAGTATTGCCGTCATAGGTAGCCTGACGTCATAATCCACCAACATTATACACAGTACTAGGTCGGCCATTGGTTGATCAAGAGAGGACTAATTGAACCGGTATCCTTCTGTCATGACGACGTCACTTTCCTACTTGCCTTACCCAGGTAACCAGTGATGCAACTTAAGATGGGAGACCCGGGTCTTGAAGCAAACGATTACATTATGTCACAGGATAATGGATCTTTTTATATAAAGCGCAATCGAACACTTGACGAAAAACCCCCGCATCATAATCATTAAATCAATAGTATTTTCTCAATCCACCAATATCGAATATGACGACTCTACACTGTTAGCCCCCTGTGTCTCTCAAGTTATTTAGAGCTACTCACTAACCGGATTATTAGATTTGCCCCCCGTCAAGCCCTCGGCTATTGCCATGGGCACCATTTTTACCCATACTGCCTCGCTGGGTATCCTCGCACCACTATTCGGCGATACTTATCATCGTGCCCAGGCAGCTAATTCAAAGGAGGAATTCCTCAAGTCTAAGGAGGCAGCCGGTGCTGCAGCGGCCTGGGGAAGCTCCCTAGTTGGGAGTGCTGTTCAAACTTATGGAGTTGCAGCTCTGATAAATGTATCGGGTACTTTGAGCTATAAAGGGGCAGCGTATCTGGGAAGTTTAATTTTCATGGCCAGCGCCGCACCGAGTGTAAGTCAATTTGAGCCTAAGAATTCTTCTCCTTAGAAGCATATAAGCTAACCATCGATAACAGTTTATAAGCCAGGTCTTTACTGAAAAACGGCCCCTTGACACTGTTGCTGTAGGCGCCGTTAGTCGGGTGTTCGAAACGGTTGGACTCAGCTTATTCCTTACCTGGTGGGGTACACGGACGAACCCGTTTGACTAAAGCCTATCTATCAAGTATAACCAGTTCTCAAAGCCAACTCTCCTGGACTTCCTGTATTTATTAGGTCAAAATTGAAGAAATGAATAAAGTTCAATCGGATCGTTGCCGTTTTATGTTACAAGCGGTGCGTTACTACACCAAGGGTGGTGCATGACACCTAACTTCTGGTTCCTCTATTCTCACTCGATGTTCGACCTCGGATGCTATTCTAAGCTCCTAGGTCTCTTCTCTTGGTCATTATATTGTTATTCGCACCCTTTCATTCCTTTTCCTCTTCTAAAAAAAATGTATGGAGAAAATTCTAGACCTAGAGACACTGTAATAACATTAGGACACAGCCTAGATGGACAGGTTACGAATTGTGTTCCCTAATTCTAAGTAGTATTTTCTTTGTATTCAATTTAGAAATCGATACAGAGTACTAGCTCCAGATCATAAATATAAATTATAATAATGACAAGGTATTTGTAGAAATTGGAGATTCAATAGGGTCACAAACTATTAACTAACGTATTTATTTCCTCCAAACTAGGACTTTGATAGATCAGTAACATCAGAGACACAAATACAAATATCGTATACTATATACTACCAAGTCATCCCAGTTCCAACAGTCATACCCCCTCTTTTTTTTTTTTTTTTTTTTTTTTTTTTAATTGGGTTGGTAGCATAACAAAGTAAGCATGAGGTCAGTATACATATACAGCGCAAATTTTGAATCATTCACTTCAATTTTGCATACAATAGTTCCATAGGATCCGAAAAACTGGGCACCTTCATAAGATCTGCATGATATTGTCATCATTCCACAGATCAATAACTTCTAGTAGTATGGCTTTTAGCTAGAGGAGCTGCAGCTTAGGCTTCTGGGAGAAATCACACAGTTCATGGACTAACAGAAGGTTTCCCAGCTGCATATTTCCAAAAGAATGGAATATATGGAGTATCTCGACCTCTTGGGCTAGACCTGCAACACGAGCTCCATTCTCGAGCCCTAACATCTACCTGGCCCCTAAAACCAAGGAACCATAGCTGTTATCGGGGTAAGTGAGTGGTTAGTCTAGGTACTCAGTAGGACTTTCTAGAACGGGTGTAGCTAATCCGTGGCACTTTCCATTCGATATATGTGCCGGGGACAATCTCTCTTGATTGATTAGTATTATTAGTTGAAAAGGGATCGCCATCTTGATAATAATAAGGCTACAGTTGTGATCTACACGATAGGCAAGAGATTGTGTCAAGGCAAGGTGTCTGGAATCAAAGCTGTCAGCTTTGCACATTTATTACGTTGCCTAGGTCTCGGATTTTCGATTGACAAACGCCGTGTTGTGTGTGGCACTGAGTCGCGCTTAAAGTGGCCTGGTAATTGTCGGGAATTGAATAATGGGTGATGGAGCTTAAAGCGAAGACTTCCAGTGCTTTAAGTGCATCGTCCAACATTATAAAAGTTGCGGTTTTCTTATCATCTAACAAGGAAGCTGTCAAAAACTTGTGTGACAAACTTCATACCACAGATAATATCAGGTACGGACCAACGTGAGCGCGTTAGTCAGACCACTTGGCAGAGGTATATGGTTAGGGCTTGCTTGCTATGGGTATCTTTAACTGCAGAATATGGATAATAGGTTTAAATTCCATATATTATTTGTCTATTATAACTCCTACCCTAACCGACTACAGCATTATTGGTATGGCTTATCCTGATATAGGCACGCTGACCTATTACTTATCACGTAGCGGCGGGGGTACATTGCTGATATTCTATCAGTCCCTTTAGACTACCCTCCCGCCCACTTCGTAGTCACTCGTCTTTTATATAGTCACACCATTCTTCTCAAAAATATACCTACATCACCCTTTCACCGTAGCTGATAGGCCTTCCCTAGAAAGGTTATAATAAGAGTTTGGTATTGGCTTCTACGAGAAAACAACTGGCCTACAAGGTTCAAGATCGCCGGCTAATTGGGGAAGGGCTGCTATGAGGCAAAAGCTGGGAAGTAGATGGAATACATTGATTCGGTTCAAGAAAGTACAGGCTAAATCTTTAAACAAAGGTGCGGCAGGGGTACCTTTGGCCATATTAGCAATAAATCTAATCATTCAAATGTTGGGCGGAAGAAACTTACACGTTAGGATAGCCATGGTCGTGACCAAGCTCATATTTTGATGCTGAGTTTAAGTTGCAAGGTACTGGTGGTAACCCATTGGAACTCAGAACACCTTTGATACCGCTCTTGTTTTCCTGAAAGAGACCTGCCAATCCACGCTCTTCGCCTTGCTGCTTCAGGGCCACTAGTTGATTTTCGCCTGCCTGACCAATTTGCAGGACCTCATCCTTCGGTGCTGCCTGACTACCCACGGTAAGAAGACCAACGACATCCGCCTGGTTCACAGTGCTAAGCTTCGGGTAGTTTCTCCGAACATCACGCTTCCAGTACGGATTGTCGGCAATATCGCCAGCTGGGACGGTGACCGGATCATCATAGGATAGTGGGGGAAGTGCTCCGGGGGCAGGTAGACGGAACTGAGCGTTTAGAGGGACACCAGTGGAACGGTTCGGATCAATAGAAAGGACTTTGCGAAGGCGCTCCCATATCCCGGTGGACTGGACAGTGTATTTCTGTATTGAACCCAAAAACCAACTATGAGTAAATGGCCATGTTTTTTTCTTTTTTCACACTCGCGTATACGAAAATAAGAGGAGCCCACCTTATTGACAGCTATCACATGTGAGGCCGACTTGGCCGCTTTCAAGACGTCGCGAGCCATGATGGGCTATATTCTACTCAATCAGGGGGATCAGCATGACCATCGTGGTTCTGGGGGCCAATTGCATCAAATAAAGGAAAGAAAAAGATATGGTTCATACCTTTTACCCTGTGTTGATTGAAACACAGGTAAAGAGATCAAATCAATTGATTTGTAGTTCTAATCGGTTTCCAATTCAAGACTGAAATGATGAGGTCCATGTTCGGAACAATAAAATTCCGATACTTCTATCGAATAATATTAATGCCTTGAACTTGACTGGATGAACTAGAATTGATTATCTACGAGCCAATTATTCAAGCTTGACGCCTTAATATTCCTTTGGTTAAGTTGTTGATATAATAGTCAAGATTCATGGGGAAAAAAATGAGGAGTTAACTCGGTCGATAGGTAGCCAGTGGCATCTAAAAACATCTACCCAAGTTTTTTTAAGTTCGTCTAGCATCTTATAAAATTGATAATCACTAGGTAGCTGCTCTGTAATATTGGAATTACTCCGTATAGAGTAAATAGAAGCACACGTTTAATCACGTCCATTTCTTATAACCCACACAGTCGGTATTGACAACCATATACACTATCCAAAAAAAAAGAAGAAAAAAATAAATAAATAAAGATAATAAATAAAAAAATCCCTATCAAGAACAACAGTAGGTAGTTTTTGCTCTAGCCGAGTAAAAACACTATAGGAAAGGATGCCTATTCAATTAAAAAGGGTTGATGTTTGGTGCGCTTCCCTCGCGTATCAGATAAACAAACAATGTAAGCCAGGAAACATGATTATTTGCACCTCAAGAGTAGGTAAAGTTTGGTTGTAAAAAATTTCATAGCCATCCGAATACAAATCCAGGATTCTACTCCTTCTTTTCATTACTATCCTGTGAACTTGAAGTGATGAACTTTTGAACGGCCTCTACAGTAGCATCGGGGCCGCCTGGCTGCAGAATAAGAACTTTACCTTGTTTGTCAACAACGAAGACACCTCTGGTTGTTCCTTTGGGTGACTTTTTAAACCCAATAGCAGCGATCAATTTAGAACCTGTATCGCATAGAAGAGGGTATGGCAGGTTCTGCTTGGTCTTGAACGTGGTATTGGCTTTTGGCGAATCTGTCGATAGTCCGTAAATTGATAGCCCGGTTGATGTCAAACGATCGTATCCGTCACGGAATAGGCAGGCTTGTTTGGTACCTTAATTAAGAGTAAGTATCTCTAATTTGCTATTTTTGTTTTGAAAAAAGGGGATAAAATTGGAAGCAAGGAACCGAGAGAATTCAACTTACAGCCTGGGGTTGAAGCCTTAGGATAGGTGAATAGCACAACACCAGATTTGCTTTCGTCAACGAGGGCTTTGAGCGTGGTTTTTGCACCATCATTGGTTTCAATTTCGCCGCCAAAGCTCTTCAAGTCTAAGACATCACCAACTTTAGCGACACTTGTTGAGGAGGGAGTCGAAGCTGAAGCCTCTTTCGGCGTGGATTTTTTGGCTGCACTGGCAGGCGCTTGAGCTTTTTTGGGCTTTTTGTCTGGCGCAGGAGCGGGTTGGGCAGGCGCCTTTCTTTTTCGCAATTCGACCGGCATTTTCCTGGGCTGATTTGTTCAACAAATCTAAAAAGGAGACTCAAGCTGAACCAGGCTATTATTCCAAGGGATTGAAAAGGGTTGTTAGTTGAATTGTTGTTTTGATGAAGTTGTTGTTACTGTTGTGTAAGATATTATTATTGCCCCTAACCGCGCATCGCTCAAAGCGCCTAGCTCTAATCCTACCTACCTAGCTACCTTGGGTAGGTATTATTAACTAAGTGCTTTAATGAGGTATTTTATACATAGCAGTAGCTAGGTATTATTTAAAAGGTGGTGGTAATGTAATTGAAATGCTTTTAAGGGGAGGGGGGGACCCTGTTTTGAAGACTGCTTGATAGGTATGTGCATGGATGAATGGTACGTGATTGTAACATACCGACGAGGCTTACCAACTGGGTACGGAGTAACTATAAATACCTTACTGCTCTGCAAAACGAAGTCCTGTAGTTGGCAATAATTGGTGGGAGGTTCTTTTGTTCCTTTGTGGCGGAAGAGGTGGAGATTGCCATGAAGTTCTTCTCCAAGGAACTTATGATCGCTTCCAAAATCTCACCGTAATACAGGCAAAATAATGGTGTAATATTCCCATAATTGATAATAAGGAAGCATGGGTAGCGAGCTGATGTATGGAAAATTTTATACCCAAAGCATTGGATACTTGAATACGATCGTTGATCAATTTCCATATAACTAGTTAGCCTTGGACCTTAGGTATCTCACGCGGACTCGAACGGATTCTGTTGTTCTGCCGGGAAATCCCGACATTTGGGTGGACAGCGATTTCCCCGGCTTGCACCCCTGTCACGAAATGGGGACAGGCACTAAAATTTTCTCTCCCGTCCATCGCCACCCACTTTAATCATCTTCGGTTTGACGGAACCAAACACCAGGAAACAAAGGAAGTTCCTTGATTTATACTCTTTTTTTTTTTTTTTTGTCTCCAGGGGGTTGCCTCTCTATTCCCACACTTTGTACTATTATTGATACGTCTTGCCTTTTAATATATCTGTACTGTACCATATTCGTTCAAAATACTGCTGTCACGATAGCCTCGTCGTTGCCCTTTGTCCGAATCAGAGTCAGCTATCGCTCAAAGTCAATCACTACTTTACATCCTTGCAATAATCCAACACTTGAGATTATCAAGATAAAGACCCTCCCTCAGGTCTTTGGGCGCTGCTGTCCACGGCCATGAAGGTCTTCTCATCAATTTGCACTTTTGATTACTCGTGGGAGGAAGTTTCAACAGCGAACTGGCGCAAGTATTCTCCGTGGAATGATAAATCAACACACGTCGTCGCGGTAGATACGCTATCCCGGACAGTCGACCCTGCAACTGGAATTGTACGTATTATTTACTTCCGAAGAAAACCCTCTAGAATTATTCTTTGGTTGACTAACTTTGGAATGTCTAGCTACGTACTGAGCGACTTATCACATGCGACCAATCCGTACCACAATGGGTTCTTTCGCTATTTGGAGGCAATGCTACATCTCATGTCTATGAAGTATCATATGTTGACCCAAACGGAAAGAAGGTCACAATGTGTTCAACAAATCTTACATGGTCAAACGTTCTAAATGTTCGAGAAACTGTTATATATCAACCCTCCTCGTCAAATCCCTCCTCGACAACAGATTTTACTCAGGAGGCACAAATCACAGCCCTCTGTGGTGGATGGCAGAAGATCAAAAATAAGGTCGAAGAAGCAAGTGTTGAGAGATTCAGCCAGAATGCTAAAAGGGGAAGGGAAGGGTTTGAAGCTGTTCTTGAAATGAGCCGACGAGTTTTTAGCGAACAACGTGAGCGTGAGAGCAACACTCTTTGATCTGATATACTGCACCGGACTCGCGATTGCCTGCATCAACACAAGCGTTTGCCCTGCATAGACCGGCGTCACTTTGAATTGTTTTCGAGCGTGTTTTTCACCCGGCGTTGTTTTTGCTTGTGTATTTTACCCCCTCATCTTTTTCCTTTATTTTTCTTCGGGCTTTTCTGCTCCGATCGTTTGTTATGTTTGTCCCCCCACTTCACGAGGCATATGTCATAAAAGTTATAGATATCCCTTTCCTTATGTTACAAATCGGTCACCTCCACTCTGTTTCCATATGAGCAATCACACGTTAGAGACAGCCAGCAATATATTGTACAGAATCATAGTCTTTGGCCCACATTCAGCTTTTACTCGAGAGAAGTGTTCTATAATCAACCTAGATAGGAATAGATACTCATAACGTCATATAGGGATAATATTGGGTTTTAGTTATCCTATTCGCTAACCTAGTAACCCCCCTAAAACAACCCGGCCAACACCAGATACTTCATTTTTAGCACTGTGACGGCTTGCATCCTCAAATTCACGGACTATACCCGCTACGATGATTTTTCTCATTTTTGCATCGGCTTTTGAAAACATCTCGCCTAACGCAACAGTACAAACGGAGGGTGTGGCAACTAAAGCCACAAGGCGAGTGTAGCAGTCTATCAAAACATCACATAAGGTCACAAACGTCTCAAAGTAGTCTGGCTCAAAGGGTAATGAGGGCGTTAGAAGATATGTGTATTCTTCTCCGGGGAGAAGTTCTGATGCTTCCGTATGAGGAAATGAGACCGTGGCGGCGGCGTTGACCGACGAGCCAACACTTCCTGTCATAGCTTTCAAGTCGGAGGAATCGCTGGATTGCATGGGGAGACCGATTTCAGTGGCTGAACTTGCTCTTCTAGCCTTTGTTCCGGCGTGGGCGGCCCGCTTGAACATTTGCGGAATACGTGCTCTCGCAAGTGTTGATGAGGAACTCCCATCCGGCGGGTGTACTTGCTGGAATGCCTCGAATTCGATCAGGAGAGCATTTAAAGCCCGTAGATATTCAGCCGGAGTCACACTGACGTCTAGGATCGGTGGAAGGGAAAGGCCGAGAAGAAGATAATTGATGGCGCGTCGGGAAAGCTTTCGGGCTTCAAAGTAAGGGATCCGACAAATGTCGGCCCGTGAGAAATGGACTGTGTTAAACCAATATATACGGCCTTCGTGACTATAGCTCTGTCAGCGCATTGTATATCACAAGATCCGGAGAAATTTCAATGGCCAACAGACGCTCTTCGCATATAGTCAAGGGTTGATATTCGTTTGGTGGCCATATCGTGAATGTGCTGATAGATAGCGGCGGCACTCTGAGGACCTCCTCCACTGGTCAACGGCGGAGGAATTGAAGCTGCCACACTTTCATGACCTATGGTGGATTTCGCTGTATCTCGTCGAGATAAACTTGGAGCAAAGGTAGATGGGATCATATCTAAAGAATGTAGGCGAGGCCTAATTTCCAGTAAAGTAAACGACAGACCGAGGACGCTTGAAGCCTTAGGGGTGAGGAGAGCTTTGAAATTTGAACGATATTTGATGTATATTATTAGAGATGAGAAAATCCGTAAAATGCCCCAGGAGGGCAGACAGAATGGAGAAAATAATTGTTTAAAATAATAAATACTTGATAAGATCGATCTCCATTCTCCACTGGGCAATGATGCCAACAGCCCCTGACTTCAAGGAGTTCCGTAGGGAAGATCATAGCTTCTAATGAGTCCCCGCACTAAACTGTAATAAGAATTAATTACTCCGTCTATACACTGCTAAATGGGCTTTAACAAATAATGTATATGCCCCAGAAAGACCATTTCTACTTAATCTTATAGCAAAGAAATTCATGACGACATATTTGATTTCGAATCAGTGTCCGAGAATAATTTTATAAGGTATGTAGCCACTCATGCAGATGAAATAGGAACTCGGAGGGACGGCACGAGTCTTCTGCAGCCTCTTATCAATACGGGAAAATAGCTTATTTTATTAGTTAAATATATGCAAATTTCTAAATGAACAGGTAAAAAATTTACACTACAACAACTAAAATATGGAATCGAGACTTTTTCCGGCGGTTGGTTAATTCCATTTGAGTAATAACGACCTACCTCTCTACCCAACAAGTAATTACTTATTTCCCTACTACGCCTTATTATTTTATCAGCGTTCCTTCTCTCCCCGCCTCCCCCAACTCCTTCTTTCCTGCACCCATCATGACGAGAACACACATGTCCACACTTTCACTATTCTGCAAGCAACGGCTTCGGCCACTTGACAATCCATAAGTATCTTTGCAGCGCAATCAAGCAACTTCCCTGTTCTTCCGGTTTCGCTCAAAAAAAAAAAAAAAGCTTTTTCCAGAGTTGAAAAGTAAGTCCACACTTTCTATACTTGTCCCTACCCTTCACTCTGTCTTACTCACCGGATGGGTGACTTATGTGCTTCTAGATCATGTGTCCTCTACTATCACTCAAGGGAGAAGTTCCATCGGCATTATCACAGACAGCACATCCTGGGGTATATTGGTAGCGTCGGTCTCATTCCCGGGTCGGACATTGATTTTGTCAAACAGCATTCCCCGTGGGGATATCAGACCTGAAGTTTGTTCTGTCGCTGCAATGAAAAAACCCGACAACTTGAGAATTCTGGGAGGCAACAGAACTACTTAATATCCCGAAGCCAGAACTTAATGTTGGGTTCAACTGAAATCCGCTGTTTTAAGGTCAAGGTCACTTCAGCAGCGCCCGGTCCCTCTTCTAGCGATTATGATACTACCTTACCATTGTTTAAAGTTGTGGCAAAGTTCAGCAATGTAGAGCAGGCATATCTTCAGAATATTCATATCGCTGCTCTATTGCTAAGAAGTCTGTGTTTATTTTTCGAACGGTGTCACATAAAGGCGTATGGTCTTAGCCGCCACCATTACCCTAAGACGGTAAACGTCTATGGGAATTGTACCAAATTTGATATCAGCACTTTCCGTTGTACTCATTGGTCCTGGGCAACAGAGAAGAGCCCTATAGAGCGCGGAAAGTTTTGGGGGTGTTTTGGAGCCAGTTCGCGGAAGACAACCGGGCATGGGTTATCCCTGGTGTGCAGAGTATGCACATCACTACTTAATGTGAAATAGACGATCTGTATTGCTGGTGTCGACTAGAGAAGCCACGCGATTTTCCTTAGTAACTACTATATGGACTGAGGCGTTTTATCCTATCTATTTGCCGGCACGCGCCTAGTATTGCAGTCCTCTATTTGGCAACATCGCTGCGTCCTTTCTATATATCGTTACTGGTGGCTACTATACTTACTCTTCTCGTGTAGTCGTAATATGAAACGTCTTTGAACCACGTATGAGGCATTGTAACTGATTATATGTTCAAGTAGGAATAGCTACCGGCTACCTAGTTGACTAGCTACTATTACTTTGCTAAACTTTAATCGTAGTTAAACATCAAAAAGAAATTGGAAACGGCATCTCGATATACAAGAATTCAACTCACCGCAAAGGAGCGATTCAACCTTCTGATCGTGAATGACTCAAGGACTACCAGAATGTCTTAAGCTGTCAGCCAGATAGGCAAGCAGATATCCAATACAAACTTATGGCTGTCAGGTATAATGTTGACTTTCATGCTACCCTTGATCGTGCCAATGTTGACGTTGATACCAACTAAGGTTTCGGGATTGATTAGCTGCCTTTCGGGCTATTCATTAAAGTCTTGGCGTGTTGACCTGCATAAAGATGGCGGGGAGATGCAGTTACTAGGTAGTCCTCGTCAACCCCTCTCCTACGACACTTTTTTTTTCCTCCCCCCCCTCTCTCTTTTCCTTTGACACTAATTTACGCCGAACAATATTTTCTAAGAACCTTCTCCTTTCGAAATACATACAATTGCCGAACGCGCCAACTAAAGCCTTGTATACTATCAATAACACTCTTAGAATGGGAACCCCTCCCGAAGAATTAGTCCCCAAGCGCGGGGAATGGCCCGTGGACCCCCAAGATGATGTCCCTATTTCAGAAAGTCGCATCTGGGTGGATGGGTGTTTTGACTTCAGTCATCATGGTAAGGAATCGGCCTCTTTGGACCATAGATAAGATCTCCTAATATAGTTTGTAGGGCATGCAGGAGCTATGCTCCAGGCCCGTAGATTGGGGGATGAGCTGATTGTTGGTGTTCACTCCGATGAGGCAATCCTTGAGAACAAGGGTCCAACCGTCATGACACTAAAAGAGCGGTTGGTCTATATATATCTTCTTCCCCCCCTCCTGTCTCTTATGTATACCTGGTTTAATATTCTCCTCGCTGACCCCAACTTGATGTCGCTAGGGTCTCTGCCGTTGAAGCGTGCCGCTGGGTGACTGCCTGTGTCCCAAGTGCCCCTTATGTGACATTCCTTCCATGGGTATCGCATTACGGATGCAAATATGTCGTGCATGGAGACGATATCACGTCAGATAGCAACGGAGAAGATTGTTACAGATTTGTCAAAGCGGCTGGGCGCTTTAAGGTGGTTAAAAGAACTCCAGGAATCTCTACTACTGACCTCGTCGGACGGATGCTCCTATGCACTAAGGGCCATTTTGTTAAGAGTGTGAAGGAAACTCTTTTTGGAGAGGAGGGCTCAGGCAGCTTAAAAGAGCGTAGGGAATATGCGTCTTACCTCCAAAAGATTATCAAAGACTACGCCACCGATGAGAGTGGTCTACAACCGGGTCCTCAGGTCTGGGTTTGGGCTGGCTCTAAGAAGGCAAAACTTGAAAATACAGTCGAGGAAGCTGGGGTGTTTGAGAGTCTTGTCGATGGGAAACCCCCGCGGCCCGGCCAGCGGATTGTCTACGTTGACGGAGGCTTTGACCTCTTTTCTTCTGGTCACATTGAATTTCTCCGTCAAGTTTTAGAACACGAAGAATCCGAAGGCCGACAGCGGGGTTGGTACGATGAGGGGCAGAGAGAAAAGAGGCTCAAAGACCATGGAGAAGATTACGGCCCGGCATACGTGGTTGCTGGAATTCACGATGACGATGTAATCAACCATTGGAAGGGTCTCAATTATCCCATCATGAATATATTCGAGAGGGGATTGTGTGTCCTTCAATGCCGTGTAAGTTGACCTCTGTCCTTGGGAGATATTTTCTAATATTGGCCGACTCAATGATAGTATATACACGCTGTTGTGTTTTCTGCCCCATTTGCTCCGAGCCAATTATTTTTGGAAGCAATGCCATTAAGGGTGCCAGATGTTGTTTACCATGGGCCTACAACATTTATTCCGCTCACATATGACCCCTACACCGCCCCTAAGAGAATGGGCATATTCAAAGAAACTAGCAGTCATGCCTTCCAGAATGTTAATGCGGGCGAGATTGTTGAGAGGATTCTCAAGAGTAGAGAAGCTTATGAGGAAAGACAGCGCGCAAAGTTGCAGAAAGGGGCTATCGAGGAGGAGGCAAGGGCAAAGGAAGCAGCATCACAAATGGCCTAACTACGGAAAATTCTAACTGAAGAGATACCTGGGTTGTAAATATTTTAATACATTCTTCGCTATTTATTTTGGGAAGGGGGTTTGTCTCCTCTAGGAAAATAGGGACCAGGAAAACGAAATGCATTGGAAATAGAAGATAAATTAGAGATTGATTGTCTAGAGTTAAGTCATGCTTGAGCGTGCCTGTCATAGTGATACCGAAACTAGAGAGGGTTAATGGGATATTTAGAGCGGAGTTGCCATATACCTCTGTGGAGGATATACTAAGCTAATTAATATGCATGCACTTATCTTACAGGAAATATAATAGAAAAAAAAAAAAAAGGTATAAAGAAATTTGAAAAGGAAAGTCTCTTTCCAAGGAAGAAACGAAAGAAGATTACTCGGCAGGGACCAGAACGCCCTTCTCCTCTAGCATCTTGGCCAGCTCGCCATTCTGATGCATCGACATTAGAATATCACAACCGCCGACAAACTCCTTTTCCAGATACAGCTGCGGAATCGTCGGCCAATCTGAGTACTCTTTGATTCCTATTGAATGGAGGTTAGCAAAAAAAAAAAAAAAAAAAAAAAAAATCCAGAGCTTGCCACTACGGCGGCAGCCATCCCCGAGGACTGGAGATAACTAGGTGATAGATCACACAAGAGCATACATACCCTGACGTAATTCCGGATCCTCCAACACGTTGAACGCGACAAACTTGTTCGGATCTACACCCTGAAGACCCAGGATCTGGATGCTTGCTCTTGAGAACCCGCACTGCGGAGTTTCTGGAGTACCCTTCATGAAGAGAACGACGGGTGCTGAAGCGACGGCTTTATCAATGGCCGCTCTTGTTTCGGAAGAGAGGAGTCGCGCATGTATAGAGGATGGGATTTGGAAGCCCGCAACCCGGGGAGCGAGTTGGGAGGGTCGCCAGAGTGGACGGAGAGTCTTGAGTGGTAGAATTCCATTAGTTTTATACGGACAAGGGAAAAAAAAAAGAATAAAAAAGAAAGAAAACAAAAGGGTAAAGGAGGGTTGATTAAAATAGGGAACGAGGGAGAAACAAGTTACTATTCAAGTAACAGATTGACTTACGGATGAAAAAACTGTTCTTGAAAACATGATGTGATTCTGATGGTCTATAGAGTTTTTGTAACTATTCAAATAATGTCTGCGAATGTTGATTGGGATAGATAATCATGCTCACTAAGCAGAGAGGAGCGGCCAATAATCACATGGTAATTACATCATCTGGTGCCGATTGTGGGGAAACTAATTGGGTAGGTCAACTTTCTTCATACCTAGGTACCCTGATCCAACGATGAAGATATTTACGCGCATGGAGCACAACGCCGCCTCACCCTTCTCCTCGAAGGAATACCTAAATGATGGCAAAAAGCATATACTTCTGGCCGCTAGTGGTTCAGTTGCTACAATAAAACTGCCGAATATTGCAGAAGCTCTCGGGCGCCACCCGAATGTGTCAATTCGCATCATTGTAACACAGTCAGCAGAAAAATTCTTAATAGGACAAAGCTTGGAACAACCAGTGCTTGAAAGTTTACGCCAATTACCAAGTGTCGATGCTATATATCGGGATGAAGATGAATGGAAGTATCCTTGGACCCGCGGTGCGCCAATCCTACATATCGAGCTGAGGAAATGGGCGCACATATTGCTTGTTGCTCCTCTCTCTGCCAACAGTATGGCCAAAATGACAATGGGATTTGCAGATAATCTTCTTCTTTCTGTGATTAGAGCATGGGACACTACTGGTACAGTGGATATTGGCTTCAAAGATAAGAAGCCCATCGTATTCGTGGCGCCTGCTATGAATACTGCAATGTGGAATCACCCGACAACTGGGAAGCAAATCCAAATCCTACGCGATGAGTGGGGATTCAGCGAATCAACTCCAGACGGCTGGGTACACGTTCTCGACCCAATGGTAAAAACAATCGCATGTGGCGATACAGGAAACGGTGCCATGATGGATTGGAGGGAGATAGTTGAGAAAGTGGAACATCATATAATATTAGAGGCAGCAACCACGAACAGTCACAAAAAATGAGCCTTTCAATTGAATCTGTTGAAACATGTAACTGTTCTAGTTAATTGTTTGAGGGCGTTAGCTCTTTATCTTTTGTATCTTGGTCGTATAGACTAAAATATTGTGCAAGATATTCAAACAGCATGCCCAACGATATGCCGCCGCCTGTCATCAAACAGCCATTTTTGAACCACCACCAACAATTTTTGACATTCTTCAGCTGGACTCGCCAGATCATCACCCCAAGGGAAAGCGCGGCGCCGCCACAGCTCCCAACGAAGAAAATTGGACCTGCACCTGCTGCCATCCCTGCAGCAGCAAGGAGGCCCACTTGCACGGCAGCGAGACCTGAAAGAACCGTCTTTGTATTATGTTCGTGACGAAGAGCAATCGACTTGATTCCCGCGCCAATATCGTCTTTTATATCCATGTGGGCATATATCATATCGTACAATATAGTCCAGGCAACACAACTAGAATAGAGTGCTACTGTTGCTTCCAATGCATCCCTGTTACCGAGGAGCTCCAGACCCAGGGCCGGGAATCCCATAATTGCGCCCCATGAGAATGTTAGCCCTAGAATAGCCTGCGGGTAGTAGGTAACACGCTTAGCAAGCGGGTAAGTCGCTACGAGCAGCAGACTGGGAATTCCATACCAAAGACATTGGTAGGGAAATTGGATAAGAATACCGAGTCCCATTAGTAGTTGAGTGCCGGTGAAGATAACTGCTTGACCGGGGGATATGGCCCCTCTAGCAATCGGTCGGAATTTTGTCCGCTCGACATGCGGGTCCAAATTTCTGTCCCACAAGTCATTGATTGCGCAGCCGGCACCTCGCATAATCAAGGCACCGGCGAAGAATAACCCAGTGGTCCCCAGAACTTGGAACGGTGTTACTGAGGGTACCATGCTGGCGGCAAGAAGCGTAGAGAATGCGCAAGGAAAGAAAAGATAATATGTTCCAGCGGGTTTGTCAAGCCGTATTAACTCAGCATAGGGGATCCATGACTGAGGGAGAGTGGAAATAAGCCCTGTCTGAGGCGGAGTGTAATGGCTGACTGAGGTCCGAGCCTGCGCATGATCGGGGATAGCTGAAGATAGATTCTTTGAAGATCGCCTCTCGAGAGCTAAAGGCCTAGACTCTGATGGCCTCGGCCGAATAGTATTTGTAGAGATGGTACTATACTCGGCCAATTTGCTTGATATAGAGTAATGTGAGGAGGAATATTTCGTGAATACCCACGAGTGGCCATGAGCCTTCCTTCTGAGGCATGATTGAAGCGGAAGACGTCGGAACACATTTGTAGAGGATTCTAACAGGCGCATTGTGTAGAGACTGACGGAAAACCTTTTTCCCTTAGGACGTATTTATCTCGACTTCTTCTAGGGGCTGGTGGACATGGTTTTCGCAACTCAGGTTGTTCTCTCTTTTTCTGTCGGCAAAACATTTTCATCAGCTCGGCGCGGTATAAGACTTGTATCTGGGGAGGGCAAGTACCCTAGAACATGGGAATAGGAATTGACTGATGTACTCGGGAGAGGATTGTAGTCAGGGTGGTTATAACAATTCCAAGTCGTGTCGATCAATTAGCATTGTTTCGAGCAGATTGTTTGTAGTATATAACACAAAAAACTATCTCATATCTAGAGTAGGGCAGTTCCCCGAGTGGATCCCTGTGCCCGATTAGGAAAGGTACCTCCCATAAAATCAAACGCCTAGGTAGGTACTCTATATTAATGCAAACCAATAACCATCGCAGTCAACAGCCCTGAATATTCGGGACACACTCTGTATCTTACTATGGAGCGAGGCTAAGTTGTGGGCTAGCTGGACAGATTCTACTTGCGCCTGCAGCTTCCTTTTCCCCCTTTCCCCTTTTCCCTCAAATCTAGTTCATTTAAGCTCCCTGAATTGTTATTATTATGGTTTGCATCGCTTCTCCTATCTCAGAACATGCGTTAGGGATAGTAACAGTATTAAATCATTCATGTCCACAGATTAACTATCGACCAACCTTTTTTTCTCCCATGGACCTCTAGTTTGACTCCGCAAGCTGCTGCTGTCTCCCTGATATACGCGCATTTATCATTGTATCCTCGGTGGGTTATCTGAGCCCCAAATTAGCTCCCTATCGGTCTTCTAAAGAACGCACCCCGGACGTCCTCAAATTACTCGCACACTACGGGCTTTCTCATCTATACAACTATCTTGCCAAAGAGATTTTGATAAGATGCCCGCCCAACGGCCTCGTGCGGCGTTCGAACCCTTGTCCCCGGACTTGGATGTAGGCGACCTTGTAAACTCGACTCCAAACTTTCATTATGTACCGAGAATACATTGCAATGCGATTGATGAAAGGGGAATTGAGGACTTCCAAAAACTTGTCTTTCTCCATGTCGTGATGCGGGGGGTACCTCTCGTTGTTGAGGGATTCCATGAGAGACTTGACAAGTCTGTTTTTGCAGAAAAGTGGCTAAGATCGCATTTCTCCACAAAGAGTGAGCCTTCATATTTAGCCCTTATATACCATCTTTCCTAACTAAAATTGATTCTTATTTTATGTGATAGCGGAGTTTGCCCGGGACCTTATCAACAAGAAGAACATGCCTCTCACAATCGGTCACTATTTGAAGCACCTGCCCCTCCTTACAGATAACTGGAACTCGTACAATTACAAAACGTCAGACCACCAAAGGTTATATTTGAAAGACATCGATTGTCCAAAAGTTTGGCATGATCACTTGAAGAAAATTATCCCACCTTCTTTGTTCTACTTGAATAAACACCCAGAGGCTTTCGATGGACCAGGAGCGAAGAGTTCTGCGCTTCTGGACGCATCTGGTGTATATTCATCCTCTGGGAAACAAATAGCTCAGGCCGGCGATTTGATGAGCTGTCTCCCTTCTGATATGCGCGCAGAAAACTTGATGTGTTACATTGGCCATGAGGGCACATATACACCTGCGCATCAGGAAATGTGTGCTAGTCTGGGCCATAATATAATGGTCGAGGCCTCTAATGGCTCAATCGAATACGGAAAGCCTACCAAGCCTGGGTCTTCTATTTGGTTTATGACTGAAAGCAAGGACCGTGATGTCGTCTCTGAGTACTGGATGTCGGCATTGGGCCACGATATTGACATCGAAGATCATTTTGCTCAAATAAATGCATGGAGAGCTGCGCCGTTCAAAACATACCTTGTTGAACAGAAAATTGGCGACTTTATCCTGATACCCCCTTTGGCTGCACATCAGGTCTGGAATCGAGGAACAAGAACCATGAAGGTGGCTTGGAATCGTATAACGGTAGAAACCCTTGATAGGGCGCTCAACATCGCCTTACCGCATGCCAGAATGGTCTGCCGGGATGAACAGTACAAGAATAAAGCTATTGTCTATTATTCTCTTCAGCATTACTCGACACTTCTCACAGACGTTACAAAAACTAACTCTAATCACCCGCGGGTTCAGCAGCTGCGCAAGGACTTTGAAAATTTGTTTATTCTTTACACGCGCATTCTCCATTCGGAAAGCTTCTCGCCTGCTTTACCGGATGAGAAAAATGTGGAATATATCCGCTTCGACAGTAATATTACTTGCTCATACTGCAGGGGAAACATTTTTAATAGATTCCTAACATGCTCTTTGTGCGCTACCTCGCCGGAAGATGCGTATGATATCTGTATGGAATGCTATGCTATGGGTAGGAGTTGTGCATGCATCTCGAAGCTTAGGTGGGTGGAACAATTTAAGTGGAAAGAGTTGCTTAAGAAGCACGAAACCTGGAGAAAATTGATTGACAAGGGTGACAAATACCGATCATTTGCGGTGGAGAGGGCTGCCCTGAATAGCAAAAGCCTAGCTGAAATTTGCCAAGAGCAATTGAAGAAGCGTCCTTGGGTGGACATCACAAAACCGGCTATAAGACAGCTCAAAGAAACTCCAAGTGACTCAGAAAATTCTGGATCAGCTCGCAAACGAAGGAAGACCAGTCGCAAGGGAAATTCTAATACAAAGGAGGCACGGTGCCATATATGCAAGTGCCTTGAGCCCACCTGGAAGCTTGCTGCTTGTTCTTTCTGCCCTATGCACTACTGTTATGGCAGCTTATTTAGAGCATTCAATAAGAAGCCACAAGATGTCATGGAAACGTATCATTGGAAATGTCCCAAGTGCGAGAAGATTTGCAGCTGCGCTGGGTGTCGTCGGGACCCCACAGTGAAGCCGTTCGAGCCAAAATTCACATTACTTGGACACGACACGCGAAAAATAGCAGACCCTCGAAGTGTGGAAAGCCTAGTAGACTTTCGACATTCAAACCTCCGATGGCTGAAGAAGGCCGGAGATGATGATATAAGCCGCTTAAGAAGGCATCAGAAAGAGGCGGAAGAAAAGGGCAACGAATCCCTAGCTGGCCACAATATCTCGATTGAAATAATCGAAGACCCACTTGCACCGCCAGAAGCTAGCCAACTGGAGGACATTGCCCAGGCAGCCTATTATACCGCCGCGGATTTTGAAGGTATACCGATAGATCCCGCCTTAGAAAGGTCAATTCTTACCCCCCCAGACTCCCTGAGCCAGTGAAAGTCACCCCCAACGTCTTGCGAGGTAGAAGATATTGGATAGCAAAATCACTAACCAGCAAATGAGGGAAATCTGTTTGTAATTGACAATTGGTCTTGGCGGTGAACAGTCACCAATACCGGCAACAGATGAAATTATCTAGCGGCATATAATCTATTCATCATATCATGGATTCTCCACACTAGAAGAGACTAATTCAGCTCGGCGTCCTAGGTGCGTCCTAACATTAAGGGTTCGTGGTATTCCATCTCAGGGAAGGCAAGATCTACTGATGGAATATGCTGATCTGGAATGGAATGCAAGAGGAGCCGTTGGAAGACAGAGTAGAAGTCCTGCCGCTGACTTGAAACTGGTGGGGCTTTAAGCGCCCTTGTAGTCATACCGAAGATCTTCTAGAGACTTGAGGTCTACGGAAATCATCTCTTTCCGCACGACTAGAATGGCCGCAAGCATACCTGTGTACTATGTTAGATCGCCCTCTTTCAATGGATAGCGAGAAGGAGAGGGGCTTTCGAGAAGACATTGTGGGTTAAGGAAAGTCGGAAGGTCTCTTACATCCCGGAACTAGACAAACAGCTGGGTATGTACCCGAGGACGACGATCCTCCTTTAGAAGAAAAGACATAAACTAGCGCCAGAAGGACAGAAACAACCACGTTCGTAGGAAGAAGGAACTTTTGAACCTGCATGGAAAGGTCTGGGTTTCGCATTGGCCGCTTCCCCTTTGGATCTGGCCTTTGTGGTGGGATGTATTTCATCGTATATGCCGTAGCAAATAGTGATAGAAAACCGAGGATGGCAAAGAAGCGCTCATATAGTAGAGACGTCGAAAATAATGAAGGCAAAAACACCGTCGCTGATAGGAGTGGGATGATGGCAAATATGACCTATATAGGTATTAGAAGAGTGATGGGTTGCTAAACTTCAAGCGTCAAACAATGAGGCAGCTAGTACTGTATATTCGGAATTCCGTTTATTGTTCTGAAGATGTAGATGCTCAATGACACGTTCCTGCTCTAAATATATCTTAGCAAAAACCGATGTATACTAAAATAGATGAGGGAACTGTTGCGGACCTTCTTCGTCCAGCTCCTCGCGCTTATCTTCATCACCCGAATCGTCGGGATATCGAAAAGCTTTGCGAAGTCTTGCGGAGGCCATGAAGTATGCAGTATACAAACGATCTGGAAGAAAAAGAAGTGGGTGTGGAGAAGAAATTCAAGGAAAAAATTTTGTGAAGATAAATGCCTAACGATAAAAATAAGACAGCTACAAATAGAAAACTTCCAACTACGTAGATAGGTAGAAGCATAATACCTAATTACGTCGGGGATTCGGAAGTTTGTCTTGTTTGGTAAGTTTTCATCTTTTACCTAGCCTCAGGTTTCGACCTTCTCTCATCCATCCCACAATCATCACGAAGCTAATCCATGTTCAAATCCTACATTCCCTCCGAATGAGCTAGTAAGGCAATTTATCGTATCTCCTCGATAATAGATACATATAAAGCATTGAGCCCGCCCCGAGAAATGCTTTTCCAACTCGTCGCAAGGCGACGCATCGGCGCCGTTCCCTCTTCGCTCCTCCCCAAAACGAACAGCCAAATTCTCCTCCGAGCTGCCCCCCGTCGCACCCTGATCCCCGCCCCCCAAGCTGGCTCAGGCCCGTTAATGGAACGGCGCGCAGACCGGGAACTTCCCTCCATCAATACAGACCGCCGAAAATGGATTCGAACACTACCAATCTTCGCCGTTGTCGTAGGCGCCGCTATGCTAGGTATCTTTAACTACCAGAAGTCGTCGAGTAGCATTGTTAGTAGCACATTATATGCCCTTCGGACGTCTCCCCAGGCGAGGGAACTATTGGGGGATCAAATCTACTTTGCGCAGAAGATCCCTTGGATCAGCGGGGAGATGAACCAGTTGCATGGCCGGATAAACATCTCTTTCTGGGTCAAGGGGACTAAGGCACAGGGCAAGATGAGATTTCGGAGTATCAGGCCCGATCGCATGAGTTACGTATGTGCTATCCCTTTCCCATTTTCTTCTTCTATTGCATGCGTTGCGCCTGTTGTGTGGGTTAGGTGCTGGGGCTAATCAAACCTCTGCCTTTTTTCCTTTTTTCACCCTTATAGTTCCGGACGGAGGAGTGGAGTTTAGAAATGGAAGACGGAACTGTGGTCCAGCTTTTAGAAAAGGATCACGACCCATTCCGTCAAAGCGACTAATTGTATAATGGAGCGAATGAAAGTTTAGCAGCAGGGGGATAATACTATATCCCCAACCATTGGAAAAGGAAGGGTGAGCAGATGGAATGTATATCTAGATATATGGTCTTGTGCATTAGGTTGAGGCGTTCGGGCAAGGATGCATGGGATGTTTCTTTACAGCGAGTTCAATTGCCGCGAGATATGAAACAGAGAACGAATCGGTTGGGGCAAAAAGGAGGATATCATTTATGTATCATATACAGACGCCGCTCTAGAAAACAGTATAGTGTAATAGTACAACTTTCCACTAGGGGAAACAACCATGTTAAGTCGATAGTTATGAAGATGGTTCTGACACTTGTGCGGCGGTTTTAGGCCACGGCTTCTTAATGGCATCCTGTATTCTGACAATACATCCTTTGGGCCCGCTCACAGAACCTATGGAAAGTGAAAGTTAGCGAGGTTAATTAGGTAACATCACACATGAAGTAAAACATACCATTGACAACAACAATTCCATTTTCCCGATCCACCTTGAGCACCTTCAAGTTTTGCACTGTACTCTGCTCATTTCCCATATTTCCCGCCATCTTCTTCCCGGGATACACCCTAGAACCGCCACCTTGACTGGGACCTGCAGAACCCATTGAACGATGCGTCAAACTGACACCGTGACTGCGGTCCTGACCACCGAACCCGTGACGCTTCATGACACCCGCAAATCCTTTACCCTTCGAATTCGACCTAGCATCGACGTACTGGCCCTCAAGGAACCAGTCAGCGTGAACAGACTCGCCCACAGGTAAGAGACCACTTTCATCTTTCACGCGGAACTCGTATACATGTCGCTTGGGCGAGATCCCGTTTGCGGAAAAATGGCCTAAGAGCGACTTGGTGACGTTGCTCGGGTGCTTCCATCCAGCACCCAGTTGGACGGCGAAGTAACCATGCGTTTGTCGGGTCTTATGCGAGACAACCTCGACGCGGTCGAGCTGGAGGACGGTGCAAGGGATGCGTTTGCCCGTCTCTGCATCATAGATGGCAGTCATTCCCTTTTTGGTTGCAATAGCACCGGTTCGTAGAGGTAGCGTATTCGCCTTCCGTTCTAAAGCCGCAGTGGGTGTCGATTTAAGCACGGGGAGATTAGGACCGACATTGAATCGGGAGGCTTTTGGTGGGTTTAGGGAGCGAATGCCAAATGTGCGGATTGGAACCTGATTAGAAATGATCAATTGGGGGGACCCAACCAGAAGGGACAGCTGTGTTAGCTTCCTTGATAGACGTGGAGGCATTGTGGCTGGATGCTGTTTTTCTTTAATAGCGACTGTCTAAGGTGATACACTTCACCTGAGATTTTTTGAGATCGAGGCTGGAAGGCGGTGGATGGCATTGATGCCCTATTATCCAGGCCACAATTACATTCATTACTCGTTACGAACTCAGGAACAACAACAAACTCGCTGAAGGAGCAAGATCAATGGCGCTCATCATCCAGGCATAAATGTACCAAGACTATAGAGGATCAAACAGTTATTTCAGCTTCACCAGATGACCCCATGAGTCAGATAGAATGTTCTTGACTTCGGAGTCTTCTCGACTAACTCCGTCTCAGGACGACGCAGGAACTAAGCCGGAGACATCCGTACTCAACTCCGATCGCCGCACTAGCTTCACCCTCTAATAATAATATTTTTGTTTCCTGCACCCAAACGTCATTATCACCACCACCTCTATGATTCTTCCGTCTCATCCTTCATAGCTATATCGATCGATTTAACTTCTCCATCATTGTATATGTAAAGTCTCTTTAGGCCATATATTGGGGTCTTTGTTTCTCCTTTTTCCTTGATATAAAACCTTTTATTTATTTATTTCTTTCTTTTAATTCTCTTTCTCTCTTTTCTCCCTTCAACCTCCCCACAAGTATAATATAAAGTCGATCAATTCGTCGCAATGGCCCTACGAAACCCTTTGCTATCCCGTTGGACCTCCCAAATCCAATCACACAATCTTATCACTCCGCTTCATCAACAATCTGGTCTTGGTCTTGCCATGCGCCAACGCCCATCCCAAATAATCTCACCCACAGTCCGCCGCGCATTCTCCCACCGCACGCCTCTCCAGAATCAAAAGAAGCTCTTCTTCTCACCGAATCGCTTTTTTTCACCCCCTTCTCAACCCTCCCAGATTGTCTTCCGCCGTTTTTTCAACTCTACCCGGCCCCGAAACGCGGAACAATCCACCTCGCTCTCTCAGCGGCTCAAAACACTCTCACGCGAATATGGCTGGTCTGCCCTGTGGATCTACCTTTTCCTTTCCGCACTTGACTTTCCTATCTGTTTTGCGGCCGTTCGGCTACTTGGTGCGGATACAATCGGACATTACGAGCATGTCGTAGTCGAGTCTGTGAAGGGGGCTGTTGATACTATCTGGCCTGGCGCTTTCGGTGCTGCATTCAAGTCCGACGACGATGAGAGCGAGGAAGGAAAGTCTAAGGAAATTGTGACTTTGGAAGAGGGGAAAAAGAATGGCGGTGATCAAGCTAGTATGTTTTTAGAGGGACGGAGGTTAAAAATGGCCTTTTGGAATCATCACTAACTTTAGTCGTTTACTTAGGTCTCTGGACACAACTTGCTCTGGCTTATGCTGTTCATAAGAGTTTGATTTTCATTCGTGTGCCCCTAACGGCCGCTATTACTCCCAAGGTTGTCAAGGTCTTGAGACAATGGGGCTGGGATATTGTTAAAGGCAAGCCAAAAGGCCTATAATTTTCTCTGCCCGTGATAATATCTCTTCAACGAGGTAAAAGTGATTCCCCCTACTTAAATGGACCACAACGTATGTCATATTTACATTTCTTTTATTTATTATTTATTATTTTTTTTTTTTTTTTTGTTATTCTTGCATAGCGACGCTCAAACTAGATCTCACTTGTTTAAACTGGTTGTATATTAGCTGTTAGATCTAATCCCCAGAACTTGCACACGGCGTGACTCTCCACTCTCTAAAACTCTCGTTCTGGGTATCACTATCACAAAAGAAGCGGAAAAAAAGAAAGTTTTGAGGGGTGGTCATCAGATAGAGAATAGAAACATAAATCAAAGTAAACGCCAAGTCTACCTCATTCACCAATCTTTTTTTTTTCGTTTGAATATCTCAAGACCAGCATAATGAAATAATGAAACCTTGCTTCGACAAGAAAGTCCCCGATCATTAAAAAAAAGCCTCCGAAGACATGTAAAGGAAAGACAAATTGATGACTTCTCATTAATTTCGGCCGGCATATATAGAAGAAAGAGTACATAAAGAAAATAGATAAAATAAAATATCAAAATTAAACGGGGTATAGATATGGAAACGGAAGACATGTCACATATCAATCATGTCATTGAACCTCAAGATACCGTTAGCTTTCATCACTCCATTCACACCTTCCGGCATTCGGTATGCCCAATCAGCCACGCCCATTGAGCTTGAGTCTGACATTGTATGGATTTGCTCCGTCTGTTCGACTTCGTCCGACGTATCTGCTACAAGTACAAGGCCGAGCTCTTTAATGGTCTCAATAAGAGCTGGCACAACATTCTACAACGTGATATAGGTTAGATTTTTACAACCCAGGAATGTAATAAGTTGGTGGCATGCAAAAGGATATCATAAGACAACTCACCAAAAGACTCGATCGGCATATCAACCCCATGAAGTTGTTACTTTGGGCGATACGCGCGGACTCCTTGATCGACATAGAAGCTCGACCGCTGCTGTTGACATCTAGATGGGATTCGGAATCGCGGGCCAAATCCCGGTTCTTACCAAGATCATTGCAAAGGAGGACAGGGTCTATGGTAAGAGAAATTAGCACATGATGAAAGCTTTACTTTCGGGGAACAGATTTTCTAGACGTAGGACTCACAGTTTGGTTGCTTCCAATTCAAAGCAGTGCATATATTGGGGTTGTAAGATGTAAAAACGACAGAGCGCATGAAGTCAGGATTTTGATCTCGCGAAACGCGGGCATGGTCAAAGACGACAGTGAGAATAGCATCGGCAAAGCTGTTGACATCCGCCAAAGATGTCATATTCAACGCCTTCTCCTCGGCAGGTGTTGGGTAGAGGATAGATAAGTTGACATTGACATCAATTGGAAGGTACCGAAAGACATCATCAAGGGATAGAAATGATGCAGCCAACACCCTGTGGGCATGAGATAGATCCTCAAGAGCGTGCCTCTGCAAATATTGGAAAATCTCGGAACGATTAACACCCCTTTCAGCCCCAATGGTTTGGAAGTCAGAATATGTGAGATGGCAGAGAGGAATTTCAATGCCATGGTGCACAATGGTATACTGCGGGTAGACCACAGGCACTCTATCCTTAGTAAGCTGAACAAAAAGCTGTACGTGGTTTCCAGATAAACTGGATCCCGTAATCAGTCCGTTGTGTTCTGAATCAACGGCGCTAGTTGCCTTCCAATACGTAGCAAAGTGCGTAATCTCCAGAGGGTCTCCATGGTACGGCTTAATAACTTGAAATCTAAAGCGTAACTGGCCAATTGAGCGTAGCCTAGGGTCAAACAGTGGCAAAGAACATGAACCGGTGCTTGATTCCAGCGCGCTAAATATCGATGGGAGTGCAACTGTCTTAGCGATCACCTTAGAGCCAAATGTAGGGAATATCTCAAAATCCACGGCAAATGTGTCCAGGTTATCCACATGGAACGAGATCATACGCGAATCCTCTTGGATGGGAAGCATGATTGTTCGAGGAATCAAGTCTGAGAGTTTGGAAGATATCGTTAGTCGGGCTGCAGGGTGGCGGCCAGCCTGATCAAAGGTAATAGAGCCCGGATTGGATGTGTCAAACAAGAGCTGAATAAACACCTTCTTATCCAAGAAGTTGTGGCCATACCGTCGTAAAGGTATAATTGGAGGAGGTAGGGATAAATCGGGGATGCCATCAACCGTTTCCATGTCCTCAGCTCTTGTTGTATCTGGTACTTGCCAGTCAACTGCAGCTGGTTCTTGTAATCTAAGGCCATTCAAGATATCAAGCGGTCGTTGGGCTGGTTGCGGCTCGGTGCGGTGAGACCAAAGAAGAAGCATACACTCCAAATGTCCTTCCCAAGCAGCATAATACATTGCTGCAAGACCCTTCTCATCCACAACACTGACGTCAGCACCCAGTTGCAGGAGTGAACGGGCACAGTCAGTACAACCCTCAGCAGCTGCGTGGAATAGAGGCGTCCATTGGTATAACTTGTCTCTCTGGTTCATATCGGCGCCATATTGTTGGAGTAAAGCCAATGTTTCTGGCGATTGGCAGGAACGGCCGACCATATGTTGTGGGTAAAGGCCTTCTGCGTCCGGGAGAATCTTTGCATTGCGTTCCAATAGCATTTTCACTATCGGGAAGGATGCATACTGGCACGCTAGGTTGAGCGGGATGTGATCGGATTCAGAAGCTGGATCAACGCGAGCATTATGAAGAAAGAGCTGTTCGGCACAAGCCTGCTGCTTTTTGACAATACTGTGGATTAGGGGCGTGAAATTATCATGGTCCATAACATCAACTGTGTTAGGATTCGCTTCTAGCAGGTCTTGCACCATCTCTACGCGGCCATGTATACAGGCATAATGCAAGGGTATTCTTCCATAAACATCAGATTGAGAGGTGTCAACACCCGCTGCAAGGCCAGCCTTGAAGACAAATTGTCGACCCGAGATGGCTGCCTCGTGCATGCAATTGCGCTCATTAATGTCGTCTTCAGCAAACATGTCAACCAATCCACTCTCAAGGATGACAGCAAGCACTTCATCAGAGAACTCGTTGATGGCAGCAAGGAAAGTGCGGGTTGCACGTTCTCGGGCATCGGGGGACGACTGCAACTTGGCTGTCCATTCGCGGAGTGTCTGCAAATTTCCTGTAGATGCAGATTGCAAGACTTGAAGATCAAGATCCTCTTCATCCGAGCCGAAAGGCTGTGCGGCTGTACCTCTCTCGGTGGGTCGACTTGTATCGAAATTGATGTTTTCGCCCTCTGCCCATGCTTCAAGCTCTAGGCGAGCAGTTGTTGCTCGATCCGAAAGGTCTCGCAAGACGTCCCGGTTAAAGCATGGTTGTACTTCGACTGCACGATGGAGGTAAAGCTCTTTCATTCGAGACTACGGGAAGCATGGAGTGGTAAGCGGGGGAGATGTCAAATTTAGAAGCACCCAAAGGCATATCCTTCTTACCTTAGAAGTTTTATCCCACTAATATCTTGTCAGCCAGTTGAATTCTAATAGCTCGGAACTTCACCCTTTTTTTTTTTTGGACGAACCTTCTTAAGGATTTTAGACATAGCAGTCTCATTGATCTCGACGAATTGCTGTGCAAATGGAGAGGTCAGAACTCATAGCTAGATTATGTTCACACTGGTAAAGCCCACCTGCAGTTTGTTGAGGTCGCCATCGAATTGCTGAAGGCCTTCAAGCAGGGCAACAAAGTTCGCTGGCACTTTGGACTTGGTAACGGATCGCGACTGGACGACTCTTTTCTTGTCGACAAGTGTTTTCAAACGTAGGGAGAACTGTGATCTAGAGTCAGGAAATCCGTAACCCCGGCGAGGAGATTGAAATAGAAAGCAGACCTCGGCTTCTTTTTGTAGATAAAAGGTATTGACTTTTTCGATCTCTCGCTCCTAGTAGAAGGAACAGCGGTGAGTCTCAACATAACGTATAGTTGCTCTATTTATTACATACCAAGCGAAAGAAAAAGACCTCCTTGTTGGCGCGGAGCGCGGCTTGCGCCTCGGGAACATTATGCGCAGCTCCAGAAGAACTCTGTGCAGGGATTGTTGGAGTCGCACTCAGTTGTTTAATGAGCTGTTGTTAAGAAATTAGCCCCACCATCGCCATAGATTAAGCCGGGACAGGGCTTGAAGATATGGACCTTTTTTAAAGCTTTGTAGTTGACGAAACTGGCGGCATATTCGGGGAGATCGAGTTGTCTTCGCTGGATTTGTTTACCAAACTTCCTATGAACTCAGGTCGTCAGTACTAGAGAATTTGAACATGATCCCGTTCATGGAAATGTTGTTTGACTTAGTTTTCCTTGGAACGGGGACGCACATTTTGGTAAGCTCTTGACAAAAGCTCAGGACAGTCCCAGTCCCTTTTTGCACTCGTGCCTAGTCAGGCAAAGGCTGCAGGGCCTGGATAATGATTAAACAAGGTGCTGCCACCCAAGTGAATACCAATCGCAGATATCCAACGGAGGAGGGGCAAAAGAATTGGCGGGGGAAGGGAAATCAAATGATTCAAGAGAATTGGGTAGAAAAGAAAAAGAAAACAAAAAAAAAAAGGTGACGAATGCAATAACACCTGCCCCTCTCCGGGAATAATGTGCTGGATCTGAATGATGAGGGGAGGTGAAATAGAGAGAGAAGAGTAACTCAAAGTGGGGCTGGGCAGAGAGATAGCAGCTCGGCCAGTCAAGCAGCGAGGTCTCAGAAATCGTCAATGAAGCCGAGTAGTGTGGGACAAATGGCGACTCGGGAAGAGCCAAGGTATATCCTAATGGGGCACTCAAAACTACCGGTAGTACGGCCGCCTGAGAGCTGCGGGGAGCTAACAGCTGTGCCCTTGAAAAAGGCTCGAGAGTTGCCGGGTCCGCAGGATGCAGGGCATCAGTGGCTATCGAGGTTCCTGCCTGAGATGCCGGTACAGACAGAGAGAAGGGATGATCTCCGTTGTCGAGATATGCCTGAGAAATGATGGAGGATACGATGCGTTCTCACTCCCTGGGCGCTACCAACACTAACTACTGTACACACAGAGTCATCCACTCTGTCCTCTGTCGCGAGTGCAGGTACCTGTACTCCACGCCGTAACAGAACGACAGGGCAGTGCGGGGCCCTCTCAATTAGGAATGGGGGGGCAAATGGAGGCCTCCGATCACTGCCGTCCTGGTCGAGAAGTTGACACACAAGGGACAAATAGGAATAGAGATTAGGGAACGGAGAGGTGGGAGAGACTTTAGATGGCCATACTAAGATTTGGTTCTCGTGTCGGGAGCAAGTCAACGTCAAGAGAGAAGAGAAAGGGCGAGTGGGGAGGAAGCTCTGGGTAGCTAGCTCCGGACCAATCACAGTCACGACGCTGCCCACGTTTTCATCCAGCAACCGCACTAGGCCTGCATGACCACCAACCATAGTCTTGTCGACCACAACGTGCTCTCGCCTCAATCGCTTATTCTCAGGCTAAGCTAAGGTACTGCATGGTTAATCAGTTGGGATTGGCCCTCCCTCTTGGCTATTCTAACGGGGGTTAGTTAACATTAACTATACAATTACATATCCTCCCCCCCAAAAAGGCGGTTAATGATGTGTCGCCCATTTTAAGTCCGGATTGAACTCCCGAATCTAGTACTATCACTCAATCTCCTAATCGATAACTATCTTCTCGATAAGACCCTGTAAAGTTCTCACTAGCTTGCACCAAAGCATGAAATATGTCATTGATAGGCTCCCATCGCCCCGTTCCCTGCTTTAAAAATAGACATGCATAGGCACGTCCCTATTAAGGTTCTTCAACATCTAGTCCAAACCATCAAGCCACATCTTCGATTCAATAAACCTCCTGCAACAGGTCTTAAGATCCGATCATTTCATTTTTGTCGCATCCCAGGCTCCATAGCATGATTTAAATTGTCCACTACTATCCAGCTTCCGAGTCTTCCCCCAAGATTTCTCCTATACTCTATACCTCGGTCTTCATATCAGGAACCATTCCCCGCCTGCCTTCCCACTACTAGATACGTACTAGAACTACTCCAACTATTTACTACCTGGGTGAACGGGTGGGCAGGTTTGGTGAGAAAGGTAATGTATGTTTAGCTAGTTAAGTATAAATCGCCGCAATGCCATTGTGTCCATCCGAGAACAGATGCGGCAGCCTTTTCCCAAACTTCACAATATATCCAGACAGAATCAAATCAAAAGATATCGAAAAGAAATTAAAAAAAAAAAAAAGCAAAGACGGCGAAAGCTAGTGGAGGACTCGTGGATTCCCGCAGCAGTTTTACACTCGACAGGTGCTCATAAATATACACTCTCCAAACAAGTGACATACAAATTAAAAACAAGGATATACCAACATGCCAGAACGACAGATAGCGAAAGCACAAGATATCACAACAACATCAATTGAAATCAATGTGTGAATCCACATCACAGTAGAAAGCAAGGAAATTCGGGTTGCGTGTAAATATGTCTTAATCGGAATGAATAGAAAATAGGAACCGGTCAGTTGAAAAGCCAGGCATGCACTCTTCAACAATAGAGCATTGTGATCTAACCGGATCCTGGATATTGTCGAGGCCGTCATAAAAAAAAAAAGAAAAGAAAAGAAAAGAAAAAGAAAAGAAATAAAATAAATTAGAAAGAAAGTCGCCCCTAGACGCATGACGTTGGGAGGATTTTTAACTTAATCTCTGGGCTTTTCAATTATTTTTTCTATGCCGCTCTACTCGTTTTGATCGGGCTGTAAGCGCGGCGCAGGTGTACGCCTTAGGACTTCAAACCTCGAATCGTCACCGAAATGCAATAATAATATATCTGGATCGGAAACAGATCATTCTCGTGTCTCAGAAATTCTGAGCGATACCAGCGTTTCCTTGTCTGGGGAACACCGAAGGGTTTTCAATCCGTGTATTGCGTCGTGCTTGGACATCTCGAATCACGGGCTGACCGCTACCATATGGCCCTTCACTATAGCCCCCATACTGTTGTTGCATATCATCGTAGTATGGATTCTCGCCATAGTACGGCCCAGTGGGATGGGTGGCCGACATGTGGCTCTCGTCTGACGTATCGGATCGATTGGCTGCGGAATATGCCGAAGAAGCATTGGACGGACCACGGTGAATATCTGTGGTTCGATTATTCGATGCAGCCACTGGAGCAGCACCCAGAATACCAATGGTTTCTGTTTCACCTGGAACTCCAGGTCCCTCGGAATACTGAATAGTACCGTCGCTAGGGGAAGCAGCATGGTGATAGCCCGGTTGGCTTCCGGTTTCAGATGTTGTAAGGCCTACACCAGCGCTACTCGAGATATTCGTAGATGCTTTGCGACCAGCAGACGTTGTCCCCCACCCTCGGTATCCCGAAGTATCATCCTTGGGCTCATAGGAACTGCCGCCCATGATCGGAGGTAAACTCGGGTCGTTGTTTGGATTAAAGCCATATTCCTCCACCTCTTTCCTCCGTTCCTCTTCTGCTGCTTTCTTTGCTTTCCGTTTTCTCCAAAGATATAGGGCAGCAAGAATGATAAGAGCCACTGACACAACTGGCACAACCACCGCAACCGCTATCGTACCACCAGCTGAAAGTCCTGAGCCGCCACTACTTACATCGGTAGGGGTTACAGTCGCTGATGCCTGATTTATGGAACTAGTTGTACTATCGGCGGAGATTCCGGTTGTCGTTGGTTCTGGTGTAAATGTACTGGTTATAATTACGGTAGTCGATGATGGATCATTTTGTGTGACAACTTTGGTGGTAACGATAGTTTCGGACGAACTCGTTGTGGAGGATGTCGTGGTGGTAGTGGTTGAGGTTTCCGTAGAAGTAGTTGTAGTAGTCGAAGAACTAGTCGTCGTGCTTGGTGGGGTAGTCGTTGACTCTGTGGTTTCGATAGTGGTAGTAGTTGTTATTGTTGGCGTTGTCGTGCTTTCCACGCTTTCCGTGGTAGTCGAAGTTGGTAAAATGGACGTAGTTGTTGTTGTGCCGGGCACGCCTGGGGAACTAGCAGCTAGAAAATTTCAGCAAGTTATCTTGACAGACTTTTAAAAGTAGATATAAAGGACAACATACTGAAATCAGACATTGTGTCTGTAAGTCTCTTTCACAGAGAACCAATCAATATCTTCAAGAAACAAAATTATAGCAAGGATTCGAGATGATCCCGATTATGCTGACACAAATCGACGATCAAAATAAACCTCCACACAATTGATATCCAAAATTCGACGTTCTATATTAGGCAGGAGTAGGGCACAGTTTCCGAAGGCAAATCGTGATGCGGAGAATTACCGAATTGTAGGTAGGTATCCAGAAACAGACACCGAGTTCTGCGGCGGATTAGGTTTCCATCAAACCGGACATCGATCAAATGCGATATGGAGAGAGGATGTGACAGCCGAAAACCAAAAAAAAAAAATATATGAAGAAATATATAAAATTTTTGTGTATGATGCGCGTAAGATAGAGAATTACCGAAACTTTCTCGCAAGCATTGAACAGAAGATCTTTTGATGGCGGTGTTTGCCTGGTTAATGGTCAGGGGAAATACACAGGATAGGTATCGCTGCTGGTCGGGTGAAATAAACAATCAAAATTCATGCTCACGCAAGGCCCACATACCAATTTAATCAGGCTTCGCAGAGACTAAGAGAAATATTTTCATATTAAAATGTAGAAGGAGAAGAAGATGATGATGAACGACTCAAGCGAATATCAGAAGAGAGGAGAAGTAAAATAAGAGTCAAAGGAAACGGGTCCAAGAATGAGAAAGAGGAGTGAGCGTGAGAGTCGGGAAAAGTGGAGTTTTCCCTAATGGGCGTTTTTTGGGTGGTAACCTTCAAAGTAACAGGTACTGTGACTGGCTCCTGAGTGGCGGTTTGTATTGGTAAAGTATGTATTCTTAGGGAGTGTCGTCGCCCATTCGTTCCTTGGGTGCCTTAGCGCCAGGAAAGTAATAAGTCGTATCAATCCCCGTGGCTCCTACGGTACCAGTTAGTCAGTTATCGCTAAATGTCTCGATAATAATCATACTAGGTAGGTATATTATTATTAATCTCCCTGTAGGATTATTATTTTATTACATGGTATTGACCCGCATGCGCTTCTTGGTCGTATTTATGCTCCTCGAGCCGAATCACAGGTATGAATCGACTGTGCTACAAACGGGTGTGGTCCGGCTGCGACCGGTCGCTTGATTTTAATATAGAACCAAGTTCCTCCATAGCCATTGCAATGTGAATAGGTATTTATCCATGGAATTCAAGCTTCAAAGAAGCACATCGCTCTCGCAAATATGTTCTTAGGAGAAATGTGATTATAAAGAAAACAAATGTTGGGAATTAGAGTAGGAAATAATAGCTAGGCTTAGCTGATGATGATCGATCTGGCCGCATGCGGACGGACCTCCTGGTTGGCGTTGGAGAGTGTGTTCCATTACCAGACCTGGTTTGGGTCTCCCCGATCATCACTGATAAACGCTCCCGGTTAGAAAAAAAAAAAAAAAGGAACTCAAGTCAAAATATTGATAGTCTCGGCAATATTGTCTTGCTTTTGTCCCTAAAATTCCTATTGCTGGGAGGTATGTGGAAAGGGAGAGATAATAGGTATTAATATAACAAACAACAAACAGGGACAGATTCGGATCTTGTCCGTCCCATTTTCAAGTTGTTTATTTTTTTAATTTTCTATCATTATTGTTACTAAAGTTAGGACTGTCTTTCCCTCTAAACTTTTTTGTCAAGACTACTCGTCACATGAACAAACAGTACCAGATCCAAACTCTGACTTTTTTTGGGAGTAAGTTCATGCTTTGTGGTCCTCCACTCTACCACGATCCACAAATGATATTCGATGGTTTCAAATTAAGGTGGCATGATAGAAACTATACCTAAGCACACATGTGTCTGTTACAAAAGTAGTATATCCCACCCGTTACAACTTACAACCGTTACCCTCCATCCTATTCAATTTATATCCAGAAGATCATTCTGAGGGGATGATGGAAATGGCTAGATAGGGGCAGACTACCTAGGTAGTAACCTACCAATTCCCTCCCCCCCTGGTTAAACTACCGTCTTGGCCTACTGAGAGAGAGAGAAAAAAAAAGCAAGCCCACTTTTGATACCTCCTAGCTCCAGTTTTTTTTTCTTTTTTCTCCTACCAACTTTCCAAGCTCCTCAACACAAAATATATTTATTATTATTATTATCAAGGACGTATCTACCCGGAAATGCCAACGTCATGGCATGCTGCAGGAACGCTACCAATTCTACTCGGCCGAGGACACACAACCCCCCCCCCCCCAATTCTAGAAAATGTAAAGAGGCTTGGCCCTTACGTGCTTGTGACATAATGAAATCATGATTATAATTTTTTTTTTCAAAAAAAAAATAAGTAATTTATTACACATGTAATTGATGACAACTCTTGAGGCATTATATTCTCTAGTATTAGAAGGTATATTGAGTACAGTAATAATCTATTTCTACCATGCCCTATGCAATGCTATAAAGAGCAAGATAAAGGATTTACACAGATGGTATTGATTCACGAAAGACAGAGTAGAGGGAAATTGCATCTGAAAAAGGAATTTCAAATTTCAGAGGTACCTACTTAGTGTCAAGCAAAGCATTCCATAACTGAATTGATTGAAATCAATAATTATGTAGATTCTTCCACTGCACGACGGACATCATCCTCTCTCTCCTCCAGACACCGGTGGTGACCTAAAGCGAGGAAGAGTACCCCTACCTAGTAACTACCCAATTACCAAAAAATGAGTACAGAATGTCATAATGCCAAACAGCTACCACTCCTACTACCTACAATCTGGGTTATCTTACCTAACTACCTTTCCTAGGTAGAGGAAGAGGTAACACGGGCATAAACTGACAACTTCCGGCATACAACCTTAACCCTCATCTCCCACCTGTCGCCGTGTAAGTAACTAGGGACTGGCTAACCGACTCTGTAGTTAATCGTATAGGTGGGTATTTAGGTAGGAATAATTACCAAAGTGACCAACTACCTACCAGGTAGCTTTCCTCCCTAAAGTGTTGCCTTTTATTTTATTTTTATTTCTTTTTTCGTTACGCTATCCTAAATGAAGAAACATCTCCATCGTCGCCCAAGGACCTACTTACCAACAGTATTATTTCAATCTTCTTTCTTTCTTTCCTAAGTAGGTAACTTATCAGGAATTGAATTAAATGTTTCAAGGCTATGGTGACATTCCCTGATATTAGGAGGATAAAAAAAATAAAATAACTTGTATTATTTCCGCGGTCCGAATCCAAATCGGCTCTTGATCGTGCCATGGGCAAGGTGCTGCAAAACCCTTTGTTTCCTAGTGGTAACTGGTAACTTCTAGTACTTCGCTCGTCGTAAGCCTGTTTTGATCCATGACTACTCCGTACAGATCTTACCTTCTTTCTAGGCGAGATCTAACCTTAATTACGGGGGCCAAATGGGAGGCAAAAGGGTAAAAAAGTGGGTTGTTATTCCCGCCTTACTCACTAGATAGTAAATAAGGTATGTAAGTCTAATGGTGCCTATTTTGGTATGGTACATCCAATTGGCACATGTAGTGAAAGAAAGAAGGGGGAAATGGAAACACACACGAAAACAACAACAAAAAAAGATTGCCGTAGAAATCCGACTCCAAACAAGAGAAAACAGAAGCTAAACAAAAAGATATGGAAAAAAAAAAAAAAAAAGAAAAGAAAAAGCCAGCCTCTTATATGCTATATACGCAATTGATGTCAAAAGGATGTTGCTGATTGGCAATCCTGTAATAGAGCCAAATAGATCAAAAGAGAATAGAAAAAAGCAATAGGCAAGACAGTTCGTTAAATGGTGACTTTAACACCGAAAAGAGGCGGGAAATCGTTACAGCAATTTGCTAACAGGATAATATTTACTGCCGCATATCCCATGCAGGACGAAGGTTGGACATCAAGTCATCCTTGGTACCCACAGTCTCCGGGGGCAAGCGGCTAACACGGTACGCACCAGTGCGGATATTATACAAATGGTTTGCTGAAATTCCGGTCCTGTTACTACGGATGCTACCAGCATCGCTAGCAGTATCGGCGTTCTTAAAACGAGGCGGGGGAGCAAAGTCAAGGTTATCAAACGTTCCCGACTTTCGCAATGCATGTCTAAAAACAAGTCAGCCTAAGGTTCAAAGCATATCGAATGTATAGCCAGCAAAAAGTGGGGGAAAAAACATACGGGCTTGGTATAGCAGAGAGCTCATCAAAAGCCGACGCAAGTGGGGTATGAGCCCGAACCATAGGATGGAACGCTCGCACCCCACCGTGGGGTGTTTCGGGGCGACCTTCCCTTTGGTCCTTGAAGCTATTACCGGGAGCATATCCGATAGCAGACATGATCGAATCGTCCTTCAAGAGATGCGGACTAGGGAGGATCGTAAGAGGTGCCGGAGGAGGGACGGGCCTTGGTGGTCCTCGAGGCCTTGGGAAATGACCTGAAGCGGATGAAAACGCACGTGAGCCCGGCCCTTGAAAGCCCCCATCAAATCCACCCATTGAACCAGTTGCCATATGCCGGGGCGCTCCTTGGAATCGAGGAGGCGCGCGTGGGGGTGGAGTCATGGCACGACGAGTAACCGGCTCTGCATATGGTGCGGGTACTACATCATAATAGTCGCCGGTGACCGGGTCATAGGCCATTTCATCCTCAGGGTAGAAGTTAGGGTCATAATCTTCGTAGTAGGTCTCCTTCGAAGGTTTGCTATCGTCGAAATACTCCTTGTAGAATGATCTAATACGATTGGCACGCTGTTCGGGGTTATCGGAAGGGTCCTCTGGGGGCAACGGGCGTAAACCCATGGTTAGGCGTCGGGTATCCCGGCGGGGGTCAAGCTTCATGTTCTGGGTTTGAGATGGTTCCTCCGGAAGGGTAGGCATGTCGTAGTCTTCCTGACGAACCGAAGTCTTTTCTACACTTTCAACATTAACCGCTGGGATGGTGGAATTTGGTGCCCGATAGTCCCCATAGTCGCTAGCGCCATCACTTGATGGGAGAGAAATTCTAGGAGTTGGCATTGAGACAGCTTGTGGTTGAGCAGGTGTGGGCGAAGGGTCTCTTGGTAGGAATTCCGACTGGTTGTTAAGGGGAGAGCTTGAGGTTGCCAATCCATTCGCAGAGCCATTTGATGCGTTGCGATGGGTTGTGGGTGTCGGTTCGTTAATTGCAGGCAGTCCGGGGATGAAAACCGGACTCGGGCTTCTAGGCAAATTCAATTCGAAACCTGTGTCGTGCACTTGACCATGGCTTGTTGGGTGATGCATATCATTCTCGTTTGAAGAGTTATACAGTGGTGGAGAAGAGCGTGAAACTCGTTGGGCGTTTCCTAGAAGACCCTGGTTCATGTCGTCACCGAATGCGCCTCTCCTTACGGATCCTCCAATGCTTGCGGTCTCATCCGGGTAGCCTCTTCTATTGGATTTCAACGATTGATTATCTGGAGCAAAAAGCTGGTTGGCCTGCCGATAGATACCATCGTCCGCCCTAATGCTCTTTGACAGAGAGTTGAGGGAATCTTTGGATCCACGTATGCTAGGCGGGAGCATGTATGGGCTGTGCCCAATGTCAAGAGACATTCCTTTCCAGTGGTTGGGGCCTTTCTCCGTCTCTCGCATGGGACCCCCTCGTTTTGAGGGGGCTATCTCCATCCCGAAATCGAGAGATTTATGTTTGTCTTCTGCATCTTCCCGTCTAAGCTTCTTGAGGTTCCGCCGGTGCAAGTAGATCAAAACAACAATAGCGGCCACGATTGGGATGCTAGTTTTTAGTCAGTGGTGGGGATGGAGCGCAAACAAAGCAAATAGTGAGCAGCAAAACGTACACTGCTCCTAGCACAATTGGAAGCGTGGTTGTGCTTGAAGAACTCGCGGGTTTTTCACATCGGTTGCTGTTATTTCCGTCTGTACAGTCAACCGAACCTGAGTCTGTACTGGGCATGGGCATGGGCATGGGCATCCGTTTCACTAGAGTCTCATCTGGTACGATCGTAAATGGCAGCCGATTGCGGGACACAGTGTCTGGCATGTGAGGCGAGGGATTCGATTCCGAATGTACGCCATGGTGGTGGAGATGCTGGTGATTATGGTGATGATGCATGGTTACCAATTTCTGGCGGTAATGGGCCCTAGCATCCGATCTTCCTGAGTCATGAAGTAGAGCTGACCGATTTATGTAAGATGGGGAAGTCGATAGGCAGTATGACAATGAGGTTTGCTAGGATGTCGACGCGGGTTGAGAAGCCAAACTGCCAAAGCAAAGAACGACGGAATCAACGCCGCGCAAGAGGGTTTTTGGGTTAAGGAGTGAACGGGAACAACCGAGTTCCCCAAAGGAGTGGCAGCCGGTGGCCGAGTTTAATAAAGATATCCAGGTAGGATGAGAAAAAGAATGACAACCTAGATAGGTGAAGAGGGAGAGGGGATCACCTTCAACGAGGGTGAAGGTTTGAAAGAGAGAGCGACCGGGGTGGGAAAGAAGGGAAGTGAATGAAAGAGCGAAAAAGGGCGAAAAGGGCTAAGGGTGTGTGGGCAATAAGCTAAAAACACAACCCCGTAGTAGCGGTCTAGATGACCCTGTTTGGTTTGGTTTACTACTGAAGTGGTACTGACCACCACTCCGTGCCTACACTACCTTAGTCGCTGTGGGGTGGCACAGCCTAGGTAGGTCGCCTGTTCGTGCCGTTGCTGTAAGGTACCGTCTACCGACTGCAGCCCCTTGGTTGAGCGGGAAGAGGGGGTTAACCTAAGTAGTTTTCCGGTGTTATTTATGCATTCTATTTCTCTACCAATCGACTCCCTCCTGTCCAAAAGGTAAGACATGGGATTCTCTTCCCTTTTTTTTTTTTTTTTTTTTTGGTGGTGGCCACTATAGGGAGTCAGGTCCATCGATGGATTCCCCCCTGAGCCACCGAATATTCAGCAGTGATAAGTATAGTAATAAATCATCTACTAGTCAGGAAGATCCACCTGTGAGAAGGCTCTAGAGTGTATGGGCAGATGTCCTTGAATAGTAGAGAAAGGACTTGGTATATTTTAAGCTTCTTATTTCTTTTTCTTCTGCATCTGCTTCTTTCACTTTTCCCCCTTCTCTTTCTCTTTCTCTCTCTTGATCTTCCCCTCTTGCAAGAAAAAAAAAAAAAAAGCAAGGCGCTAAGCCATCATGACTCCTGTCCCCCTGAAATGTAAATAACTCTCACGCTCAGTGGGTCTATTTGAGTCGCTCAACTTGTTCTAGCGTCAGGTACCTCCCCGGGTCTAGCCAATGACGACGAAATGATCTTGCCCCTTACAACGATACCTTGACTCCGGTTCCACCTATCAGAGCCCTGGATGCAGCTAACCAGTTTATCTGGAGTCCTCTGTAAATTAGGATTGCCCGCTTTTTTCGCTATATTTATTATTACCCATTGTTGTTATTTGTATTATTAGGTATGGTAGGTATTATGGTTCGACTTTTCCGCCGAACTCAAGAGATCTACTTGGAGTATCCATCGACAAAAGTGGTATTTCTTTATTCTCCCCTATTTCTTAAATGAGGGTGCCTAGTTGGGTATTTTTGCCTTTTTATTATTTCACACCACACCCCCCCTAGGCTGGGAGCAAGTAAAACTGGAGGACTTATATACCTACCTAGGCAGTTATGAGTGTTATAGTTTCTTATCTTCCTTCACCTTCCATGCAGTAGGTCAAGGCATAAAGAAAAGTCTTGTCACTCTAACGATTTTCCTGCGACTCAGATACAAGCAAGGGCTAGCATTAGTAGTGCAGTACCCACAGCAAGTGAGATTACTGTGGGGGGGTTTCCTCAGTTTTATCGCACAAAGTGAGGCTACATTTTTTCTGCATTAATTATCTCCTGTCTTGGCTTGACCTTAGACTTTCACACAACTAAATCCGAGACGCCGGCGTTCCAGTCTGTCCGTTTGAAATAAAAGCTGCTGTGTTGATGGTCAGTCTTGGCTCAGCAACACCACGGCATTAGTTAGATACTCCATAAAGAGTAGTTACCTGCTCCCTACCTCCTAACTACTGAGTATGAGGTTGGTAGCACTTTTGGGCAACCGATGACTTTCATGGGTACTACTTTTCCTACACCCATCACCCATGATCTTGTCCACCACCACCGCCACATTAGAAGCACCAGTCAAGCTCCAGACAAAGTCCAAACACCTTATTATCCTTTTTAAAACTCATTCTTCTTCTCCTCTTGGTTGCCACAACACCCGAGACAACATGCAATTATATCCAACTCTATTATTGTTAATATTAAAATTAATATCACGTCAACCATCACTCATTCTTTTCCAGACCCCAGGGGTCTATCTATTAAATTTTGCCGCGCCACTAATAATAGCTAATAATAATAATAATAATAATCTCCTGTCGAACTCACAGAGTAGTGAAGTAATTATTATTGTCAATCAACCCAGAAAACCGAATACCATACATAGTCCAACTCCCTAAAAGAATAGGTATGATGGCAGTATGATAATGGGTCCGTGCGACTCCAGAGCGGGATACACATGCCACGATTCATTTGAGGGAACTGGTAGAGAGGCCAAGAGTATCCCAAACCCAACCCCTTGGTTGGCTGGCATTTGACCTGGCGAGGCATGACTGGTATGTCTCCAACAATAGATGCCTTCCTAACGTGTTCATATTAGATATCATTTTTGTAGCGGTACGGATCAATCTTTGACATGGCTAGCTTTGATTGAGGGTACGAGGAAATACTACCTAGGTAGGATTGAAGGACCTGAAGAGTGGCTGAAACGACTTTTCTCAAACGGGCCATGAGTTTCCTTGGTGAGGGAATGGGGTAGCCGATAAAGAGGGGTATGAAACGCAGAGGCTCCTTCCTATGTTTTGTTTTGCCTCATGTGCGCAGAATACGCTGCAGGATTTGACCCCTTGCTCAACATGCGATTGAACAATGTTAAGGGCTTCTACGTATATGCCCTCATAGTAGTATACTTTAGAGTTGGTATGTAACCAACTAGTTAATATCATGAAATTACATACCGACTTAGCATTCGAGTGCCTCGCTCTGCCTTCCACCTCAATCCTGTGCGGTCTTGCTAAGGTAGCTTATTTTTACATCACGTGCCATGCCCAAGGCCTCCGGTTGCTTCATTGTTGATTGATCAAATGGCTGCTTTGGGCTACAGTTTGACGCTCTGATGCTAAGGTGCTAGTATCAAGTATATATTGGAGGTGGTAGGTAGTAGTGTTAGGTACCAGGACGGTTCAGCTATAAGCATTGATATATATATATATATATATATATATTCTGCAAAGTAGATTATAGAAGGTATGTACCCAGAATACGAATACAATGGTTAATACCCCGGTCAATAGAATTCCGAGTATACTTCGATCTTGAATACCAGTTCCTATCTATTAGAAATTCCCCTTAACCAGCCAACAATCATGTTCCCCCACAGCAGGCGATCTCTAGCAGAACCAAGGTGGGGAACTGGGAGAGTTCGGAGTGATGTCATGCACTAGAAGGTCTCCTTAAATAACCGAGCCCATGAAAATTTTCCCGGAGAAATGTCCGACCAGCCCACTCAGTAATATTCTATGTTGATAATCGCCACTAACGCATCATTAGAAATTCTGACCATTCAACTGAATGACTCACAGGGATTATCACCAAGCTACTACTCGGAATTTGTTGATCGTTGCCAAAGCTACAGAGCAAAATGCGTCGAAAACGCCCGGGTCAGTATCACGCACGCAGTTGATTTTCGGATAGCAAAATGTCAGTCGCCCAATCCGGAGGGGACTGCTGCGCAAAAAGGGAAAGGAATTTCACGGTCTATCTCTTAGCCATGTGTTATAACTATAGAGGCAAAAGTGAAGAGGGAAGAGATTCGAGATCAGAGATATTATTAACCATGGAACGCCGTTCTAGATCGGACCCTAAATGAACCCGATGTGCTGGTTCAGAGACGCTAGATAAGTTAAGGTGGCAATATACAATGGCTTCAGGAAACCTTGACGAATTTTTTTTTTTTTCCCCTTCTCACTGGAAAGCGCTCGAAGAATTGTATTGGTGATAAAAATAAGTAGTTTTTTTTCCCCCACTCTCTATATCGGAGATATTGCCGAAGATTTCTATCACAATCTATAAAATCATTACTGCCCCAATGGCACAATTCCAACCAAATAAAATTAAAATAACAATTGAGCACTACAATTTTGATACTGGCAAATATCCACAACCTTCCTTTCCCGCGGGGAATAGCTACGATACGTATTGGGCAAGATTTCCGAACCCTACATAACGTCGCCTAGTCACTGCCATGGATTCCCAATCTCACGACCTTGAAAAAGGTGATTTCAATGCTATTCGCCCTAAGAGCTATGACAGTGCCAATACTACCGGCCGTGACTCTCGATCGAACTCCCTCTCATCCTTTGACACTTCCTCTAGCGACGCCTATACCTCTAATTATGACTCTGATCGCGTGTCTCGCACACAGACTGTACAGACCCAGCAGAGCTATGGTCTAGAACGACATGCCACAGCAATCAGTCGCATTGCGACACAGCGGAGCCAACACAGTGCCACGGTGGGCGCATTGAAATCGCGCCCTTTGAGAAAACCCCTCCCTGAATTTGGAGCTGGTAAACCATATCCACCACCTCTTCCAGATAAAGAAGAATATGTGGTTGAGTTTGCTGGGCCGGACGATCCATTACATCCTCAAAATTGGCCCACTAAGAAGAAGTAAGCGAATTGCCTTTTTTTATTTTGACTACACACTTCAAAATACACCTACATTCATTATAAAGAATACTCACTGACGGTGCGGTTCTTAGAATCATTCTCTCGATCCTCCTCGCCTTTACGACCTTCAACTCAACCTTTACAAGCAGTATCTACTCCGCTGCCAACTCCGCCGTATCGTCAAAATTCAATGTCTCTACGGAGGTTGGTACCTTGGGCTTGTCATTGTATGTGCTTGGGTTTGCCTGTGGTCCTACCCTCTTCTCGCCCCTGTCGGAGCTACTAGGGCGAAAACTCCCGATTCTCGTTGGAGTTTTCGGTTTCACGATCTTCCAATTCGCTGTTGCTACCGCAGAAAATCTACAAACTCTTGTAATTTGCCGGTTTTTCGGTGGCTTCTTTGGAGCATGTCCTATGTCAGTAGTTGCGGCAGTGTTTTCCGACATCTACGACAATCGCCAACGAGGCCTAGCTATCACAATCTTTACCATGATGGTCTTCACCGGTCCTCTGTTTGCCCCATTCATTGGAGGGTTCATCGTCGATAGCTATCTGGGTTGGCGTTGGACGGAATATCTTACGGGAATTATGGGGGCTGCTGCCTTTGTATTAGACTTGCTGTTCGTCGAAGAGACCTACCCCCCTGTTGTTCTCGTCAAGAAAGCCGAGGAACTGCGCCGGAGAACCAAGAACTGGGGCATTCATGCCAAGCAAGAGGAGGTGGAAATCGACTTGCGAGAACTGATCGTGAAGAATTTCAGCAGGCCAGTGCGCATACTCGTTAGTGAACCAATCCTGCTGCTGCTGAGTATCTATATGGCTTTCCTTTATGGCCTTCTTTATCTTTTCATGACCGCCTACCCTATTGTATTCCAGCAGGTCCATGGTTTCAATAAGGGTGTTGGCGGCCTTCCTTACTTTGGATTAATCATCGGCGAATTCCTTGGGGGCATCTTCATCATCGCCCTGCAGCCTTGGTATAATAAAAAGCTCACAGCCAATAATGAGATCCCTATTCCTGAATGGAGACTGCCCCCGGCAATCATAGGCGCGGCAGCCTTTGCTGGTGGTCTCTTCTGGTTTGGATGGTCCGGGTATAAAGTTGAAATACCCTGGATTGTCCCCACTGTGTCGGGCCTCCTCACTGGCTTTGGACTACTCTGCATTTTCTTGCAGTGTCTCAATTATATCATTGACACTTACCTTGTCTTGTATGTCCTTGATTATCTCTACCTACCCTAACCCCTCCCCGACAAAGACACCCCCTCGAAGAATGAATGCGCATCCTAACTAGAAATGACATATGTAGTGCTGCTTCCGCCTTGGCTGCTAATAGCATCTTACGTTCGTTGGCTGGTGCAGGCTTCCCACTTTTTGCACCCTACATGGTAAATTTAATATCTCCTACTTGAAAGCCCTGTGAACAGTAAGCTGACTTAGTCTGCGAACTCTAGTTCAACGCAATGGGAGTAAACTGGACTGGCACTCTCCTTGGATGTGTCGCTGTAGTTCTCATGCCAATTCCCCTCCTATTCTATCTCTACGGATCCAAAGTGCGAGAAAAGAGCAAATTCGCCAACGAATATGTGACCGTTGCTCAGGCACATAACGACGAATGATTCCGAACCCGCTAAGTGAAATAAACAGACTTTGCAAAACTTTACGATAAACAATTCAAATCTATCGCATTGACTTTAATCAACTACACGAAGAAAAGAATTAAAATTTCTTATCACATTGGACATAGACTTAATGACTAATCAACTTACGAGAGCATGCGTGGCTACCGAGTCAAAAAGAAAAAAGAGGATTTATGATTTTCATGTTCTTTCTTTTTTTATATAAAGCTTGATAGATAGATACCCGACTGTGATGTATTTTATATATATTGATTTTTCTTCCTTCTCATGGAGCGAGTGTGCATACTTTATGCGCACATATACCTGGTAATGTAGAGTGAATTTGCACCCCGTTAGACATATATTTGTGGCCGTAGATGCGGGTATGTGTTCGTATCATGTAGTATAGGTATTTGAGATTGTCATAGGGTCATATAAACTGTATTGGGCAGCCCTAGGTAGGGAGGTATATACCTGGACAGCAGGGAAGAAACTGGTTTGAGATCTTTTTATATCTATTAATAGACCTCAAAGGTCTGTAATTCTCTAAAAACAGCATATTTCAATCCACAAATGCCAATATAGGGAGAAGGAAACCCCTTATTAGATCCATATCTTATTTTCTTTATTATTGCTTTATCATGCGCCACTAAGCCCAGACACCAATACACCTGGCTGTGAGCTGTGTATTAAAAAGGGAAGGAAGATAGGGAAAAAAAAAAAGATAAAATGAAAAGGAATTAACACCAACATGTCACCATGTTAACAAGCCCGCCAAGGTACATGAAACAGTCCCCCCAAAATGGGTGGATATACACCAACAGCATCAATTGTACAAAATGAGGAAAGAAACCTATTTAAACAGGAAAAAAAAAGGAACAATGAAAAAGGAATAAAAAAGGTTTTGCTGAAAGAACTCCCACATTGAAGAAGAAATGGTGAAAAAAAAGGAAAAAAAAAAGAAAAAAGAGTGTCAAGAAAGGACGGAAGGAAACACGTATCAATATTAGTAATTGTCATGTCATCCCAATATGCTAAAGGATTCATTAAACTTTTAGAAGAGTACAGGAGAGATTAAGGGTTAAAGGGTGATGTAGATGGATGGTTTCAAACATGAAACTTAAGAATAAGAAATTCGTATGCTTCAGCGTATGCAGGGAGCCTCAAAACGAGAGTGGTCATCATAAGAGGATTGGTTGAATATCTGGCTAAAAGGTGGGTGTGGAGGATGCATATTTTCATCAGACCCGGCCGCAACCCCTTCTGCTTTGCGTATAACCTCTTTCAAAGCACGGGTTACCACGCCAGCACGGACGACGAGATCTCTGAGAGACTGAGTGTCGAAGGGGAGCTTCTTGGAACGAGGAATGTGGGAGTCGAAGGTCGGGTCATGCGAGATCCCTCGTTGGTATATAAGATCTAGCACAGAGTTCGCTTTCGTTGAATATTCTTTATGATCAAGGCCCGAAGATGTAGCTGGACGAGGATTCGAGTGTTCAGAGATTGAGGCTCTCCAAGAGTCCCCACTGACTCGCTTCCAAGGATCATTCATATTGGATGAATCACCCTCAGAATCATCAAAGCTGAAAGTAAGTGAGGATGGCGATGCCGGTGGGGAGTTGTTGTTATCTTCATCATCAAGAGTAGCCAAGTCAACGATGCCTTCAGCTTCTTTCCAAAGTTCGCTTGATGGTCCACGAACAATCTTTAAAAAGCTCGCTTGATGCCGGAGCCGCTTTAGCTCTTCAACTAGCAAGGTCAGTTCTTGCACCTGTCCGAATTGTCCGTGTAGACTGGCTTGGCGTTCCATAATGGCCTGAGGAACAATGACACTTGGGCGACCAATACTCTTACTCGGGTTTATGTTCTCATTGACTGAACTTTCGCCCACGTCCTCGAATTCGAAATCACTATCCCAGTCCTCACTTACTCCTTTGCTACCCAGACCCCAGGTACCGAACTTCCCTGACTGACGTGATTCAGTGGAAATTATCGGCTCCCGGGCGACAGGAACGCTCTGGCTGCGGTAGTGTAGAGAGCTTGGCAACTTTCGTCCTGAGGCACGGCCACCACGGATCCCTGGACCATTCTTTCCATGCACAGTACGTGGTCGTCCATCGGGCCCGGCTGTATCGCGATCATTCTTTGGCTGCTCAGACCAGTCAAAAATATTCATTTTAAGTGATGGGTCCAGAGCTTCGCTAGTGATACTGCTGGAATCGTGTTCTATAGATTCTCGCAAACCGAGCGCGATATCTGGTTTCCCTGAATTATATAGCACATCACGTCTAGAATATTCGCTATTGGTATCTACTGACAACGAAGTTGGGAAATTTGACAGTGAGCTATGGGTGTTCTTATTGTTGGGCAACTCGGCTAGTTGACTGTGAGAGTCCTCATCATCAGTCAGGTCGGATGGGAATGACACGTTGCTGTCTCCTTCGTCCGGCACTCTTCGAGGTGCTAAGGTCAAGGTCGGATTAGACGTTGTTTCCTGGTCTACATCAAAATGGCACGAGCTCAGCGATGGGCGAACAAGAGAGTGGGGCGGTATTAGGTCGCCAGGGTCTGTGGGGTTTTCGTTGGTCAAGTCTGTAGCAAAATGTTTGTCGAAGATTGTTTCAATTCGAGGAGTATGCATGTGATTACTATTGGTAGTGATGTGGGTGCGGATCGAATCGAAGGCAGTGTCGGTAAGGAAATCGATTTCATCTTCATCTCCGGAAGTGAATATTCGAGTATCGTCGGATCCAATCACAGTTGAGGCTGGGTCGGATGCAGCGATCGAATGGCGCTTAGGACGCTGACGGATAGAGCCATATAACGAAGATAGAGCCACTCCATCTGCAATAGCACGCTGTCCGATGTCTCGGAAACGACCTAGCTCAGAAGCGTGCTCTCGACAATAAGATGGGATGAGTTTACGCTGAGGTCCCATAATACCCGACCCAGCAGAAATCTCAGCCTGTGAAGTCGTTGGGGGCCTACGGAAGACATTTGGGTCTGTAATGTTGCGTCTTCCATTTGTCCTCGACGAGACCCAGATCGCTCCTTCCACATTCGAAAGCTCAGGTAATGGAGTCGAAGTTGCTCTTCGTTTTGGACCCACAAAGGAGCCATTGCGAAACACCCTGACATCTACGGGGTGGGAGCTTTCTGTTGGAGATTTGGGATATGGATCATCGGCATGCAATGACTGACATGCATTCTCTTCAAGGGTAGTAGCTTCAGGTTCTTGAGTGGGTGTATCGCTGGGCTTGAAGGGATCTCGAAATTGGACAGGTGACAGATTAGAAGGCTCGTCATCTGGGGCGACCTCCGCCACAGGCTCTTTCTTTGTAATCGAGGTAGCCAGAAGAAGTGCTGGAAAGACGTTGAAATTCGGAAGGATTCGCCGTAGTCCTTGCTCTTTGGGTTTAGTTGTAGTAGAAAATCTACGAACTAGACGCTCTGATAGTGTGTTAGGGCTCGAGCCTATGTATGGTTGCCAAGTATTGGGATCTGAAGGAGCTTCATTGAGGATAGACTCTGCGGAATTAAAGTCCAAAATGGGCTCGAAGGATAGGCTATGGGTAGCTCTGTGGCCTAGAGCTTCAGATCTCTGATAGCTCGTCGCGGGTCTCCTTGATGAATTGGGAGCTAAAGGGGATGAAGGAGTGTGATTGAAGAGAGGGTTAACATTTGAGTGTTGGGATTTGGGTCGTTTCACGAGTTTGTTGGGCGCTCTGCGGGGATTGGAAGGATTGGAAGAGACTGGACTAGCAGGCTCAGCAACTGACGTAGAGGGAGAGGAAGGTTGTTGAAAGGAGAATCGTTTCTCTGGTTGGAATGATAGGCGTCGTATCCAGGAAGAGGAAGGTCGTCGAGCATGTACTGGCGTTGAGGGGGGTTCATCGACTCGTAAGGGGGGGATCGTTAGAGTTTGGCCACGGCGACGCAGTATTACGCCTGCGAAGGACGGTTTCCTGCGAGAGGCTAGGTCTTCGGCCTGATCCGCAGCATCTTCGCGACTCCGAAAGAAGTTTGTAGCTACCGGAGATTCCGGCTCCACCACCGCGAATGATTTAGGGGGCGTTGGTTCAAAGCTCTGGAAAGGAGGATTCGCATATGTCTCTGAAGGAGGTGCGCATGATTCATGGGATGGGAGTGTCGAGCTTCGGAGTTGAGTTGGCCCGGACAACGTTCGATCCACGCGACCGAGAGCAAACCCAGTGGCTGCAATACCGAGCGTGCTCACCGCGCAGAGCTGGTTTCAAGCCAGTTAGTCAAAAGCTCCAAGTCTTCAAGATGAGAATCGCGAGGAGAACGTAGCGTCCTTTCTTGTGGCTGTGCTGGGAGGCGGGGAACGGCAAACAATAGATAGAGAATATAATATGAAGCAATTTAGAAAGATAACAACCGAGGGAACTCACAGTCGATACATGTTCCATTCTCAGAGGGGGCTGAGAATAGCCTCAAGTATCATGCGGTTTAGATCAGGAACATTGATATTACATGTAGTAATTGACATCCCATCTGCATTATCATGCACGAGGAGGCTCAGGTGGCTGGACACATCAGGATCACGGAGATGTGTATGTTGTCCAGACTGGTAGGTAAGATTCCGATAATTATTTTAGTCCCTCCCCTTTTTTATTCCTTTATTCTCTTTTCACTGTCTTCTTTGAACAATGCAAACCCAGTGGGGGTCAAGTGAGAGAAATCACTGGAAGAAATCGATGTTGGTGGTTGGGTAGTGAGTAAAATTGACGTGTTTGAGGGTGAGGGGAACGGGCTGGGGCCGCAGGTGAGAGAGAAAGCCGAAGGAATGGAGGAAGGTTGAAAAGGAATGTGTTAAAGGAATGAGACAAGCAGAGGAGAGGAGAGGGGAGGGGAGGGTAGAAGAGAAAGATGGTTATTGTAAATTTTTTTCTTTTTTAGATTTTTTGGGGGATGGAAAGTCAGTTGTCGAAGAGAGGAACTGACAAGCAAGTTGTTAAGCGCAGGAAGCATAAGAGGAAGAATCATAATAATAACATCGATCAACAAAGCCCCAGTGGGACACAGCCATTTCTCGACCTTCTCCCATGGGTGAACTTCCTCTGGTTGTAGTCTAAACTCAACCGCACCGATGCCTATGCCGGGAAAGGAATGGATCACGCTAGGAGTTCCCACCCCCAGCACACACCCACCGCAAGGCCGCACTTTTCGATCGGTGATACCGAGTCTAAGGAGATAACTAACTGCGTACTACTACTAATAATGATAGGGAGGAAGGAGTAAAAAAAAAAAAAAAAAAAAAAAAAGCACACTAAACCAGAATAATAATAATCATAACAAACAAAACAAGGAGAGTCTTTTTACTCCTCTATCCGAGGGCGAGGGAGAAGGAGAAGTAGGAGTTGGAGGAATGATTGGTAGTATAGTCCATTTTTATTATTCTGTAGTAAACTTCAAGTGCACTCTCTGATCCTATCAACTTGCCAGAAGTCAGACATTCTCAATCGTGTGGAGGAAATCGATTATTTGTTGTTGCGTATTGATCTTATTTATTCTCCGAAGTGGTAGTAGAAGTGACAGTTGTTGGACTAAGCAAGAGGAGCCTGTAGCGACCAGTGGTCTGAACTCTGAAGCTAGGTTATTACGATAGGGATTATTATTGCCTTGACCACTAAGTTGACTAACGAACTTGACAGATAACTGACGTATACTGGTGTCAATTTGGAATTTGGGGGGTATATCCAGCCTTGGGCATATCTTCCCAAATATTCCATATTGAGACAATAATTGTCATTCAAGACCGCTACGACTAGCGAAGGAGCTAAGTGTTGGTAACTAATAGTTGACTCGTTAGTTAATGCGCAAAAAAAAAAAAAAAAAGTTAATAGCTAAGAGGGTGAACCCAAAAGGCAAGTGGTGATAATTATTGATAGTCTGGCTGACGAAATTAACGGCATTATAATGTATTCATGTTAATATTATGGGAAATTGTGATTCCTCGTTTCCTTCCACAGCAGCGGCTGCAGGCAGGAGGAGCTCGAACATTAGCGTGCACGATCCTACCGATGGATGGAGGATAAGGTGGAATCATTGAGATTTCCGAACCTGTCCTTGATAAATTGGAGCAAGGATCGTTCAGCTCCTCCGTCTCGGTACCCCTTGCAGTCTTATTGGTCCAGAGCATCATCATTGGATAATAATAGATTCTCGTCATTCTGCTGTCGCAATAAGTTGCGATAATCAGATATTATTATTATTATTATTATTCGACTATCATTATCCTTGATCCGGAGTCCTGGCAGAGAAATAATCCCCACCACTCATCTTTCCCACTCCTACTTCACAGAATAGTTCACTACTGCTTACCTCCCTATGAATAATTAATACCTAGGCACGGATCTAGGGACCGCGGAGTATCCCCTAGTAAGCTTAGTGCCTTGACAAATCCTCTCCACTTCTCTCGATCTTTCCCAGTTGGCTGGCTGAGCTTTGAGAGAGATCCAGTAAGAGGATCTCCTTGGCCTTAATGGGCTCAAGAATCTGTTTCGAGTTTCCACATGTTCACCAAACTGAGCTCCGAACTTCCGGATAATTCCCTCTCCAATCCTCTTTCTGTTGCTCTTTCTTATTTCACTCCCTGTCAATCGCCGCCTGTTCTCGATTTCTTACTTGCTTTAAACCCGTCCCTAACGTCATCCCCTCTCCACCTTGTGGGTATGGAATCAGGACTAGCCAGGTACGTAGAGTTTACTCAAGGCCGCAGTCACCATTGGCTGTCGAAAACTTGCCCTGGGTTTCAGGTTCAACCCTTGGAATCTTCCCTTGTGGTGCCGCTGTTGTCCCCACCTCATCACCGAAGCGGAATATTACTCTACTACTCATCCCTATGGCTTTTTTTCGATGAAATGAACGGGAAAAAACTTATACATACAAAAAAAAAAAAAAAAAAAGAAAGAAATACCTAGGCTCTAAGTAAGCTGGCTCTAGTGGGTTTTTCTTCCTAGAACAACGGTATATTCTGCGCAATGAGCTTAATTGGAAAGAGGGGGGCAGATCGGGATGATACATCGATTTTTCCCTCGGATGAGAACGTGGCCTGCAAGCTTCTTGAAATCAATATTTCCGAAATGATGAGCCCCATTGAGGCATTTAACTTTTCAACTATCGTCTATCCAGGGAATCTTTTATCATGGCGAGTAGCCACATAACTCGCACTTAGGTGACCTATCATCTCATGATCGGATCGTGACAATAGCCATATGGCAGCCTGAGCAGATTTGACGATCTCTACCACGAATTTGATTTTGTGGCGGTTAAAACTCCTAGGGTTTTAACCCCCCGATTTTATCGGGCTGATTTTGAATAGTAATTCTCTGCCTCTTAGATGAGGCTAGTTCTAAGTTCCAATCTCACCAAGTTACTCCCTGGTTCGAGCATGTGGTTCAATGTTGAGCTTCTGCTGTCAGAAAAATAAATAAATAAAATAAACAATATTTTTTTAACCTTCCATGTTTCAGCACAATCCCTTTCTTGGGCCTCCCTTGCTGGAAAAGCCCCCTCCGCCAACTAGACTATTTTCATATTTCTTGTTATACTTTACTCTAATTTGCAGAGCCTGGATTTGCCAGTCTTCTTTTATCATCACTTGAAACTAATCTCACGCTACTGACCGGCCACCCTTGCCTTTAGGATGATCCTCGATAGGGCGGCGGTTAGCTACCCCTGAGAGCCTGAGACATCGCATTGGCCCGGTCGTGTGCGCTATGCAGACTGTCAGCCCCAGATGGTGACGGTCTCTTCGAATCTGTAAGAGAGAGGGACATATCTCTAACACCCCCAATTTCCATCACCCAGGACAACAGCTCCCTCAGGATGCGAAGGGCATCCTGAGGGGCTGGGCAAGTCAGGGTCGTACGGTTGTACAGGCAAACAACATGACCGGACGCTGATCATAAGAATCTCAAATCATTGATCCCTGCAATGTCTTCCACTTCCTGCGCCCGAGCCAGCCATAATTGTTCTGTAAAGTATTCGATTGTTTTTCTTTGTTCTTCGCATCCTGGGGCCTGGTGAGAATTTGGAGTGGCTGGGTTAGGCGATTGGCGCCCGATAGTTAGCCTCCAATCCTGACATGCAGATGAAGACACTGATCATCTGACTAGCGTGAAGGTAGAAACTAACTGACTGACCAACCTCCTGTTTCTGTTGCACTCACTACTTCACCAGGAGTTCGATAAAAAATGCAGCCTCATTACAGCAATAACTATTTTTATTTTATTTCATTTTCTTTTCCCAGTTCAAACTCAAAATCTCTGGAGGCTTGCCTCGCTACACCGCTAGATGATGGTCGTGATGTGATGATGGTCTACCACCATGTGTGATCTTTTCTTCTTTTCAAGATTTTAGGGTGCGAATTCGACCGAAATGGCGCGATCAACCTCTTTCCTACCAATAATTCCACTCAGCTCGTGGATCCGCTTAGTAAACGCTATGTTGCTAACAAGCCCCGTTGCTATGTTGCCCTTTAATCCAGGATCGCTCAACATAAGCTCTCAAGTCATAGGTCCAATGAAACATCAATACTTGAGACACCAGAGAACAGTGAGCGTGTTTTGTTTTCTAGAGTTTATCATTCTGCCACTTCAAGGTTTCTATGCCTCGGATTGAGAGAGAGAGAGAGAGAGCCATTTTGACAAACGCATAGTATACGCAACATTTGATTTTGATGCCCAGTTAGTTGTTTGACATATATTGAGTGAGTACCAAGAAGCTGCTCTCGTTAGTAACTAAGGTAGTTAGCTATAAGAACAGTAAAGGTCGGCAATATAATTTGGGTTGCTGGCATCGAGCAAATACCCAGGACAGGCCCACTGGTAAGGGGGCATACTATTTCAGAAATCGAAAATATCTATAAATGTCGAATCTTGGTTTGAAGAAAACCATGATGTATATAGTATAATCTACCTAGATAAGAAAGGTGACCGGATTATAGAATCAGTCTTTAAGTTTGTGTAGCTCGGCTTGTGACTTGTCGAAACTGATAGTGGGTCCCGTGAGCTACCAGCGGTATTTCCTCCCGGCTTAACTACCACTTCCCTGCCATACCCCAGACTTCGGACAACTTACACATCTCAACCCGCTATACTACGGAGTCTAACTATCTGGTGAAGAGCCACTGCTGATGTAACCGCTACGAGACCCAACTACCTAGTTTCGGGCCATGAATAGCAGAGAAGAAGGCGACCACTTAGCCTCCAATGCTCCCCTCCTCGCCTCTGAGGCCTCAGTCAATCGTAACTCCTACCACCATGTCCAGGATGACCCTACCCTAAGCCGGGATTATAACGATTCCAGTAGCTGGTTTATATGGTCCTTGACATTTTCTGCGGGTATAAGTGGGCTTTTGTTTGGTTATGAGTATGTTTTCAGGACAAGATCCCTTCCAGCTGGGAAGTTCCTTGTTCTTTAACGGTGCTGACAGCTGAGGCGGCCTTGAAGCACAGGTGTAATCTCCTCAACTCTCGTGTCGGTTGGCACCGACCTCTCCAGCCGCCCTCTCACAACACTTGACAAAAGTCTAGTGACGTCTTGCACGAGCCTGTTTGCCCTCTTTGCTAGCCCTTTGGCGGGAATTTTGGCGGATAAGCTTGGCCGCAGAAGAGTCATTCTGGTCGCGGATGTCCTTTTCACGCTCGGTGCATTGATACAAGCAGTCACCATTGAAGTATGGGGAATGATTGTCGGGCGGAGTATCGTAGGTCTAGCGGTTGGTAGTGCTAGTTTGGTTACTCCATTGTAGGTCAATTTCCAACGCCGGAGAGTGGTTGCGCTTGAGAGTAAACCCTGACCTTCCGATTAGGTATATATCGGAACTGGCACCATCGAACTCCAGAGGAAGGCTCGTTACTATATTGAGCTTATTCACGACAGGCGGCCAAGTGATTGCGTACATTGTTGGATGGTTGTTCTCCTCTGTCGGTGGGGGGTGGCGCTGGATGGTGGGACTTGGAATGCCTCCTGCCATTTTCCAGTTCTGTATAGTTCTCGCTCTGCCCGAGACACCTCGATGGCTAGTACAAGCAGGGCTTGAGACCAAAGCGATCTCGGTTCTCTCCAAGGTCTATGCAGGCCAAACTGAGAGTGAGCAGATCTCGAAGCAAATCTTGCGAAATATTCAGCAAGAGGTAGCCGAGGAGGACGAATACAGTCTATCTTATAATAAATCAGCCTCTGGGTATATCCCACAATGGGTCGAGAATATCCGAACACGCGCCTATAATCTCTTCCAGGTGGGTGGCAATAGAAGGGCATTGACAATCGCAATGATGCTGCAAGGATTGCAGCAACTTTGCGGATTCAATAGTCTGATGTATTTCTCGGCAACAATATTCTCTTTACTCTCTTTCTCCTCACCGACTCTCACGTCGCTTACGGTGGCAATGACAAATTTTCTATTTACTCTAATTGTAGTTGCCTATATCGACAGAATCGGGCGTCGTCGGGTCCTTCTTTACTCGATACCTGTCATGATTATTTCTCTTTTTGTCTGCGCCATCACATTTTCCTCTATCAAATTGCCCAAGCTGTCCGGGCAACCAGAGGCTGGGGATGAAATAACTGACAACTCAGCTCTCCCTATTGTGATTCTCATCTGTCTCACAGTTTACACCGCAGGATATGCTTTCGGCCTGGGCAATGTACCTTGGCAACAGTCTGAGCTATTCCCGCTCAACGTGCGCTCCTTGGGATCCGCACTCGCAACGGCGACAAATTGGGGTTCGAACTTTATAGTCGGGCTCACATTTCTCCCCATGATGGACTGGCTGTCTCCAGGTTGGGTATTTGCCTTGTATGCGGTTGTTTGTGTTGTTGGGTGGTTTGGCGTTTGGTTTATATACCCGGAAATGAGCGGATTGAATCTCGAAGAAGTTAAGGGTCTCCTCGCTGATGGGTGGGGAGTTAGGAAGAGTCTAAGCAGGGCTCATTCCAGCTCCTTTAGAGGATAGAGGCTAATATGGATTCCCCCCGGGTAGAAATACACCCTGATATAGATTTTTTTTTTCTTTTTTTTATTGCCTGGAGCGTCATTCTGGCATCAATTTTAGCATTTGTGCTAGCAATAAATAATCAGTTATAGATAACTAAAGATGTGCGCTGCCTTAGCGATCTACTTAATAAAGGGCTTGGGCTTGGGCTTGAGAGATGATTGAGCCTTTTGACCATCACCTTATCCTTGACTTCTGCTTTCCCGTCAACTCAGATCATTTGTAACCCCTTCTTGAAGACTGGTTCCCACTCATCTAATTCTCCCTTTATCGCATTCTCATCCTTATCTATACTCATGCTGTCACCAAACTCATACCATATCTTTTCTCTCATCCAGAGTAACCGTACCTTTCATAGAGGGCGCAAGATTGCATTGTTCCTAACCTTTCTCATATGTGAACCACCACCATTCATCATATATTATTGAGCTCTCAACTCGGCATCGACCGAGGACCTCCCCTTCTAGATTTGGTTGCAAAAGACCAAATCATGGATCCATTCAAACGACTAGGCCCCTGTACAGTGTAGAGGGAGGTTACATCGGTTACATCCCAGATTCACTCTTCTATTCCTTCCTCCTCCACCAAAATGAAAAAAAAAAAAAGGACTACTACTAACAGTAGCGTAACCAATACCCCAGCTTTACTCTACATGGAGATCATTCAACACATGGATCGCCTGCCCTACTTCTCCATTGACAAGGACATAATTCACTTTTCAGCTTGCAATTCCGAACTAACGGCAATGATCTAATTACACACGCCGAATCAACGATCTGGATGAGAAGGTTTTCAAGAAGAGGACTTTTACGACGTCCCAGAGGATGAAGGGGAGGAACATATTCCCCCCCACCAAGAATACAAAATTGAATATATGAGTTGTTCCATCATATTGATTTTCTAGTCAAACGAGCTCTTTTGTAGGGATGATAACCTTATTGATGGATGCACTGGGGGAGTTTGTCATTGAGTTCCGTGAACATTGCCTGGCTCCATGAATACGAAGGCACGAGGTTCCGAGAGGTCGAATTATGATGGAGCTTTGGGCGAATGGAATGGATCTCGAGGCTAATGACCCTTTAAAATTCTGGGATATATTATCAAGCCTTTTATATGGGGTTATAAGTGTTGCCTTTCTTTTTTTTTTTTCTTTCTGCTTCTTCCCAACAGGATTTGGCTGGTTGAAATACATGGAAACTGCCCAGTTTATCCATTATTGTGAACATATAAAGCTAAAGGTAGAGAAAAGAAACATTGAAAAATAGGAAGGGGGGAAAGAGGAGAGGGAAATGAAATAGGAATAATAAATAACAAAAAAAAAGAAGAGATTACTCCTCAATGTCTTTTACCTTTTCCCACTGTCCCTTGAGATTTTCCTTCCACAGACTAACTTTGTTGTCACCACCACTTACAGCAAGAATATTGCCGCTAGGGCTCCAACTGACCCGCCATAGAACAGTATCAAACTCGAGGGTCTGGCTAGTCCACTGACCGGGGTTCGAAGCATCGGCGGTCCAGACCCGCACGGTCTTATCTTGCGAAGCAGAAGCGATATAGGACTTGGAAAGAATGCTCGGTGACCAGGCAACATCTCGAACCCAGTCGGAGTGGCCTTCCAATGTCTGTGTGAGGTTATAGGTCTTGGTTTCGGCGCTAGAAAGTAGAAGCGGGTTAGTTTAAACTACCCTTTCAGTCCGAATCCCGCATCTAAGGACCGGAGAGTACGAGAATGAAACAAAAAAATAAAAGGGAAATAAAAAACATACTTAAAATCCCAAATCTTTAGCAAATTATCACTACCACCGGTAACAAACCTCCGCTGTTGGCCGGGACCCGGGTTTGAGCTAATTAGACTGCCTGGCGCGGCGGCAGGAGCCCAACTGATAGAGTTCACACCCATGCCATGGGCGTGGAAAATCTGGTGCGTCCAGCTGTTATCGCGGAACTCAAGAACACTGACGTGGCCGTCAGAGGACGCGCAGGCGAGGAGACATCCGGTCTCATGGGGGGCCCAGGAAACCATATTAACCGACGCGGTGTGGAGGGAGAAATCGAAGACCTTTGTCCAGGCGCCGCCGGCGACAGGCGCTGTGGAGTTTTGGTGTTGTTCGCGCCAGATAAGCACCTTTCCATCGTACGATGAGGAAGCGAGGATTGTGCCGAATTTGGGGTGCGCCTAACCAAGAGACGGTGTGAGGTTTGAGGTTAGTTGTATAGAACAACAATGATAGGGAAGGATAGATATTATCGAGGGATATAATGTAATGTATGCTATGCATGATATATGCAATGTCGCATTTTCTTTTAAGCGCGGAAGATGATAACGATGATGATGACATACCCATTCAACGCACCAGACCGCGCCTTCATGGCTGTTATTTGTTGTGTTAGAGGTTGAACATCTAGGTTATAGGGGAGGGATATGGTTCTCACCCCTTAAGGGTCTCGACTAATCTATGTGTCTCGCCCTCCACCTCAAAAATCTTTATTGTTTTGTCGGAAGAACATGTCGCCAATCGGCGGCCGTAGTAATCCAGGCCCGCATCATGCTAGGAGAACACGCGACTAGTCAGAACCATAGAACCGTGTAACTAAGTAGGTACATAACAAAGTTTTACTCACAATCATATCATCGTGCCCTGAATTGGAAATTACTTGAGCAGCGGCCTAGAATTCCCCCAGGTAGAGGGAGGAGGTTAATTCAAGAGGGGGGCAACAGTTGGTTCGAGGGAGGGGGTGGGAGGGATTGGTAGGCAATGACATACCATGATAGTTCAGGTACAGCTCTAGGAAGAGTATAAGGGGGTACGATAGGGGGGGAAGAGAGGGGAAGCTTGGGCGAAGATGGTGGGAGTAGATCGTGGATGGACAGAATCTCAGCAGCAGCAAAACACCCGCCAGCTGGTCGGTTTCCGTTTCGCTGTGTGAACCTCGATCTTATCTTATCGACTGCTGACTCAGCCTATACTAGCACGTGAGCCGGGGCCTCGGCAGTGAGTCTGGGATTCCGTCCGCTTTCTTACCCCACGACCGAATTCCCTCCATCTCGCCTCCACCTTTCTTCTCACCTCTCCTGCGTCGCGTCTCATCTCCCTTTTGCTTTATGTATACTACTGCCCATATACGTACAGATCTGTCTCATTACGGCCATCTTTGTATTCACCTGCTCCTGCACATAACCCACTCGATTGCCTTGTTTACGACGTCCATACTACCGGGTTCTTGATATTCCAGCAATCATGAGTGACGCTCTCTGTGGCCCATCCAACGCTCTACAGAATTTCCAGAAACATGCTTCGGTCGACAGAACTTTACAGCAGGATAGACTGACGTCACGTCAGTCACCTTCCCAGGTGCGTTTCGTATGCTATGTTTAAACTAATACTTAGAACCCTTGTGAGACTTCGGCTAATGCTATTCATGTCTTAAATGCAGGGGTTCCGATCACAAAATCACAATGAAGGTATCCTCGATCCCGAGTTTGCTGCCTTTGAATCAAATAATCTCATGGGCGCACCCGACATGCAGCATGCACCCCATTTTGCCCCTCCGGCTCCACACATGCCAATAATGCACCATGCGGAGCCTGCAAATTGGGCAAACGACTTCCAGAATCTAAATATTTCGGGGCCTTCACACCCAGTCCACCAACAACTTGGCCCCTCCGTAGCTCCAATATCTCAACAAGGTTGGCAGAATGAGTTTATGAGGCAACAACAACAGCCGCAACAACAAAACACTTCCCTTCAGCAGCATCGTCCTTTTGTTCCAGGATTTCAGCCCTCATTTGCGCAGAATTACACAATGCACGGACCTTCCATGAATGCATTCACACCTGCACAAGAAATGACAGCGAGTCAAGCGCCAGCTGTGGAGGCGTTCGATGAATCTGCCTTTGAGGCCGCGTTTGAACAGGCTCGGGCAGACATGGCCTCACAAGAAACCGAGGTCACACATATAGAAAAGACAGAGGATATCAAAGAAGCCACAGAAGATTTGAATATTCCTAGTGAGCCGTTGGAGACGGTTAGGATTGGATCGGATACCATCCCGCAAAGCAACAAAAATGACCCTCAGTCGTCAATGAATGACGCAGATGAACTCGCCCGAACGGCGGGACAGTTGTTGAATAGTGTTAGCCACGATACCAGCCAAAAGTTCCGAGAAAGCAATTTCCTCGCCCTCATGCGACGAATTCGAGACCGGGAGGTCCAAGTCGAAGGAGACGAGTTCCGCGAAGTCAGTACCAGTCCGTGATTGTCTCAAAATTCGGCTGGCGTGACCTGTGCGCTGGTATAATTTGATCTATTCATACTGGCCTTTGTTTCTGCTAATCATGATCCAGACTGCGCAGCCTTTACACCCCGGCGGCAAATATTACCCGGAGCAGCGGCAGCAGCGACGGCAGGTGCAGGAGGGGGAAGTTGAAAAGCGATCCTGGAGATCGATCAGCCAGGAAGGCTATGTTCATATTTCATCGAATGAAAATAGTAAGTTGGATGGTACGGTGGAATCCACCACCCTACGCGCTGGGTGAGATGGCCCGTTTGAAAACCCTGACCCGAGCTCCGCGTCGAGTAGATAATACTTTCGAGCGCCCTTTGTCTTCCGAGAACATCACCCTCAGTGTTACCGCAATTGACGACACTAACACTGATGGGCTCCAAGTAGGTTCCATCGAATTGGGACTGGGTGACGATAACTCTCTTTATCAAGGCTGGCTTTCTAGCGGCCCGTGGGTCTAGAATGATGTCATGTTATACCCCCTTCTGTTTTTCGTTTTCAGCGCAACGGATTGGACACAATAGCCCCGTTACTTGGTTTCTCTATGATAGCCCCTCTTGGTTACACATATTTTATGTTAAGGATAAACGGCAAAAGAAGCCTAGTTCCAATCTTATACCCATCAATACCCACTCATCAATTATCTTTTGAGGGAAAAAATGATATGATATTATATAGGTAGTGACTAATGAGAACTAAGGTGCCTCATGTTAACATAAGTTTGTACATACATAATGGGTAACTACACGTGACCTGATATGCCCTTTTCCAATTGATGCCAAAGAACAATAGCCTCTCAGTAAGCTGGCGAATCTGGAAGATGTTATTGTTGACGACTCTCTGCCCTATTGATACTCTATTATTCCCTCGATCCGGCGCTGTGTATAGCCTGATGTTATTTTCATCTCCCTATCTTCGGGTTGTATAAAGGCCTCGCCTGGCGCTACATCTCAAAAGAACCCTTGAATTCTTGTCCCCCACACCTTTTTGCTATAGGGTTATCTTTTTTTTTTGGTGTTCCTTCTTTCTTTTACTCGCCGTCTAAGAGGAAATTGGTGTAATAGAATTTGAACGGAAGCCAAAGCCTCTACTATCGGTTAACACAACAAGAGGAGAGAAGGGTGAAATAATTAAAGGGCTGAAAATGATTCCCTACTCTATCAATCTTAACAAAATCCCTCCTCCACCCTACACACGAAATGAGCATGATTTTGACAGTGATGCCGACGACGAGTATGACTACGATGATGACCTTGAGCCTATCCTTAATAGACAGAGTAAATTAAGCAATAGCAAAAATAACGGCAAATCTATAAAAATCCACCTGGATGCCTCAATAACCATCAAGGGAAACGCCAACTCCATCTCCGTTTCATCAAATCCAGCAGCGCCTTCATCAACCGTCTCTTCTCGTCTTCCTCCTCCTCCTCCTCCTCCTCCCACCACAAATAGTTCTACTATTTCTACTATAATCACCTCAGGGTCCCACGATCTCTCCCAACCATTGCCGCCCTCAGCATATGATCATCAACAACAACGACGAAATAACAAACTCACCTCAATGATAGCCTCAGCTCTTACCGCATTGCAGCAAACAGGAGTCATATCTCCTCCAGCTTTTGTACCCCCTACTGCCTCTGCTGCTGCTGCTGCCTCCTCCTCTTCTTCTCCTTCTTCTACTTGCACTGCTTCCCCCACACTCCCTCAACCAAGATATGATACAGAAAGAGCAATCGAAATCACCATCAACGCCGGAATTAACATCGAAGGGGACCGTAATATCATGTATGCTAGGGATCCAATACCAAACGTAGATTCCAATCCCAATCCCAGTCGCAATCTCAAATCTCAAATGAATAATATGAGGGAGGGGAACAAACGAGCTTCATCGGTATGATTTTTCCCCCTACTCTTGTTCGTTTGTTTCTTTTTGTCATTCTTATCGTTATATGTTAGAAAAAAAAGAACTATGAAAGCTTATTTTCCACCCCTCTCTTCTTTCTCTCTAAGGACCCGGTTAATATCGATGTCCCAAGTCGGAAGAAAATACATTAGTGTTTATCCATACATGATATACACCGGATTATTTTTTTTTTTTTCTTCTTATTTAATTTTTGTGCCCTATCCCTTGACCATCTATGGTATACCTACCTATCTAGATCGGGGCTGATAGAGTAAACTGATGAATTCAATGAATGTACTATGAATAAATTTGAGTAAGATAATCTTGTTTAGAAAAAAATTTTTTTTTTTTTTTCCCTTTTTTCTTGTCTTGATTACCTCGCAATATCCCCATGCTTTGTTTAACCCCCGATTGAGAAGGACTTGCTAATTCTTACAAGCAATAATTCAATAAACTCAATGTATACGTATCTTGTACGGTGAAACAGCTATTGATTCAATAAAGAGAATCGGCTCGTGGATCTCAAGAGAGAAAGCACTACCTAAGCCTCAAAAGTATATTCCCACAGATGAATAATGAAACAGTCTTTCAAAATTAACAGCGTTAGGGTACTTTGAGGCACATCAAGATGATACCAACTAGTGAGCAACAATAACTTAATGTCTACTTTCCTCTATCTAAGCCTGATTTGCCTACCATTTGCCTGTTTCGCTCCCATCCTAGAGCCTGAACTAGAACAACAAAAGAAAAGAATAAAAGGAAGAAAAGGCCGCCCATCTGTCATTGCAACCAGCATACATACCCGTAGTATAACAATGATGGATAGGAAAGACAAATATGAAAATGATAAGAATAAAAAAAAGGGGCGGTTGACACTGAAAATGCGCAAAGAATGAATTTAAGGGGGAAAAAGAAAAAAAAAAAAAAAAAATCAAATACGCCAGTCCTGACTAAAGGATTCATTAGATATCATGGCCAAGCTTTAAAAGTACATGGACTAAGTTCCAAAATGGAAAGGGAGCAGGATCAAAGCTACTAAATTCACTGAGCAGTAGTTTGCTAGATGCCAGGCAGTAGTCTGTCAAGAAAGTCTGCTGGAATTGGAGCGCTTTGCCGAGGGAATATTAGAAACTCGGTAGCAATGTAAGTGGGTATTTTGTGCTCGCCCACAAGGGTATCTTGATCGGTCAAAAAACTACCGAGCAACAATAGACATGTCATGACGGTGTAGATCCCTCGACCACTCAGGTGTGACTTTGTCTCGCTCATAGAGAAGGCCACAGTTATGACAGAGAGTCTAGAGAGCAATTGTTAGCCGTAATGGAATTCCTTAGTTTTCTTTCTTAGCCTTTTACGTACCCTTGGACCAGCGGGTCCATCTCGCACAGCCCAAACCGCAGATCCCCAAACCATGCAGTTACTGCATCGCCAATTTTGCCGTTCCCTATACTACAAGTTAGCAGTCGCACATACGAATCAGGATAATATAACAAACCAGTCAGATAATGTGCCACCACCACCGCCATATCCAGCACCTGACCCAGTATCTGGGGTGCCTCGTCCACCAGGCGTACCCCCCCGCCCTGATGGGCTGAGGCTGCGAAAACGCCTCTTTCGCTTGTTGCGTTCACCTCTACCTAGTGGCGTCTCACTGTCAATGTCAAAATAACCGCTGCCCTGCCGTGAGAGATCTGGGGTAATGCCGGCTGTGGAGGAAAACCTGGCGGTTTCACGACGTAGACGTCTGATTTGTCGCTCACGATCTCCTTCTCGCTTCTCGATTTCCTCCTTCGACAAAGTCTCCACCTTTGGTTCCCACTCATCCCCAAGGCCTTCAGGATCGTACCGCCAGCCTGCTTCGGCCCCATTTGCCGCTTGATTATCGATTTCATTTCCGTACCCACCCATACCGCTAATTAACCCACCACTTTCACATACCTCCTTTTTCAGTTTTAGAACTGCTTCGTATATTCCATGTGCAATTGCTCCCACCCACTCCCCCCCAAGACCGAGATCCGCACACGTGATTTTGGCGAACTCCTCTGCCATACCGGGAGGGTGTAGAAGGGACCATTCAAATTTGTCCGTATATAGCTTGTTCTGCAAGTTGATATTCAGGTTGATCATACAACGGTACGCATCATCTGGGTTTAAGATACTATCGTTCACCAGTGCTTCTTTGCTAACAGTCACCTGGCCAATGCCCCTGCTGTCGGGGGTTGCAACATGTGTTGGCGCGGGTGTTGCAGACACGTCTCGTGATAAAGCTGATTGAGAAGGTGCTGGTTTAGGCTGGGTACTTTGGAATAAAGGATGTAGTGCGACGCCTGCATATTCTTCCAATTGTTGGCGGATTTGGGTGCTGATCGCTAGGGTCATTGCCTGTGGGTTAGGGAGATCCATATCGCGAACAAACCCGATGGCAAACTCCTCAGGGGTTGCAAGGGCCTCATGGAGATTCCAAAGAAATGTATCCTTGACTCTAAACGCGGGCAATGGATCTGGTTTCCGATACGCTGGCAATGTTGGGTTAATTGCTGGGTCGAGCACACTCCGTGGGAGAGGGAAGGGTTCTAGAGGCTGATGCGCTGGGACCTCGAGATCAATGCGAATCGGTATGAGAGTAAGGGGCAGTTGCGCTTGAATTTGCAATTGGTCGGCACAACTAGAAGATTGAGATAAGATTCTTACGTTAGAAGACTAAGCGGAAAGATCATTCTCAGGGAGAAAAATAGAAAAAAAAAAAAAAAATCAAACGATAGTTAATACATACGCTGGTCTTAGCATTCTCTTAATCATCCAGTCTCGAAATATCCCTTGGACCTCCACAGGGGCATGTATTTCTTTTCCTAGCTTTTCCGCCAATGCCGTCTTGTCGAATGAAGATTCTTCTCTCCTAAGACTCCTCAGCCCAGTAGGCCTCCGGGGACCCTCACTGTCGTCAAAGTCATCATCATCGAATCCATCTTCAGCGTAGTTTATAGCAGCGGTTCCTCGCTTGGTCGTGCGTGGTGTCGGGCCAACTTGACTCTGAGGGATGACGGGAGTGAAAAGCGCGTTGCCATATTGGCGCACACGCGGAGGATAAGATGTGATATAACCTCGGAGAGGGGACATGTTGGCCATTTAGGTGGACAAGAACATGTCCCTTTCAAAATGTGCTGGGGTGGTGGCGGCAATCTGCGAATCAATAAATAGTGCCTGTAACCTCGACTGGCCAACACCGGATAAAGGAAGGAGGAAAGTGTAAAATTGGCAAGATCGAATGGACGGATCGCGCAAGAAAACCAATGCGCCCAGATAGTCTACCTGTGGCTACAGATGAGCTGGGGTGCTGACTGTGCCTGGATAAAATTAGGACAAGAATATTCTTAGTGATGCTCAAGCTCCTTTGACGGTGATCGCGCTGAAGCTCCGCGTTTTGCCAGAGCCTTCGCGCTAGTCCCATTCCAGCGGAATAGTCACGTGGATTTGACCAAAACATCCACATTCGCCCAGTAGTGAAGGGAATTTAGATTAAAATTTAAACCAATTGATGTATTATTGGGAGTCAAGATATAAAGCAAGAAAAAAAAAAAAATCTCAAGAGTGCAATACAAGACCTCACAGGCATCCAATATCTAGTAAATAGAAAGGCATGGGGCCAAAGGGGTAAAAAGACAAAAAGAGGCCAAGAGAATGTAACAGATCGATAAAAGGCTTGGAGTCCGGCCAGCTAGGAAAAACTAAAAACAGGAATACACAGGCACCCAGTAATTGAATACGCCATTCCTCTAGTCTGTAGACACAGACTCGGAAATATAAATAAAGGGATATCGTCAACTCCATCAAGTTGGAGGGAAGCAATACAAGAATCAAAGATGCTGATCGTCACGTATCTAGCATGCACTGAAGTGGGAATAAAGGAAAGGATTGAAATGATAGCTCAGGCATAGGACGGGGGAAAGGGAGCGAGGAAGGGAGGTAAAAAGAAAGAGAGCACACACAAGGTCACTGGATTGTCGTGTGGCGCGGTGGCTATCGAAGCCCAATCACACTCTAGACAAACGTTAGCGTTTTCATTATTAAACAACCTCAAATTATATCTTATAGCCTTACCATTTCTAGAGTCCATACTCTACGAATCCAGATCTTAACTTTTCCCTCAACCCCATCAACATTCTCCAGTTCAACCCCCTCCCACCAGCATCTTCTTGCTGGCTTTCTCCAAAACAGAAGGAGTTTTTGCGCCATTCCAACAGCATTATTGCTGGCTAAATCGCCTCTGATATCCGTGCGAAGTTTAGCCAAAGCGAGACTGCAGATGACAGCTTTGTTGGGCTCTGGAGCACGATGGCCCCACCGATCATCACGATCAAATCCACTATTGCAAGTTAGCGCATATTTGAGTTATAGGGGATGATGAAAATATACCCTGCAGTAAGCATCTCAATTAGGTGCTGTTCGGTAGAACCGGGCTCATCACTTTTCCTCAGCCCCGAAAATATTCCGTCTTGCTTTAGAAGCGCCTTTGCTGCCGAGCGCTTCACCTCCATCATCTCTCCATGATCAATGTCTGTTCTTGGCGGTATGGCATAGAAATCTAGATCCTCGCGTAACACGATGATTCCTGCCCGATCCTGAAGCATATCCCGTGCAGAACCATGCATGGAGTCTGGGATGTCGAGATCTGGTGATGCCGATGGCGACGCTGGAATCGATTGGGCGACAGAGCGGAAGAAGTCCAGCATGTATTGGAGGGATGTAGGATCATACTGTAACGAAAACATTAGCTCATTCAAGCAGACTAATTTATGAACGGGTTACAAGAACGGAAAATGCGCTTACGTCGACAGGATATATGTCACCATCGTGGAAATTGCTCATGTGCCCATCGGGAAGAAGACCATTGGGGAAAAGCGATAGGAGAACAAACTCCGGTAACGTTAACAACTCATCTCGCGATAAGGTAAATCGAGTTCCTCTGTATTTAAATGTCAGAATAGAACATGTGAAAAGTGTACCAGAGATCTGACTCACCGGAGATCAAGGGTTATGTGTTCATCACCATTGATATCTATAACCTCGCAAATAATAGACCAATTAGCTGGGGGATTGTCCTATACTACTACAAGATGGGATGAAGAACTCATACCGCCAAGAGTATTGATCGGGGGCCCTCCTGCTTGTTGCACCTGAGTGATGATACTCGACGCGCCTCCTGCTGCTGCCATCACGTATGTAAATGATTCAATAGGACTAGATCCTTCTGTATAGGGTGGTGGTGGTTCCCCGTCGTCAGGGTGTTTACCGGAAGCTTCTGTCTTTGAATCCCGCGAGAAGGATGCTTTGGTTTCTGTGATCAAAGACGAAGAAGGATCGGGCTCTAAGGGCTCGTTCTCGGGGGGCGAAGGAGCGAAGGTCGGGGGGGAAGCGGAGCTCGGTTGGTTAGCTGGAGCTTTAGGACGACTAGAATCGGTTACAGAAGCGAAAACTAGCGACGAAAATGGGGGAGGGCGCGAGGAAGCAAGACTAGAAGAAGAAGAGGCCTCCGAGCAGGGGGAATGCGGTGGTGGTGCGGTATAGAAAGTGTCGTCTTCCTCCACTGCGGAGTGTGTTATTAGATGATGCGGCCGCGCCGTGGGAGGCGAGCCAGGAGAATTCGGTGGCCACGACAAGGTGTCGAAGTTTTTCGTTCGAGATGCCGTACGAAAAAGAAATGATAAAAGAAAGAGAGAGAAATTTCCCTTGCTCTAGCAGGGAGTTGCCTTGACTGTCACGCAGGATGTCGTTTGTCTAGTTGATCAGGAGCCCACCAGATCTCTAAAGATGACTGTACATGGGGAACGTGAGGGGTGGGGAATCAAAAATAGATACAATTCGGAAAAAATAATTGCGGTGATATAAGAGAGGAAATTTTATTTCAAGCCAGGTTACTAGCGATCGAGGCAAGGGCGAGGAGAGAGGAGGTGAGGATGGCAGGTAGCGCTTAGAGGCTCATTGGCGGCACACTCCTGAGAGCTGGGCTTGCGAGCAGCTTGGACCAGTGCACTCTCAAGATGCTACATTTACGCTCGGGAAATTACATACGGCTTTATTTCCACTCTAGTAGCTGACTTCAAATGTGCTTCGGAATAAAAAGATGTCTCAAATATAAATTCACACACTTTCTCTTTCCCTCCACTTCTTGGTTTTGATGTTGAATGCCTTTATCTGTCACGTGGTCTGATGCACCTGATAAGGACTAGCTCCACACAGATGCCAATGACTAAGAAGTGTAGAGAGAAATTGCTTGGATGATGCATTGAATAGCAACAAGTGATAGGTATTTTCTATACGGCTATATCGAATAACATCGGAGGATGAGGCAACTAGGTAACCAAAGCTGTGACCAGGGTCGCGATGACCGGCCACTAGCATGCAACCTCCCCAAAGCCCCAATCCTCAAACATCGCGTTCAACGAAACTCTGGATCATCCCCTCAAGCGTAGGTTCATACTCCTTCAACGTCACTTCGTCACCATTGAGAATTGTGTTTCCCTGCACGAATACCTTCCGAGGTATCTTATTCTTTAGGACAATATCACGGACCTTCGTCCCCCACCACTCATCAACGGATGTGACCTCGTCATAGAGGGCCTTACCCGCCTCGACATCAGCGGTGCTCTTGTAGACATGCAATTTTTGCAGATATTTCTCCACCGCAGGCCGTCCGTGACTCAGAATCTTAGCGCGATCCAAGTGAATCTCAAGATCGGAAAGATCCTCTCTAGTATAAGCAAGTTTAACGAAATCCTCGCCAGCGTCAAGGAATGTACGCAAAATGCTGTATCGTGCCTGCATGTGAGCTTGGCCCCACTTCTGGGTTTTGGGATCCCAAAATTCCAAGGCGACCAGCCCTGCACGAGCCATCTGGAGATATGCTACGTAAAGGACGTCACCAGCCTCGTTTGAAAGATCTTCTGTCCCATCTCCAAATCCAAAGATCTTGAGGATCTCAAAATCGCAGCTGAGAGCCATAGCGACACATTCGGCTCGACATTCTTCGTAGGACGAGGCAATTGCTCCAAAAACGGAACTCCAGGTTTGACCGGGTTTATACCATGTAGATACAGGTTTGTTTGTGACAGGACTGACTGGAGGATTGGACACATCGAAATTGTATTCTCCCGGAGCGGTTTCCTGAAGAAGCTTACCTGTCCCGTGTCCAAGAAGTTCGTGGATACCAACCTGAACTTCAAAGGCAGGGTCACGACATCTACGGTAGACCTCTTGGTCTTCCTCGCCAATAAATGGGATTGGCTCATTGGGGGCTTTGGCTCCCAGGACATTGCCCAAAGACACGTTCTTGAACCCCAGGTTTTGCCGAATATCGTCATAGTTTGGTAGGTTAATGCCTGCAGGGATACCAGAGGACTGGAAACTCAGTACCTCAAGGGAAGTAAAATCGGGGCTGAGGAATTTATCCTTTTCAAAATCATTCCCCCAAGGTAGTTTGGGAATCATGCTTTCCGCACTATCAACCAATTTCCCAAAGGCACGAGTCCTCTCCAAGTTGACCTAACAAAGCTCCAAGTTAGCTAGTGTTAATCATCGACGAAGACTCAATTCACTTGCTCGGCACTAACCAAAGCAACAAATCCTTCCCACTCTCCTCTGACTCCATGGGGGTCCCTATAAGTCTCAACAAACCCCAGATTCGTCTCCAGGGCAGGTTTCTGATCTGTGACCCATATCCGTTGGCTTTCTTTAATTGCTTCGATTGAACCAGTGCCAAAGGACTTGGCATATGCATCGAGCATACGTTTCTGAGTATCATTGGCTGCATGAAGCCCTGCCTGCTTGATGCTGTGAGCGATCTTTGCCATCTCCTCGAGATGGTCACCAAAGACTAGATGGACTTGCTTCCCCTTCAGCTTCCCATCCAAGTCAAAAGAGGTAATATCACCCAGGTCTCTATCACGCGCAGGGGGGAAAGAAATTCCCGAGGCAATTAATAACTCATAATCGCCTGTAGAAGTCTTTCGAAGTCGCGTGTTTTCCAGAGGCAGTCCTTTCAGCTCCATAAGATCTCCAATGGCTGTGATTTCATCCTTGGTAATAGATGGCGAATCTGGATAGTAAGTAGTCATATGGCCAGCCTCCGGATAGCCAAGATGCATGAGCGCCTGTTCGCCTGTTTCGTAAATACCACCCCCCGTGGTATTGGCCTTTGTAAACGCCGCTTTCGTCTCGGGCGTGGCGGAGCATAAGGCCTCCAAGGCCTCCACAGGCAGCCGAGGGATAAACTTCGAATCACCGAAGCCTTTGTAATTGCCACAGTTCCCCAGAAACTGGGTGGCATATTCCAAGAAAAAACGAACATTTTCCTCACTAACACCAGTCCTTTGGGCCAAGCCAGTCCAATTCCCATCGCATGCCTTGTAGAGTGCAAGAATTAAATCGTAGATTGGTTCAGATTCGGGCGAAACCTGACGGAGAGTAATACGGGTACCTTCGAATGCCGCACTGAATGGTAGGTAAAATTTAATATTACCTAGATAGTCAGCCATCTAGATATTTAAATCAACGCAGCTATTTCGTCCGCCACGACGTGGGAGAATCTCAGGAATGCATTGCGAACCGGCTCATGTAATGTGCGTATTTTCTCAAATTCACATCCTTCAAATTATCAAAATGCGAGCTGATCTCCAAACGGACCACAGTGGGAGGCGAATCGGCCAAATAGTGCTGTTTGACATTGGCATCCATCATGGCTTCTCAAAAGAGAGGGAAAGCAAAGAAAAAGTATTCGAGAGTATGTATTTTCTTTTTGTCGTTAGATTTAATTTTGTTTCTCTTTTCGTATCGTGGACGCTTTTAAATGAGGAGTAAGGAGAAGATGAAGAAGGACTTGTAGAAGGTAGGTAGGTAAAATGGAGCTCTGGCGGGGCAAGATGACGATGGATTGAGGGGTAATAGGGCCTATCTGTTTATCGTCGATGGGGGAAATACCTCTCTACCTAGGTATTACTGGAGCACAAAACTCTATCGATGTGCAGGCCGGCTCACGCTATTTTTATTGCACTTCGTTATCTGCTAAAATTTTGCATTCAAGATTTAATGTTTTAGATTTTTTTTTTTTACTGTGCCCTACCGAACTATGCTGTTGTTCATCTATTGTTTCCCTGACGTACTCGACGAAGCTACCCCAACCGATCCATGGATAATCTAATTTCAGGTGCCCACGCACCAGTATCTCCATTACATGACAAGCTAATTTAACTTTTAGGTTTCAGTTTGGTCTCTGCTCAAAACTGGAGGGGAATATTGCAAGATCATCTACACATGAAAGGAGATAAATCTCTCAAAAAAGTATAAAATAGAAAAAAGGAAAGGTTCATTATCATAGGAGAGAGAGAGAGAGAGAAATGGCGAAAGTCAGGGGCAAGACAGAAAAGATGTCAGGGTATTTCCTTAGTGTTTGGGCTTGCCCATATTAAATTAAGCTTTGATATTTGTCGAGCCCTTGTTTCTGTGCTCCTTGGGATGGCTGTGAAGCACCATTACCAAAGAAAGGGGAAGTTTGTGCGGGGGTCGCACCGAATGCGGGCTGATGAACACCCCCAAAGGCGCTAGCAGCTTGCCCTGATGGGGGCGGTGGGATGGAAAAGGCAGAGTAGTTCGGAGCTGTTTGTGAGGGTTGGCCAGACGAGGAAACGTTGGGGGCGTTTATACTACTTAGTGATCCGAGGGAAGGACCGGATAAGTTACTTCCTGCAAACTGAGATTGATGGCTGGGAGTAGCTGGTGTACCCCAGGGACTGGAAACCACGGGTTGTGATGGCTGAAGGGTGGGGAACATTTGAGCTGGGGGGGACTTTTGCCTGGCAGCAGGCTCCAGTGATGGAAATGAGTTCAACTTAAAGTCGGGTGTAACTGAGCGCGCACCCAAACCAGATTGTCCACCAAGACTGGTATTAGATGACCACGCGAAAGTTGTAGAGCTTGGCCTCGGAGCTGTTGTTACCTTAGTAGCTGGTGTTTCCATGACTAGACTACCCCAAGGATCGTTGTCTTGACCGTTCGAAGTAGTCACACCGCGTCCAAGGACCAAGCGCTCAAAACCATCCCTTGTATTCTCAGTCTCAGATTGTGCCAGACTGTTTGCCGATTTCGAAGAAATGCCTGCGCCGTTCTGGAAGCCAGTGTCTCTCGACGAGAGTTCTTGAAGTTTCTTCGTCTGTTCTTGTTCAATCTTGGATGAAATACTTTTGATCAGAGACATGAATTCCCCGAACTGGCGTAGATCTAGAAGGGGCCCAAGACTAAAGCCCCAGAGAACTGGAAGAACTTCTAAAGCGAGAAACTCAGAGTCCGCGACAGTGCCGACCTGCCGGAACACACTCAAAGCGGCCATCATAACGGCTGGCTCCTTGGTTTTGATCGCCTTCAATGCTGGAACCAGTTTCTCCTGGATCGTGTACTTATCAAGAATAGAAGATTTGGGGGTCTGCGGCTTCTTTTCAACGACGCCGGATAAATCATCATCCTGGCTGCCCTCCCCACCATCTGGAGAGCCGCCGCAGAGCACGGTGAATGCCTCTAAGCAGCGTACTTTAATGGCAAGACTGTTTGTTTTACTAAAGGTAGCGCCAATTGGAGGGAAAACTTCATTTTTCACGGTGCTGAAATCGAGGACTGGAAGAATCACAGGCAGGCATTTGATTGCCCCATCCACTAACGTGTGTGTAGGTGAATCTAAGCCCAGCCGAATTAGGGGTAAAATATCTAGAAAAGTTAGCTATGTGAGAGAAATTACGGCAATAAATAACTAACCGTCTTTAAATTCCTTCCCAGGGCAGTTCTCAGCGATGACGTTCATATTTTCGAGGACCGCCATAAGTCCAGCGTCTCTCTTTGCGTCGCGTTCAGGGGCTCCTTTACCGACTGGGAAAACGTCTTTGAGTTGTGGAATGACCTTTTCTGGTAAGACGCGGCGTGCGTTCGGAATACGCTGCAGAATGGCGAAAACATTTTGTAGAATAAGAGGGAGCAGTTCGCGATCTTTCGCTTCATCCAGGATAGCTCCCAAAAGCTTTCTCTCCAGAACGGACACAGGAAACTCCGGAAGCACACGCTGTAGCCCACGTAGGAATTGAGATTTTTCATTGGGATTTTTAGCGGGGAGTGACTCGAGGAAACGGATTGTGGACACGAGGATGTTATCGAAATACTGAGACTGTTGGAATTCTCGAGCATTTAGTCGCTGTGCTGGTCGTCTCGTGATCAAGCGTGGTAGAACATGTGCGAGAACATCCTTGGGGATCGGACTGGAGCAAAGAAAATTGTTGCCTTGCGACGGAGTAGTAGAGGGTGAACTGAGCAGCCGTTTATACGAATCCAAACTCCCATGCGCCTGCAAAGGGGATCTGTGGGGCGAATTATAGAGCGCTATAATGATCAGCCCGAGAGAGAACAGATCCGCTGCGGGATTTACGTTAGAATCCAAGGCAAAGTCGGGTGATGTATAGTCCAGATTCAGTTGAACAGACGGCGGTAGTCGTGGATCTTGGTACAGCACCTCGGACAGAGCTAATGGTGGAAGTGTCGATCGAGACTGCGTAGAATCGGAGGGGCCAGCGAACCCAAGGCCTGAGATTTTCCAGTCGGATTTGGCATTAATATAGATCGCCTCAGGACTCAGGTTGCCATGAACTAGGCCAGCAGACTCATGCAGGAACTCAAGGCCCTTGGCCACCTGCAAAAGACCCTTTTGGATCTCTAGCTCGTCAATTTCAAGGTCTCTTCGTCTCCTTGTTCCAGCGGGCTCCTCCACCACGTAACGGGAAGACCGCGAGCCGACACCTGAACTACTTTCCTGCGCATCTTTTTCCTGCAAAAGCCCAGCGAGTGACGCGGTAATCCGCTCTGTCGCAAACATCAGACCACCACTGCGCGTCTCCTCAACCGGCTCCAGCACCTGTAGAATCGACGGATGCCTTAATCGCGCAAGATTGCTAGCTTCTCGTTTTAGGCGCTCCACGGCTTCTTCCTGCAGCTTCTTTGCGGAAGGACCAGAACGACTACTACCAAGCCCGCCCGACCGTGGCTCTAAAGCTTTCTTGTCGAAAATGAAAATAGACGCCACAGTCCCCGTCGATTTCTTCTTCCCATCATGAATTTTCCAGGGACCAGAAACCAATGTGGGCTGTGGGGAAACTTGGTAGTTCGATGATATATTAGAACTTAGGGATTTGAGAGCTGACGAAAACATTTTGTCGGAGGTAGCTGCTCAGGCCCAAATATTATTATCGCCGGGACTGATAACCAAAACAATTATTTCATCTCATCTGGTGTTCGAATAAAATCAGGAATTCACAAGGTCGGTCGGCTGCAGCTCAACATGGACGTCACGGAGGGGAGCAAAGGAATGGCAAAAATAGCCATTGAGCACCGATAAGTAAAAAAAAGAATAGTTAAAAGGGCCGTACAAGATGGAAAGGTTGCAAGTTCCCACCTATGTTTTTACAATCAACTTCGACCTTCTCTCTTTCCTTTTTCCTTTCCTCTCTTTTATATATTTGATTCTTTCTTACTTTTCCTTTAAATCATCACCACCAAGAGCTCATTGATTTCCATCTGGCAACAGTGCCCATCACGTGAAAATAAGGGGTATTGCAGCCAATGATAAGTCGTCAGGTTCTTTTGCATGCATTGCGTGACCTCACCGCCCACGACGGGGTTTTGCCGGGTCTCCGTTACCGCCATTGATAGGCGCGCCGACGTCGGACATCGAACCGAGAAAGTCAATTTGCGGGTTTGTGGAGGCCATATCAGCCACTGCTAATCTGCTTCTTTTCTTTGGCTTTTGAGTCATCCTGTCCAATTTGCTCATAACTTGGACCTAGACCGTGTGCCCTACCATTATCATAATTCAAAGGTGTGAGTGTTTATCGGGTACTTTAGGTTCCCACTCCCTTCTCCGTTGTATCCGGTGAAGATAGAGCTCCCGCCCGGAGTTGTCATTCAAGTCCGGAAAAGAGTCATACATTTCATTTTGTCAAGCTCCAGCTGCTCTTTAAAGTGCTGCACCCGCCTGGCCAACCATTGATCCCTATCCCTATCTACACTTCCTTTTTTTACAACTGCTTTACATTGGACTCTAACCCTCGAGAATTTCACGGTTGAATATTAGAACATAATTATGAAATCACTTCACCAATTAGCTCGCCGTAGGGCGCTCCCTCGCTTGGCCCATCCTCAGTTGCTATCAGTGCAAAATGCTGGCGCAAACAGGCTATCGCACCGGTTCTTCAGTGCTACCCCTGCTGCCTTTCAATTAGCTGGTCTTGATATTTCCAAGCTCGCGATCACAAAGACCACTGCGCCCAAAGAATTAACCCCTGCGAAAGACCTGGTGTTTGGGAAAACGTTTACTGGTATTGTGACCCTCAGAAATATTCCTATGCATGTGCCTTACAGCTATTGATGCGATTATTGCTTCAGATCATATGATTACCGTGGAATGGACCGCAGAAGACGGATGGCACGCTCCCAAGATTAGCCCCTATGAGAAACTTAGCTTGGATCCTTCGGCTTGCGTGTTTCACTACGCCTTCGAATGCTTTGAGGGTATGAAGGCGTACAAAGATAGCAAAGGACAGATCCGACTATTCCGACCGGACAAGAACATGGAACGTTTTAATAAGTCTTCCTCACGGATTGCTTTACCTACCGTTGATGGTGAAGCTCTGACCAAATTGATTGGGGAGTTGGTCAAGTTAGATAGCAGATTCATTCCTGAGTCAGTTGGTCCATCCCGAACATCTTTGCATATTTGCAGCTAACTTCTTCACAGTGCCCGAGGATACTCATTATACCTACGACCCACTATGATTGGTACACAGAACACCTTAGGCGTCGGTCCTCCAGGCTCTGCGCTTCTCTTTGTTATTGCCAGCCCCGTTGGTCCTTACTATCCGACTGGCTTCAAGGCCGTGTCGCTAGAGGCAACTGATTATGCCGTCCGCGCTTGGCCCGGTGGTGTTGGAGACAAGAAACTGGGCGCAAACTACGCCCCTTGCATCGTTCCCCAGCTCGATGCGGCCTCTCGAGGCTTCCAGCAGAATCTATGGCTTTTCGGCGAGGAGGAGTACGTGACCGAGGTCGGTACCATGAACCTCTTTATCGCATTGAAGAACAAGGAAACCGGACAAAACGAGCTCGTGACTGCTCCGCTGGACGGAACCATTCTAGAGGGTGTTACTAGAGACTCTGTGTTGGGTCTGGCTCGCGAGAGGCTTGTGCCCAAGGGCTGGGCCATCTCTGAGCGCAAAATTAGGATGTCAGAGGTGGCCGAGGCCGCTAGTGAAGGAAGGTTAATTGAAGTGTTCGGATCAGGTACCGCTGCTATTGTGAGCCCTGTGCGAAATATTAGCTACCGGGGTAAGTTGGTGGACTGTGGTCTGAAGGAGAATGAGGAGGCTGGAGAGATTGCCCTTCTCATGAAGAATTGGATCGAAGGTATCCAGTATGGTGATGAAGAGCATGAATGGAGGTATGTCTTGACCTAGATTTCAACCCCCGTAGAGTTTTTATTTTCTGACATTTCTTTTCTTGCAGTCATGTCCTATGAGTACATACGAAGGGTCAACTGTGATATAATTCTGTTTTTGGAAAAAAATTGGGGAGGCATATCTAATGCAATCTTTTGCTTCCTCGCTCTTGTTATAGTTCCTGTTTAGCATGAGCGCTCTTATTAATATGACACCTTTTTTCCTCTATAACATTTCTTCGACTCTAGTATGGCGATTCCCCTTGTCCTTTTACTCAAGTATATAGATTACATAAAGACGCAAAGAAATCGGAAGAGAGATAAGGGTAAAGTGGGAAGGGGTACTGCAAGGAAAGCGAACTCATTTCTTGGGGTATAGACTTACAACTGTAAAAAGAAACAAAAAACCAACACCGACACCAACACCAAATACCCCAGACAACTCATCTTCATTAGTGCCTCACAAATGATGTTTGAATATTAGGTATTTTCTCTACCACAAAGATCTGCAAGGCGTCCTACTGCCCGACCAAATCAAACATCAAGAGCCTAGACACATTGCTATTATTATGATTCTGATTGTGACTTGACTACGCACTACCATCTCACAGCATCCAACCACAAAGCAATCGCAATAAACAACCAAAAACATACCTAGTCAACTCCCAGCTCATCACCCACATGTCAAACAAACAAAAAAAAAAAAGTTTAAGACACTGACACAAACACAGCCCTGATGCAAGCACGGCTCGGTCAATCCGACCATGGAAGAAATAAGTTAAATCAAATAGATCTGAATCGAATCGAATTTCCCCTTGCGGAAAGCACGGGACGAAAAGGAGTAGGTAGCAGTAACGACTTGACATATTGATAGGTTAGCACGGAGTATGTCCAAGTCAAATACCTAGATACATAGGTAGGCATGTAGCTGCTCAACTACTAACCTCTGGATCGACCAAATGAGCAACCAACCAACCAACCAACTAACTAACTTCCGCCGGACACCCTGGTACCAACGCACTTACCTATTCCCAAAAACCACGCCAAGGAGGTCCTATGCGAGTAGAAGGTAGATAGACACTGCACAATTCAATTCATTATATTCATGGGGGAATATGAATTCGCCGAGACGTCATATCAGCGCCGTTTTCCCGGCGGGTAGGAAGCAAGGAAGGAAGGAAGGAAGGAAGGCTGAACCGATCATCATAATAACACAACATATAATAATAGCTCATTCATTCCAATTGACCCAGTGACGGGCATAACCCGTTGGACGCCTAAAAGGGAGGGGCCAGCTAGAGGTAGCTAGCATGGGCTCAGCCGGACCCACGTCACGGGTTTTTTTGGGGGGGGAGGGAAGGGATTCCTCAGCCTCAGTGAGTGATGCAGTTAGTGAGATACTATATGGCACCGTTGTGGTTTAGTCGTAGTTAACTACCACCCTTGAAGATACCTAGGTAAGTACTCGTAGGCCGAGTTTAGAATTTGTTTTGAACTGTCAATGTTATTCTATCTTCATTTGTGTGGGTCCTGCTTCAGCTTGTGGGGCACTTAAGATAGTTTTAACTTTCATTATGTTGGTTACGACAAAATATATATATATTTAAAACATTAATATATGTGAAAATTATAATATATACATAACCCTTTTTTATTTACTTTATTTTTTTCATCTTTTTTTTTTTAAAAAAAAAAGGAAATTCAAGATACATGAATACAGATATCTATACATACATCCATACATACATACTCGGAAAATAGGAATAACGCAGTCCAGGGAGGCTATGATCTATATATGCCTTGTAGCACTCCGACTACCTACCTACCTACTCCAGTTAGTATGATGTATGAAGCAGCCAGAAGAAGTCAGAAGATTGTTTGACTTTTGATCAACAGCCTTTGTTTCCCCCCCCCTATCAAGGTAAGTAAACCTCGACAGGATGATGGGGTATTATTGTGATTTGTTCAGTTTCAAAGTTTTTGGAAATTTATAGAATTCCAAATCAAAATTAATACACCAAAGTACCTTTGTGTTTTTATTGATTGTACGTATGTACATATAAGTAGTGTCTTATACGAAGGAGGCTGAGTGTTTAGTTAATATCTACCTACCTATTTATTCATATCCTCATTTGCTTCTCGGAAGTCAACCTAGATAGGTAGTTTTTGATATTGTCATCTCAATTAATGGAATTAATCTATGTCAAATAAAAGAAAAGAGAAGTAAAAATTTCAGACCACTAAAGGAAAGGGGAAATCAGACTTTTGATAGGACAGTGCATGTAATTAAATTAATATGTAGATTAATTATTAATTAATTTTTAACTTACTCAGATCCTTGTTTCGTTTATGCTAACTGATATAGGCGGTAGCTAGGGCGTCGAAGTTACCTCCGTACGCAACCGTGTGGATCAAACCGGAGCAGTCCCTATTAGTATCGCTGCCAACAAAGACACCGGAAAAATAATCCATACCGTGGGGGGTAAAGGGAAAGAAAGAAAACGGGCTCTTCTTCAAGAACAAACCTGGTAGAATCTATTATATTGTATGAAATAAATGGTAATTAATAATCTAATACTCTCATCCAAAACAATGTGACCTACCTACTACCTAAGGCGTAGGCAAGAACGTGCATCTCCAAATACAATGCAGGGCAATAATCGAGGGTCGTAGAACCAACACGTTCTAACAATTCTTTGTCAAGAGCATCGCATCCATCAAAGCCTGGTTGGTTCTCCTGGTAGAGACACGAATATCATTTTTAGGCAGGCACACATGCACCACTCAAGGTACCTCCTCGTAGTAGGCAAGGTGCGCTCTCTCTCCTGATTAATTGATGATGGTTGGTCCAAATCCTCTCGCACTGCCACATTGTTTACCTGTATTCCCTCCCCCCCCCCTTTTTTTTTTGCCTTGTATGGAAACGAGGGCGGAAAATCCCTCTAAAACCCAAACTTTGATTTGAATCAAAAACCTCCAGTTCTGTTCTTTATTATAATTCGTGGGCGCACGATTCAACCTAAGTAGGCAATACGCTTAACCAGCCTGAGCCTGGAGCGCAGTGCTACTTAAAGCCCCAGGTACATATGACGCTAATATGATCCATGTACATATAATTGTTTGAGGGAAAATAGACTGTATTATTTCACTTCATTTGTCTTATACAAACTTTCATTAAGAACTAACAATTACCTGGCTATGGAGTAAATTTATAGAATTAATGTAACTACAATTACTTACTATCCAAGCCTTAAAAAAAGACCACTATTCGGCCAATACTTCACCTATCTTCCCCGTCGGGACGGAGTTACATGCTACTTAGTAGAACCTACCTAGTCTTAGTTAGGTATGTGGCTAGCGGCCGCGTCTACCCTCTTTTAGGTTGAAGCCCTTGACTTCCAACACCGGCGGCTAGCTTTCTCTTGTTCATCTTCTTTTTTGGGTTTTGACTTGTTTCTTCCTTTTCTTTTTTCTTTTCTTTTTTCCTTTTTTTTTTTTTTTTTTTTTAAAACCTTTTTCTTTTTTATTTTCTCTCATTTATTTATTTGTTATTTTTTCTTTCTTGTTGGTGGTGTGGTCCCCCGAGAAAGTCATGGGTTTTGCTCATCCTCTTAAACGGGCGGTTAATTCCATCGCTTGGTAATAAGGTACTCCTACACCTAGAGCAATTCTTGCTTACTTATGTATTAGTTAGCTAACTACCTACCTGTACTTATTTTGAAATGGTTAACACTAAGCTACTACTATCCAAGTGTAAACGTCCCGAGGCTGAGCTCAACGGTCAACTCTCACTCTCGCTCTTAATAACATAGGTAGTTGTAGTCAACTCAGTCGAGCAACTGCCTAAGCTTCCTCTTTGTCCTTGCGAAACGATCCCTCAATACACCCGACATAGACAGACACTACTATGTACGGTCAATTCCCATCGGAGTTCGGATTTAAAGCAACGGAGAAGGAGGGGGGTGGTTGGAAACTAACAACAACAGGAACAATTAAGGTTCAAATTTCAGCGGCATTTATTTATTTTTTACCTTGCCTTTCCATAGAAATGGGGTTTCTTTCTTCGTGACTTACCTACTTGGGGATAGTAATAGGTATCTACGCTCTATATCACTAAATAAATAAATAAATAAAAATAAAAATGCTTGTGCTGAAGGGACATGCTAATTTATGGTGTGAGAAGTTTTAGGTTGTTGTAAAGCAAGAATGCCAACAACAAGGACCAGAATCTGTCATTATCCCCACTGAATACTACAACACCGCCGACCTAACAAGTAAAGACCTAGTCAGGTATGCAATATTCTTGACTCGTTAGTGCCTGGGTTGCTGGCGGTAGTGGATGTACTCCGACCCCGAGTCCTCCAATTGGGGTCCGATCCGCCACACAACCGACAGACATGGAACCTTAGGTTCCTACAATACAGAGGTAGGTAGGTAGGTAGGTTTGTGGATGGTTCCAATTGATCTGATGATTGACTGATTGACCAGACTGAGTTAACCTACCCACCCTACGGACTGTCCGGTGCCGAGTGACCTATTAAGTTCTCTTTTTACCCTTCTCAGTAGGTCGGCCGTCATGCTTCGTAGATCTTTGTGTTACACGAACCGACCAATCATGATGCGAGGTTGAGCGTGGGCTTCCGTGATATACTATACGGATATTTTGAGGCATAGAGGTGGGGAAGAAGAAGGGGGGAGAGGAGCAAAGAGAGCAATAGGGAAAGCGAAAAGCGGAAGGAAAATGGTATTATTAGCCTAACCTTTTCCTAGTCGTAGCTATGCAGAGGATGTGAACCAGGTAGACTGGTTGGGGCCATGAATTGAACAAAGCACCAGGGATCTGTAGTGTCCCCGCTAGCAGGTCTATGCTGGGGAGGTTTGTATGCACATTGTTGTTAGCGACACCAGCCAACTGATTTTCAATACTGGAGTCATTCAATTGTCATGTCAGAGGGCATGGAAGAAAGAGGAGGTGAGTGAGACAAAAGAGGATCTAAATAAAGTGAAGCAAATAAAAATAAATAATAAGTAATGATAGGCAATAGAATCGAACCACTGACTAGGTACAGAATAATAACTTCAAGAAAAGAGTGGAAGGACAGGTTGAGGAGATCCTTCAGGCTTCCCGCGTTCCTATTCCTCAGGCCACCATACTCAGGAAAGCAAAAAGGAAAAAGTCAATACGATTTGTTTGTTACCAGTATTTTACATTGAGAGTGAATTTTTTTTTATTTGAAAAGAAGAAAACTAAATAAATAAATAAAGAAATAAAATACGAACAAAATTTAAAACAAAAAAGGAAAGACCAACTCATGGATTGCCTTTATTGTGCTAGTGGGGGTAGAGGGGGGAAAGGCCTTTCATGGTACCTATGCACAGTTGCATCGATCGCGGCTGTAGGGTATATAATAGTCTAGCCCACCATAGCCCAGAGACCGGGCGTCTAGTGATAGCCTATGAAAATGGTTAATCCTGGGGGGATGCTGGTTGATGTGATTTTGCCACCTTGGGGCAAAATGGTAGGAGAGTGATTATTTATTTTATTTATCTTGTGGTTGGGGTAAAGTTGAGATAGGCTATTGGTCTTTTGGAAGAAACAAGATCACCAATTTTAGTAGCAGATGGGTTGTAAAGGTAATAACGATAACCTTTCATGATGGACTTCCAAATGAAGTTATAGTATTTCTTAATTTGGAATGAAGTGCCAGAGGCCCCGAGCCAAGCAGGTTAGTGCCGGCCGTCGATTGATGCAACCCAAGTTGGTATTAGAAGGATTTATCATTGGTGGTAATTTAGGGTTGCCAAATTTCAAACTGTAATTACCACTGAAATCTGAATATCTTCATAATGATCCTCCAATATCTACTCTACTTTTATTTTACGCCCTGGACACCAGCGTTTGATTTTTTTTTTTTTTGGTGTGGGGGGCCTCGCTAGACAGTTCCTAGCTAGGTATTTGATATCCAGTCAAGGTAACTGTGTTGAGTAAAAAGAATGAAACCGAACACCGAAAACCGAAAACCGAGTTTAAGTTAGATGACGTCTGTCTCAACTCTCAACTGAGCAATGAGCAAAGAAGAGAAACCTCAATGTCTCTTCGGTACTCGAGTTGCTTCGGCACGCAACCCCCACGTAAAGTGTGCTTTGGATTTGTGTATTCTTCTGCAGTGTAATGGTGCGAGAAAAGCTTCCCTCTGGATAAAGAACAATACCTAGGTGGGTGTGTATGTACTCCCTATGCTCCTGCACTTTCGCACGGACTTAGCCTCCAATATTGCTCCCCCCCGGAACCAAATTATATCTTGAAAAGGGCTGCTTGGATTTTGTGCGTGACAGTAAATCTGGGTACGAGATGTGCAAATCTTGAAGTTATCTTGTTGGAAGCAATCTATTAATTATCAACTATCCTCCAAGCGCCATGACAAGATAAGTGTATAATCATTTCAAAGAAATTATAGATCTACAAGTGTATACAACATCAAAAAAAGCTCGTTTGCCATTACTACCTTGTATTTTCCATAAACCTTGACTGATCTCAAATCTCGCACAACTCTATGTAGAAATCTCTATAAAAACAAATATCGTGATGATCAAATTATGCGAGCTAATTTATCTTCCTAAAGCCGAGAATATCCATCTCGAAGGTAACGGTACCTTGTATGGATCACCTTTTCTTTTTTTCTTTTTCTTCTCTTTCTTTCCAGGTTCAGCCCTTTTTTCCATTTCCTTCTTTATTCCTGTCTAGTTATTCTTTCTAGGAGCCATGAGCCCATTGTGGAATCGGTTGCCACCTCCCTGACTATTGATTCCCAGGCTTCCCTATCCTTTCCAATCGGGGCCATTCGGCGATCGATGGGCACATTGGCATCAATATCGAGATGCGCGACATTCCATTCCATTCACTTTCCCTTTTAATATTTCGTTCCTCCCCCATCACATACCGAGATTTATGCCATGTGTGTGATCTACCTTCATCGGTCCATTTTTTGAGCAACATATGTGAAGAGTTGGGGGTCACCGAACAAGAGTTAGCGTCATAGTCAACTAGCTAATCGCTAGTTAGTTACTTGATCAAGGCTAGGTAGTTAAGCAAGCAAGCGCCAAGCATTGAACCACATTTTGTCATTCGGAACCCCGTTCTTTTTCAAAACCCTTACTTCAAACTATTTATTTTCTTTTCTTTGTTTTCTTTTTCTTTTTGCTTTTTGGTATAACACTATAACAAGATTGGAAGGACCCTAGGGTCATAGCACACTCAAAGTTTCTCGATGGTCCGGGGAAGGGAGGTCGATATTCATAGGGAGTGATAGTGACATAGGTGATTGTCGCGATACCAAGGCTAGCGACCTCGTGCAGCGGCCCGCAACCCATAGCTACATACCTCCCTAACCGGATACCAAGTAGTCTTGCGAAAAGTAACGATCCCGGAGCGGACTAGGTATTGGTTCTAAAAGTTTTCGTCCGGATCATATGTTGTCAAAGAAGAATATTTTATACTTTTTACTGGTTTCAGTGTCCTTGGAAAGAATAGCCAAACAATTACAAGTGAATTGTTAATAAATGAAACCTACTAAGAAGATAATAATAGGCGCAGAGTATAGTAGTATTGTTTAATCTCGGGATCATTTATCATTATTGAGAATTGACAAACTTCACGTTCAGCTCCACCATCCCTCCCTTCAGGTAAACGAGGACGGACGCCACAGTCTACACTTTCACAGCCATATCCACTAGCGGACCCAGGGAGGATAGTTACATAAATGTCCAAGTTTACATTTCCGAGTGACTATTTACGCGGAACATTATGGATCAAGTTTCCTGAACATATACCCAGATCTACAGCAATAGTTAACCAAGATCAGAGACATGATTAAGTTCAATAGATTATAAGGGGAAGAAGGGTTAAAAAAAAAAAAGAAAAGGTTCCAGAAATAGTCTTTGCGCGAACAGGTGTAATTAAGCGAGTCTTGATTCTTTTTTTTTTAAAAAAAAAAAATAAAATTAAATTAAATAAATAAATTAAAAGTACCGAATCTCTCGTGTCTCTTTTTGCATGAGAGACTCCACAAACCCCCCAAGCCATCAGCACTTAATAATATTTATTGAGTAGTACAAATGATCTCCATCTATGGAGTACTCGTCTGTACATACAAGCTAGGTAGGTAGGTACCAGGCAGGTAGATACTCCAAGTAATAACTGCCAGTTTGTAAGGGAGAAGCTTGCACCCGCTAGGCCACCGTGACGGTTGTCAATGACCCCCGCCCCTATTGCCCATTGCTTTATTTGGTTAACAAGGCTAGATAGACATGGCATGGCGTCAATGCACTCAACTATCCACCTACCTTACCCAAGTAAGTATGCCTTGTCTCTCCGCGGATATGTCAATTCTATTCGAATCTGCCATGGTAATTTTTTTTAATTCTTATTATTAAACAACTTTAGACAGTCGTTAGTTATATTTGAAGAGGTCGTATTATTGCTAATCATTGCAGGAGACAAAGCTTTATTCTACCCAGGTGGCAATAACAGAATAGCCCCACTTAATACTAGGTTAGGTAATTTCCAAATAATTAGTTTTATCTAACTAATCATAGAGTGTGTCTTAGTCAACAACATACCCAACCTTAACTAGGTAGTTATTAACCACCACCTACTTATCAAAAGTTGCAGCGGAGTTTTTAAAACATCCATTAGTCAACACCGACTCATCCGATTCATTTTAGCCAGGAGTTGGAGCTAGGACTAGCCGTCTCCATTTGGACCAGCTGAAGAAAATCATGCATGCGAGTGCGGGAATTAAAAATAAAAGAAAAAGGAAGACGACACAATCGGATGCGGGCTATGGTGCGGACACTCCATCCGCTCAGCCCAGCCCAGGATATATTACTAATTATTAATAAATCGTCCAACTATCTATCTACCTACCTACTTGGGGAAGGTAGTTAGTTAATAAACTAGCGGGCTATGAATGAAGCCGCACAAGACTTCAAAATATCGAGATTTTTTTTTTTTTTTTTTTTTTTGAAAGTATGCAACTAGATAGGTATGTATGTACGCTTGTGTGTATTTACACAGCATGTAAGTTCGGTTGATAAGATAAATAAAATGAAATTAATCATGGATGAGTAGGTAGGTCGTAAATAACTCTCAGCCCCCAATTAAGTACTTACTGCGTATCGGCTACTGAATTAGCAATGCTTCTAGATGTTTGCTGGAACGTTCGATGTGCTCTCCCTCTTCCTGTATTATGATTCGTTGTCCCATGTCGGAGAGTCTCCCCGACCCTTGCTCCACTAACTTTCCTACTACCCGAGATTGCCTATACGCACGGAACTCGCTCTCTTAAGTCCTATACGACAGGCCTCTGTCGTATGTAGATATGGGTTAAATGAGAATAAAAGGACTTATATATATATTTTTCTTTAAAATAAATAAATAAATAAAATAATAATTAAATCAAATAATGAGTGAATAGAAATAACACGCGTCGCCCAGGATCTTCCATTTTATACGGGCTTGGGTTACATAGCCGCAAAACAACGGAGGCCCGGTTGGTTATTGTTTGAATTTGTGTTGGTTTTTTCTCATTTACTTAGTGCCTAGGTACCTACCTACCTACCTACCTAACTATCTCGTACTCTGTCCTCCTCCTATCCACTTAGCCAGCCGCTAGCAACAATTCAAGCTGTGCCTATTACTCGCTGGCTCGTATAACTTTGATAGAGAATTATTTTGGTAGAAGTTGAGGCTAATATTGGCAACAATACAGTTTTGCTAAATTGAAGTTATTAGTTATCCGTTTAAACTAATTAGGTAACTATACAAATTCATGACTAACGACCTTAAATAAAATAGGTACAGCGCTAGCGGCCGGAAGAGGGGGGGATACTGTAAAATAGTACCTTGTCATAAGAACCTACGTAGGGAGGTAGTAGCTTCGAAGAGGAGGAGGAAAAATACACAATACGGACTTACAGGACCGGGCAGACTCCGCATGAAAGTTAACTATTTACTCTTAGTACTGACTAGGATTATTGGAGATGACGGTACCGCTGTCGTCCTTGGCTGGGTCCATATAAGCAGCCAGCCGTTGAACCGCAAGCCCACACAACACGCGTGATAGGCTGAGTCTGTCTTCCTAAGGGTAACTAAGACCATACCTGAGACGGTACCTACATCCTGGATTATAAGAGGGTGAGTAATTAACACTAAAGATAGTAATAATCTGTTCAATACTCCAAGACTAGGTATGATAGGTGTCTTCAGCCCTATGGCCGCGAATACGCTCTAAATTCCTGGACGGGTGGAAACGTTAGGAAGGATCAACTTCAGCTGGCCACGCATGTCCTACCCTGATAGAGTCATCAACCTCTTCATTCCGAAGTAGGGGAAGGATAAAAAAACCAAGAAATAAACAAATAAATAAACAGAAATATTGTATTAAGGGGAAAAAGAAAAGAAAATGTCAGATGCAGAAATTTAAGCCTCAGTCGTGAGGGGGACTCAGTCAATGTGTACATATCTCCCAGCTGGAATGTTCATACATACATGCACTCCAGGGAAGAATGACTACGGAATTATCGCAGATAATAAAACTACGGGGCGATTACTACTTAACTCACTGTCTATGTTTCTCACGTCTTCGCTTAACTCCGCAAAAAAAAAAAAAAAAAAAAAAAATAGACGGAGTTAGTCGTGTCCCGGTCAATAATCAGTCAGTCATATTAATAGTAGTCATCGACTCCATCGCGGAGACTGGAATTGGCAGGTATCACAAGCTTTCCGGACGAGCCTAAGTTTCATGCTCAAGCACGGCAGATCAACTAGAGGGGGGCTGTCCTCTGACTTTGGGGCTGAAAGCATTCTGCCCCCAACATGTAACTTGGGGATTCGGTGTCAGATTATTGATAAGATTCGAATTTCGCCTTGGGGAGGGGGAGGGGGAATATTCCTCGTTGTCTCCCTTTAATCGTGCATTGCAGTTATCGGCAAGGAGAGTTTTTTTTTTTTTCGCATGTGGGCAAGAAGAAGGAAATGACGCCCTCTTCCGCTGGTTGGTTAATTGATGAAATGAATAAGTAAATTAGCACGGATAAAATGAGAAAATTGTAAGCCACTACACTCAAACCTATTCCTCTATCCACTTTGGAGAGTGTGAGATCTTTATCCTTAGTAGTGTTGCCAAGATCAAGGGGTGCAACGTGGCGGAAATCGAGACCCGTGCGCTTCAAATATTTGTGTAAATCGAACAAGAAGTTCTCAAGGACAATCTTTTTTTTTGGATTTAGCCCGCATAAAAGACGCACTGGGTCAGTTGGGCGCCCCCCAGACCTTTTGGTGATTTCCCAATTTTGGAAATAGGTATCGAGGTCTGATTGGGTGGGAATTGAATTCTTCATGTAAGGTGGGTGATACTAGATACCATCATGCCACCCATAAATTTGTCATTATAAAGATGAAGTTTGTTGGTGGAGGAAAATGGGAATAAAATAAAAGGTGACAAAACCATAATTTCTTCCGAATCGCTTCAGGTGCACGGGGACTATATTGCACCGAACTCCAGTATTTTCCGAGATGAGTCTGAAGGGGAAATAAAAAAAAAAAAAACAGTAGGATACCGATACCAATAATGCCTTGACCTTGTGGATATTTTGGGGAGGGGAAGAAGGGGGGCTACCCGAGCGGTCCAAGTGGGACGGGGATGCTTTCCATGGAACTGGTCGGGATTGGGTCCAATTATTTGCAAGTGTCATGCCAAGCTCTCCCACCACCGGACGAGCACACCTGATCTTGCGCCTATGGTTCGTCCGTTTATCGACTGTACCAGACCTGGGCTCAGAGCTCTTCCAGCTTAGGCCGGCAAGTCTCCATGACTATTGGAATTTTGAAACTGGAATTGACTACCGATAGGTGTGAGTATTCTGTTACTAGGTATTAATGTGCTGTTAACATCTCTACGCTAATCAAATAGAGAGGTAGTGCAATTTGCCGCTAGTCCGCCGTCACACCTGACAAATATCACAAATCTTAAATTTTATTATTGATTATTATTAAAATTAATATCAGAATAAGAGGATGATATCTATAAAAACAATACACAGATTGAAAATGGATCGAACAATCAGATGAAGGACAAGGATGAAAAAGAAAAAAAAAATCCTGCCAAGTGATCGACTGCAGACAAAGAACATTCTTCAAGGGTACCACACACGAGAGAGCGTATTCTGTACTCTGTTCCATACTCAATCACCAACACATGATATTCAAGTTATGCAAAAGAAGAATTTCTTATGCAGCTTGTGGCTGAGAATGATCAACACACCAGAAACAAAGTATTATGCTCCGTACACTAATAATAACTGTAAGAAGACTAATCATGGGGGAATCAGGATTTCCAGCAACTCACTGCAGATTGATTTGCCTGTGTAACTATGTTGTTGATCAATACCTAGCCCTTCTTTATAATACGTGACTCCAACATACTTTTCTCATACAAAATGCCCCTTACACCAACACTTGTTTTGTCAAGCCATGCGCACTCTGAATACGCTTGTTTCATGCTTTTTGAAGATAGTATTGGAGCCGTGGGGACCCGCTCGCCCCAAATTACCATCTTTGTCTCAGAAATACCACAGAAATTTTTACTAGTATGTATCTGTATCACAGACAGGGCATGTTTGTGTCCTGTTCCCCCACACAACGTGCAAGGTAACCATCAAAGGGGGTCGCATGGTCGTGCACTCTTTGCCTTATCGATCTTCGGCCGCCTGGCTGAAAGGCTGTTTGGAGTTTTCTTAAAAAAAAGAAAAAAGAAAAAAGAAAGTCAGGTAAGGAAAAGAAACAAAACAAGATCAAAATCAAAATAATTAAATTTGTTATCTACAAAATGTTTATTCCATTAATGACCGCTAAAACTTCTTTGGTAAAGGCCCTTTTCTGTTCGTACTCGTTTCGAGTCTTGAGGCAAGATTCAGCCCATAAAGCTGTAGGGTTGCGTTTATCTCTTCACCGAAGAAGCAAAAATAAAAAAAATGTAAAAAATAAAATAAAATAAAATAAAATAAAAATAATTGGGAAAAATAAAAGAAAGAAAGAAGAGGAAATTGAAAAACAAAAAGGAAAAAAAAGAAAAGAGAATCTTGAAGATCAACCTTGCCCTATCTTTCAAACTATCAGAATGATTCCCTTTTTTCCCTTTTTTTGCTTTTTCTCTCTGTATGTTTCTTTTCTTTTCTTTTTTTTTTGTCCCTCGAATTCTGTTTTGGTCAAGTTTAATGCCGAAACATATACCCTATTTAGAAAAACCACCTTTCGGGATCGCTGTGGAATGTTGGTATGCTGTTATTTGGAACCACATGGTCAAGATTGGTGGAACATCCCCCCTCCTCCCCTATTTTGTCAGTTCAGCACAGCCTGAATGGGGTATCCTGGCTGGGTGTCCTTCTCCCCTTTAGGCCCCCTTCTACCCACCTTCTCGGTCATATCGGTCATCCGGGGGTCCGCTTAAACAGCCTCACACTTGGAATCCTACCGGGCATTAGTGAGTGACGCAGCCCTGCAAATCTATTCGGGAAAAGTTCCAACACATGGTTCAGCCATGCACATCCTCCTGCAAGTGTCCAGGCATTATTACCGTATCTTGCAAAAAAACAGGGATTCTCAACTGACAAAAGTAAAATAAATGAAATGAAATTTTGAAACCCGAATTTAAAAATAAAATAAAATAATAAATCAATTAATTAATTTTTTTTCAAAAAAAGAATTTAATAATTAATAATAAAATGGACAACTAAATATCATAGGAGCACGGACAAATCCTGTTATTTCAACGGTACAATCGTGCAAGCAAGCTGCCCGCCTTGAATTATTCGGACTCCGGGGCTTAGCAGTAGCCCAGAGCTCCTCGATTCAGAATAGGTTGATCTTATGGCTTAGTTTCCTTTTAAAGAGATGATGATTTCCCTCTTGCATTTAAGTTTTGGTCCGTTGATCATTTCTCAGCCAGTGACTACCCTGCCACTTGGGATTCTATCTATATAGTCAATCTACATCCTCTCTTTCTCTCGTTCCCTCTCATCCTCATCACCCTCCCAACTATTTATCTACCTCAAACCCCCCAAACTTTTACTTGAGCTTTGATTGCTTCACTGCTCTCTCTCTCTCCCACCCCTCTCTGCCTCTCTAATTACACAACCATATATTCAAGATGCATCGTTCTGCTGGATACCCATATCAACAATCAACAGGCTCGAGGAACTCGAATCATGGCACAAGTAGTGCTTTCAGTCCCAACGCCAACCCCAATGAGGACTGGACAAAGATTTCGGATCTAGCTGAGCGCCGTCGCATTCAGAATCGTATTGCACAGCGCAATTATCGTAAGTAACGTCCAGCGCCTCCATGATTGCCCCGCCTTCTTCCACCTCATCATCTCTGACTTGGGAAATTCTCATCGAATAGGCAAGAAGTTAAAGCGTCGTCTGGAAGACCTGGAGAAGAGAGCTGCTTCTGCTTCTGCCTCTCCAGAGAGAGCTATTGAGAAGCCTGATCCGCCAAAAGCCGCTCACTCTGTCAAGTCTCGCGCAAAGCATAGCCGTACCTCCAAATCAACATCTGATGTCCACTCCCACACTTCTGTAGATCGTGTCTCAACATACGATGGCTACTCCACTCCAGAAGAACGAGGACCAATGTTCCAATACCAATGTACACGGCAACTTTCGACATCGCCCCCTCCAGCATTTTCCTATGCACCCTACTCGACTCTGGATCCCTATGGACACTCTTCGTATGGACAGCCACCATCCTACCATTCTATCACGGGAGCCTACAGTGACCTGTCGTTCCATGGAGATTATGCATCCCCTATCCCTCCAATTCTCCCTGTCAACTTGGGTACCGCTGGATCAGCCAAGAAATTCTCAACATACGCAGATGAAGATATCATCAGCCCATTTAGCATGAGCTACGCATCAATGGCTGGTATCGATTTGTCTCCGACACCTCAACATATAACGGAGACTAACATCCCTGTACATATCCCCTCCACCATAAAGCCGACCTCGAGGCAGTTCCAAGGCAAGAGGAGCTAATTTCTTCTATCAGATGCCACCTTTGTCGCACGTCTACGGCGATGATCATTCATCCTCTCCATCCACACCCGCAGAACCTGCTGTTCTGCCATATCCTCTGACCCCAGAGTCAGACCCGTGTTTTTCTACAAGTTTCTATGATGTGAAATTATAAGACTTGATTTTTCCTTTTATTAATTATCTCTTTTCTTTTCAGTGATTCTGTTCTTTTGTCTACTCTCTTTATTTTACGACACGTATGATGATAAACTATTGGGCTATGATTATCAACGAATCATCTCTCCTCTCTTTTTTCTTTTAACTCGTTTTAGTTGTTTGAATATTCAGGGTCGGTATACCTTTCTCAACGGGATATTAGGCCCAAGCAGCCTAGTGGGGATTTCATCATGAGGGCAGATAGATGCATCGGTATCGGCGTTTCTTTACATCTGGGGTATTTTCGGGAAATTGAGCCTGGGGGTCGCAAATATTCCAGACTATGTACGCCATTTATTGATTGATTGAATTTTTTATTTATTTATTTATTTCCCTTTCTTTCTTCCGCAGTGACCAATGAATACGAAATAAAAGACCATTTTCATTAGGATATTTGTTTACGTTTCCATTTCAAGCCGTCCATGCAGGCGATACAATAGCCTAGAAGGTATTAAAATGGAGTATGTTGGTTTGCCCAGCCCCCAGGCCCTTCCCCTCACAAAATTAAACAAAATAGAAATAAAAATAAAAATAAAAGAAAAACAAAAGAAAAGAAAAAAAGACGATGGCGGCGGGTTGGGATTGGCCTCGACTGGTCGGTCTACTTGGCCACACTAGAGGAGGTTCGCTTTCATCGGCGAGTTTCAAGTTTTGTTACTACCGTGAAATACGACACCAGCCAGAATAGTTAAGTCCCTAATAATCAAGAATCTTATGATGGTTGATTTAAGTTTACGGGCTGAAACTCGGATATAACCGACGGAATTTGGCCATTCCTAAGCAGTTCCTCAATGTGACGGTTCATTGAACAAAGGACGGTGACTTAGTGACGTCCCTTTTATTTTTTATTATTATTGTGATTGTTATTATTATTATTTATTTATTTACTTTACTATTTGTTTTAATTTCCCTTTTGCTCTTCTTGCTGCTTCTACTAGTAAGGGTTGGGGTGGTGTCAATCATGTCCGATTTTTACCACGGTTGCCTACTGGCAGGATTCTTTCCTGGATGATAATAGGTTACTCTCGAATCGGTATGACTGATGGGTTTTACTAGGCAATTATTCAACGGAGGTGGGGAGGGGTATTTCATATGTAGTCATAGTGGTGGGGAGAGCAACAGATGGAGAGAAGAGAGCAAAGAGAACAAACCTACCTACAGTACCTTCTCTAGTTCGAGATCCATCCGGCACCATCCGCCCGGATCACGGCGATAGGAAGGGACGGGAAAATCCCACCCAGTCCCTTCCTAGTTTTATTCTTCTTTTCTTCTTTTATTTCCCTTTTGAGAAGTGATGAATTTGTGCACCGAGTGTAGCAGTTCAGGTTTCTCTTTAGATCCAACCAATCCATCAATCAATGGGAGCTTCCTCTGATCGGAACCGGGCGGAGTAGGTACGAGACCGGATAAATTACCTAGTACCTACCTTGATCTACCTAGTTAACTATTCGATATCGAACCGTGCAGTGCACTGATGAAAGGAAAAAAACCCTACGCACATGTCCTTTGATGTGATTATTAATCTCCTTTTATTTATTTATTTTTTTTTTTTTTTTTTTTTACATTTTCCCTCATTATTATTATTATTGTTGTTGTTGTTGTTATGATCAGGTCTCAGTCTCTCAATCAGAACCAGAACTGCTTGACCCTGGTGCTGGAGCTTAGTGGGGGGGCTCCGCAACTTCCTTCCTATAAACTACCTAGTTATAAAGTATGAAGATGCTGCTGCGCCTCCACAGTTCCAGCATGACGTGGTTTGACGGTACCTACTGTCTATGGTATAGTTATAGTGTAGTGTACCTAATGTATAGTGCCTTGGATATTTTATTAACTATAAAGTGGAAGACAGGTATCTGCCTAGCAAATTGATGAACTAGAGAATTAGTTGCAGAAAGAAGGGAAAAAAAAAAGTTTACAAAAGTCCCTTTTTTTTTTCTTTCTTTCTTTCTTTTAGCTCTGGACTATTGAGAGTCTGTGTTACGTCTATGGGCCGTAAGTGGTCAATTTTTTTTTCCCTTCCTTTTCAATACTTGGGTAAATGTCTTGGATTGTGTTGTGTGTGTATGTATGTATCTAACATTTATTTCATTGCTCTGTGTTTTACTTTACAGTGTCTCTGTTTTAGTGAAAAGACTGAAAAGGGAAAGAAAAGAGGGAAAAAAGAAAAAAAGGAAGTATTAAACTAATTAATAGACAAATATTGGCTTTGCTTCGGTGTCTTTTCAAGTGAAGAGTGGAGATGGATGTCCGCTGTAGTTCCTCGTTGCTAAAATGCCCTTTTCTTTTCTTTTTTCTTATTGATTTATTTATTTATCTCACAGGGCTCAAGGACCACGTCAATAGATGGGATTTTGGGTCATTTTAGGGTGCTGATATTCTCGAGCTGACAGCCTATGATTATCAGTTTTACGCGTGGGGATACGACTACATATAATATTCTTATGATTGTTTGTTCGATTGATTGATTAGGTTACAGGTATTCTTATTATGACGAAGGATTGCCTGCACTAGGGGATCGACAAGGACAGAGAAAGGAGAGTAGTTGACATACTTGGTTAACCGGAGTATCCTAGTAGTTTATTCTTTTCGTGTTTATTTTATTTTATTTTATTTTTATTTTTTTCTTGCGAGCGCTCCAGACGAGAGAGAGAGAGTGTGTTTTCAGTAGTAATGAAGAGTAAATAAAACAAGTGTGCCCGAGATTATCGCAAACAAAAAACAAGCCTACATACCCTTCCAGTTTGTTTTTTTACAAAACTTCTCTTTCATTATTATGATACTGCGATATTTTATTATTACCATTATTATTATTATCCCCCCCTGACCATCTCAATGTCACGACAGCCGGTGAACCCGGGCCTGGGCCATTGGAGAAACTAACATCATCAGCCTTATGACACAATTCTAGCGCTTGAGGGGGTTGGAAGGGGAGTCCAATCATCGCTCATTTCAAAAATTTGAGATATGACCATCACGGATTCTGGGACGCTGTTTGGTTGGCTGCTCTCTCTACCCATTTTAGATGATTTAATCGCGCCCTTTTTCGTTTCTTTTTTTCCTAATCTGGCTTTGGTTCGTGTCGGGTTTTGAAATCGTTGTTTCTTTGTCCGACCTCCGATCCCCTCTTCTTCCCTTTCTTCTCCAGGCTCAAGCCACTCCCTCGTCGCCAAACATCCCACATGTGGCAACTGACCATTTGAATAAATTAGTGTGTATGGTTTTGGAGCGGAGGAAAAAATAACAGTAACCAACCTTTTTTTTTTTTTAAAAAAAAAAGAAAGGTTTGGCAGCTCATCGACACCTACTACTACCTTACTAGGCTGGGCTGAAAAGTGGGCTGCACAAGAATACCTACTGAGACATCCCAGCAATGAGTCTCGGATGGGTTAGACAGACGCGGCTCAAATGACCTGGGGTCACAGCGGAGTAATGGCCTAAAGACCGGTGAAATCCGAGATTCTTCTTGTCCGGTTACGATTCCCAGCACTTTAGTGATCCTGATCCTGATTATTGATCATTACTTCATCGTTCACTCCCCATGTCGATGAAGATCGCATGATTTGTTTGTCGTATTACCAATCCTGGTGCGACTCGAAAACCTAGGCATGCTCTTCTAAACGTTAAATTATATTTATAATCCATCAGAATCGGGGAGGATGTATGTGTGTCTGCTATCTCTTGGCTTGACTAGGCATCCTCTGAAGATTACGACGCTACTTTTTCTTCTAGACCTTCCCCCATATGTTGAAGTGTTAATTTAAGCTCCTCGTGGAAGAAACCTGCTCGGCTCGTGGAAGGAAAACGACCCTCCGTCTCTTTTCAGACTATTATGATCTCCTTTTTTATTTTCCTTAATTCTTACGCACTGTCCACTCGCAACAAGAGGTCCAGGCCAAAGAATTCAGTTAGTGTCCGAATTCCAGCCTTACGATGACAGCGCATCCAGCCTCCTCCTGCTGCGCTTGGGAATCCCTTTGACGCTGGCAGCTGTGATTGGTCCCTCATTTAAATGGCAATGCGGAGCCTAGCCCGCGTGTACTTCAGAAAGGCAACAAAATTTATTATGGACGCCCGACTCTCCTCTCTCTCTCTCTCGTGTCTTCGTGTGGAGGCATACGAATCCGAGGAGACTGACTGCGCCTTGCTCTTATCGAACTTTGACATGAGCCTCTAGGGCAATGTTCAAGAACGGCGTATCCCAGCCACGGCCTCAAGCAGACACTTTGAGGCTTGAAGCAGGTGATTAGCATTTATGTATGTCCAGTACACATAGCCAGTCGGACTGAGGCGGGGGTAGGTAAGGGAGGGACCTTGTAGGCTTCCACATTAAATACGCTCTCTAGCGCCCATTCACCTACCCTCCCCCCTCGTCCCTTCGTTATTTCTCTCTTTGACGAATAAATATCAATTTTTTGATACGAAGGGTCCGGGGGGCGCATATTTACACCAAATAGGATACGACATGTCAATAATTTGATATATATATTTTTTACTTGTTATTAAATTCCCCCTCTTCTTACTGAGGCTTTCCTCATTTTCCAGCCCAATAAGCTTCAAAAAGGTAAATTATTGGTAGGTTTGTATACACAAAAAGGAGGCTCAGACAACTAACTCACGAACTAGGTAGGTTGTTGCCCTGCATGCCCATGCCCATGCCCATGCCTATGCCCACCCCATTATCAATTACATTATGGATATACATACATACTTACGCCTTTTTACGCAATTGGGGAAGGGGTTTTTTTTTTCAAAAATTTCATATCTCCCGAAGGTATGAAAAGTACAGTATAGTATAGTAAGTAGTAAGGAAATAACCAAGTCGTATTACAGTTAACCTCAATGTCAATATCAGTATTATAGAAACGCTGTACTCATACCAGTGGACTATCGATTTTTTATTTTTTAATTGACCTCTAAGATCTTAGAGGAACGAAGGAGAGGGGGACGCCCCGGGGGAGAGTTAAATAAAGATATAGATGAATATAAATATGAATATAATTCACCATCTCTGGTCCCTTCACATATATAATATAATATAATATATATGTAGAGATATGAGAGACGATTTAGAGCAACCAAAAAAAAGGGGGATGGGGATAGGGAGAAAATACTTGTCAACTCAACTCAACTCTACCTACGTAGTTATTATTTGTTTTATTTTTATATTTATATATTTATGCGTACATGTATGTATAAATGTATGTGTATATGCATCTAGGTTGGTAGAATTATCTTATGATTAATCACCCTTCATATAATCGAGAAGAGAAAGAAGGAGAAGAAGCAGCAGGAGGAGGAGGAGGAGGAGGAGGAGGAGGAGGAGGAGGAGGAGGAGGAGGAGGAGGAGGAGGAATAGATGTTAGGCAGTATCTGATAAATGCACCTTTATTTCTGCATGCATATACTTACTACCTAGTATATATACATACCCAATAAATAATCATATGTACAGTGCCTAGGCTAGGTACCTACTAAGGTTGTCTCGCAAATTAGGGTTAGGGAGGGTAGGGCCCAGGTACTTTATATTATGTTATTATATCTATATATGTTTGACGTAGTAGGTGTATGGTATGCAGCTTCTGGAGGGAGATTGATTCCCTGCCTACCTATTCTATATCCTGAGATACTTGATCTGTTTGGTAGGTAGACGCTAAAGACAGTCGAGGAGGAGAACGCGCTATAAAGAGCCATACATAGTTCAGGTTGCCTTGGTAGTTGTTGACTGCTGTGATAGAGCTGGAGAGGCACGAAAATAGGGTACGTTCGATCTCAAACCGCATGACATTATCACACGGAAAAAGTAAAGGGAACTAAGATATCAATTCGAGTTCTTCAAGAATTTTTACTTATTTTTTGTGTACAATGCCTAGGTGCTAGAGTACTGACCCTGAATCTGTATTCCAGGAAAACAAAAAGAGAGATTATGTGAATTGATGAAAAAGTAGAGAAAGAAGAAGGGGAAAAAAAAAAAAGAGAAAGAGAAAATTGGAATTTCGACAATGACGCCTCAATGCAGGTCAACATGAATATAGATGGACATGGACGGGTGGACATGGACGTAACTTGACTTAGGAGGGGAAAAAAGGTATAGGAGGAGCAGGAGGATGAGGGAGGAGAATAGGAATAGGAAGAAGAATCATATGTGGAGTTGGTGTTTGTATGTATATGGGTTTAGAGGACTAATCAAGAAAGTAGAATAAAAGGCAAAACAAACAAATAGGAAAAAAGAAAAGCAAGGGACTCCAGACCAGTGACTTGAATGGAAAGATATATTTTCCCCTATCCTTTCGGCTGAGAGTAAGATAGTAATAATGATAAAGAGGGAGGGAAGTAAAATAAATAATATCAAAACCCATGACAATATGCTCATATCGCTGTTATTGGATGCAAGTCTGTCGGTCTGTTGGTCTATCCGCCCTCCGCTCCATTTATGCTCATCTGATCAGGATTGTATCGTCGCCTTCGCATAGGGGCCTTCTTTCGCTTTGCGATGGCAGCGTTCTGTGCGTTGCCGGATCCGCTTGCCGTTATATCCATGTCCCCGTCGTTATCCTGGGTAAGCGCGGCTTCTTTGAATCTGGTCATTTCATCTAGCTCCTTGATATTTGACGGTTTCATCCGGAGCCACTTCATGCGGGGACCAGAACGCGATCGCTCAGAGACGCGGAAACCGTAAATCCGCGACTCGTAAATTCGACCCGGCCCTAGACCAGGGCAGAAATTGGCTGTTCGTACCCCGTTGAGCTCAACAGGTTGTGCGGGAAGCGATGGATCGGCTACGAGAGGCTGGTTGGGAGGATTATTACCAGTTGCTGGGAATGTGGCGGACCTGGTTGGGGAAAGCGTTGATAAAGGTCCATCTAGACGGGGACCGATCTCGAGATCTGGGAATGTCATGAAAAATAGGCAGCCAAATGTGGTCCCGAAAAAGGCTCCATCAACTGAGTGGAATCGGCTATTTGGGGGCGTGTACAGATCCTGACAGCTAGGACAGAACAGTTTGACTGTTTCTTGACCAGGTGTATCGGAGCGACCCACAGGTAGTACTTTGCATCCATTGCAATGGACTCGTGGACAAACTCCAAAGTGCTGTAGGTCGTACTTCTCCAACATTTGCTGAATACCTGGACGGGAGGTAATGTATCGCTGGTGAATCAATCCATATAGCAGCTCGGCGGAGCTCTCAATAACGCTCAGATCACTCGCCACACGTGCATGCCTCCGTTCGCCAGCTCGTCGGTATCCAAGGGGCTTCTCATCGCCTAGAATCTCGTCATCATCTTCTTCCTCTTCCTCCTCCTCCTCTTCTTCCTCGTCTTCTTCCGGCTCCACGTCCAAGATCATTTCCAGCGCCTCCTTGTACATGGGAACCTGGGACTGGAGGCCTGTGAGATTGAAATCATCCTCGATAAAATCCTCCGACACTTCGGCGAAGAACTCGTGGCCCATCAGGGAGCAAAACGAGGAGATCCATGACTCGGGGGCGCCTTCGGAATCGGACATATCGAATGAGTCGGACGCGGATGAGGAGGGGGTTGATTCAGACAGTTGACTCAAATCCAGCCTATCTAGGCCGTCGGCCAACGCCGAACCTATTTCTCTCGACACGTTGCCGAGATACGATTAATCAAAAGAAAAAAAAAATTTTTTTGTGTAAAAATGAGGGGGGTTGTGTTGTTGTTGAACCCGAAAAGGTCGGAGAGGGTGAGGATTGGGGGTACGTTCAGTTAGGCCGGACCGGGTTGATGATATTTCTGGAGCTCGAGCCCCGAGATTTGCTTGTCTCCGCTCACCTCTAAAGCAAGAAGATCAAAAAGAATAAAAGAGGGACAGAACGAGAGAGGTATTTTGAAGACTCGTAAAAACGTAAGAGGAGGCCAGATGATGGAAAATAAGTGAATTGCAGAAATCCACGTAAAGTGGTTGTTGTTGAGATCAGGAGAGAGAGGGTGTCCTTCTGATAAGCCGAGGGGTCATGTCAATGTGCGGGACCGGCGCGGATTTGTTGTGCGATCAGGAAAGTGTTGACGCGATGTCTAAGAAGGGGGAAGTGGAAAACCACCCCACTATCACATACACGATCGCAACAAGGTCGACGGTAGTCTTACTGGTGACAATCGATTTCTTGCAATTCTTCTAGTTGTTGCGACGATAGTGCATAACGAGTTGAGATGATTATAGGTCTTGTCTTTTCCTTTTCTTTTCTTTTTCTTTTTCTTTCCCTTTTTAATTCGCCTACCAGGAGAGGGGACGATAGTGTGATGGATCAACCGTAATTAGGTTTGTGGGGCGGTAGGTAAATGAAAGTATGATAGAGATGGATTTCAACTGTAGCAGGCCCCAGAGATCAGGATGGAGAGATGGGAATCCTTTCGAGTTCGAATGGATGGCGATCGAGCTTGCATTGGGCCTCCGAAGCTGGCTTGAAGTTGGGATTTTTCAATCTGGTTGCAGAGGTCCAGAGCAGCCCGTCACGTGCACGCAGCTTGCCACACTTGCAGCTCCTCACAGTGCCAGCACACTCAGGTATCCAGGGGATATGAATATTATCGTGAAAGTTACATATACTTAGTGACAGGTTGAAACCCATTCCGGACCATGTTAAATGACTCCTCAAGCAGCGGGTATCGGATTACTATGGACAAGAACAAGCGGAACCTTATTGGTAGGTCATATATAGATAAAAAAGAATAAAAGAAAAAGCAAAAAAAAAAAAAGGTAAATCAGAACAAGTCCCTTATAACTCGTGCAAATTCTCCTTCATCTCCAAGTACCCCCGAAAGCCCCTCACCAGTGTTCTGGATTTCCCCTTCATGACCGACAAATCCATTTATCCCATCTGTGGTAGTCGATGTCATGAAATTGCTGAACCCGCCAACGGCCTCAAACAAATTCGTCAGCTCATGGCTCATCTGCAGTCCATTCAACGGGCTGTTCCCCAGCTCGCCCACCCCATTCATTGGTCCATATACTGAGAGATCTTCCATGGGGTGACCAGCTAAACCAGCCATAGCCACGGCAGCTGTCGAGTGGGGGTCGTTCCCATCAGGCCCAAATGGGCGCGCGAGAACCCCTAGTCTCTCTCCAATCTTTCGAAGGCCTTTAATCGTCTTCCATAGTCGCTTCGATACGTATGACTTGGTGCTGAATCCATTGATAAGGTCAAGCGCCATGTAGAACTCGTCCCGGACTTGTCGGTTAAACTCCGTAGGGGCATGGCATACTGCAAGGAAAAGTACGGCTAGTGCGGCGACGAGGAAGTAGTTGAAGGTGATTTGTTGAGTACGATAGATGTCGGAGGTTTGATTAAGCCGTGTGAGTACTCTTACCGTGTCTTTTGCAATATCTAATACCGTTTGAGCGTGACTCTTGTCCTCAGCAATGCTCGCCGCTGAGTGAAGAACTGGCCGGTAAATGAGAATCCGCAGCTGGTTCATGCGTAAGTACAAGAGTACCCGTAACCGTCGGAGACCCCGACTTGTATGTTCCTCCGGCCTTGGAGATTCAGAAGGATAGAACTTTAATGTGTCAGGGACCTGCTTGTACCACTGTTGTATCTGATAATCGAGATAGCCGATCTCGTCGCGGCGAGTATCTGTGGTGCCCTCTGACCCAAGTCCCGAGTACCAGATCTTTGAGCTGATGCGGTTGTATGAAACCATGCACTTGAGATACGGCAACGAGGGGTCCTAATGCGGAATTGGGAGATAAGCAAATCGAGAACATGAAGTGGAAGAGGAGTAAGATATCTTACAGGTTCTGGTAGGTTGGGGTCAATGTCTTCGTCCTGAATGACAAAGGGTAACCCGGTACCTAAGCTCCATCGTCTATCCAGACTATACACTGCCCAGAATATCTTAACAATTTCAGGCCATTGGGACTCATTCGGAAATGACTTGGCTAGTGCGTCCCGTCGATGGAGGCCCATCTCGAGACACATACGAGCACACACGCCGATGATCCGATAGGCCATAGCGTCGTCATCGGTGTGGAAATGATATGTTGCCTGTTATCTGATTTAGCAAAGCTATTCCCCTCTATATTTGACTAGTTTTGGTAGAGCACATACCATCATCCCTAACAACTGGATAGTTTTAATGTCGAGCGTTCCCCACATCCTAGCCTCAATCACGGGCTTCACACTGAGATAGAGACGTTGGCCAAGATCGCTCTGGCCACCTCCTTCAACCACAAGCGTTGTTGCGAGGATCATCTTTAGAAGGTTCGTATTGTCATCCTCAAGGCCATCAGATCCCGGTAATCCACGCTGTGCAAATCCGGTTCGCAGAGCGGCCTCCATAAAAGTGTAGAGCAGGTTGGCCTGGTGGGTGACTTGTTCGATATCTACCAGAGGATACATGATCCCGATCTCCTCTTCGTATACGCGACACAACCTCAGGGCTTCATCCCGTTTAATAGCCCATATTGGATCTTTGGTAGGGTGGATGGTGGTGGTGGTGTTGGTGGGTGGGAACGAGGGTCCATGGGGAGGGGAGCCCGCTGGGGTAGCATGTGCCGTCGTTAAATCATCCTGTATCACTTCCTCTGCTGGCGCAATACCCATATGTTGGAGGCTGGATCTCGCAACGTCGAAATTGAAGGCTGAGCTAGTAGGGCCATGGAATCGAGGGTGTCTCGGGCGTGGTTTGCCGACGGAGGTAGGCATTGGTGTGAACACCTGCTGCGAGCCATCGCGGGAGAAATTGTCGAAATTCGGGGAGTCAAAGGTGGGCTTCTGCGAACGCAACTCGTTGAGGCTTGTGAAAAGGCTACTGACTTGATCCTGTAGTAAGGTAATTTGATCTTTCATCGAACGGAATTCACTGTCAAGACAAGCGGAATGGTTAACCGAGCCGTCTCGCGGGAAGGTAAAGGAGATTGGCAAGGGGGGGGAGAGGAGGGGATTTGGGGTGCTATAGCATACTCGGAGTCCTTGAAATTATTATTACAACAATTAGGGGCATATCGGCCTGTAATTTAACATTAGATACTGACTGATCAAGAGAGAAAAAGAAAAGAAGGCTCACACTCAAGCTTCAAGTGACCACAACGTTGACAGGGCACTTGACCATTACATTTGATCTTGCGACGTTTGCACTCATTACTAAGGGAAACAGATAGTCTGGTCAATCCACTGGATCAAAAAATACCAATGCTATCGTATGAGGGGGATCCAATGGGGCTAACACAAAGCGAAAAAAATCGGATTTCTAAGATCCGGGATCATACCAAGCAATGGAGATGTAGCGATTCCGCTTCGAGCGCGTTTGAGTTCCGTTGGTCTGTTCCGCCTTTCTCTTCGCGCTGTCGCCACTTGGGGCGGCATCTTGCTCTCCTAATACCGGCTGAGATGGTGTCGCATCAGCCTGAGGGGATTCTGAAGCCATGTCGGACAGAATTCTGGATGGTCCGATCGACCAGCGGCGTAAGTGATGGGGGTGAAGAGTGCGGAGGGTTTCCTTTCCCTCCTCCCTGCTTGGTGCGCGGGGTTTCCGTTTCCCCAGACTTTGGGTCCAGCCAATCCTGCTTGGACCTCAGGTGGAACTGGACAATTCTCCGGTTACCTTATGCTGCGTACTTGATAATACATTATTATTGGCCTAGAGTACATAACTACCAAAGTACCTACCTACCTAACCTCACCTACAAGTACCTCCCTACCTATCTAGTACATAATTACAATTCATGACTGGATGTTTATGGCAAGCTAGAATCGTGGTAGTTGTGAGAGCACGACATGTTAGCATGGCAGGCAATAACACGTTATCTTCAAAACCCCAGCAAAGTCAATAACATACACACGACGAGTTATATATGTAGGATAGAAAAAGGAAATGAAAAAAAATTATGCGTCCCCTCCAAAATATCGACCTATTCTCACATATGACCTCGTGTCGATCGAAGGATAAAAGCGGAATTCTCCGAAGGCACGTGGTTCAAGGTCCATCATCATCCATATCAAAAAAAAAAAAAAGATTTCAATTTCAATGGGTTTCACTGAAATCACCACCACATCATTAATAACCCAATTTCACTAGCATTGTTGTGAAGTCAATTCTCACAATTTTTCTGGATGAAGCCCCAGCAATGGATTTTCCATAATAACCCACGGGTCTGGCGTCAGCTACCACCCATTTCCTTCATCTCTCCAACTCGACGTTCACGTTGCTTTGGGTCCTCCTCCTCGCCAGCTACCTACAAACCCCTCCCAGTTCTCCACGATGTTAATATCGACCAATTTCGCAAAGAATACTTCACCCCGGAACTCCCCGTCCTCCTTCCGCGCCAGTACTTCCTTAATTGTCTCCCTGCCTTCGAACGCTGGTTTCAACGCTCTTCTTCGACAGTCAACGCACTCCCACAGCAACTAAACACCTCATACCTCTCCCAACACAGCACAACCGACACATTAGTACCGCTTGAATTAACAACGACAACAGCACAGTCGCCGTCGACGGAATCAGGATCTTCCGTCCAGCAGCCTCCCACAGAAGCAGCAGACTCTTTCGCGACCTCCTTTCGACACTTCCACGCTCCATTAACTCTATTCCTCGAATGGATTCGCACAGTCGAGACCTCTCAAACACCGCAAGCACATTCAACGCGGCTCTATCTAGCACAATGCCAGCTTCTCGATTTACCGCCCATCTTACGCGATGATTTTCCCACCCCGGAACTTGTAGCCCTGGCCGGAAAGGGTGATGTCTATGATACAAACTTATGGATCGGATACCCACCTACCTATACGCCTCTGCACAGGGACCCGAATCCAAATTTATTTGTGCAATTGGCTGGGAGGAAGGTGGTACGTCTGTTGGCCCCGGGCGACGGACAACAGGTGTTTTCGTCCGTGAGGCGGCAGTTGGGTCGAAGGGGGGATCATGAGGCGGCTGCTTTTCGTGGTGAGGATATGATGAAGGGGGCCGAAAGGGACTTGCTAGAGCGGGCAGTATGGGGTGATAAAGGTAAAGATAGGGACGGCGTAGATGTGGAGCGCTGTGAAGGATTTGAAGCAAGCTTAGAGGCCGGGGATGGGCTTTTCATTCCAAAGGGATGGTGGCATAGTATCAAGGGTGTGGGGGATACTGTCACTGCTTCGGTAAGTATCCTTTTTCCTTGTTATACCTTTTTTTAACTTATCCTTTGCCCTTGCGCGGTAACAGTAGCTAATATTGGCATCTAGGTCAATTGGTGGTTTCGATAGCTGCTTCCTAAAGTAAACTTTAGTCTTGTAATTGCGACTGACAAACCAGTGTTCCACCTTTACTGGATTTAGATACCTATAGTAGATAAATACGCAAATAATAAAGAGCGCAGGGAGAGGACTGAATATTCATGAATTGAACCATCTCCCCTCCTATTCCCACACTGACCATATAGGATGTAGTACATCAATTCATATTTAGGACAACCAAAGGTACCAAGTTCAAACTATACATGACCAAATTCAATGGCAAACCAAAGACATATCCCATCACCTCATAACCCAATCATCATTTAATTCCCTATAATGCCCAAAGAAATATAAGTAATGGGTAACTTCGTGTTTCGGAAAACAAAAAAGGCCACAATCTTCATCACTGAGAAGGTGTCTCTTTCCATCCAAAGATATTTAGACCCAAAATTATGTACTTGTAAATTTAAGATAAATAGAAAAAAACTGACAAACAACATTATCATCACATCATCAAGCATGATTAGAATCAAAGAGTACTAAAATATAAGAAATTGAAAAAAAAAGACAATCCCAATAGAAACATTTTAAGGATTGGTGGGAAAGAAAAAGAAAAGGAAAAGAATAGGGTGAAAAGAAACAAAAGAAGAAGAAGAAGAAGAATAAAAGAAAAAGAAACCCTACGTCAATACTGGTACATTGATATCAATACCTGATAAAGTTGTAGGAAGGGAAATATCAAGGTCCATAACGTCATTCCGCATTTCATCCTCATTCCAGAAGTAGCCTCCGGCTTGATCTCGTTTCCTTGCTCTAGCGGAAAGGGCTTCCGTATCTACGAGATCGGAGCCAAGGGCGCACTCCTGCTGAGAGAGAATGAAATCGATAAGGACAGCGCGAAGTCGGTTCCAAATTGTACCCTGTTGTTTCCATTCAAGGTGCTTCGCGACGCGCATCATACGAGACACGACCCAACACCTATCTCCGGAATCGCCCTGGTCGGTAGATGGGAACCCGCCATTGTTAAGGAAGACCCAAAGAATCGAAGTGATGCTGGGGTTTTCGTAGGGATTTATGGAATATACTTCCGCTTCAAGCCAGTTGAGGTAGTGGTCGAAATTGGTGGAGGTAGAGTAACAGTGATGAAGGGCGACGGCAAGGAAAAATAAGCATGACATACAGGTATATTCATCTATAAACCGGATATCACGGATACCGTGGTCGTAATCTGGAAGTGATGTTAAAATTGAATGGAGGCGGGTGCCAGGGATGAAGCTTTTAAGGCGTGGGGGGGAGTTGGCAGGAGCGATGCTACTAGGGGAATTTAGAGCGGCACGTTCGAGCTCATAAAGATGGCGGAAGAAGCGGAGAAAATCTTCGCGTGCACGGAGCTGATCACAGAGATTCTCAGTGTTTTCGGGAGAGGTAGAGTTGTGTGGTATAGGGAGGTGGATGTTCGGGTTGAGGAAAGGAAAGCAAGTTGGAGGTGAGTCAGGAACTGCACCAGTCCAGGGAAGAGCAGTGTTGATGATGGCTTTCCGGGCGCAACTGAAATCAACCCTAGTCAAGTCATTAAAACAAAAGCCCTGTGTCGTGATGAGGTCATAAGAGGAGAGTAATGGTACCAATATAGGACTTTCTCTAGGAAAGGACTCGAGGTTCGCATACTCTGCATGCCGCCTCGGTACCTGATCATCGACGATAGCCCTTTAAAGTGCATTCGTTCGATAGACGCATCTTTGGACCATTTCTTTTGGGAGTCAGCTCATCGAGAAGAAGTATAGAGCAGGCTAGGTTACCTCGATGACAGCCATCGTGGCTACAGCGTAGATAGTCCCATCATGTTGCCCCTTTGAATCCAACTGAATGCGTTCATTCATGAGACGGAGTGCGCGCATTTTATGCGTAAGGCTCTGGACAGACTCAGTCTTGCCCTCAACACCTGCACGGTGTTTCGAAGCAATTGCCAACATGGCCTGAAATGGGAGCTCATCATGCATTGCAAACTGGCGGAAGATTTCCATCATTGGATTATATGTATAAGAGTTGGCAAATTTGTACATCATTGATGGGTATATATCGACAACTAAAGAAAATGTTAGCTACCAAACTCAAGTTCACATTAAAATTTAACCTTTTATTGGTCTAATATTTTTTTTTTCATTTTTCAATTTTTTTCTTCTTCTTTTCTATTGCGTGCTAAGATAACCTACAATGCTGGATCAATTCATTGTCTGCCTGGCTGATGGGCACCGGGTAAGTGCTAAATGGGTCCCGAATGACTCCCTGCTCGGGAAACACTTTTGGGTCAGGGTACTTGCGTCTCACAGTGAGTGGTAGGGGGGATTCCACCTCGCATTTGATTTTGTGAGACTTAGGTAATAGTAACCGGGGCGGTTCTTTGGCCCTATCCTTTGTACTTGGGCGATGATGTTGCTGCCGTTGCTCCTCGTCACTAGATGGGGAACTTCTCTCGGTTTTCGTTGTCCCCCCATCATCTACATCTTCCACCCTGTTGATTGGAGACTCCAGTTTCGGGGAGTCAGACGCAGACACAGGGCGCGTAGTCCAACCACTAACGGGTATACGAGAGGCTCCTAGTCGGGCGATGCTGTCTAAGCGTCGTTGGTGCATATATTGGCGCATAGCATGACGACGGACTTGACGCCGAGATTCGTTATCAGTTACTAGGACAAACTCAAAGTTCTTTGATTGAGACGGCGACTGTTGACCACTCTTGGAGGGCCGACTCCTAGCGGTTGATCCTGTCGCCCCTGTCGCTGCATGATTACTGGTTGCACTGCTGATGGTAGATGAGGAAGAGCTCTGGCGCGCAAGCGGAATGGCGACTGATGACGAGGAGGATGAGGAAGCGGCCGCAGGCGTATCTTTTAGGCCCTGGATAGTGGTAGTCGCAACGACAGTGGTCTGCTGCTCCCCCTCCTCGCCCATCGTCTCATGATCGGCCCGGGCCGGTGATGGAGGGGAGTAATAATATTCAATTCAATAGTCCAGCTCAGAGACCGGGAAGGGTGGGGAAACAAAAAACCGGGGAAGGAGGGGGGGCAAGGATCCAGAACGGTCAGTGGAGGAACTGCCCGCTTGCTAATTCGGACAAGAAACAAAGACTCATCCCATCACACACGGGAAGCTATCAGTATCTCAGAAGCGAAGAACACATCGAAAGAGATTGGGAGTTGGTCTGGCACAGTTTCTAATCCAATGTTTGCGTTCTGCCCGATTTCCCCTTTGGGTCCATGCCCCACCTTCTACCCCACGTGATGGAGACCTAGAAAGGCTGCCCATCTGACTCAGCTTTCCTGATCGGTCGTATTGCGTTGCCAACTGGTCTGATTCGACCGCTAGAAGAAGAGAAGGGTATAACTTCAAGGGAAGGGACAGAAGGGCGTGTATCAAAATGTTCGCAAACTTTCTGATACGGATCGGCCAGTCAAGCGTTACTCCCACTCCAGTCTTGAATGTTAAGAGGCTTATATTTTTAGCTCCCGAGAATCTATGCATGTTGACAAAGCTGCCAGTTATGGACACACATAACGTACATACAGTTCTTTCCCAGCTCAAGCTATGCTCCACTTTGCAAAAATCGTCCCCACGGGGTAACTCCAGCGGACTTGACCTTCGAAACAGTTTATTATTTTTGTCACCCTATCGTCAAGGCGACTCCTGGTTCACCAGAACATATCACTGATGCAAGTACAACTGCCTCATTGTTCGACCCGGCATTGATATAGGCTAAGCATGATACGAAGCTTTCCGGGGTGTCTTTTGCACAGTAGTAAAGACCTTCCGGAAACTTTAATAGCTTTGCGAGGGGAAAATAGCCTTAGGTGGCTGACGCCCTTGGTTTGGTATTTTGGCCGATATTAAGCTTCTCACTATACCAAAAGGAGGGTGTAAAAAGGACTTTCTCTATCACATCTGTGTAGTCTGACCCCGGTTGATGTTGAGTCTGATGATGTGGAGAAGTGGTCGAAGGAAAACAACTGTGATACTTGTTCCACTGAATCTATTTGATTCAAGATCAACTGTAGCACAGTGAAAATTATGTGTAGAACCATCCCACATATCATGCTGACCTTTTTGTGCTTTGGAGGCTTGAGAACAACCTTTGTTTATTTTAGGCTCCTTCAAGGTAAAAGTGTTGATCCTGTACATCAAAGTAGTGAGGCCTAGATTAGCGAATCTATAGAAATAGAGTATAGCCGGCAATTATTTATGGGTATCTTTTATTGGCCACTATTTTCTCGTAGCTTGGAGAGCGCGGCCATTATTCCATCACTCATAGCTTCCTCCTGTACGGGTTTATGGCCTGGGACTCCTTGCTGGCTATCACGAGACTCCATGGAAGGGCTTTCATCCCCATGATCTGGAGGGTTCTCACCCCTAGTTGCTGCTGCCATTGGGCCCTGCTTGTTCCTTATCGGAGCCGTTGATTTTTTAGTGCGCTCTACTCTAAAGTCCTCTCGCACTGCATTACACCATTGTTTTACCTTTTTCTCGCCCCATCCTGGAACTGAGTTGATTTGCTCTGGTTGAGCATTCACCGCGTTTTGTACACTACCAAATGTAGATATAAGACTAGCGGCATCAGATTTATTGATACTTCGGGGCGTTGTGACAAACTCCACAAGAGAATCTTTGTATGACTGAGCTTGCTGGGCGCGAATTGCGGTTGGTTGAGAATGTTCCGAAGCCTTGAATAGCTCCAAGTAGTGCGCAGCTTCTGGCGCTGACCAGCATAGGATTAAGGTGAGGTTGTTAATGACTGAGGTCTTTGAAAGCTCCTTCAAGCTTTCTTCATGATTTGGGATGTCGACAATGACGAGAAGGATACGGAGTAAATATTTGCCGGCTAATGGTCGGATTCGTGAGTAAATATATTCTGGGTGTAATCGATGGTACTTTAAGGATAGGAAAAGGGCGCAGGTGGTAGCTCCGATGATATAATCTGCGGGTGTATCAGCATACTCCCACGGGAGTGCCTTGATGTGATTTAGTATAGGGTTGCCCTTCTGCCTCGTTGAGACTAGAATAGCAGAGGGACCGGATTTTCCTGGGAGTGCTTGGGGCTTTGGTTGCTGAACCTTGGGCTGCGGTGGTCGTGGGGTAGCGGAGTTAGGCCCGGGAATTTGTAGGGTCTGAGGTGGATTATTCACATTTGAATTAATCAGGTTGCTGAAATCAACATCACAATCTTCGAATTCCTCAGTCATTGTCTTAGTAGTAGTTGCTTTGTGGTCAAGCGATAAATGAGTTATTTATCCTGGATAGGGCGAGCTCTATCTAATCGATCGTGAACTCCAACACCGACCTCACCGCCTAGACCCACTTTGCTTCGATACCGCAAATTTTCTGCCGTTGATTTTTTGCCAAAAAAAAAAAAAAGGAAAAGGAAAAGGAAAGGAAATTCAACTAAAGCATTCAGTACAGTATGGCTGACATCGACGAAACAAGCAGCGCAGGACATATCTCCGCTACTAGCGGAGATAACCCTCACCAGAAAACGTCAGACTCGCCAAACAAGAAGCAGGAAGATTCAACTTCTAGTCAACCCAGGAGAGAATTATTCGTCCGATCACTTCCCGCCTCAGCGACTACCGAGAGCCTCGCAGAACATTTTTCACAATCCTACGTGATCAAACATGCTGTTGTTGTCAATGACTCAAAGACTAAACAATCAAAAGGATATGGTTTCGTGACTTTCGCTGATGTCGAAGACGCCAAAGCTGCTTTGGAGGAATTCAATGGATCCACCTTCGATGGAAAGAAAATCAAAGTGGACTACGCTCAGCCTCGTCAGCGTGTTGTCGATGAGACAATTGGAAAAAGTGTTCCATCGGCTGCTGCTCTGGAGCAAAAAAAACAGAGAGAGCAACACAAGACCGACTCCCAGCCACCCAAGCTGATCGTCCGAAATTTACCTTGGAGCATCAAAGAGCCGGAGGACCTTGCAGTACACTTCAGGAGCTTTGGAAAGGTCAAATATGTTACACTTCCGAAGAAAGGAAGTCAACTGGCAGGTTTTGGATTTGTGGTTCTAAGAGGAAAGAAAAATGCTGAAAAGGCTCTTGCGGCCGTGAATGGAAAGGAGGTGGATGGGAGAACTCTGGCCGTCGATTGGGCAGTGGAGAAGGAGGTTTGGGATAACCTGCAAAAGGAGGAACAAGAGAAAGAAGATTCTAAAGAGGAGGAGCTTGTTGATGTCGATATGGAAGACGAGCTCGCGCAAGGAATAGAAGAAGAGGAGGATGAAGATTCACTTTCTGCTGATGAAGACGATGATATAAGCATGGACGATGAAGAGGATGAGGATGGTGAAGAAGAGGAGGAAGAAAAAGAGGACGAGAGAAACGCTTCTACTATATTCATCCGCAACCTACCTTTTACGTGTGACGACGAGACGCTTTATGAACATTTCACTCAATTTGGACCGCTTCGTTATGCGCGAATTGTTGTTGATCCCGAAACCGAGCGCCCCCGTGGCACTGGATTTGTGTGCTTTTGGAAGCCCGAAAATGCATTGTCTTGCATGAAAGATGCACCAAAACAGCCAGACACTACTATCAATGAAAAAGATAAGAACAAGAAAGTCAACTCCAAGCAATCAATTTTACAGAATGAGAATACCGATCCTACCGGGCGCTACACTCTAGATGGCCGCGTGTTACAGATCAGCCGGGCTGTGAGCAAATCTCGCGCCACACAGCTTGAAGAGGAGGGAGTATCCCGACGTCTCGTCCGGGACACCGATAAACGCCGACTTTACCTTCTTTCCGAAGGAACCATCTCGCCAAACACCTCCCTCTACAAGAAGCTTTCTCCTTCCGAGATCAAGATGAGAGAAGATAGTTTTAAGCAACGACAAAATTTCATCAAGAAGAACCCAGCCCTCCACCTTAGCTTGACCCGACTCTCTATCCGCAACATACCCCGCCATGTTACTTCCAAGGACCTGAAACAACTGGCCCGAGAGGCTATCGTCGGATTTGCCAAGGATGTCAAGGCCGGCCTGAGGCAGCCATTGTCGAAGGAGGAAAACCAGCGAACCTCTGAGGCCATGAAGGAGGCAGAGCAGCTCAGAAAGAAGAAGGGAGTCGGTGTGGTTAGACAGGCCAAGATCGTCTTTGAAGGACGGGACGGCAGTAAGGTCAATGAGGACAGTGGCGCAGGCCGAAGCCGAGGTTACGGATTCATTGAATATTATTCCCATCGACATGCGCTGATGGGTCTAAGATGGCTAAATGGCCATGCGGTCGAAGCACCCAAAAACGCCTCTGAGGATGTGAAGGAAAGGAAAAAGCGCTTGATTGTTGAGTTTGCCATTGAGAACGCCCAGGTGGTAAAGCGCCGAAACGAGCAGCAACAAGCGATATTACGCAAAAAGGAAAGCCAAAAGGGCGATAAGTACAAGAAGGAGGGAGGAAAGGATGAATCCGGTCCTAAAGGACAGAAGAGAAAGAGATCCGAGAGCAGCGGTGACAAGGCCCCGGCAGATTCCGAAGAGCACAACAAGATCGCTAAACGCAATCGCATCATTGCGAAGAAAAGGATGCAACGGAAAACTCGGAGAGGAAAGGCTTAATTTGAGGCGGTGGGGGGAAGCCTCCGTTTGTTTTTTGTGTTGGGGTGAACCGAGAGGAAAGAAAAGTTATATAGACCAGTTAATCAATACTATGCACAGATAAAATTCCATCCAATCTGATTGTAGTCCCTGGGCAACTCAACGGTCCATTTCTTCTCTGGCAAGTATGCCTATTTACTACTGAGCAGCAGACCTCAGCCTACCAACTGTTTGAATGCAGTGTAGAATTCATCTTGATATTATGCCTTCATGGGTTGAGGTTGTGCTGTTATAAGTATTTTCTTACTAGTAATAACATGCCTAAGGCTCTTTCTTTACTGAGAACCTACTGAGAACCTCCAGATATAAGTCACGCAGTTGGATGAATCTTGTGGGTAAAGGTGATGGGCTGTCACCAATGGCATGTTCAATCCATCTGAAACTAGGTAGGTTAGTAGAGCAAGAAAAAAAATTGTATAAAATTACTTACTTACTTCTCATGCAATCATGATAGAAGAACAATAATATCATTACTGAAAATCCCTTCCCCAGAAACCCTGTGCATCCAGCCTCTCTGATAACATTCTAATATGCTTGCATTATCAGCATCAAACCGCATATTTCCCTCGTTTAAAATCTGGTTTAAATTTTTAGAAGCTGCCTTTAAAGGCCGCCCCTTAGGGAACGAGCGATTAACTGGCTGAGTCTTAATATATTTAAAAAAACATCTGCATCATCCCTGAATACATGGAAGAGATGACCTTCTGTTATTGTATTATAAACTTCTTATTTGAGGTCACTCTGATGCTTCGAAACTAGTGTCAGTTGCATAAGCTAGGCCAAAGCCAATCCATTTGCTTTCGGGATGGTATCAATAAATGGCACCTACATAATGAATGATATCAACTACTGATGCCACCCCCCTGGATGCCCATCTGTGATTACAAATATGAAGCTTATAGCTTCTTTGTCAAGTGTGAACCATTCATCATACCCCTTTGAAGTTAAAAGGGGTGCTTGGAAATGATCGAATATCTGGTTGAATAGGTTGATTATCTGGCTTGGAAATGATTGAATATCTGGCTTAGAAATGAGATGGAGGTAGAGAGCTCTAGGCAGTAACATCTCTAGTCACCTGATCGAAGTTTCAAGGCCAATAGGTAGATTTGAATGGAAACCTCTAATAGGATTATGGTAGTTTGTGGTAACAAACTAGTACCATACCTGGTGACCGGGACATGGCGACCTGGCCTTGCACTAACTCAACAGCGGCCAAAGTGGTCTTTCGGTATCGATTTCACAGGTTCCCAGATTCTAGCTGCAATTATATCTCTTATTTCACTCTTTCTTCCTTGTTTATTGACTCTCCATATCGCGCACGTGGAGTAAGATAGGTCAGTTCTTTCGACAGCTCAACCAGCCAATCCCGACCCCTGGCGAAAATAACAAGAATGTAAATATTAGGGCTCAAATAATCGTCAATAGAAAGTAGGCAGCTAATGTGCATGTACGCATATATGTACCTAAAGGTCAAAATATTTGAAACATTGGATATAAGGTAGGTATGTAAACTCGTTTCGGTCCCCCCTCTCTCTCTCTCACTTTTTTTTCTACCGTCATCCCTCATCCTCCTCTTAATAATTTTGGGCATCCTTTACCTTACCCACAATATTGTATCGCTTACTGAAGAAGGTGTACCATTCATCGAGTACCTTCTTTTCCTTATCGTCAAGATCGTACCATTCAGGGACACACTCCTCTGGTTTTAGGGATGAGCGCGCAAGGGCTCGGGACGCATCCTTGCCAGCGAATACTAGATCGGGGAGCCCAAAATAAACGAATGGATTGTATTAGCCAATGATTGTCTGTTGGTGTATTGATCGGTTTTGGTTCCGCTCTTTGAATTGAACGAAGCCCAAAGAGAGGGAGAGAAAGGGGGGAGCGGAGGTTGAAATAGGTAGTTATGTTCTCACCGCGATAGTTCCCTTCTGGGCCGTAGGCCGAGTTCTTGCTCACATCGAAGACAATTCCCTTGATAGCGACGAGAGTGGGACGGGTTGGGTCGGAGCCTGGAGTGGGTTGGATGCATCGAGTCAGTGATGTAGATATGTGAGGGATTATCCCTGCCTAGTGAGAGGGGACTTTCGTTTTTTTCCCCTTGTGAAGAGGGGAGTATAGATATAGATATGGTATAGAGAGTAATGCGGGGGAGAGGAACCCACCATCGCACAGGGCCAATTCTTCTTTGGTTATCGGGTCGTCCTTTGGGGGATCAAGCTGGACGGGGACTTTTGGGGCGAAACGGCCCGAGTTCTGTTCACTTCCGGACATTTTGGATTAAGTGAAAGGGAGGGGGTGGATGGAGGGAAGCGAGGTTTGTATTATTGGAGATTGAGGGGAAGAAAGCGAGCGAGGTAAAGTTGAAGAGGAGAATAGTTTGTTTTGTTTGAACATGAAGAGGAAGCACGACAACGCGGGGCAGGCGGGGAGGGGAGCGAAGTTCGGAGGGCCGAAATAACCGTGGGTCTCAGGATCAGCCTAGGCTTTTTCATTTCTTATGGGAGCACGTTGTTTGGAGTGAACATGTTATCACTTGCTTCTATTCACTAACTAAATCTATTTTGGAGAGTCCAGTTGTTCTGCCAATTTCAAATATCGACAGATCCAAATAAGGTTAATATTATACATTAACTAGGAGGTACTATTGAAGCGTCTGGATTGACTGACGTCAACCTGTCTACCCCGTGACTAACCGACGACCACATGCATTCTTACATGTCACAGGAATCTGCTGAACTTAGCTAGGCCTGTGTGACTCTCCTGCCAGCTAAATCCATCAATTCACCCTTTTTTAATGTAAACCCATCCGCTCCATATCGACCGAGCGTCTCTTTTCTTCTATCACAGGTCAGGACATGGCATCACCTCAGGAAAACCAACCCCACTCTCTATCCCGGCCTCTCGCCAATGCCTCCGCCCCGAATCCTCAGACCTTAGAGCGAGAAGCAGCTCAACAAGCTCATCCGCGAACAAACTCCATCGACTCTACTAGCTCCGTTGAATCGAATCTATCGCACTACCTCCATTACGAAGATAACTCCTGTTTTTTCCCACCAAGTTGGTTAGGGGAACCGCCTATCCAAAGTAATCCAAACCAGGGCAGTAGCTCTATGCGACCCTAAGGTCTGACATTACCTACCTAGTATAACCGAAGCTGGGTGGGAGGTCGTGTGGTTTATATGTGTTTGTATGTGTCTTGTCTTGTCGAGGCTGGAGCGTACCGTGACGGCGATAGCTGGATAACTAACGACGAGAAGAGTAGATACTCCCTGCATTTCCATTTAAAAATTTAGGGCATTTGTTCCATCTTCTGGCTATGGCGGTTATTTTTTGAAATATGGCACTTGGGGGCGAGATGGTAGACCAATGCAAGCAAAGTGGGAAGTAGAGTACTACCCAGGCATCCTTGGCGTTCGAATGTACCTTATCTTGCCCTTTTTTTACACCTCGAAAATAGCATTGTTGTATGAATATGGGGTGGGTGAATAATTAATATTGGCATCGTCTAATTAGCAGTACCAAGGCACAAAGAATGTCAAGCTATCCCAAACCGGCGCAGGTTAGCCTGGCGCTACTGTTTAAGGTGCATTACTGGTGTGGATTCTCGTGGCTGATACATGACTTGGTGGGAAGCTTTTTCCTTACACCACCAACCAGCACTTTAAATATTATAGTTCGTCTAGAGTGGCTTTAGTGAGTGTTCAACTTTCCTCTTCCATCTGGAAAATCATATTAAAATGAGCAGTAAACGAAGCATACCATACGAGCCTAAACTTTGACAAAAATCAAGAATGCTCTCGGCCGCAAGATCCCCACCCCGCCCAGAAACAGTTAGACTAAGTAGTACTACCCAAGAACACTTCGCAGTGTCGCTCCACTTTACCCTGGTAACTCTTCGATTATTCCGGAGTACCTACCACCGCATTACCTAGCCTCTGCCACTTCCCCATGGGCCAGTTCGCCTCTAATGGCCAGACAGTGCCTGAGCTTCACCTCTCATGGATCTGGTTTCATCCAAATCCAGGGGGTCTACACTCAACCTTAGTTGTCTAGTTTGGATACTCCTCCCTCTCCCCTTACATCCAGCCTGAGTTCAAATCTTTCTTGGCCTGTAGCATCATGCGCAAATTTTCCCTCTTAGCGTTCTTTAAAATGTTGCAATCCTAGTCCTACAGCCAACCATGTGCTCCAACATACTTCTTGGCACGCCAATTACTTCAGTGGGGAACCCTGAGATGTGGATAGAGTCGCCAGCCGATTCAAGAGATCTTCTCTTTCTTGTGATTTGCTCACTTGATTGAACATGATCAATTTCGCTCCAGTCATCGAGCCGTTATCTGTGGCTTAATTTTATCTTAGCGTTTTACTTCCCTTTGCCTTTTTTTTTCTTTTCTTGTCATTCTATTCGCTTGGCCCACGATTCGGGCTGATGCTACGGTGATACTAGCTTACTTTGCCCGATCTTTAAAAGGTGAATTTCTCTTCTCCAGATGAGACTCAAAATTTTTATTTTAAACAGAAATTCCCCTCCCCCCACCCACCTTCTCTCTCCCTTTATTTTATTTTATTTTTTTATTTTTTCATTCCCTTTTCCATTATCTCTTTACCGCACGTTTGTTATTTCCCCCCTCTTGCGCGCTTCTTTTGTGACCGGCCCTCCAAAGAGTTCTCCCCAACTCTTTACTGGCCGCTAACAATGTCGAAGCTGGGTGTAGGTTTTGAAAATACTTCCCACGATGGGGGTATTTCTCCTTCGGTTAATTACCAGGGAATGACAACCGATGGATTGACAAAACGACTCGGAACCCAAAAAGAAGTATCTGAGAAGGACTCGGTGATCGATAACCGTGAAGAATCCATTGAAGAAGGCTCAGGGCCCTCGGTTGATCATACACATCGCAAGCTCAAACCTAGACATGTGCAGCTTATTGGCATTGGTGGTACAATTGGTACTGCTCTCTATGTACAGATTGGTAAAAGTTTAGGCGAAGGCGGTCCCGGAAGCTTGTTCTTAGCTTTCACTCTATGGTAAGTCCCCGTATGGCTGTCTATTTGTTTAGATGTTGAGCCATTTTCTGCGCTTTTTGTCTCTTCTCTCGGTCATTTCGTCCTCCCATTTTCCTGTATTACAAAGAAACAGCCTCTTTATTTCAGGGAAAATTGAGTACATTGAAAAAAATAAAGATTCAGAACAAAGGCCAAAGGAGAAACCCCGATGCAAAAGACGGAGGGCGTTTGGCCCAATTAATTACCTATTTGCGACAGCTGCCCTTTCTACTGCCTCTCTTAGAGGATTTTGCTTTGCCCAGCTTGCCCCTCCTAATTACGGCACCAGATTCTTATACGTCTCTTAATTCTAGGTGCGGTGTCATCTTGTGTATCACTGTTTGTACGGAGTCCCAGCTTCCACCCATCTGAGCCCATTTGCCCCCATCCCCGCCATCTATTTCAGCGACAGCTTTTGCCCATTGCAGCCCTATGCGAACACCTGGATATCTTTCTCCTCCAATGCGACACTACTATTTTGTGTGGAACCCCTACTCCACAACCTCCCGTGCAGCTATATCCATTCCAACTACTCCCCCAGACCATCCTATCCTCATAATGTTCAATGCCACAATTGCTAAACAGGAAAACTTTTAGGTTTGGCTGAAATGGTCACATACTTGCCGATTTCTTCGCCCTTTATCCGATTCGCTGGTCGTTATGTGGACGATGCCTTCGAGGTTGCTGCTGGCTATAACTTTTTCGTGTTTGAAGCGGCAATGGTACCGTTTGAGATGACTGCATGCAACATGATCATTAATTACTGGAGTGACGCAGTTCCGATAGGCGCCATGATTGCTATTATCCTTGTTTTGTATATGTTCGTTCTCCCTACATTGACTTCCTGCATTTCCCCAATCAACTCCGTACTAAGTAAGATGCTTCCAGCCTGCTCAATGTCTTCGCGGTGAAATGGTATGGAGAATCCGAGTTCTGGCTCGCACTCAGTAAAGTCCTCCTGAGCGTGGGACTAATCTTCTTTACTTTCATTGTGATGCTCGGAGGTAACCCCCAAGGTGATCGGTTTGGATTTCGCTATTGGAAGGAACCGGGTGCGTTTGCCGAGTACTACAAAACTGGCAATTTGGGACGATGGCTTGGGTTCCTTGCCTGCTTGATTCAGGCCAGTTTCACTATTGCCGGACCCGATTATGTCTCTATGGCTGCTGGAGAGTCCGTAAACCCGCGTGGAAATTTGCCAAAGGCCTACAACGGGATGTTTTACCGACTAACCTCTTTCTTTATCCTGGGTGCCCTGTCTGTCGGTATTCTGGTTCCTTACAACGACAAAGAAATGGCCGCAGCTTTTGAGGATGATCTCCCTGGAGCGGCAGCGTCTCCATATGTGGTTGCGATGAACCGTCTCGGCATTCCCATTCTCCCGCACATCGTCAACGCTATGGTTCTCCTTGCCGCGTTTAGTGCGGGAAATAGCTATGTTTACTGCGCCAGTCGGAGTCTTTACGGTCTCGCATTGGATGGCAAGGCACCACGCGTGCTGACCAAGTGCACCAAGTCTGGTGTACCGATTTACTGTGTTGGAGTTGTGCTTCTTATTGCACTCCTCGCCTTTTTGCAAGTGTCAAATGGTGCAGCTGTCGTTCTCAGCTGGTTTGTCAGTCTCGTAACAGCCTCCCAGCTCATCAACTTCTCTGTTATAACCTTCACGTACACCCGATTCCGCAAAGCTCTTATGGCTCAAGGTGTCTCGCGTGAAACTCTCCCCTACCGGAGCCTTGGACAGCCATATGTGGCTTACATTGCGCTCGTCTCAACGGTGACAATGGCATTTGTGAGTGGATACGAGGTTTTCCTCCCAGGTAATTGGGACATACCCACGTTTTTCTTCTCGTATACGATGATTGGTGTTTTCCCAATTCTATATTTTGGATGGAAGATTATTCATCGGACTAAGGTGCGTCCGCTGGGAGAGATTGATCTTACCACAGGCGTGGAAGAGATTGAAGAGTACACGAAGAATTATAAACCAGAGCCAGCGAGGTGAGAGTTTTTCTTTTCCTTTCTTTTTTTTTTTCCCTTCTTTTCACTAATAAGTCTATACAGCAATCCCTTTTCGAGGTTTGGTGATTGGATTTTCAGCTAGTTGGCAAGACGATTGAATGTATAAACGTACATAGATACATATAAATCTTTATCAATTATCGTATGAAATTGAAGATGAATTTATGATTATTCAGTATCTAGAAAGCTTTTCTTTCTTTTTCCTTTTTTTTTTCCCCCTACCCAGTTCCTCCAATCCTCTCATTAAGTATTTATAGTTGTTTATTTGATCAGAGTTCACATAAAAACGTGGGACCAGAACTTGGTGATGTGATTGGTTAAGTTCGATAAGCTACCGGCAGTTAACTTTGCTTCTTAGTTTAGGTAGGAAGGATATGGGATCCCGTCGGAACCTACCATCTATCCGTCATAGAATTTTCTAGACCACCCCATACACTCACAACTGACAACCCAGCCCTCCCGTCCTCCTCCTCCTCCTCCCCTCTATTAAAAAACAGACGCAAACGAGACGACGGAAGAAAAAAAGAAAAAGAAAGAAAAACAAAGAAGAAAAAAAAGAATGTACATGTCCCTCCCTAAACTCTTCTCGCGCGCAACACTCTTCTCCCACCTCCTCTTCACTTCCACCTCGACCTCAACAATACCACTTCGCGCCATCGCCACCACCACCACCATCACCAGCAGGACAACAAGAGCCATACCCCTCACCTATCCTACCTGTCCTGCAAACCTTACCTATACCTATTCTACAATGTCCCAATCACAATCACAACCGCAATCGCAATCACAATCACAAATAGAATCAGAATCACCATCGACATCGTCTACAAATCCCCCTTCAGATCAAAATCCACCGGAAAGGCTCCTCGCCCTGCCGGACATAAACGGCGCAGGCGCAGGATCAACGACAAACATCGATCTCAGCAATGGCGGCGAGGGGAGTGTGAAACTTGACCATCTCGGTCCGCTCGTCGTGAATGTTGATGGGACTCTCTCGCAGATCGCGAATTGGGAGCATATGGCGGAGATTGAGAAACGGAATACGTTGAGAGTGTTGGGGAAGAGGAATAAGATGAGGTTGGAGGCTTTGAAGGCGAAGAGGTTGGAGGAGGAGGAGGCGGAGAAAGAAAGGTCATAGGGATAGAGAGCTAGGGAGAGCAGAGGGCCAAGAGGGAGGATAGCGGATTTTCATTTGTTTCTCCGCATCCAACTATCTCAGTATAGTAGTTGGTGGGTGCAATGGCAAATGGGGATGCATGGGGATGTAAGTACACATTATTAGTACGATAATTGTAAATGATAACAAGTACCATTTCTAATCCTATCTATTCACATACTTACATCAACTGAGTGGGTATTTGATTAATCTCTCTAATAACAAACCACAAATAAGAGAACCAGAGGAGGAAAAAAGGATAAAAACAATATGGAAAACAAAAAAAGTATATAAAAAAAAAAGTGAATAATAATCAATTGCATGGTATCAAGCGGAACTGGAAAGATGAGACGAGATGACAAGCCAATAAAATACGGTGATTTTTAAGGTTCGCTTTGTTGTTGATCGAGTATTGATTTGAATTGTCATTGATATCTGCATGTCGTATCTATACCCATGATGGCATTACTTAGAGAAGGGGAGAAATAGACAAATCGGCGGAGACGAAAAGAGCTGGCAAGTGAGTGTGTATGAGAGAGACAGAGGAAGAGAAGCAGTAGAAAGAGAAAAACAGGGAACAAAAGTGAACTTCAAGTAGGCTTGTCGCATCCAATACGGCCAAGCAATGCTTTACGATCACTCTGATCCAGTCGGACACGGCCACGGGTGCGAGGTCGTGCAGCAGCGGCACCGTTAGAACGACGCCATTCCGCACTCGAGACATCGGCATTGCCATTCAGTCCCTCTCTTCCAACCCCGGAGTGCTCTTCCTCTTCCTCATCTTCATCATCACTGCGAGTGTCCTCTGCGTTGCCCGTCCGGAGAACGCCCACAGCCACACGGATGACCATGGTAAACCAAACCAGGGAGAGTGTCTGGAGAGCAAGTAGGAAAGATAGGAAAATCCATTTGATAGTGCGGTTCATGCAGATCGGGCCTGTGAGGTCTAGGAATGGATAGAAGAGGTATGTAAATTGATCAGGATAACCGTCGGTGGAGATCATCTCGGAAGTAGCTCCGGAGTAGCATCCGTAGGCCATGACCGCGGGGACATCTTTGTAGATGGACCAGCAGAGGAGCGGGTAGAAGATATGGCGGGAAATCAACCAGACGACCATGAAGACACCAAAGGCGATGTTGCAGCACGTTTCATATCCCAGGTACTTGAGAATCTTCGCGGTCTAATGACACCGAGGCACCCTGGTTAGTTTGTACATTTCTCTAAGCAAATGCAAAGATGTACTTCTGACATACCGGGAGCAAGAGATCCACAATATCCATCAAACACAACACGACATTGGAGACGTTATAAAAGCCATAAATATATGCAGAAGTGAGGAGATTAATGGTAATGATGTGGTGGGTCAGCATCTGATAATGATCTTTTCTCCGTTCCTCGACATGGATGGCGAAAACCTGTTGCACCCAGAAAGCCAGCTGCACCAGAAGGTACCACTTCAATGAGGCCGAAACGCCGCGAGCGGGCCATTGAGCCCAGATCGCTTTGAAATCCCCCCAATAGTCAGATTGATACCAAATGTACTATTCATGCAGTCAGCAAAGTATTCCCAAGCAAGCTGACAATTCCACAAATGAACGAACCATTCCAAAAGTCCAGAAGAACAGGTAGTAGAGCGCGAGCCATCCCTGTTCGGCGAGTCGAATGGAAGCCTTTCGCTTCAAACCCAGACGCTGCGCAAACGGCTGAAGAATCCAGTCAATTGTGATAGCACGGATAGCTGTGAATGCAATTGCGGAGCTAGCGACAAAGTAGAGATCGTCCAAGCCCTGGAAATAAAGCCCTTGCGAAGGCTGGTAGTATGATAGCTGGAAGAATGGGGTGGTATACGGCGAGAGGGACGGATAGAGATGGTGAATTGCCAATAGCATCGACAAGATTGTCAAGGATATCCCTGTAGTAGAGCAAGGCAAAGAAGTTTCGTGCCATCCGTTAGTCCAATCGTTCCCAGTCTTTATGCAATTGTAGCCGCGTCTCAACCTTATCCTTCTCTTTTTTTTTAAAAAAAAGGAAAAAGGAAAAGAAAATAAAAGTCACTGTCAAGCATGAAACACCTAACAAAACAAAAAAAAGAAAAGAGGGTCAAAAGCACAATAGCTCCCAAACATCAAATATTTAAGATAAAACAAAAAGACCGCGGTGTTTCTTGTATGTGTGACTCTCGAGACATACCAATTTGATTAGCGACCATCCATTCTCGGAACGTGGTGTCTTTGGCCGGACGCTGGCCAGAAGAAGTGGTAACGCAGGCATTGAGCTCGGTGACAGTCTGCGACGGAGAGGACGCGTCTTTGGCTACAGCCATAACGAGACAGAGGGAGGATTCCGGATCCTGGGAGGAAAACCAATTGCGATTGATTTGCAGGGGGAGGGGGCGGGAGGTTGGTGGTTCACAGCTGCGAAAGCACTTTCCAGTTGAAGAGGATTGTGCTCCTGGTGACAGCAGGGAAAGGGATGGAGAAGATTTTTAGAGAGGAGGGAGGGAAAATAGAATTAGAAAAAAAAAAGAAAAGAAAAAAAGAAACGGATATAAAAAGTGACTCGAACGAGCGAACAAAGTGGTTCCCGACCACTAGAAGTGTAAAGGCAATGAAGCAGTACTGAGGAGGACCAACACGACGATAATTATTGGGTAGTTAAGATACTTGAGCAGGAGTGGTCGCTGCTAAGGTACTAAATCGATTCCTACTGGGGTCGTCCGCAGTTCCGCGGCGGAGACCAAATTGTGACTGTCTTGTCTTGGTTGGGAAAAACGAAAACAACCAGACACTGTCTTTTTCCTTTCAATTTTTACACACTGGAGAGGGGGAGGGGGAAAAGGGAGGGAAAGACGGGTCCCAGACCGGTCCTGGTGGATGGGAGGGAATCGAGGAACGAAACTAAACCAACAAACAAGGGATAGTCAAGGGAGCCACCGAGAGGTGCGAAAGGGGGAGGAGAAGCCGTCGAAATAAAGGGCAAGAAAAGAAAATGGAAAGGGAAAAGAGGAGAGGAGAGGAAGTTCACCCTTTCTTTCACTATATTATCACGATCAACCCAGGTAATAAATAAATACTATACTACAAACTCCACCGCCATAGAGAGGGGAGGAGAATGGGATTACGGATACAGACGAAAACCAAACAAACAAGATGAGGGGAAGGAGAATGTTTCAAACTTTCAAACCCAAGGAAAGTTGAGAGGGACGGTCCACTACTTACGTACGTTGGCTGGTTTCGGTGGGATTTGGCTGGCTCAACCAGGTACTGGAGAGGTACCACTCAGGTAACAAACCGTGTTTAACCATGGGTGCTACACCGCCTTACAGAGTACAGGTACAGGAAGATACCTGACAGTACATAATACAACTACGAACACTGCACATTCCATCTTGTTCTCAGTTGCGTTGTGCTCGGCTCGGCACTACTGCCTTAGGCCTAATGGATGGATCCTGTTAGCTTTCGTCTCCTCCCAATGATAACCATTTCTTTTCTCACACCCCAATGTTAGAGGCTGTCCCGCCTTGGATCATCTCAAGCTAATGTACCGTAGCCTGGTCGTCTGATCTTCCAGGGTCCAAGTATAGGGCTCTGATCCCCCATCTGGCGTTAACCCCATCTGGTCCTTTTACTCTCTCGCAGGGTGGCCCCGATCATCTGTCCAGCATTGTGCATCAGCAAAGCCGCTTGATCGACAGCCAGGTCGATAAAGATTACCTACAGGTACGAAACGCGGTATGACAGATGTTAGTGATGACGCCATAGCTCGAACATAACCCGTGTTATATACAACATAAAAACCAACAAAGGCACGGAGAGAAAAAAAGAAAAAAAAAAAAAAAAGAAGAGGGAGAGAGATGGGAGACAATCAAAATAAAATACATAGAAGTTCTGAGGAAAAAAAAAAACCTTATCCCTCATGCTTCCTGTGATCTATGATTATTGTCTAAACCCGCTGTGATCCCATTAACATACTGAGCAGCATCAACTCCCAGCTTCGCCATATCGACTCCTCCTTGCCCTGCCATAGCCTGCGACATGGCTTTCACCACCTCCTCTTCCTCCCAGATACTCGATGGTGTCAGCCCCTCACCCGCGCTACCACCACTATGACTCGCTTCCTTGGAGCCACCCATAGCTACCACCGTCCTCCAATACGCATCATCCCGATCCTTCAGCACCTTATCCCTCACCACGGCATTCCTTGTTACACTCAACGCATGTAGCTTCGTACTAGCCCCAGACAACGCCGCCAACGACGCCTGTACCACCTGCTCGACCTGATCCGCCTGCGTCGGCTGCTCAAAAAACCACCGCTTCGTCGCCGAAATATAAATCAACCCAGCACACAAGGCATCAAATATAGCGAAACTCAAGGGCCGCAGGACCGCCATACGCTGAAACACAGCCGCCGGTGTCGTAATTCCATCCCGCACTGACGCGGGCCCCGACTGAACCGGATCAAACGTAAACATAGCGTAGATATCCACCGCGGCGAGCACCAATCCAGCAAAAGTAAATTTACCCCTCCAGCCCGCAGCATCACGTCCCGCCACCGGTGCCGACGTCGCAACTCCAATCACCAGCATATGCAGGAGATGCGGAATCAGCGTATTGAACGGCAAATAGTAAAGCACGAACGTATTCACATTATCAAAGGTGCAAAACTGACAATCCGTCAGCGCCTTCCCGCCAAATCGTAGATATACCCGTCTCGCAATGGGTCCCGTCAACTTCGACTTCAACAGCTTATCCGTAGCTGTCAGGACGCCCCCCGTGCGGTGTCGCGCCAACCGACTAAAAATGATCTCCGTCGGCGTGTTGAATCGCGACCGTGTCACCCAGAAGACGCTCGGGTCGGGCGCATACGGACTAAACGGGAGACTGAGCACCAGACACACCAGGATCATACAAAAGAGGATGTTCAGTGCCCGGGATGCGTTCGCCGGGAGTGGTTGGGGTGCTGGACGGGTGGAGAGCGCCGTTCGGACATTGCGATATAAATTGATGATGCGGGGAATGATAATTGGCGCGAAGAAGATGAGAAGGGATTTAATTCTATAATCATATTATTATTATTGTAAATATAAGTGTCCACACAAGTGCGTGCATGTGTGGTAAAGAATTAGTGGAAGCTTCAAAACACAAATACACACGTGAGTGTTAGGTTTTGAGATCAATTGGGGAAGATGGGGATTGAAGAGAGGAGGGGGGATGGACGGAAAACATACGTGGAAAATGACACACCAAGTTCAACCATGGTGGATTTGGATTATGGGGATTGCTGCTGGCTCATCGGACCAGACAGCAAAGAGGAGGAGAAGTAGAGGATACCTTGGGGAGCTTGACCCGTTGAGAAATAAGTTGAAGAAGAAAAGTTGATGATGCCCAGCTGGCTTCAACGAAACAAGGTGATCCCTTATCGTTAGGGCGCCAAGGTTGGCTTGGCCCCCCGTTGAAATCTAAAATTACCGGGGGCCGAAGTATGAAAATGACAAAAAGAAAAAGACATATGATCACAAGTGAAAAAATAATATGCACTATTGCATTTTGTTCTAGCTTTGTTGCTACATGTTGATTAGAAGTAAGAAGATGAACATGCCATAATGAGGGGAATAAAAAAAAATAAACACCCACTAAAACCAAAAAAAAAAAAAAGAAAACCTGAAATCTTGCAACCCGCTAATCAGTAAACTCATGTCCCTCTTGCACCACGTCTACGATATACAACAAATTTATCCATCCTGCTTTGGTCCCGTTGGATTTCACAATTTTGGGCGGATGTGTCAAATCATACTTCCCGCTCAAATTTGTTTTATCTGTCCCGGGAAATTCGCCGGGTGATGAGCCGGATTGGGTATGGTGATACCCGATGAGTTTCTGCTAGAGTACTTTGATGATGCACCGTCGGTATTACACATGTTGACTGGATCTAGAGGCGGGGAGATCTTCAACGGAAGACGGGGCATGCTTGCTGTTGAAACCCGCCGCATGGGCGACGGGCTGTAGATCGGTAGGCCGTCTTCGCGCTTGGAATGGAGGTGAAACGATCGATGGCTAGTACTTCTCGATGCCACCTTTTCAGATGCTCCTGCTCCGTAGATCCGAACATGACGTGCACTAACATCACCGTCCGCAAATGCGAAATTCTACATTTAAGGAGTTAGTGTGGATCTTCAGGTGAAAGGCAAAAACGAGAAGGGAAAGGAACCCTTACCGCAGCCATATTTATCGTGCTCACAATTAAGGCAAGAATTCCGGCAGAAATAACGATTCGCCAAAATGTAATGCCCATTGATTCCTGGCTTGTCGCTGGCGTGTTGAGATCTCCCAAAGCTCCAATCCCGAGAATCATCATTGTGAAGGCTAGAGGGAGAAATCCAGCATCTTGCCCCAATGATGGCCAGTTGCGATCAAAATAGTTGCGGAGGACTGGGAGCTCCGAGATGATAAGAAAGACTATTGTATCCGATGAGCTTGTAGGCGCTCTTGTAGCAACAAAGCGAGAGAGGGAAACTAATACTTACTACTAACAGCGATAGCTATAGCATGCGTGACAGCTTGGAAGAAGAAGAAAGCTGTCAAAAGATTAATCTTCACTAGCATAACCGCATGAGCTGCAATCATGTCAAGAAACACAATGATGTTTATAACCCGAATGGCATTAAGGATGACGTATCCCGGTCCAGCCAAGGACTTCTTTAGCGACGCCATCATGATGAGGCTCAATGGTAGGTGAGAGAATGGTGACAAAAGGAAAAGAGGAGATCCGGCTCCAGAAGACTTAAGAGATAGTAGTATCCAAGTCGGTATATCGGCCTTTCTAAGCGGTCTTTACGTTTAAAGAAAATCGGTTCGCCCAGACCAAATTGAAGCAAGTTAAAAAGGAGAATAGAAGCACCCAAACTGACCAGCAGCTAAGAGAATCAAATGAGTTGGCAAAATGTTGGAAAGGGGGAAGGAACGGAAATCGTCAGAGAGAAACAAACCACGAGGTCGACTCGAGGCTTAAAGAAAGAACAGAGAGACAAGTGGTCAACAATGGAATCAGTCCTCATTCATGGCCATTGGGCGCTATTTAGGAGGCCAAGCTGATACGCGAACAGCCCATCGCGCAGCTCCTTGTTTAGCTTCAAGTGAATTATTATTTTCATCTTTCATTCATTAGATTGTTTTGACCCAGCAAAGCGCTGCATCAATAGGAACACAATGACAAGGAAAAATGGAGACCTGAAACAAGCCCAAAAAGGTCCATAGAGCCACAACATCCATTCAAATGGACATTGCAGGGGTTCATTGTGTTTCTCTATTTTCACTTCCCTTTTTTTAGGGCCTGATTTCTACCCTGTTTGGGATAGTCGATCGTTCTTGAAGGTTCGTTCAGCTGGAACAACAGCTTCGTCTACGCCGATTTCACTACTAGGAAGAAGATTCTTCGTAGCGCCTGACTTGGGCCTGATGCAATCGCGCATTCCGGTCTATCCTTGGTTAGGATGGAGCGAGGTGGATTGAGGAGAAGAGTGGTTGAGAGAAGGGGAGGATGAGAGGTGAAACTTGATACATTTTCTTTAGGGCGCCAAATGATTGGCTCTCGTTCCGCCTTAATCGGTTGCAGCTTGACGCCTGTTTTCAACTCCCCTAGTTTACAGTACCCTGTAAGTTTCTTCAGACACTTCTCTCTGGCTGCGCTAGTTGGCTGGCTTAATCTAGAGAGTGGTAGTTAAGCGCTTATCCCCGCCAATTCTATTATACATACATACCTACCTCTTATCTAGGTCGTTTTTCTATTAATATAATTCTTGTAACCTCACTTGTTATTTTTATTCATATCAGGCCTTACTGTATCCGGTATTTAAGGGCTATTTTCAGAATTGACACATAAAACCAGTATGTTGGCCGAAATATTCTACATCCTCTACATGCATTCTCTCTCTACTTTCTGTTACTCATAGCAAAATGGAATGAATCCTTACTCTTTTTGTTAAATAAGTAAATAAAATTGCTCTAATTCACTTTTTTATTTTCCCTTATTAACAAGATGTATTTAATTCCTTAACACCTTCAATCTTATATTCCTTAAACAAAGCCAGAAGGAGGATGAACTTTGTGGATATGTGCAGAGTACAATACATATATACATGCATAATCAACCCAGCAACACACATCACTTGCTGAGGAAAAGAACAGACTAGAACCATAGTGGGTACTTATATTCATATATACCTAGATACTAAATATTGTAAATCATATTAGTATATCTAGTCCTGCTCAAGCCCTCACACGCCCCCAAAACCAGCCAAAGCGCTAACATGAAACTACTCTCTAGAAACACAAGCTATATGTCTTACTATCTATTTTTTTTTCCGGCGTAAGTAATTTCCTCTGAGGCTAGTTTTTATTGTTACATAGTCTAGGCAGACTGCCTCTCCACATGCCTAACTACCTCCCTAGGTGCATACCTCCTGCTATGGAGTGGGTAGTTACCTGACTCGCCGCACAGCAACCACCCTAGATAGGTACAGTACAACCTAAGTAGATAGATGGTACGAGTTACCACCCTACAGTACATGTTTTCCCCCGAAGTCCATTCCTGACCTACCTTGCAATTGCTCTTTCTAATCTACCCGAAGTAGCCTCCCTTCCTTACATGTTTTTTATATCTTTCCCTTTATCCTGATGGTCCGGATTCCCTCGAAGACTCCAGGCCTGAGACTCTAATAGAAAACTAGGTAGACCCTCTGAAAGCCGAGTTGCAGATATGAAAACTACATGTTGGCTACCGCACCTTACCTCAGGAGGATTTCCTGATGAGCGTTATGCGCCGTCTCGACCTGAAGAGCGAAGTCAAGGTTAATCCCAAAAATGTACGATGCTCGTCCCTATTAATTTGGCTGGTGTGTGGCCCATCGACATTCTCAAACAAAGCTCTACCTTCTTCTGGCATAATATCTATTACATTTATAATACAATTTTGGGGGTGATGAGAGTTAGTAGGATCTCCTAAAGATAGATAACAGTTAATCTTCCGTCCTATATACGATGTGGCGGACCAATTGAATCTCCTTCTATTTATGGGTCTCTAGATAGGCGAGAAAGAAGATGAATATAAGCAAAAATGCATATAAAAACCTTTTAAAAACGTATGGTCCAGAGCATAAAATCTCACTGGGGAGCTTAGATGTCCTTTTAAGAATCTACCAAGTATAAGGAAAGTTGCCAGGGGCTAAAAAATTGATTCTTCGAACGATTAGAGCATTGGAAAACCTAAGAGAGAAAAAGTATCCTAGCCCAGCTATATCTAGAAGAAGGAGGGGGGGCGAGTGGGATTAAGTAGAAGAACTCTTTTCACAGCTGACAGAGAAAAAGGTCAGTGCCAACAACCCAACATTTCCCTGCTAGATTAGAAGGCAGAGCTTTGTGGATGCCTTTTAGATGAAGGGTCTCGGTGTAGACTCTAAGAAAAAAGCAATTGAATCGCTCCAAGAAAGCATTCAAATATTGGGGACAGAAGGTCCTGTCACAGTAAACGCTCTCCCTCCATTTTACAGCAATGGCCCGTAAGCGCCAGTACCAAGACGAGGGTGTCATAAATCTCACGGCCCAGGTTTCTTGCATGGGTCTTTATCACTATGATACATTAGTTTCCGTTGACGTGATCTCAAGGTGATGCGGTCAGGATGCGGATCTTCTCTACGACTTGTATATTGAAAAGGGAACCGCCAAGATATTGGGGCAAAGGACATCTGCTGAGGATTTCTGATTAATATGAACCAGTTAGAACAAAGTCAGTATTGTTTTTAATACAATAAAATGCTATATTTATAGGCTTAAAAAAGAATTTCGAACTGTGTTCGTGCACGGATGTATAAAGTTGAAGGATGAGATGAGATGGAAGATGGTAGAATCCTTCTAGTTGGTTGGCTGTTCGGTTTCTAAAAAAAAAAAAGCGGGATTTATCCCAAAGGGCGGTTTTCTTTCCACGTTGGCGGCAAATAAGAGTTCGGATCTCCTCAACAATCCAAAGAGCCTCTCTCTAAACTCTCATTCTCATTCTCTTTCTCTTTCTCCTATCCCAGGTCTTGGTACGACCACAGACAAATCAAGATGACCCGCGGCAACCAGAGAGATAGAGATCGTGAGAAAAATTTAAAGGCACAGGCGAAGAAGGTAGGTGGTTGTCTCTTTTTCTGGGAGGGGGAGTCCTTTCGACTAAAAGAACTGCTGCTTCTTTCTCATTTTCATTATCAATTAATCTTTCATTTGCGATTATTAACTTCTGGTATAGAAAAACGCCAACTCGATGTCAGGATCTGAAATGCAGCGCAACAAAGAAAGCGTCGCAGACATCATGCGCCAAAAGCAGGCTAAGGGTGAGCTTGTTTCTTTCTTTTTTCTATTGTCCTGAAGAGATAAGATTGCTATTGCATCTATAATGCTATTTATTTTTGTCATTCTTTACCCCTTCCTGCTTTTCTTTTTTCTTTTTCTTTCCTTTTTTTTCACCCTTTTTAGCCCTGTACGCAAGCTACTTACCTATAGAGCAAAGTAACTAACTTGACCTCTCCTCATTAGCCGACGCGAAAAAGGCAGCCGAAGCAGCAAAAAAGAAGTAACAGTCTTTCTCTCTACACGATTTTCCGCCTCCCCCAAAGGGCTTTCGCTGTCCCTCTCAACTAGTTTTGGATATCCTATCCAATGCGATTATCACGTTCCCACTCTATTCTTGGATACATGCAAAAATATGGACGGACGTTGGGATACAATTATATCCAGTCAGGAAGTTGTGGTCTTTCGTTGGGTGGAAGGGAGAAGGGGGGAATTACTTTTCCCCCCCAGGCCATGTTTAGTCCACATGGTAGGGCGAGAGATCCATTGTTCTAAGGGCTGAGTTACTTGCTGATCAAGAAGGGGGAGGGGATGAATCCTAAGGAGGAATGGGAAAAATTAACACATTTTGTATTAGCCACGGCAGTATGCTTGTTAGCGAGGCGTTTTAACCTAATTCTTGCAGCGTTTGTTTCATAACTTTACAGAGGACAAAGAGGAAGGATTATATTTATCGGCAGTATGCAGCACTTCTAGCTTGGAGCTAGTAAGTGACTAGGTTATGTTTCCCGTAGGAACTGTATGTTTTATTCTCCTATTCAGGGTGCCCACTGTGTTATTTAGCGATTTATGCGGCGTCGCTTTTATTCGAATGTTGTCCGGTTGTGGCCCAGTAAACCCTTGCTCTATTCATCCATATCTTCCACCGACATCCCGGCCCACTTGAGTTCTGTCGTAATCTTTCTAATAGAACTGAGTCGACTAAGACGTCGAGTGAGGTTATCGGCATACCCTTCCTAGTAGAGTCTACTAAATGGAATGCTGTCGCTGCTAAGTCCACGAATGTCCAGAGACTCTCGCCCTCCCAGCCGATCTCAAGCGCAAAGCGAACAACCTTGCTCACAGCATTAAGATGGACATCCAAATCTTCCACAGCCTCGAGAAGAGAAAGTGTATACATCCAGCCAGATATATCTGTTGGATGAGTTAAGCACCAGTCCAGAGTAATTTCACTAACGTCCTGGGCGAGACATGAGAACCACGCCTTAAACTCATTATCTCCAAGCCCGGACAAATCGCTGTGGATTTGTCGCATGTAGCTAAACGCATAATAGTTCCTCGGATGCAGCTCTCCCGCACGGAGAACGATGTTCAACTCAGCTTTGAAAAGCTCCCGAACATCTCCTAGCTCGTATGCCTTTAGTTGAAGGATCCGCGTCAGCACCCACCGACGATGCTGCCAGAGTGTTGGGGACTTGGTATGTCGGTGTAGCGGAGAACAAAGATAGGTTGACGTGAGTGACAATTCAGTGTCAAGTGCATGTCGAAGCGTGGCGCTTCCAGAATGGACTAGACTAGCCAATCGTGTTTTTCTCCAGTTGCATGCGGTGAGATGCTCACAGTCGAAAAGCAGGATGATCTCGGAAGAGACCAGGAGTGCATTATCCAGCGTACTGTCCGTGGAGGGCGTAGATGAAGGCCCTTTATGTTTGACGTTTGGATTTTTACCTTGAAAGAAGACCTGCCTGGCAGCTACAAATGCCTCGACTAGGTGTTTCTTTGTAATACCGATCGAATCTTCATCATGAAGGAGGGGGCCTAGAGCGGGCGGGAGGATTTCGAATTCAAGGGCGCGATTATCTCTGTTCGAGAATATATCCCAAAGATCGCGAAATGCTTTTGCCTGAGAAGGACATTGGAATGTCATTGAGAAATTCCACCGTCCTTTCGCATTTCGGGGGAGAGATGAAGTTAGGGGTTGTTTGTTAACTCAACTACCTTACACACGGAGGGTAAGCCGGAGCTCAGAAATGCCGTTGGCCGACGGGGCAAAAAACGACTGGCCAACGTGACAACGTCATTTCAATTTGGTGTGTTGATTTTAACGCAGCCAAATTTCCACAACCCTCCGCTTCAAGCGTCCTTGTGGATAGATTGACCTGCCCTTCATTAGCATTATTATTAGCTTGTCCGATCTTCATCCCTCCGGACCGCTTGAAGAGTAACCCGCAATTCCGGTCGGCGGAAGAAGGTTTGGTTCTCGCTTTCTAGCCTTCTTCATCCCACAGATACCTACGTACTCCTCCTACTTGAGAGTAAAGTACCTACCTCATCACACGACGGAGAACAAATAGATTATCCAGCAAGTATGCTGTCCCTTATTTGGACAGTGTTATTCATCCATGTCGCCATATTTCTCGTGAACACCATTGGTGCAGCCACGATTGATAACCTGGTATGTCTGTTCCTTCCTCAATCATGTACATTTCTTCTCACACCACACATATGTCTAATACCGTATCCTAGCTATGGGGCCTCTATTTAAAGCTTCCTACGTCACTGTCGCAAACTGCCCGCGAACAGAGCAAGTTAAAGCGTGAGGTCGTTCAGCTTAAAAGGGATATGAACAACACTAGCTCCCAGGATGAATTTGCCAAGTGGGCTAAGCTACGGAGAAGACATGATAAGGCAATGGGCGATTATGAAGCTTTAAGTAAGACTTTCCCTCTCATCTTTGCCATTTCGAACGTTTCTTTTCTTTCCATTCATTTCTCCCTTTTTTACCTGGACTTTCTGGAAAAGAGCTGACCTGTGTATCTATTTAGACAAGGAACTCTCTGCACGAAAAACCTCTTTCGACTGGACTGTCAAAATCGCGCGATGGATGAGCACAAATGGCCTGAAAATTTTGATTCAATTCCGATACTCGAAAACACCCGTTTTTGCGCTTCCGGTTGGTTGGTTTCCCTATTATGTGGAATGGGTTTTGGCGTTCCCCCGCGCTCCACACGGGTCGGTCAGCATACAAGTGTGGAACAGTGTTTGCGCGACGGCTGTTACAGTGATCGCTGAAATAATCGCAGCCATGTTGTTGCAAATGAGAGGAAGATCTGCTCAGCCTGTTCCGGCCACAGCCCAAAAAACACAGTGACGAGCAGTTTCTTAAACCGTTGTTTATGTCTATTACACTTGAGGAGTCTACGGTATTATATGCATGTATGTATAGGGAGATCAAAAGCGATGTCATCAGATATTCAAAGATGATTTTCTTTTCTAGATAATGGATAATGAAAACGATAGGGCTTGAATAGACGAAGTGCACATAAGAAATGATTATGTCCGTTCATCAGATATAAAAACAATCGTTTATCGTCAACGACTCCATACAGTAGTAAGGGTCTCTGTGCTTGACTCTATGATTGGTATATCATCATGCGAACTAATTAGACGGAAAAAAAAAGGTGGGTATCGAGGGGGAAAAAAAAAATCAGAAATTTTGTGGAGTCCGGCCCCTTCGACAGAGCTTCTGTGATGTATGGTAACCCACCACCGCTTTCCATAAGCTACAGACTCGTAAAAGAGAAAAATGAAAATAGAATGAACTCCTCGCCTCAAGAATGAGCCCCATTGAGTTACCCAGCCTCTAACAAAAGAGACCGGGCAATCGCATGACTATCCAAACTCGACGAATGGCAACCCAATAAACCCCCCTCCGGCACCCAGCTATACCACCATTGGTTCCACCTGCAATAAAAATCACAGGCGTCGGATATAGACCCAAGCATCGGGAGGGAAATAGGGCAGTAAGCCGCTATCGAACTGCTTCTATGGCGGCGCGTTTCCGCATTGCCTGACCAGGAAAAATAAAGGACAGGGTGTCCGGGGACTTTCTCCCAAAGCAAATACCTCTTCAGGAAGAAGAGGGAGAGAATTAAGAAAAAATTCTCTGTGTGTAAGCTTTGAATGCGATTCTTTGAACGAGGAGTTGAAGGAAGGAAAGAAAGCCAGAAAGAGCGAAAGAAATTTAGCACTTTATTTCGTTTCTAATTCTCGGTTAGTCAGCCCAAGTGGATAGAAGGTTAGACTATATTTAGTTAGCGCGTTGTCAGGTGATCTGATTTTTTAAGCCAATCAGATGTTGGGCCCACCTCACAGCCGTACTTGGGTACCTAGTACTTTACCTGTGTACCTTGAGCAGAGAGAGTTAGCAAATGGTGCTAACTTTATCAGCGTACACGCAGACTTATTTCTTCTTTTTCTTGTTTAAAAAATACGTCTCTTGGAGAAAGAGGTTCTTTTAACTCTTACAACTATCATTTCTAGGCGACTTCTTATGTGCTATTTATCCCTTCTCGAACGAGACGCATTAGCTTCATTTAGATGAAGAAAGGAACATCCAAGAACTTCAAGTTCCCTCTAGTTGTTAATCAACCTGTTGACACTGCTAGTCTTTATATGCTCTAACTAAGACACTGTAGTAGTTATTCATCAATCGATTGATCTTCAAATAACCCGGAGCCCCGGCCGAGGCCCGAAAAGTCAATATCTCCTCAATTCACTCTACGTAGAAATGAGGGGAAGCTCTAATTTCGTGTTCTAGTAGAAATGGCACGGGTGACAATCTCACCCAAATACATGCGGGACATGTCAGACGAAGCACATTTATCTAACCCAACCCAAAATTAACCTTTGGATTTCAAGCCATCCCATCCCTATCATCAATAACAGAAGCCGAAAATGCGTGCTGCAAGATTCTACAAAGCCCAAGACATACGAATCGAGGATATAGATCCGCCTTTGCCATGTCAGGACAAAGTGCTTGTATCTGTTGAATGGTGCGGGATCTGTGGCTCTGATTTGAACGAGTATGCCTTTGGTGAGTTGATCCAAACCTCAATCTTAATTTCGGATTAAGTTATCCAACTTCCTAATAACGTGAACGATTAGGTCCCCTGGCAATCCCCAATGAAAGAAGCGGCCCTCATAAATTAACAGGGGATATTCTTCCTGTAACCATGGGCCACGAATTAACTGGTCGGATCATTTATGTACCCCCCACAGTCCCCTCTCTTAAGCCAGGCCAAGCAGTTGTAATCGACCCACGCTTCTACTGTACAACCTGTACACCGTGCGTGAACTCCGTATCCAACTGTTGCGACTCTATCGGCTTCCTGGGTCTCTCTGGTGGTGGCGGTGGACTATCGGAGACAATCTCTGTCCCCCCATCCATGCTGCATTGTCTCCCTGACAACGTAGATCTTGCAGCCGCCGCCTTGATCGAGCCACTGGCTGTCGCATGGCATGGTGTTCGACTCGCTGGCTTCAGCGAAAACCTCGACAACATGCCAATTCTAGTCATCGGTGCGGGGCCAGTCGGTGTCGCAGTTGTCTATGTGCTAAAGGCATGGGGTGCAAAGACGATCTTCGTTTCAGAACCCTCGGAAGCTCGTAGAGGCTCCATTGCCGATCGGGTCACTGCTGCATTAGATCCAAGTGAAGGAGATATTGGGAGGAAGTGTCGAGAAGCGACTGGGGACGGGGTGGGGGCCGTCTTTGATTGTGCGGGGTCCCAACCAGGGTTTGAAGCTGGCTGTGATGCCCTGAGATTCAGGGGCATTTACGTTAACCTCGCCGTTCCCAAGGCTCCGGTAAGAGATCTGTCCATTAAAAGACTCTCATGAGTATTACGGTCAGTTTGGTATACGTACATACGTATTGCTAATCACTGTTTCCATAGATTCCCTTCCACCCTTTAGTCCATTTCATGCGGAAAGAACTAACCTATAAAGGCTCTTTAGCGTACAACCAGGAGGACTTCAAAGAAACAGTTGATGCATTCATTGGAGGTGAGTTTCCATCCCTTGTAAGTATCTTGATTATACTTATACGCTGCTTCTAGGACGCTTTGAAGGCGTGGAACGCATGATTACAAGGCAGGTCTCTTTGGATGAAATTGTGGAGAAGGGGTTTAAGGCACTTATGAACCCCAATGATCATATCAAAATTATGGCTACACCGAAGGAAGGCATTGTGCCATGTTAGTTGTTTTTTTCATTTTTTATTTTAACTGGCACTATTTTACCCAGGTCAAGTAAGTTCTTTCAGTTGCACATAAATACGAAATACGTATATGGAAACCGGATAGTCAGTCAAATGGAGCTTTTAATAACTGCAACATGAATACGATATGGCTATGTATAGTGAGCCCTTGGGATGTTATCATAATAGGGAACTACCACCACATTTGGATCGTCTGTCTGACCCACCATCAATTCCGTGACAGGATGAATGGGCTTGCTATCCACAATCAGGTCTATACAGCTGGGACCTGTCTCGGCCTGGAGTTTCTTCACTGAGGCAGGGATATCAGCAACCGTCGTCAACCTTGCACTCGCATTTCCAAGTCCTTTAGCAACAACATCATATTGTGTCACAGGGCTGAGTGAGCTGATTGGACGAGCTGGGTTTTTCGTTCCATAAACGAGCTCCTGTCCATTGGAACTCATTCCCCAACAATAATTATTGACTACAACAGTCATAATATTCAGGTTCAGCCGCTTGTATGTGTCTAGCTCCATGAAGTGGAACCCAGCTGATCCATCTCCATGGATACTCACAACCCGTCGATCGGGAGCCGCAACAGCCGCACCCAACGCATATCCAAAGCCGTTTCCTAGGAAGCCGAGACTTCCAGTTGCTTTGAACATTCCACTCGGAGAGGCATACTTGGCCACGTCCCGCGCCCAGATTGCTGCCTCCCCACCGTCCATGACGAGAATACAACCTGGTTCAAGGGAAGAGAACAGCTGTTTGACGGCATGGTAGGGGTGCATGCGACCGGACGGTTGAATTTCTGGCTCATTTTCATATGGCGAGGGTAGAGATCGCAAACCAACAGCCGCTTGCACCCACTCAACATCCACCTTGCATGGGGAGGAAGCAGCTATTTGGGCATTTAAGGCCTGCACAAACTGACCTGCATCCGATACAACGCCAACATCAACCGGCAATGTTCGTCCAATCTCAGAGCCATCTACATCCACCTGGATCAGTTGGCATGTTTCGTGATTGGGGATAATAGCACCGCTACGGCCTCCAAGGAACATCCCTGTCCTCGCTCCAAGAAGTAGGACAAGGTCGGGTTTTGCCTTGCCCAATATAGTGAGAAGGCCAAGGTTCTCACAACCTCCACCAAAAAGCTTACACTTTGAGGGCAAGTCGGATACCATGCATTTTCCGGTGTCGAAAATAGGGATTCCAGTTAGGCCGGAAAATTCTACAAGATGGTCCGCTGTCTGAACAAGATTAGTATTTCAAAAGATGTGTAAAATCCCAGTAGATGTGGACTTACTGTTTTAGATTGGGCTCCAGTTCCTATAATGACAACAGGGCGATTTGCTGACTGAACCAACTTCAACGCTGCCTGCACAGCTTCGGTGTGGGCCCCAGGGGGATGAGAGATGGGCGAGGAAATCGAACCCCAGGAGACGAGTGGTGGGTGGACCGGAGTGAAAAGCACATCAATCGGAAAGTCCACCAGTACAGGTCCTTCCCCAATCCAGAATTAACTATAAACCTTTTTGTGATGATTGAAGGAAAACCTACCAGGGGCACCAGATAAGGCTGTGCGAATAGCGAGCGAAATGATCCTGGGGGTATCCTCTGGGTTTGTAATTCGGTGAGCAAACTTAGTCAATGGACGGGCAACGACTACTTGATCAATGATGCCCTGTAGCGAGTTGTTCTCGGCGTCTCTTAACGGAGGAGATGAAGTAATACAAAGAATGGGGGATCGATCTGCCATAGCAGTTGCGAGACCGGGTATTCCGTTTGAATAACTTGACCTTGGTTAAAATATAATAAATTCATACATATTAGTTACATGATTTACTCACCCGCTATTTGCAGTCACAAAGCATACTCCAATTTTCGAGGAGATCTTCGCATAAGCCTCCGCAGCCTGGACGGCAGCGGTTTCATGGCGCGTATCAACCAACTTAATGCCTGTAAACTCACAGCCCATAAGAAATGCATCTAAGTGACCCCCATGAAGACCAAATGCCACCTCTACACCCACATGTTTGAGTGACTGGGCCAGCAGATCTCCTCCTGTTAGTTCTCGTGTTCCTGGGTTTTGCAGCGGGAAGCCTGCCATTGTAATCGAGGACAGAGTGAAAGCGAATTTTATAACTGATCTATGAAGATGTGACTAAATGTTGGATTCCAAAAATCTATATTCATAAATACCACGAATAGTCGTAATAAATGCTCCTGAAGTCCCCTCATTGCCGAGGGCGGCCGGGCCAAGGGTTGGTCGTTGCTGTTCATTGCCCAGTACTGCGTGCGGGGTTTAGACTTATTCCCCTCTTTTGAACATGCTTCTATCCGAGTACTTAACACCAATCTATCTTGTATTTAAGTGTTTTTGTTTGAAATGGATGGATGGATGGTTCTTGAGACTGCAGGCGAGTATACTTGCTACCTACTACTAGGATCTGGCTGCCTCACCCTCATACTACTAGGAAATGGGGGGGAAACTATACTTTTCTTTTCAGCCAGTGTTAATACACGCTTACCTCTAGTAGTCGAGAATTCATCTTCAGTGATAAATTTGTTGCCATAAAAGACCTAGTTCTCAGAGTAGACGAGAAAAACAATTTTTATTAAAAAAATATAAAAAAAAAAGAGGAGGAAGAAGAAGTGAACCTGGGAACATACCTCCTTCCTAATCCAGCAACCCAGGTTCAATATCAGTCTTATCTATCCTGTTCAGTCAATTGGCTCGCTTTTTTGAGAAGATTCCCTTCATTTAAGATACAAAATTTATGCTTATTTTCTATTTTCTAAGCACCATATCTATAGAATTCACCATGGTTCGCTGGCATAGACTATACTGCCAGTCTCCTAAAATAGCATTTTCATACCATGCGTCCTCCCCAGAGTGTCTGACTTGTGGTGCGCGAGCTCCAGGTCTCGACTCACAGCCAATGTGTCCCCCCAAGCCTCCCACAATTAATCCTGGATCTCCCCTAGATCTCAAATGGCCACTCAACGTTAAGTATATCAATAAAGTCCGCTTCGAATTTCCAGAGGGAACAATCATACCCGAGCCTGAGGACTTTCGCCCCTATCTTGAGTTCAATGATGAAATTCGCCTCGTTAGATTAACGAAAGGGCAGGCAAATGAGCATGTCCATATTTCCATGGAGACAATGCGTCTCAGAGATCCATTTGTTATGAGTCTACCAGAGTTTGATGCCTTGTCTTCTACATGGTGTGGTAATATTGGTGCGTCTCAGACAGGGCGTATTTTTGTCGGCCGGCTTTGGGATGTAATACCTGTACCCACGAACTATAAGAACGCACTAAAAAGTATCAGATTGCCCCATAGAGACAGACTCGTCTGGGTTGACTGGCTCTGCATTAACCAAGTCAATGCCGAGGAGAAGAGTCGTCAAGTGGGTCTCTTGTATGAAATCTACACAAAAGCGTCGAAAGTGCTGGCATATTTAGGAAATCCACAAGGGAGAGATGCCATCACACTTCAGCATCTAAAATATATGACACTAGGCTCGCAAATGATAAAGGAGGAGGTAGATTGGACCCCCATTTTCAACAAACCGTTCTTCAAGCGATTGTGGGTCGCCCAAGAGATCCGAATTGCAAAACGACTCGAGTTCTTCTCAGGCCACTATTCCTTTCCTTGGCCAGATTACTTGTCAATCAATGAGTTTCCATTGTGTCTTCCTCAGTCACTAATAGACCGTCAGAACTTTACACCTAAACATAATGTGTTCCATATACTGCTTCACAACTCACAGTATGAGTGTACTGATCCTCGAGGTAAAATCTTTGGCCCGCTTGCCTTTACTCCTATTGGAATTACTCCTGATTACACGCTTCCTGTTGAGGCTGTCTACATAGGTATTACTGCATATATCTTGGAAAAACTTCGACATATGGACGTTCTTGCTTTAGCGACCATACAAGCGAATCAAAACAAACCTACTTGGAGTCTTCCCTCATGGGTTCCAGATTGGTGTCAAAAACACGCCTTCGGGTTTCTTTTACAAAAGATCAGACAAATACCGGTTTCCCATGGCATGAATCATAGTCGCTATATCAAGTTTAATAACAAAGATATCCGGTCCGACATTCTGATTGACTCTAGGGATGCGTCCTTGACATTGGGGGGGTTGAAATTATGTGATATCAACGCCGAAACATCGGTTGAAGAAAAGGAAGATCATATGAGAGTCACCTTATCCAAGAAGTCATACGGCAGTGTAGTCCTTAGTATCTTTGAAAAGACGTACCGTATCGGAAACGACTCAGTATTTGTCCTTGATAATTGGGATCATCCGGTCATTCTGCGATCCCAGTCAAAGGGCTATTCGTTAGTCGCGGTAGGTTCATTATCTTATATCGCACCTAAAGAAGGAAACGAAAAATGGCTTTTACCATGGAAGAAACCTGGTGAAGTCAATGATGGTCCAGCAGTTATCACTGTTGCCAAATTCGCCAGCGAGGAAAATAATCACATCCTCGCATTTGACTCGATACTACTTGAGTCTACGAATATTTCGGATCTAGACATCATCCCTTCTTGTAGCACAGCAAGAGTTCTGGACTTCTTAATGCTGTATCGCGCAGGTATTACTAGTCTTGAAAGCCATCTCATCTCCTATTGGGAAGGGCAGTATCAAAAGTTCGGAGGCATATTTGAGAGGGCTCAGCCGGAGGACCTCCTAATGGGAATCATGTTTCTGCGGCTTCAGGTTTCCCTAGACTCACGAAAGGGGTATACAACTATTCTTGATAACTATTTATTTTGCCCACAAAAAGTCGAGATTTACTGCCCTTTAGAATATCCGCAGGCGTGCAGGTGGAATTTAGTGCATTTCTTTGCTTCTTTCCTTAAGCCTCCCTGTATACCTCCGAGGCACATCGAGGATAAGGAAAAATTGGAAATTTTCAAGAAAACCCCATTTTATAGCAGGTTGCTCTATTCCATTGACAATATTCGAGAATGGGCCCAAACAACTGTGTTGCTCCTACAGGCGCTTGAGTATACGAGTGCAGTCATGAGCATAACGTGGCCAGCTCCATTTCCAGGCAGCTCCCTTCCGCAACTATGGAAGTTCATTAAGGTCAATAAAGGAGCCACCACGTATGATGACATTCGGATCGGTTCCCGAGATGATCTATGGAGCTGGGATCGATTTCGCAGATATATTGCAATAAGAAAGCGGTTTTGGAGCCTGTTGCCCCCTCCCAAAATTAATCCCTACAAAGATGATAACATAGGAATGCACTTGGCGATGAGAGGATTCGATTTAAGGTTTGACAATCAAAGGGAAGTGGATATTAGGTAGGACGAAACCATGTGGGAGGTATAGGTAGGATAGAAAACTTTTAGATAGGTATTTAGCGATATCTTTATATCCCTTTCGTCTCTATCACTATGGAGGAGCAGTTTATTCAAATCAGTATAGCAGAAAAAGCTATTGTGAAAACGCCATTACACTCCATTTATTCAAATTTAACCCTATGCAAAAGATAAATAAACGTGAAACAAATATAAAACTCTCTTTGTTTGATACGAAATACAAGATAGTGACAATATGGGGTAGCCGAATTAAGCAGATCTATGCTTTCGCTTTGGGTTTTGACTTTCCCTTGCCCTTAGCCTTAGTAGCGGGTGAAGCTGCCGCCGCCTCTTGAGCAGGCTTTGGGGAGGCCTTCGCGTTCGCGGGAGATTGTGCCGCCTTCTTCTCCTTCTTAGACTTCTTCTTCGGGGTAGTCTCCTCGACCTTTTTCTCCTCCACAGCTACAGGTGCAGGCTCCGGTTCAGCAACAGAGGCCTCGATAGCCTTAGTCTGCTCACCATCCTCAACAGCCTTGGTCTCCTGAACAGGGACGTCATCCACACTCTTCAACTCGGGCAGGGCAAACTCATATCCCAGGGCCTTGAGCTTCTGGGCCTTAATCTGGCGACGCTTCTGTTCCTGTTCAATACGCTTGGTCCATTGTTCCCTGGTCTTGCCCTTTTCCAAACGCTTCTTCTCAATGCGATTCCAAGGAGTGCGTTTGAATCGCCGGTTCGCACCCTTCCAGACCTCAGGGTGCAGTTGCTCTGGAGCCACATACTTGCACTTCAGGATGTGGCCGTACATGAGGTAGTTATCCATGGTAGCAGCGACGATCTTAGCGACGGAGCGGGAGGCAAACTCAATGAAGGCATAATGCTTCGAGCGACCGGTGATACGGTTACGAGACAGACGGAGCTTGCTAATTTCGCCGAATTGGGAGAAATAGGCGCGCATTTGGTGTTCGTAGAAACCGTGGGGGATACGCCTAGTTGAATGGGTTGTTAGATTAGAGTTGTAACATAGGATGGATTTAGGATGGGAGAAACTAACCCAACATAGACCGTTCCAGGTTCCTCTGACGCATCAGCTTTGTCCTGCTTCTGTAGCTTGAGAATCTTCCGTTTGGCCTTCTTCGAGTCCGGAATCTTAGGGACCGGAGCACCAGGCTCCAGGCCCTCGTCTGCGGATTCATCCTCATCGCCGCTACTCTCGAATCCTCGGATCAATGCAGCCGTCTGGTCGTCTTCGCCTTCATCCTCGCTCTCGCTATTGGTCGGAGCATCCTCCTCCTTCTCTTCATCCTCATCCGAGTCTGAAGCCACAATCTCTATCTTCTCTGCTTTTTTGGCTTTCGCGTCAGCCTTTTTGCTGGATTTCGCGGTCGCTGCAGTGCCATCTGCTTGTTTGGACTTCTTGCTGCTAGGCTTTTTCGTGTTCTTCTCTGTCACAGCCTTCTCAACCTCAGGCTCGCTGTCCTCGTCATCGTCGCTGAGAAAATCGGCGGCCCGCTTGCGAGGTTTAATCGGTCGGGGTGCGTCGCCGTTGGCCTTAGGTTTCGAAATTGTTTTCTCATCTACAGCTGCGGCACTAGACTTTTTCTTCTTCAGGATTGATTTAGGTGTCTCCTTGTCTTCGACTTTCTTCGTCTTCTTTGCGGGTGAGTCGGCAGTGGTGGTGGAAGCCGCTGTTTGAATAGGTTAATTATTGTTCTCTCTGCCTTTTTTTTTTTTTTTTCTTCAACATAAAAAGAACATTATGCTCAAAATACTAGAGGATAATAGATAACATACCCTTGCGCTTCTTATCCTTTTTTTCTGGTGCCATTTTTCACTGAATTGATTTCAATGGATGTGTTGGAGCTCAGCAAATGCGGGAGATTTTTTTTTTTCTTTTCTTTTTTCCTTTTTTTTTTTTTTTTGTTTTGCAGAAACGCCAAGCGGTGAGATTAGATCCGCCCTTCGGTCTCTGTCAGCCAACTTTAGTTTACCCTTCTCGTACAATCGCCAGAACAAATAAACAAATTATTCTCTTCCAGTACATGTGATGGGGAAGAAAAAGAGTGCCTCGAGGGCACTGACACAAGAGGAAATATGGGATGATTCAGCGCTTGTCCAGAGCTGGGATGAGGCTGTTGAGGAATACAAAGTATGTTTACAATTCCCTTAGCACGTGATCTCCAAGCGTGACTGACTCTCGTGTGCCAGCTCTACCACAGCATCCATGCTAGAGGGGAGAATCTCGAGGATGTTCTGAGGGAGGCTGCTGAGGCTGAGGCAGCAGAAGGAAACGGCCATGGTCGAACTCCAGATGAAGGGGATGATGAGATGGCCGATGTGAGTGTGGGTGTTGATGCGGACACTGAGCCTGTGACCGCACCTGTAGAAGCAGAGGTTCCAGCCGTATGTCCAAGGGTCTTTCTTTTTCTTCTGAGCTCCCTAGCCCTTGCCTCTCGCTAACTCGTTCTCTGGGTGGTTCAGGAACATACCACAACATCCGAGCAGCCATGCAAAGCAGCTGAAGCGTCTACACCTAGGCTAGCACCAGCTAGTATGCCTAATCCCATTTTGTCTCAGGGTTTGTTTAGCCTCCAATTATCTACTGTCCCAAACCTATAATATATTTCAACAGCTAATATGATGCATAGTTCAAGATGAAGGGCTGAAAAATCTCATGATGGCGTGGTATTATGCCGGATATTACACCGGTCTCTATGAGGGCCAGCAGCAAGCTCAACAAGGCAATAATAGGAACTCGTGATCTCTTACAAGGAAGGGCAAAAGCAAAAATTTTTGGTCCACTCCTTTTGAAGTCCGCTATTGCGTAATCTGACGCCTTGGTCGCACTTTTTAACTCTACAAAAATCTCGGGCTATAGCGCCACGCATATAAAACAGCCCTTGTACGAGATGGGTGTTCTCCTAAGTTGCCTAAGCGAACCCTTAACCTCTCCTCCACCAATCAGGGCAGCGCTGTCTTCCAACTACCAATTAGAGCCTATATTTATTGTCAACAAGCCTTGCCCCTTCTGAGACAGATTCGACTTCGTAAAAGCGCAATGAATCCACCCACAGTTCATCAAACAAGCTAAGTTCTCGTCCAGACCTGTTTCCTTTTTCTTTTTTGTCTTCTTTCAGGCAATATAAATACTTCATCAAATCTAATATCATTTTAAAGACTCCTGGATTTTTTTTTTTTTTTTTTTTTTCCTGTGGGAGGGGAGAGGAAATTAGAAAGAGAGAATATCATATAACCGCTTCTTGCTCTCTTCGTATAAGTGTAGGTAGTTATTGTGGTATGGGGAGAGCGACTGTAATAGGATGCTTAGAAGAATTCACAGCACAAGGTTCGTGACCAGACATATATTATAACATAGCATGATTGCGCTTATTATAATTCCCTAGCTTGGTTTTACTACAATGCTCTAAGATTCTTGAGGAGCGAACGGCTGTCCAATTCCGGAAATCCGACGTGGACATCATAGTATCAAACACCAGTTGGCTCAGTTCCTCTTCTGCTCTACTAATGACGCAGAGCATATCGTAGCTCTGGTTCTTGGTCAATAAATCTGCCTTGAGGGACATGATGGCTACAGAAGCGGCGAAGTTTGAATTAATTATGCCCTCATAATGTGGCCATGAAAGCAGGGCCTTGATTGCTTTCAGGCGGGTTGAATAGTCCGGGCACCTAGTGGCCACGGTGTAAAGGCCTGGAATAATTCCAAATTCCAGGGTGAAAGATGGGCGGTCTAGGAACTTCTCCATAAACGATTCGTGGGTCGATAGTAGAAACATATACTCAGGGGTTAGCCCCTGCGGCACGCGCCCCTTAATGAGACAGGTCTTGACGGCGGTGAGCTGGCTGAGCAATTGTAATCGAATTAAACCTGCGCCTCGCCGCTCCTTGTAGCTCATTCCTGGACCATACTGACGGTCAAACGCGTCAAACTGGTGTTGGAAACTATAATATAACGAAAGGATTCGGTGCTGTCTGCAACACAGATTTCCATATTCGTTCTGAATATCCGGGTCGGACAAGAGCCAACAGCGGGCGAGGAATGGAAGACTGATATCGAGCAGACGGGTTATCCGACGTCGCGCGTCTTCCAGCCGATGCAGCGGACAGAGAAAGCTTTCGTCCGAGAACGGGCCCAGAAGATCATCCTCCTCTTCGAACAAGAAGGGGCGCCCGGGGCCAAAGTGCGAGGATTGAATGTCGAGAAATCGAAACGCTTCCACAATACAGAGGGCGACGTGCTGCTGTCGCTTGGATTCTCGGTTCTCCCATAGAATCTGGAGGCCACTTCGCAGATGTTGCAGAGCGTCATTATACCTTCCCAAAAGCAAGTCCGCGAGCACAAAGATCAGGCAGCACAGTAGCACTACTTCCCGATGCTTGGGGTCCTGGGAGGCGCTGCGTCGGCTGAGGAGCGTATAGGAACGGGTCGCCTGCTCCAGTGCGAATAGATGTCGCGGCCGACGTAGATCTTGGCCCACGAGCCGCATTTCCGTGGCTTCAGAGTCCTCCTGGAGGGCGCTGAGGGCATTGGCCGCATGGTAAACGGCCGGGTCAACACAGCCCATCTGCAGCGCCAGTTGCCGCCATAAGGGGGAGTCGAAAAATCCCGCCAGGCTAGGTATTGAATGGTATTGGAAGTAGGAGAAGCACCGTCTCTCGGCAGACGTAGGGACCCAACCCTGGCGCATTGGAAAGCCCGGGGGGCATTCCAAGAGGGATCGCTTCTTAATCGGTAGACGAGACACGTCATACCCGTCACACTTGCGGCCCGTGGAGGTACAGTTTTTGCATGTATCGGGAGCCTCATCACATTTAATATGGCGAGCGCTAGACTAACTGTCAGCGAGGTCTTTTGCGTTCCCATTCTTGCGGTTTTCTTATTTTTATTATTTAATCTTCTTACCGGCAGGTGCGACATCCCGTCACAGATCTTCTTCCGGATTTCCTGCGCTTTTTTGGAGCTGGCGTGGCGGACATCTTCAGGCGTCGGGCGGGAGGGGGTGAACGTTTGCTGGTGTATACTCTGCAGACTCATTTGGCAAACTACCTCAGAATGTCTCAGATGGGTGGGACTCTACCGGAGATATAAGCTTTGCCTGGGCTGACGAAGCACTTCATATATTGAATTTCCTTCAGGTACTAGGTAACGAGCTAATTAATATTAGGCAGTTGGTTTAGTTAACTAGTGGGCCTGCTGTATAAGTCCGAGCTGAGCGAGTCCCCACCTGGCTAGCCAGTGCGTGCGCAACTAGCGAAATATTTTGTGTAGATATTCTCTTCTCTTCTGCATTCTGGATAACTAGCCTGTCTGCATCTCTTTCATGATCAAACAAGACGAAATCCCGTCTCTCATTAAAAGAGCCCAGAAAATACTACTCCCCTTCTAAGCATCTTGCATGAAAAGGCGTTTTCACTCTTTTACCAGAAAAGGGTGAAAACAGTCGTTGATCCCAATCTGGTTAACGCCATGGACTGTCATTTAAGGCATGATCATCCCGACCTTCTCTTCCTCCTCTCCTCTCTCTCTAGATATTATCCTCTATTTCCAACAGCTTTGCCCCTATCAGAACAACTTTCCCTTCTATATATATATGTACCCCTATCACTGCTCATCCGGCAATAGTCCTGCGCCCCGTCATATTCGGTTTACCACACTTACTTGGCGATGGTGCGTATTTCTTATTACTTGGTGGTTGATCACTTAAGACGAAGGAAGAAAATACCCTGGGCAGTTGGCAAAAGCAATAAAATAGATAGATAGAATGCACCCGGATATTTTCTTTTTACTGGAAGTCTCCTAGCGGCACGGTGGACAGATTACTGCCCCAACTTAGACCATTATCAGTCCTACCCTCTACAAAACATCTCACTAATCAATAATCATAGTGATTCTCTACCTCAGATCCATTCGTCCTGTCTGCACGTTCAAGTCGGATTCTGCCAATAACCAGGATGTCACTCATCTGTAAGCCACACTACCTCGCACGTCTTCTTGTGGCACATATCAAGGCAGGCGCATATCTCGGCACACGAAGCTACTGAAATAAAAAGCAGGCTGGGCGGTGGGAAACCTTATCAGCCTGCCTGTGATGCATCACTTACGCCTCAGGTCAGTAGTTCTTGCTCATAACTGGCACACTTACCATACTCATCACAAAGGTTTATTCATCACTAAAAGTTCTTCCCTCATCTAGCATCAGCCGCTTACGAAATATATATAAAAGATGGAGTACACAAGCCTGGCGACAGAAAATTCGAAGGGGTGGAATGAGAATGATGTCTATTCCAATCCGGAGGGTGCCAGCTAGGCGCAATTACCTTAAAAAGGACAGGCCAGATCCCCACCACTTTCAAAAGCTGGTCCATAAATACGACATCTGGGGATCAGCAAAGAGCATTGGGACTGTAAATATACCCGAAGAAGAATGGCTAGAAGTTCCCCTTCCTGAAGGAAGGCTGGGAAAATAGGATACCGAAACCACGAGTTTATCGAGTAGGGCCTGAAGACAGGGACCTCATTGACAAGACGTTCGATCTTTTGCATAAGAGAGGAAAAATGTCGTATGCTAGGAGCCTTACACCCTCAGGATACCCCATATCTGCTGTATGGATCATCTACGATATACAAATATAAGATTGAACTTTATACCGGCATGTTGACGACAGAGTTGTTGCATCAAACACCCTAGAGGAACATCTCATGCACTTAAAAACTCTTTACGAAGGCCTGAAGGCATGTCTTGGAACTGTGCAAAGAACAAAAAAGGTAGTTTGTGGCTATTACTGATGGTCAATTGCAAGATTTCATAGCTGGTCATATAATTGCACAAAATACAAGAGATTCTATCAGCACCCCCACATTAAGATGCAGGCAGCCAACTTTGTGAGTCCAATACTGGCTCAAGGTCAAGTTTGAATTTTCTTTTACCCTTGCCACAAAGTCCTACAAAAAGAGTTGATGCATGAGGCCTGCCAAAATCTTAGTCTTTTGAGGTGCGTCAATCGTCTTTACATCTTGTCCTATCCTTGCTAACCTGAATATCTCTCTCAGTCATCTATATGAGCATGAGCCTACCCCTAATATCAACGAGACATTCCTTAGGGTCGCACCAGTAATTTATATCTCGATTTAATGTTTATCATGGACCCAGCCTCTTACCGCCACTCAAGGAATTCTGCAGTCGTCCAAACGTGAGCTATGATCATAATCATTATTGCACCCCTCCTCCTTGCAAATATATAATTTCTTTTTTGGCTTCTTTTTCTGAGACCCTGCTTGCCAAGATTCTGTTCTCTTGGCCATTTACTTCTTCGTATTGTGAGTGGCTTCGAAATTCGCAGGTCGCTATCACGAATCTACAAATCCATTGAAACACGAAAGCTCTCCGTAACTCTTTAAAAATTGCTTTTAGAGACCACAGTTATTCAATGGCAAGAGAAAATTTACTCTCCTAACCAAGATCACGATACCCGATTTACTTCTATCTAAGACCTTATTTATTTTTGAAAACTCAAACCCCCCACAGTGTGACACAGCAAAGTGACTACTCGACTGAATCAAGTACGAGTACGCAACACGACTTGACAAATACCATATGGAGAGATAAAGTCCGGAGTATGTAACCAAGTCCCAATTTCCACATTGATAAAATCACATATTCGTTTCTCTATGAGCCTAATAGGGCTTGCTAACTATGTCTATAGCTAAACAAGGCACTGTGTGAAGAGGATGAGAACGGCTCCTCGAATAGCGTTGGCTACATCGACCACATTTGTAAACTTTGCGGTCGAAGTAGTGAATCTGTTTAATGCGCAGAAATGGAATTTAGAAGCTCAACCCTCGTAAAAGCGATCAGGATGGCGTTAACGTACGATGGCCTGCCCGTCCAGACCTACACCATATACATTGGTCAGGAGAATGATGAAAGTAAAGAAAATAGTTACTACTTACCTGCCGGACTGACAGGGAGCCCTCTCTGATTGAAAATTCGAAACAAGGAAACCGTCACACCTGTTTTTGGTCTGCCGTGTGGCATAGCTCGCGAAGAGCCTCGTTGCCACGTGCAGAACTGTACAGTCACCCATCTCACCCCATTGTCCTCGCAAATGGCTACTGCCTGCACAAGCCAACGGGCGTCCTACCCAACCACTGCTATCATGGTTGGGTTGTAGCCCATCTGTACGGCTACTTGCTGCTCACCCCCTCTTCCTCTTGGTCACACTGAGCATCTCCATGGTCTCCCATATTAAATATGGGAGGTGGAAAGACAGGTTCGCACAAGAGGTATGAGAATGAGTATTGATGGAAGAAGAGAAAGTTTGCTCTATAAAGGGAGAAGAGAAGGTGGGGGAGGCAGCTATTTATACTTATGACACAATCCAGTGAAGCTAGCGGGTCCCCTAGAGAGTGAATTCTAGAAGGCATGAGTGAATACTATAAAGAGGTGAGGGGATTAAAGAGGAGGATACTGTTCTAATAATACCCATCTTAGACAGGTATGGGAACAAAGGCAGAAAGCAGATCAATCAAAAATAGTGAAATTATAGCAAGAATCCTTGTACTTTTCAGTTTTCTCTCAAGAGCTTGCGCTATTGTATAGGCAAAGAAACATAGATACTGCCACTGCTACAGCCCAGGAGAGAGGAGAAGGGGAAAGGGGAGTATTGTCAGGGCTCAGATAACCCCAGCTGTCACTCAGTAATCACCTTAGTTAAGCCCTAACCTAACAACCATAAAAGGGCCCGCCCACACACACACATATACACATCAGATAGTTCCCTAATGAAACCTCTTCGTATGAAGGGCCTGCTATAGCTGAGACAATTATATGCAACCCCTAATAGTTTTGTTATGTAGACCAGCCGGTCAATTTGAGAGGAATAACAGTTGAAGCCAATGACGTTATGGAAATAACAATTTCTTCATAACTTTGAAACTTGGAGTTTCTTGGAAAAGATTGAAGTCTTGATAAGTTAGTGTTTTTTTTTTTGGGGGTTCCAAGAGTCTTAGATGATCCATACGTGATAAATGGTAGATCTGTAATGATCTTATGCAAAATATAAACCCTAACAACGAGACATAGATTCATTATTTTAAATAACAAAAATAACTAAGCTACCACTAAGCACTAAGTCAATCCATAAACTCCCTCCATCAGTAGATGATAAAAAACGAAAAAAGACTCCGTTATCACTCTCTTCCCCCCGTCTCAAACCCCGCGCCTTTTCCACCTATACATCACAAAAACCCTTTTTCCTCATCTCCAGGCGCTCTCCTCTTCCTAAAAAAAAAAAATGGATCAACCCTAAAACTCAACCTGGCACACCTCTACAAGAGACCACCACCACTCAACAAGGAACCAACCAAAGGCAACTTGCTAAATGGGTTATCCTTGCTGATATTCGTCGACTTGGGGGTCTGCACAGCATCAGACGTGCCCTTTGCCTTCTTCTCCGTCGCTGTAGGCTTCTGGGCCGTCTCCCGTTCGATACCCGACTCGGCCATGTTACGTCCATGTTCCTTCCACGCACCAGAAACACTAGAGGCCGAGGGAGTTGGCGATGCCATCGTCGTCAAACCACTGCTCTTTTTGCCACCAGTAGTAGTTGTTGGCCAAGCTTTCGACGTGGGTGTTGCCTCTTCTTCTTCTTCTTCCGCTCCCTCCTCCTCTTGTGCTTGTGCTTGTGCTTGTTCCTCTCCCTCCTCTTCTTCTTCTTCTTGCTGTTCTTGATCTTCTTCACCCTCTCCTGATGTCGAAGAAGTTGCTGCTCCAGTCTCCTGACTAGCACCCGCACCCGCACCCTTGGTCGATGTTGGTGCTACTGCTCCCCCCTTAGAAGGGCCCGGTGGTGGCGGTGGGTTCTTGGACTTGTCGTCCGCGTTAGGGAACGTAAGATCCATATTTGTAATTGAGGCGGGGAGCTCGTTGCCCGTATCAACATCATCCTTGTACATGCTCTTCATCATTTCTTTGGCAGACTATATATAGAGAGAGGTAACATATTACTTGTGATTAGAGCAAAGACTTACTGAGGGTGCGAGGGTGAGAGTGAGAGACAGGGGGAGGGGGGGGAAGGGGGGAAGGAAAGACTAACCTCCAAGGAGCCCTCTGCCAGCTCAGATGCTACATCAGGTGCCATAGTATTCCCTTGCGATGCTTCTCGGTTGTCCGGCACCGGCATTGGAGCGGCAGTGGCATAAAGTGCCAGGTTTAGGGCAATAGCGATAGGGATCGAGAGATGCATTTTTGGGACTCGCTTGTTTGTTTTGTCTTCCTAATTTGGTTTTCGGCGGGAATATGATGATCAGGTAGGCAGAAAGCCAGGAGTTTTGAATTCACAATCAAATAAAAAAGGAATGGACAGCCAGGAGCCAAGAGAGAGAGAGAGGTAAAGCAGGAGAAGTGAGTGAAGGAGCGTGTGGGTGGTAAACCTAGAGAGAGAAAGAGAGAAAGAAAAAGGGTCGACCCCCCACGAGCAGCATGGCTTTATACTACACTAATCTACCTACGCGATGCGCGCGATGCGCGATGCGATACATGCCACATACCTGGCCGGGGAAGCCCTATCAGACAGCACATATTACGCGGTGGCTGCTCGGGTTAACATTCCAGGGTGGAAGGGTGAGGAAGAAGGATAATAAAGTTGGCTCATGTATGTACCTTAGGTAGGTCCCACGACCCAGTTAGATCAATCCAGGATTCAATGTCTATTTACTTTACTACTACTCACCTACCTAGGGACTGATAGGTTCATTGGTTAGCTAGCTAGGGATAATGTGTAACCTTAAAAACGTTTAAGGGAGAAAAAGACAAAACCCCCCCCCCTCCACCTATACCCCCAAAAAGATTTGAAATCATTCAAGAACCAAATAAGAGCAACTCGTATTCCAAGCTCACTCCAGATGGAGTCGAGAATGGAAATGTCTTCCTGGAGAGTGGTCAGTGAGATAGACATACAACCTTACGTACGTACATACATACAAGCCGGGGACAAGAGCACTCCAAGGCAGGCAGACAGGCACGGACTAATGCAAGGGACGGAGAACGGGGACGATCATCTTCCCAAGCTTTTTCGGGGCTTGATTGGACGTGCGTCGGATGTCGCCCAACCTACAGAGTACGGAGCTTGGAAGGCTTGCATTCCACGCGGGAGGACACGGGAGAGGAGAGGAGAGGAGGTAAAAGGATTGCGTTGCATAGCTTGATCTACATGCACTGTTGGACCCTGAATGGCAACGATCGCTTCATTCACCCCCTCCTCCGTCCGGTCCCTAGAGATTACAGGACATCTCGATAAATCCTGATGTTGATGATACGACAGATAACATACCTTCTACTGCCGAAAAAAGTAATATCATAGCACGGATTTACCAGGAAAGCAGATGCAGGAGCGTGTTATCAAATTCCAGGGCATACGCGCCACCCGTTCAATTTGGTATTATGACACGGATTAAAAAATATAAAACAGAATAATAATGAGAATCATTCGGAATGTCCACTGCATGTATATGGATGGATGTACCTCCTTCAAATTGACACGTACCGCGCCATTTTCGAAAGAAGACAGCGGACGCAACACGAGGGAGAGCTTCAACGGAAAAAAGTTTGTTTTTGAAAACCCCTTCCTACTCATTATCGGCACGGTTTTGACCTCGAAAATCATGGAGAAGATGACGGACGAGACTTCGAATATGCCAGTACGGTATACACCTCAACAGACAGAGATTATAATATTTATGGGAAATAGGAGAAGAGAGGGCCAGCTAAAACCTGTTTGTTAGTCTTGATCCATTCATTCATTGATCGGTTAGTTGGTGTAGCATAGCATAGCAGAGGTCGCCCTTGAAAAAAAAAAAAAAAAAAAAAAGATAAATGGAAAAAACTGAGTGGCGACCATGAGGAGACAAGGCAAATTGATCATCATATTTGCATTGATCTTCCCCTCCCCCTTATCAACTCAAGACCAAATGGTGTGTCAAAGGGGAATGAGCCTGTTCGCCCATTTCCCGTCCCATATCCCTTCCCCCGCCATCATGATCGAACCATTCTAAATTCCATCTCCATTGAATAGATATCTGGTATGTAGGTAGATAACAATCACGCCCCCAGAAGAGACGCCATTGACTTGAATGTATGCTCAAAGCGAACCCAACAAAACCTTGTGTTGGAACATGCAGGCGATGGGATTAGAACGAGCACGCGTTTTTAAGATCACTCTCGGTCTCGATCTATAATTTGTCGATGGAATTTCACTGAAGCTTTGACAATTCAGAACTCTCCGTCAACAAGGGTATGTTGGAGACCTTGCTATTCAGAAAAGAAAAGAAAGAAACAGAAGAATTTTGTCCGATCGGGAAAATTTATTTGTGGTGCATCCTGGTCACGGGGTTCGGTAAATCGTTGTACCGACCGGGTAACTATTACCCAGTAAATCGGCTACCTTAAGTACTACACTCCAGATGTGAGAAAAATAACTCTAATACGAAGGCAAAGACACAATTTTTTAACTTGTCTAACATTGTAGGGTTCACGCTAGGAAAATTGTACAGTCATAAAAGAGAAGGTAAATCCAACGTCCTTCCTCAATATATACATCTCAAAATATAATGATGAAAAGAGAAAACCAAAGGAGAAAGCGCACTTAGAAGCGAGAAAGAACCCGCTCCTGAGCATCAGCCAGAGCCCATGAGTCGCTAGCAGTCTTGCTGAGAACCTGCTTAGCCTGGGCCGCGGTGAAGCCCTTAGCCTCAACAGCTGGGTTGTATCCGAGGCCAGTGATCTTGGCAACGGTCTCTGATGACACGGGGGTAGCGGCCTTGCCATCCGCACGCTTGTACACAGTCACAACGACGGCACCTCCGAGACCCAGGTTGTGCTGCAAGCAGGCATCGGTGCCACTGATTAGACGGTTGTTGGCCCATCCACGCAGATGCCACACTAGTTCTGTGCACTGGGCGAGACCAGTGGCACCCAAGGGGTGACCCTTGGAGATGAGACCTCCAGAGGGGTTGATGACCATCTTTCCACCGTAGGTGATATCGCCCTTGGCAACCATCTCGTGGGCCTTGCCGGGCTCTGACAGCTCAAGAGCGTCGATGGTGATCATTTCGTTGGCAGAGAAACAGTCGTGCAACTCGCAAACCTTGATATCCTTCACATTGACACCGGCCTCAGCAGTAGCGGCACGGCAGGCAGCGCGGGACATGGCAAATCCCATCAGATCAATCGAGCTGCGGTTGAAGAGGGTAGTGTTGTCAGTGCAAAGCTGCTGGCCAGCAATGAGGACAGCCTGATCCTTGAGGTGTGGGCGGGCATCGAGGAAAGCCTGGGAGACGATAACAGCAGCGGCGGCACCATCGGAGGTAGGGCAGCACTGGAGCTTGGTGAGGGGCTCATGGATCATGGGAGCCTTCATGATTTGTTCCAGAGTATATTCATCCTGGAACTGGGAGTAGGGGTTACGCTTGGAGTGTTCATGGTTGATACGGGCGATCTCGGCAAAATGCTCTGGCTTAGCACCATACCTTTACGCACGGATATTAGCATTTTACTTGTACGATGGAGACCCAGAATCCGGGGTATATGGGGAAAACTGTTTGAGAGGGGTTGTTCTTACTTCTCCATGTATTCACGGCCAGCGTTGCCGAACATCTGAGCAGCGCCGGGGGCATTGGTAACACCACGAGTCTCAGCCATCATCATGCCGAAGAGACCGGTGGGGTTGGCGCGGTCGTTGAAGACCGACTGGAGGGAACCAGGGCTCATCTTCTCAAAACCAACGACGAGAACGCAGTCAGCAGCACCGTGGGAGACCATGGTGCGAGCCATTGCCAAACCAGTCGATCCGGTTGAGCAGTTGTTGTTGACGTTGTAGATCGGGATCTGGGTCAAACCGAACTGGTAGAACACACGTTGTCCACAAGTGCTGTCACCATAAACATAGCAGGCAACACCCTGCTCGACCTCATCATAGTTGATCTTAGCATCCAACATGGCCTTCACACCAGCCTCGAAACCGAGTTCATTGTAGTCGACCTTGCCACGGGGCTTGATGAACTTGGTCATGCCAACGCCAAGGACGTAGGCGGGAGATGTTTGCTTCTTGCCCATTTTGGTGTGTGTGGTTGTAAGGGGGACTTGGGTTGGAAAATGTGGGTTGGAGGGCTTAGGAGGAAATGTTGGAAGAAAATTTCTTAGATAGGATCAAAATCAAATGGAGACAGATTCCTCAAGACATGGGCATTTTAAATATAGGATGTGAGGAAGCGCATGTGGATAAGAATGGCCGTGGGTTTATTGCGGAGGGAAGGTCCTTTGCGGGGATGCCGCGACCGAGGTCCCGAGGATATAAGTCGGGTTGGATCACGACGGACCCAGACGTGAACGCCGCGCCTGAGGAGACCGTGGCACAGCGGCACATGACATCATGTGGCCCAGCACGTGTTTTGATAGTTTATACATAACTTAACTAGGTAGTCTTATGTTTTTCAACATCACCAGAGACAAAGCATCGGCAACAATCCTCTGAGGTAGCATATCGGCTTTACTAAAAACCGGAATTATAACAATCATTGCTATCCCTAGGTCCCTCACTACATGGAAATTTCAAAGCGATGGCATTTTAATTCCAACGAAGTGGTCTTTGACTAGATTATCACCTGCTACATCAAGCTGATAGGTGACGATTTTAAGACTGCCTTATCGTATGCAGCTCGAGGATTATACAATGACCCCAGTGCTATTGGCAGGCCACACGTCTACAGCACCAGGGGTTTAAAATGTCAACACCATGGTGGATTATATATATATAAAGGAGTGCGAACTAGAGTACTCTTGAATTCAATCAATGCTTATTCCCCATCGGCTAAATCCATGGCCCTCTTTGGACTATAATGCAATGCAATACAAGAACATCTGTAGATATACTGGGAGTCATTTGGAGTGTGGATCTATTGGGAGCAATGGGTTGGTATAAAGGGGTGGAAGGAGCGGATGCGGGTCTATTATGATGGTGGCCTGAGCTGGTTAAAGCCAGGTACCTATCTACCAAGATACTACTGAGAAAGGACCTTTTTGTTTGTATGTGAAAGATATCAACGAAGTAACACCACACTTGAGTTCCTGAGGCCGGCTACATCAAATTAAAGCCCTCACGTCATTCTTTTTAAATCACTTACCACTCTTCAGCCTTCCCATCCTTTGCCCTTTATCTCACTAACGTGGTTTCCTCCCTCAAACGCACGCTCGATAGAATACGCTGTATGCCAAGGTCCTGCCGAAATGCCAGTGGATATTGCGGCAGCGGCCCAGGAGCCAGAGATGAGAAGACCGCAAACAAGAAGCTCAGCTACAGTAGCTGCTGGGATCGCTGCAATATATTTCACACTCTCTGGCTCTTTCTCAGCGCCACACCCGTGGGCTAGTCCATATTAATTCTAGTCGGTATGCTGGTTATTCTACATATGTAACATGAGTGTTATCAATAACCACAATACAGGTTACACATATTATTCTTTCGCTACGCTATAAACAAGATGAACAAGAAGCCTGTTGAAACTGAGTATGTACCATGTGTTTCTCCTTTGCTACTGGATATCATCTCCCTCCCAGTAATGGGCAATGGCTCCTAATATTGCACCTTGGTAGGGTAGCCTCATTCAAACATGCTGGAGGAAAGGTTCATTCTCTATGTCCTATATGGCCAATACCGCAGAATGCCACCCAAGCATTATTAGCAGTATCTGGTTTAATATGCAATTATATGACACCACTCAAAAGCAACTATCCAGCCCGAGGCAAATACCACTGGGCCTTGATAGTTGGGCCGAAAGTTGAAGCAAAGGGTGGTATGGGTGCCCGTTGCCATATGAAGGAGAGACCAAAAGTAGGAGAGGGTTCGGAATGTCAATTTGAGGAGCGCGACTGTCCACTTGCCCCTACCAACATGTTACTTGTTTGTATCATTATGGGAAAGGTAGCGGATGGGAATCGCTCGATCGATATTCTGCGCAGTACGCTTATTCGGCAAGGCCAACCGGGATGTAATTGTGTCTCCTGGGTTAAGGAGGCTCTGGAATGCTAGAATTACTAAGTATCCCCAAAGTATCTTTGACGGATCCGTTCCATTTCCAACTCTCCAGGCATTGGTTGTAGGAACTTGTCGATCTCATCAGCCCAAAAGGGGTTTTGTGGGTTGACTTGATGGGCAGATGTATACTCCCAGTATGATGGATACCAACCAGCAGTTTCCCAATCAAGTATACCTGTAATATCATCTCCAGAAACAAGAATATTTAGGCTGCTAAGGTCCCCGTGAGTAAATACTAAAGGCCAGTCTTTGCTTTGTCGTTCGATAAGATCTTGGATATGGGGGTCAAGCCTAGGATCAACCTCCATGCCCCTTCGTAAATGCTGATGGAAGCCTTGAACCGTACTGAAAGGCCCAAAGCGCAAGGAACTGCCCGGTACACGACAATCAAAGAGTGATCCTCCATCAGCAGAAGCAACTGCTATACCTTCTGGAGGTTGAAGCTCCCGCATCTCAGCGACCATTTGTGCTAACTGTAAAAGAAGCTTGGCCTTTGACTCCTTACTTCGTTTAACCCAGCCCCTTCCAATTATGTCCCCCTTGATCCTTTCCATCACAATGTATGTCAATCCAGAATCACTAAATGCACATAAAACTTTTGGCACTGGTATAGATGTATTTTGTGATATGAATTGCATTGTTGATGCTTCAGATAAATGTATATGGCGACCGTACTTCACACATACTTTGTCCGTCAACATGAGAACATTCCCATTGCGAGGTCGAATATGCTTGAAAATTTTTACCGCTAAAAGTGTCCAGAAGCGATTCCAAACACTGTTATTGACTGGCTTGGATTCCATTTTGCAGAAAACAGGTGGATTGTAATGGCTGAGGGGATTTTTGATCAGATGACATTGAGGAGAAAAGCCAGCGCTTGAAGGACAATTTCATTCCTTATCTGTAACAAAGGCTTTACATATAACAGTGAGTGGTATCTTAGAAATCAATTTATAATCCTGTTGAGAAAGGGCATGAGCATCATGAAATTTCAATGGGCAACGATAGACTGGGTTTATAGGAGTGGATTAGCCATGATACGCAGAGTACCTTGCCAGATTTATTAGGCACTGTCCTTTGTTTACTGTTTGCCTAGTTTGCAAGGAACCTTTTAAGAGTCAAGAGTGAAACATGAATGGTACACATAAGTTACATGGGTTTGGGTATAGGACATGATGCTACATACATAAAATACAAATATAAATGTCCTAGACTAATTCAAGACAGGAGTGGCGTTGAGAGAGATCCAGAGAGTGGAAAATCATTGTTGGCAGCTACTGTGTTGGGGGTAATCCGGGGGACCTTCCTTTTCAATCCAGCTTTTGTGTGTTCAAACCACTTACATATTAGGGAAGACGATACACTTGAAGATACCTAGGATCCTTAAAAATTATCAAATCAAGCGTGTACCTTTTGATTTTGATGATCCAGACTCCACACGATCCCTTAAACCACCTCTTTATGTCACTCGGATGAAGGCAGAATATCATATATGTATTAACAGGCGGATGTCCAAAAAGGGACAGACCGTGCCAATCAGATTACATATCCTTTATGCAGCACAGTTATGTATATGGTAAAATATTCTGTAGTATTTAATTAGTTAACGGGTTATAAACTACACTAACAACCCGGGTACTTCCAAATCTTCTTGTCTCGTTACAATTGTGATTACTATTCTTCAAAAGGCGGCCTGGCTTCGGGTCCTTCCTTACGGTATCGGTCGCGGCCAAACTGACGGCCGGCAACACGGCTCAGAGCCGGACATCATTACCCTGTCAGGATTATATTTTTATTCTGGAGCTTTTGTCTGTCTAGAACGACCTACCGAGCTTCTCTCATCCATCATCTCACATGAAGGTGTGCACCTTCTTGGGCCGAATTGATACGGTCCGAGGGTTGACGGAGTGAAGATGGGAGATGGGAGATATTAATTCAGGCTATGGTTGGAGGGCTTATTAATTTTAATTTTTTTTTTTTTTTTTTTTATTTTATATTCTGCTCTGTAGTCTTCACATTTTCTATTCTGGTTTAGTTTTAATAACTAGAATGGTGGTGGTGATGATGGAGGTATAATATGTCATGCGGCTAGACCAAAGGGTACTCTATATTATATATTATTATTACTGCATATACTCTAACCCACCACCCATCAACATAGCCACAGTCTCTGCCAGCGCACAGAGCTCAGCTCATGCGACACTTTTCCGTTTCGACCCCAGCTAAGAGCTATATGTAACCAACTGTCATGTAGATGTGGTAGGTACGTACAGACGTACTCCATCCATCGGTATCAAGTGGGTCGAACAAACTAGCATCCTGTGCGCCTTAGACAAACTTCAAGAAAGATGAATGCGGCGGAAGTTATTAATCAATAATAGAATTACACCTCACCATCGCATCGCACCTCACTGGTGTCCGCTCTGCTCACTGCTCAAAAACTTGGACCCCACGATGATAGTGTCGAGTCTATTTCGATGAAGCTATTTATCGTAAGAGTCTTACTCGTCGGGACCCATTTTCCGCGGGCTTATTACGACACGATTCTCCTGTCAGGGTGGTTCAACGCCGTCGTACCCACCGTCCATGTCGCGAGCTTGATGGGTCAACCTTATCTTTCTGATTAGTTTCAGGGCTCGAAGTTGCCCAGTTGCTTGGTCCTCCTTCCCTCTGCGACTCTCGGTGGTCTGGCTCCATGACACGCCATTCTTAACCGGGTTAGCTCCAACTGCTACCGCCTTAGTCAGACTTTCACATGCTGAATTGGCTGCATCCCTGAATCTAATTAGGTAACCACCAGAGCTCGACACGACGACTAGGACGAGAAAGGTTGTGAGCTACTCCAGACGGAGCTAAGCTCTAAGGGGTTAAACCTGAGATATTTACTTGGTCGTCAATCATGTCAATCATCACCACAACCTAACAAGACAAGTCACTGTAAACCTCCACAATACTGTAGAATGGCAATGCTTCATCCTTTTTAATCCCCCTCTGATCTGGTGTGGTGCAGTGAGTGTATTATAAATGCAAACACTGGTCCCTTGAAGCCACTCGACCTCTGTGAATTCTTGCATGATACCTTCTCGAGCAAGAATAGCCCAGCCCTAGCTCTCTGAGGGGAACCTTGACCAATAATACAGCATCAAAACGCATTGAGGCTGGGGCGGGGTAGGGTGCTGGAGTTGCGGGTAGCAGTACCACGAACTCGGACTAACCTAAACAAGGACACTATTCCTGCTGCTCCGGACTGGTTTGGTCCGATGCAGCTGAGAGAAGGTCAACTCCCTTGCCACGCAGTCTAGCTGTTTCCGGTTTAGTCTTGTATTCTAGCCCTCCTGAATTGTCAGGGCTTCTCTTGATTGGTTTTAAATGGGTTTAATAATTATTATCCTCACGAAGAGGAGTGGATAATTGTTAGTATTATTTTATTATTATTACTGATTTATTTTATTTTATTTTATTCCCCAGGTGCTTTTCAACTCATCCCTTGCTGGTAGGAATTGGAAGCGAGAAAGAAATCAAATTTTAAGAGAAATAAATAAAAAGAAATAACATGGAAAGGAACCGTAGCAATAACCATGATGGACAGAATACTACAATGACAGCTCATTCGTTTATGTCATTCCCAGAATTGACAATCATCCATTCTCATCTTCAAAAGAGACCCTATAGAGATTACCAAATTAAGCCAAACCAATAAAAAACTGAAAAAAAAAGGAGCAAACAGAAGAACTGAAAGAAAGGAAAAACAAAGATTGAATGGAAAAGAATCCTAATCGGTTGTACTGGATGCCTCACGACGACGTCACTGGTACAAGCCCCTAAGCCTGTTCGAGTGCCCAGCGATCCACTCCCTGGGACAAGGAGGCCCACATACCTGCCTGAATCTTTGGCAGGCCTCTCATCTCTCAATACTAGCACGTCCTTATTAGCACGACCGCGATGTCTCTCCAGGACATCCCTCCATTCTTCTCTTTTCCTCCTTCTATCTGATCCCGCCCATTGTCCACGTTCCCATTGAGGTCGCACCAACTTGACCACCAACCTTCACCCCGAGTACTCTGGAGGTGAGTTGATCATATTTGCTAAGCTTCTGTATCCCACCTTTGTGGAGAAATGGAAAAAGAAAACATTAGGGAGCCGGAAACGAAGAGGAGAAAAGGAATGAAAAGTAAATTGAAAGAGAAAGAAGAAAGCAAGCGAAAAAAGAAAAGAAAATACCGAAACAGAACCCATGTATGTGATCAGTGGCTAACAGATCTCTTGTGCGTTTGCTAGGTCATAGCTCTTGAAACTATTACCCCTCGAAAATCTTCCTTAGGGGATGGACCACAAACCGCGGTTGTGAACACTCCAGAGAATACACATATATATACACATATAACGATTTTACTGTCGACGACACCTAATCTTTTTTTATTTTCCTAATTTTTTTTTTCACGAAATTCGCCGCCCAATATTTTTATATCCCCCCTACTCGCCTCACAATTCCGCGAAACCCCACTATACACCTCTCGCTGAATCAACAACTTACGCACACCCTTTCCGCAATTTCTTCCCTCTTTTTCTTCTTTCACCGGAAGAAGGAAAACCTTCAAATCTGTCTAGTAAACAGAAAGAATCACAAAGGGGTTGCTCAGACCCACTTCATGGACAATTGTGGGACGCCGAACGGTCTGCTCGCATCCTGAGAGACCGCTTTGCGTTCCATAGGGTTCCCCAGCCTATCTGTCATAAAGAAGAAACGCGCGAGAAAAATAAAACGAAATATAAAACCCAGTGAAGCAGTGAACTTCACTAGCTGGACTGACGACTAAGCAGCCCACCAAAAAGAACTCAAGACCTTCTTGTCACTGCCCCAGATGGGATGCCTACCGGGATGACTCTTGACAAACATTCTGAACATGCTCCCTTTGCCTCTTCCCCCTCACAACCATCACCTGTCATAATGCCGGCGGGTAATACCTGGATTATGGATGATACTACACGCAACAAGCTACTCAAGAAATACAAAACCCAGGTGGCCTCGGCAACTTCTACGATCTGTGCCACTCTTGCTGTGGTAGGTCGTGGGATTTTCTCTTCTCTTGAATTTCTGAGAGAACAATACTAATTTGACTCTCAGACGCCCTTGGAAAATGTAAAAACCCGCATGCAAACGTAAGTATTAATTCTCGACGACCGTTGAGGGTAAATATCAATAAGAAAGCTAATTTGTGTAGACATAACTTTCAAAATGTTTTCCAGTGCATCCGATATTTGTGGCGAACTGAAGGACCCCGCGGCTACGTTGCTGGTATGTTAACTCGATGAATCGTTGGAGTGAGATTCAGAGAAACGAAGAAGTAAATTATTCCGGGTATTGATGGAAAGAGCAGGAGCCTTGCCCCCTCTAGCCAGCGTTACGGCAGTCCGAGTCGTGAACTTTTCTACTTACAATGCTGCCAAGCACCGGATCTCCGACTTTGTAGAAAGCATGACCGGTCAATCTCCGCTCGCCACCTATCACCAGCCCGGCAGTACTCCCACCGTATCAACCTTGTTCACTTTCACCACTGCTGGGCTGATTGCCGGTCTTATCACTGCTCCACTTGCTTGTGAGTGTTGCTACAAGATATATATTATTTCCTATGTCGAGGTTTCTAACCCAAGCAGGCCCTTTTGAATTAGCTAAGAATGTCGTCCAAACTTCGGTCCTGGTATCCAATCGTGCACAGGCGTCTCCGGGCGCTATCAGCGATCCATCGCTGCGCAGCAAACCTCGTCTCGGAACTGTGGAGGCGATCAAACAGATTGTCCAACGTTATGGAGTACGAGGTCTGTACACAGGTTTTGGTTTGCACGCGATGCGTGACACCCTTGGGTCTGGCCTATATTTTGCAGTCTACGAGACAGTGAAGCAGATGGCTGCGAAAGAGCTGGGACCGGACAAGTCTCCATTTGGTGCGCCTATGATCGCGGGTGCTATCTGTAGTACTGTGCCTTGGTTTTGTGTACGTTTAATTTCTCTTCTATGTCTTTGAAATTCGGGACTGACTGAGTTGGAATAATTAGACTTACCCTCTCGACACACGAAAAACGCGCGCTCAAAGCGTGTTACTCGGCAAAACTAAGGAAATTGGAGAAGCATCAGCGGCGGTGGCTAAGTCAAGCATGTACAAGGGGCTGTCGATTATTTTGATTCGTACGGGAGTGAACAACATGATTCTACTGAGTATGTTTGAATATGTCAAGATGCGGATCAACGAATTGGATGGATAATTTCTTTTTCACCTTATGTCCTTTTCTTTTCTTTTCATTTCTTTTTTTCTTTACCGTTCCATTATCACGTCTTCTGGTGTTTGGTCGGGCATATCTCATGGGTTACGGCTGGGATGGATGTATTGTGATTTGATGAGTACATAGTGCATGAGCATGGATAGCTCGAATACAGAATGTATATTAAAGCACTAAATTGTTCATAAAACCATGTATGAGGAGAAAAGGATGATACCATTAAATCTTGAAACATTTTTTTCTAGGAAAAAAAAAAAAAAAAACAAAAAATACATAACCAAGAATCAAAATTTTAGACCCTCCTCATAACAGCCGCAGCCTCACTCGCCAGTTCCCTTGTAGTAATACCTAAATCTTCCCTCAAGGATAAGAATTGTAATCGATTCAACCAAGTCCTCCACTGTGAGCGGGAAATGGAGCCAGGACCAGAAGATGGTGAGCCACTCCCACTCTCACCACCAGCACCACCAGCACCACCACATGAAGAAAAAGAAGATTTAGACTTAGTTTGATCCGCCTTCACCTCTTCCGAACCACATCGTTCCCACAATTCCTCCCCCATGATGATAAGCCAAAGAGCCGCAGCTGTAACCGAGACCGCGAGACGGGATTCGGTTTGTTGTTGTTGTTGTTGTCCTGCTCCAGCTCCGGCTCCAGCTCCGGCTATCGATGACTTCTCACGTGAGAGCGAGCCCATGTATGAGGTTGTTGCTTCTTTTTCTGTTTCTGTTTGCGAGTGTGAGCGTGAATGTGAGCGGGAGTGGTCGCGGGAGCGGGACCTAGTCGACCGTAAATGGAATAATGGTGGGATATGCGCATGAAGATGCGACGAGAGAGATTGGGAGAGCGAGGTTCGTCTTTGTCTTTGTTGTTTTCGATTTGAGGTTGGTGTTGGAGATGTTGATTCGGGATCAAGATGGGAGTGGTTATTGTCATCGGTCCGGATGTCGGGAGGGATAGCGGAGGAGGTAGTGAACCTTCTTCTCCTTCTCTGTGTCTGTGAGTTTGTCTCTGCCTGAAGGTCATCACTGCTGGTTCGGCCGTGCGCTCGACCACGTCCATCATTCTCATTCTCGTGATTGTTATCACTTATCGGGGTCGATACAGTAATAGATGTAGGCTTGGAAGGAGAAGAAGGAGAAGGAGTAGCGGTGGTGGAGTACCACCCCTCCAACCCACATCGGATCACATGAATAGCGATATCTTCGCCCCCACGTACGAGACGTTCCCGGGTGAGAAAGGCCACAAAGGCGATGAGATTGTAGTAAGGTTTTATTGTTCCTTGGGTGACGGTGGTGGAGTAGTTTGGGGTTGAGGATGTGATTTCGGTGGAGAGAGTTGCTGGGTCTGATTCTGATTCTGATTCGGTTGTTATGATCCTTTGTTTGGCTCTGGGATTGTTTCGGTCTTGGGGGGAGGAGGAAAAGGGAGAGAAGGGATTGGAGTTGGGACTGTGATTGATACTGGGCGAAACTCTTGGTGACAGGGAAGTTGAAGGCGAAGACAAAGGTGTCGAGAGGTCGATGAGTGGAGTAGAGGGAGGAGCTACGCTTCCCGTTCGACGGAGGAGATGTCTCAGGAGAATGAGCAGACGCTCTTGTGATGGGGAGGGGAGATCGGGTGGTGCGGTTGATTCGGTAGCCGCGACGAGGGGGAGCGATTTGCTGGTTTGGAGGGAGGCGAGGAGGATTACATTTCGTGAAAAGGGCTCTATTAATTAGTATTAGTTCATGCTGTACCCAGTACAATATAAAGGAGGAAGAAAAATGGTATACCGGCGGCCTGGATAGTTTGGTCTAGACTGAGCTGGTTCGTCATGTATAATGGGATGATTCGGTCCATCTTTATAAGTAGATAATATTAATATATTATTCTTGTAAGGTAAACAGCCACGCGATCAACCTTGGAGTCATCGAATCAAAAAAAAAAAAACAGGAAAAGAAAATGCTTGCAATGAAGAAAAAGTATTGAATATGCAAAATTAAAAGCTAAATGATGACGTCAGGGTATATTGCTTTCGGATCCATTTTCCATTTTCATTATTTCCATTGCTCATGTAAATCCCAACTCGCTCACTTCATTTCCTTTATATTCTTTCCTCCTACCCCTCCTCTAAATAAAAGAATAATAAAAATAAAAACGACTAAACTTTCTCATCTAACCCCTCAAGGAAAAAGTCCAACTCACTCGGCCCGCCCTGATTATGCTCATTCTCTGCCAACTGCTCCAATAGACTGAGGAACGGATCCTTCTCGGCTGCATCCGGGGCGGGTCCACCACCCGAAGGCCCACTAAGACTTCCCGAACTTCGTCCGCCTTGGGACTGTGCGTCGGGTGTTCCTGCCGATGTAATGGCTTCAAAGGGAAAGGTTGCATACTGATGTGTGGGTGGTGTAGGTGCAGTGAAGTGTTCCGGTAATAGAGAGGCTCCGGGCGCGCCGACACCTGCGGAGGAAGTAGCATGGGGATGAGGACTACTAAGACGAATACCTGGGGAGAAAGGGATTGTGGTCATTGAATCATTTAGGAGGTCGGGGTCAGTCGGGATATCCTGTGGCCAGGGGGGAGAAGGGTGGAAGTTGAGAGAAGAGGTGTGGCGATGGCTTGAGTGCGAGTTAGTTTGTGACGGAAGGGCGGTAGGGTAGAGAATTTGGGGGTCCAAATCCATCCTTCTGAGAGATTAGCATCGTGAGGAATAAAATATCGAAAGAAGAAAGAAAAAAAAAAAAAACATACTCATCAACATCGACGAGGTTGAGATGTCCTCCATCGATAACGAGGCCCGGATACCGGTCGAGAAAGTCTTCGAGATGGAAGACTGGAGCAAACCGGACGGGCCGTACCGCCAAGGTTCGCACAAGATCCGCGTGGCACGCAGACAATGTCTGCAGCAGGTCTCGCTGATGTTGGATTCCTGACCACGACTGCCGGAGCCATGATAGTTGGTGCATTTCCCGTGCGAGAAAATCGGGGCTGGAAGCAAAAACCTCGCCCTCTCGACGGCCATGGTAGTGAACGCCATGGATATGGACGGTGCCTGCAACGGTAAGGCAGTAGGCGACTAGGTCGGGCCACTCTATGCGTGGGGCATGACGAGCAAGCTCGACGAGTTCTGCGATGGCATTGGCATGCGAGAAGCAGAGGGTGGTGGCCTCGATCTGCCAGCTTTGGTGTTGGCCAGAACCCCGCAACTCGGCTAGGTCGATGGGTAGAAAGGGCCGATAAAGGAGGCAGTGCACGAGATGATAGATGAGTTTGCTGAGAAGAAGAAGCGTGCTTTCCGGGTGACCAAAGAGGGCTTCGATGGAGGCGAAAAGGTCGTGGGTGCCGGCGGCCCAGAGGTCGAGCTCCTGTCGGATCTTGGAGAGATTAGAGAGCGCATGCCAGGGGAAATGTGAGTCGCCTTTAACGCCGCCGGCAGCGAGATAGCGATGAGTAACTCCTAGGATGCGGGTGATGTCAACGAGGAGGGCAGCCGCCCCGGGGCCGCTACCTTTGCGACGGTCGGACGAATACTGGATGTTGGGACCCACAGGGTTGAAGATGTCTCCAGGGTCCGTGCCCGAGGGACTGGATGATGGCAGCCGTACTACAATGGAGTGGTCGGCAATCAGACAGGGGCGCTTAGAGCCACAGGTGAGGAACCGGTCCATGACATAGACGGTCCAGAAGAGTCTCCGACGCAGTTCGCGGTCAGAAGCGGAGGACGGATGAGTTGAAGGGTGCTCTCGGTAGAGATCCAAGGCTAGGACCATTGATATGGCGTTTGCTAGAAGGGGTTAATCCTGTCAAGTTATTTTTTCAATGGAGATAGAGAAAGATGGAGAACAAGGTACCTAAGGTCATGTAGGCCTTTTTCCCGCAGCCATAGGCGTAAAATGTTTGTGAGAGGAGGAGTAGTGTCTGCAAATTCTCGATCGAGGGCTGATCGGAGTCGACCAGACGACGAGCCTGACGAGCATAATCGAGACTCCCTGGAGGAGGGTTGAGAGTGGTGTATCTAAGTCGGTTAGTAGGTCGGAAGTGATAGGGAAAGAGAGAAGAGTACAGGAACGAAAAAAACAAACCAACCAACCAACCAAATGAGGGGAAATGGAGAAGGAAAAGAAATACCGTAAGGTCAAAGCATAGATGGCCATAGAGAGATGGACAGGCAACTGGCCTCCTTGATGGCGCTGACGGGTGGAGGTCTCATCGAGAATCAAGAAGGGTTTGCCATGCAGACGCGCGAAATATGCATCTAGCGTGGCATCAGGCAGCCGACCAGGGTTAATAGCCGGTGGGGCAGACTGGGGATGATGGGAGTGGTGATGATGACCCAGTGGCACAAAGGCCTGTGTTGCAGACACCGACGTGGAGGGTGGCGGAGGCGGGGGAAATGCGCGATTCGGGGCTACTGGGGGAGGGGCATGTTCTAGCACGCCTTTCACGGGGGACGATGAAGATGTGGGCGAGAGGGGGTGTTGATCATCTTGCAGCCGTTTTTCGAGTCCATCGACTCGTTTGAGAAGGGCTTCTAGCACATCGGTCTTGGGACCTCTCTTCTTGGGGACGGCATCTGGATAAGAGAGAGAGAAAAAAAAAAGGTGAGAAGTGGTGAGTTGAAGTTATCCAATACAGATGAGGTGAGGAGAACACGGGGAATCAGGGGGAAAACATGTCTCGGGAGGTAAAACCCCGACGGGTAGAGAACAAAACCAAACCATACATACCATAAATACAGGGACACTGAAACACTTTGCACGCCTCACAACTGGGTCGTAGCCGATTACATTTGATCTAGACAGTCAACTTCTTTGAATTTTCATGTCTTAATAGTCAAGGGTCTATTCTGAATGGTTGATGAATACCTTTCGTTTGCGACAGGATTTGCAGTTCATCGATTCGCGTGGTTCGGCATTGACCCGCCGAGGAGTCAACCGGTCGATGCTGACCTGCGGACGCGACATCAAGAACACAACAAAGAAGACATATACCCGGGAAAGGGGGGATATCTATATGGTAAGATATAGATATAGAGAGAGAGCTATTATCGAGAGATGGGAGTTTTAGGAGGGGATTCGGGAGATAGGGGAGAGAATAGGAAAAGAAGCAAAAAAAAAGAGGAACAGGGAAGAAGAAAGAAAATAAACAAGATAGAGATTCCAGAAAAATTAAAGAAAAGAGAGGAAAGGAAAAAGGAAAGGAAAAGAAAAGAAAAAAAAAAAGAAAAGGAAAAAAGACCCTCAGGGAGATTAAAATTATTTTTCGTCAGACCACATTAACATTCGTTAGCTTGAAACCGGAATAAACACCATAAGGGAGAGAGGAAAAAAGAAAATAGAAAAGAAGCAACGCAAAGAAGAAGGAAAAAGAGACTAAGAGTCTAGGAGACTTGGACGGACAAGCCCCGGACGACGCTAAACGATGCCAAACTCCATCAGGCTTAATCTCACGGACGTACAACCGATGCGGGGATGGTCTGGGGAAACAGAAGTTGTCGATCAGGATCTCGGGTAAATCGATTTAGCCCTCCTCAACGGGATTTTCCCCTGTCCGTCGCGGACGACGGTCCGTCAGATTTATTTCTTCAGCCTCGGGCCTCTTTGCCAAAAATACTCTTATAATTTCTTCATGTGTGCCAATATACCGAAATCAAGCCACTAGACTCTCACTAGACTCTCACTAGGTCCAAAATAAGAAAAGGATAAGAACAAAGAGGATGAAGAAGCAAGCGAGTGTGGAGATAGCCTGCCCCCGTTAATATACCCGTCCCGACGCCATCCGCACAAAGTCAAACGGCACATTCTGCCCAACCAGTAGTCGCAGTGTCTCCACCGTCGTCCATGCATTCACATCCTCGATCCCATACGCTGTCCACCCCGCTCGCTCGGCCACCCCGACAGGGTCCCCTGTCCGCTCGCCTCGTGTGAGGTCCAGATACACCTTACCCCGCGTGGAGGGAGGCGACGCCCTTCCACTGGTGCGGTAGTGACGTAGCAGAGGCTGCACCAAGAGAGACTTCTCCGGGGGTAGCGCTGATACGATCACGAATGGCTGCTCCACCAGCTTCACCGACTGCAGCGAGGTGAACGGCTCGAGCCCTTCGGCCAACGGCCCGCTCCCCCGAAATCCCACTGTATAGATCGCCCCGACCCCCAGACTGCGGAGCGCAAAAATACTGGCGGACGCCTCGCTCTCACTTCCCGCTAAAATAATCGCCGCTCTTCCGCGGTACGCTGACGGCACGTAGTCACGGGTTAGTGTCGCCCGAATTCCTTTCCACGTCGCGTTCTCGCCCAAGAGAAGCGGTTGCTGGGCACCCGCTCCGCCCCGCTCCGCTCCACCTCCAGATCCCCCTCTGGTCACCACGATCGTATCCACTAACCCAATTGCTCGCGCAGCATCGCTGATCGCCGGGATGGTAGTCGAACTGCTGCTCACGGGTGGGTGTAGCGCCGCCCCGCCGAAGCTGGGCTGGGTGATCACCCGCTCTATCGACCCTAATGGCCCGCGATCGATGGATGTAAGTGAGTGTGGGAGACTCAACTCGTTGAAACATTTCTCCATAAACATCGACTGTGGCGTCGACCGGAAAGATCCTATGGCATAGAGATCTCGCTTAGGTAGCTGGCCCATGATGTGTAGTGCCTCATTGATCTCCGCCGCCGTCAGCTGGCCCGGTGCTGCGATCATCGGGAGTAGTGGATGTGTAATGGGTGAAAACACCGTGTTAAGAGCTCGTGACAACTGCCCAAGCTGACCCATATTGACCGCGGATAGGAGCGGGTAATCCCCATGTGTCTGCTTAATGGTTGAACGGAAGTACTCAAGCTCGTAGTTGGCATCCACCGTCTCAACCATAGTGATCATCTTCACAATGTCTGCGTACTTGGCGCTTTCGGCGAAAACTCGCGGCGCTTCCGGCGACGTCCATTTCCATGTACCTGAGAAGTCGTGGAAAGCGGACATGATTACGCTGTTTCCTTTGTCTTCTGCGAGTTGGCGCCGGATCTCCTCGGGCAGCCAGAGCTCCACATCAATGTACTCGACTCCCCATTTGATTGCCCGCCGAAGATACCGGTAAAATAACAGCGGGTCATCCATGGGAAATTTGCCATTCTCTTTCGTACATCGCGTTGTAAAGATGATTGGGAGCTCTGTGTGCTGCCGAAGGAGCATCAATTGCTGTCCCACATATCGTAGACTGGGAACGGGGCTGGGAGGATCCTGAGGCGCTGGGTCCACCAGCAAGTCGACACGGATCTCAACCGCATCGGACCCCACAGAAAGAATATCAAGATTCGGCAGTGCTGCATGGACATCTGGGAATGTGGTGGAGATGAAGTTGGTGCGGGTCTTGGTCTTTAAATCTTCATGGGGCCTTGTCTGACCAAGGATTAGCGATAGAAACCGGGTGAGGTCGCGCCGGAAGAAAGGGCTACGGAGTGAGTAAAGGAACTCATAGTGACAGCTTTCGCTGAGCGCATCGTCGGGAAAGGACCCGTCATCCACACAATGCGTGTTGACCAATATGCAGGCTGACTGGTCGCACCCTTCTAGACTTTGTACGAGGTCCTTCGCCTGGATCCCCACTACGACCACATTACTGCCCCGTCCCAATGTTGCCAATGATGTTTCCGCCGTCCATGGTTTTCCTAGAATATCCGCGACAACCTGTACAATGCTCTCCTGGCCCGGACCGAATACGGTAACAACCGTGCGCGAAGGCTGGGGGGGAAGGGCCTGCGAAGGAGGATAGGAAAGGGCAGAAGAAGAAGTAGTTCCTTTGAGGGCGGTAATAGAGGGCGTAGTGTTGGCTAGAAGAGTGGAGGCCACAGGTTGATGGAGGGCGGTTTGCATCATCATCTCAAGGCATACTTTATATCACACAGGAGGCCGAGGAGAGGAAGTGGACGATAATAATAAAAAAGAGTTTCACTAACGGGAAGGCAAACAATAATAAAAAAAAAATACGAAAAGAGAAAAATATGGCGGCTAATTAGGGAAGAATTGCGTAGTGTAGCATTGATGATCGCCCAACCGGAGGCGGAGATCAATGTTCTTCTTCCTAGTAAGAGGCAGCAAAGATCACGCACAAAAAAATAAAAAAAAAAAAATAGGAATGGAAGTAAAAGAGTGCTAAATATGAGGAATTAAGAGAGAAAGAAAAAGAGATAGAGAGAATTTGTATGAAGTTGTTCCCAGGGAGAGAACAAGAGGAGGGAAGGAAGTAGAAAGGAGGGGGAGGGGGTGGGAAGTGTGTGTGTGTGTGTGTGTGTGTGTGTGTGATATAGAGAGAGAGAGAGACAGAGAGACAGGGAGAGAGAGAGAGAGAGGGAGAAAGAGAAGGAGAAGGAGAAGAAGGGAAGAGAGATAGAGAGAAAGAGAGAAAGAGAGAAAGAGAAAGAGTCGGGGAGAGAGCGAAGAAGGTAACAGATGTACAGATGTACAGAGAGAAATTGAAAAGAGAAAAGAAATTGAGCCAACAGCCACAATCGATCTAAAGAAGACAGCCTAGCTTAGTGTTTAATAACCGGGAGACCGGAGATAGGTCAAAGAAGGAAGAGAGGAGCGCCGGGAGGATATTAAAATAATCATCAACAGCCAACAAGAAGCGATGGCGAGGAGGGAGGCAGGAGGAACAGGTAAGATGGTGGTACACTTCTACCTTAGTAGTATGGATTCAGTCAAGCAAAAGGTGGTGGAACGGGAATTGACCAGAATAACATCTGCCAGGATGATCGATAAGAGAAGCCTGGAAGGGGAGGAATGCCGAAGGAGGATATTCCGATACAATGCGTGGGAGAGGGAGGGGGAAAGAAGGGTTCATCCTTCACGGAAGGCTCACACTCTCAATCCTTTTTTGTTTTCTTCATTATTTTGGAAGTGGTTGCGATGGAATTGGACGAGCTTCCAAATGGAAGGGAAGTTGTTGGGTCTTTCCGACGGCTAAATTTCCCCCGGCCGTTCCAGCGGCCTTATTTTCTCCGCCAATCACAGCCTTCAGCTTCTTAACCTCCTCGCTCTGCACACCAGTCATGACTTCTCATCACCATAATAATGGGGATAATTGGGCCTCTGTTGGTTAAAAGAGAAACCCGGTAAAGAGCGGGTGAGATTCATGGAAGCCTCATCGCTATCTAACACTTTCGTTCTCCTTTCACCCTTTCATCCGATGAGGAGGAAGTAGTTAGAAAAATGGGGGTGTCCTGGTCGTTCCTGGGTCGCTAAGATTGAACTGGCTCTCCTTTCCTTTGCCTTTGCATTATGAGACGGTTCCTTGGGGGGCAAGTAACTACCTAATTTGCCTCCATATGGACCCCTAATCCTTCATCATGATACGAGGAAAAAGCCCTCCTTCAGGACCCGTCCATAGATCCACCTACCATCGCTTGCGTACCATCCTAACGTCGTACCAACCAGGTTTTGCCTGGCAATTGTCCGTCCCTCTAGGCTGTCCGTTGTATGTTCATCCGCAGCATCAGAGAGCTGCCAGTCATCTGGGCTCATTGATCTAACCCAAGCCTACGGTTATTTAGCCCGAGAACGTGCCTAGGGTGTCTTACAATCCACTTTGGGCTACTCATGCATTCATCGGGACCTTGGGGGGGGGGGGGGGGGGGGGGGGGGGGTGGGCAAAAAACCAAAAGTGAAAAAAATTAGGGGGTGAATAGGGGAAATGTGGGGGATTATAAAAAAAATTTAGAGAGTTAAAAAAAAAGGGTGGGAAAAAAAAAAATAAATAATTAAAAAAAAAAAAAAAAAAAAAAAAAAATATATGTTGTGTTATTTAAAATTATAAAAATTGT